>OY728158.1:1478077386-1479296760 GCA_963277665.1 Viscum album | reverse complement strand
CTAAACAGAGGAACGCACCCCCGGGGTGGTCCTGGATCCAAGTAACGATCCCAAACAGTAGTTTTATTATCACAATTAATTACCTACTCAACTCTAGGTATTTAAAATAGTCATTTCCTCATCCACATGACACCCCAACATTTTTTCATGGCACAACGGTACACAAAAATACACAACATTTGGAAATTAAACACCAAGCCACCTACCTTAAATGCCCCTGATTAGTATACTCGAACGATGTTCCACAAATCATCCTAAAACGAGGTAGATCTGAGGTGAAAGAAAATTCTTTCAAACCCAAATAACTTCCCTAAGAGTAAGAATTGGTAATAACTACACAAGGAGAAGGTAGAACTCACCCATGTGGTTCCAGGGAGATTGACGGTGCAGACAACAGATTTCTGACGTGCGCTCGGCGGATCTCCAAAGCCCCGGCCTCCTCTCCTGCTCCTTCCTCCAGTTCTAAACCTTCCCTGTGAACAGGGGAGGATACTGCCCATTTTAATAGAAAATAACAAATTACACCCCATGTATTTCCATGTACACGGTGTGTACTTTCCATTTTTTAACTGTTCCTCTGGCGGTTTCCCACCAGCGTGGCACTGCTCATCTGCCGACATGACTACACGACGTGTCTTCTTGGGTATACGGCGTGTTCGGTCGCACAGCTAGCCACCGCCTTACTATTCACCTGTCGACTGGCTACACGGCGTGTAAAGGACCACTACACGGCATGTAGTTAGGTTCTACACCCTTCATCTCTGACATGGCCACACGCCCTGTGTACTCATCCCACATGGCCAAAAGTACACAACGTGTGGAAAAGTACAAGGCGTGTACTTGTAAAAAATTTAGGATTTTTCCCCATTTTCCTTATTTTCTGAAAAACACTTAAGGAAAAGAGAAAAGAAAATCCAGTACCTCAAAAATAAGAACCGAGTTCTTACAAACTTCCCCCCTTGAAGCAATTCGTCCCTGAATTTCCCTTCCAAGGGTGGTGAAGACATAGTCATGAACAACTCTGGCCACTGAGTACGTACGTCGGTCTCCCTATCCGAGGTTTCATCCTACATTTGGCCATGCTGCCATAGCACCCGCACGATAGGAACTAACCGGCCTCAGAGAACCTCTGTGCTTCTATCAACGATACGAATCGGATGCTTCTAAAAGGACGCATCAACCTCAACATCAACCTCCTCTGGATGAAAGATGTGAGATGGGTCTGAATGATAGCTTCACAACTGAGATACATGGAAGACGTCGTGCATGGCCTGATACCTCTATGGTAACTTCAAACGATAGGCAACCGGCCCGACTCTCTCTAGAATCTCAATTGGCCCCACATACCTTAGTGAAAGTTTACCCTGTCTCCTGATCCTCCTGTGTCCCAACCTCGACGAAACACACAAGAAAACCTGATCCCCAACCACGAACTCCAAGGGTCGTCTACAGCGATCAACATAAGACTTATGAAGATACTGCGCGGTAGCCATCCACTTATGAATCAACTGGACCTACTCAGAAGTCACATGCACGAGATGTGGTCCCAGTAATGCTACCTCACCTGCCTCTAACCAGCACAAAGGTGATCGGCATGGCCTACCATATAGAGCCTCGTAAGGTTCCATCTCAATAGTTGCCTAAAAACTGTTATCATATGAAAATTTGACTAGGGGTATATGCTTCTCCCAAGAGCCCCAAAAGTCTAGTACGCATGCACGCAGCATGTCCTCAAGCACCTGTATCGTACGCTCTGACTGGTCATCTGTCTGAGGGTGGTAAGCCATGCTCAGAAGCATCTGTGTACCCAGTACCCTCTGAAAACTATGCCAGAAACGAGACGTAAAATGGGAATCCCTATCTGAAATGATAGAAAGAGGGACCCCTTTAAGACTATGATCTCTCGGATATACAACTTCTCGATCTTGTTAACACCGAAGGTCTCCTTGATTAGTAAAAATTAAGCTTCCTTCATGAGCCTGTCCACAAAAACCCCACACGACATCATTGCCTCTAGGTGACCTCGGCAACCCAGTCATGAAGTCCATTGTGACATCATCCCATTTACACTCCAGGATGGGTAACTATTGTAACAGTCTGGCTGGCCTCTGATGTTTTGCCTTCACCTACTGACAGGTGGAACACCTCGTAACAAAACCATCTACATCTCTCTTCATACCCAGCCACCAGTACTAACGTCTCAAGTCACTGTACATTTTGGTAACCCTGGGATGAACTTCCCAAGATGAAGCATGAAACTATCATATTATCTCCTCACGTGTATCCCCTAGAACCATACTCGTCCATGGAAACACAGAATCTTGTCATCGGCTATTGCCCAACCAGGAGGAGGGTCCTCACTTGCCACCGACTCCTGTAGAACTAGGCCTCCTAAATCAGATAGTTGTCTCATCCTCACTCTATCCAGGAGGGTAGAAGTCACAGCTAAGGAGGAAAGATATGTCTGCCCCTGACTGTCATGCACCTCCAAATGCATCTCAGAGAACAACGCCATAAGCTGCCACTCACCACTGGCTTCCTGCACTGCCAGTATCTGAGTCTTCCTGCTCAGTACATCAGCTACTGAATTACCTTTACCAGGTGTATAGGAAAGCTCAAAATCATAGGACTGAAGGTATTCGACCCACCTTCACTGCCTCAGATTCAAGTCACGGTGAGTAAAGATATACTTGAGACTTTTTTGCTCGGTGAAAACCACAAAATGCTCTCCCAAGAGATAATGTCTCCAATAGCGCAACACATTCACAACTGCAGCCAACTCAAGATCATGCGTCGGGTAATTCCTCTCATGTGGCCTCAAATGCCGAGACCCACATGCAACTAATAGATCGCCCTGCATCAACAATTCTCCCAGCCCAATCCCTGATGCATCACAGTAAACTGTATATCTCTTCCCATGCTCTGGGAGTATCAGGATCGGTGCTGATGTCAACCTTCCCTTCAGGTCCTGAAAGGCTATCTCGCAAGCTTCCGATCATACGAACTTCACACCCTTCTTAACCCATCAATGGTGCTGTTAAGCGGGAGAAGTCCTATATGAAGCATTTGTAGTAACCAGCAAGCCCCAAGAAACTCTGTATCTCAAACACGTTCTTAGGCTGCTCCCAGGAAACTACTGCTCTTACCTTCTCTGGGTCTACTACAACTCCTGCCTCTGAGATGATATGACCTAGGAATTGAATCTGGTCCATCCAAAAGTGGAACTTTGAGAGCTTAGCATATAGCTGATGCTCTCTCAGTGTACTCAATACGATCTCAAGATGGGTGGCATGGTTGTGTCGAGTGTGAGATTACACCAAGATATCGTCCATGAATAATACCACAAAAGAGTCTAGAAGGATGGAACACATGATTTATAAGATCCATGAAAACTGTTGGCGTGTTCGTGAGTCCGAACGACATAACCGTATACTCGTATAGACCATACCTTCTCCTGAAAGCTGTGAGAGGTATATCAGATGGTCTAACATGCATCTGATGATATACTGATCTCAAGTAAAGCTTCGAGAACACTCTCGCTCCACGAAGTTGATCAAAAAGATCATCAATACTCAGCAAAGGATATCGGTTCTTGACCGTCAACTAGTTCAACATCCGATAATCCACACAGAGTCTGAGGGTACTGTCTTCATTCTTCGAAAAGAGGACCGGTGAACCCCAAGGAGAAGTATTGGGTCATATGAAACCCTTTTCCTGTAACTCCTCTAACTGCCTCTTGAGCTCCTGCAACTCTGGTGTGGCCATCCTATAAGGAGGAATGGACACCAGCGCTTCTCCTGGAACAAGTTCAACAGAGAAATCCACCTCATGCTCTGGAGGAAGGCCTGAAACGTCATCCGGAAAGACATCCCTAAAACGATCAACCACTAGAGGGAAATCCTTCTGACAAGTCCCTTGGTCGTCCAGATATAAACTCGTAATCTGGACTATGACTCCACCTTTCCCATGATGCTCTGGTCCAGATCGACTCACCGGAACATCCCATTCGCCCTTGTATAGAAACTCTCTGCCCTCTGGTGACGTGAAACTCACCCTGCGATGGTAGCAGTCTACAAAGGCTCGAAAGGGAACCAACCAGTCCATCCCGAGAATGTCAACATAAGCTGTCATCTCTAAGACATAGAGGTCCCAAAGAAAGTGACACCCACCAACCTCAAGGGGGAACTCCTTGCACTGACGCACACCAGCTATTCTAGTCCCCAACAGAGTGTCTAGTGTCATGATATCAGAAGAAGTAGAAACACAGAGCCCAAGGCTCTCCACAATGGGTACAGATATGAAACTATGTGTAGCACCCATATCAAAAAGTACTGAAGATAAGAAATAAGCTACTAGAATAGTACCTATGACTGTAGAAGGTCCGGGATCCTGCTCCTACGGGGTCTGTTGCACTGTATATGCCTGCCCAGTGTCGCGGCCCTATGACACAGCCTGGCTACCCTGACCTGTCCTGCCCTACTGCCTCTGAGATCCTAGTGTCTGGATACCATGGACACGACCACCATCTATGCCTACACGACCTAATGGATTCCAGTTCCCTGACGGGTAAGAAGCTTCTGGTCCTGCTCCCTCACACGAAGTCTGCACAGAACCCCTCTCACTAGCCACTAGTGGAAACGCCCTACAGAAGCGTTGCAGATGACCCATCCTGCCATAATCTCGGCACTCCACTGGGTCTTGTGGACACTATGGCCTCTTGTGCCCCTCTTTACCATACTAGTAGTACATGACCTGGCCACCTAAAGCATTATTCTGGCTGGTACTTGCCACCCTGAGAGAATTCCATCTATCTCTTCCTCTTACCAGTATAAATAGTACCAGAAACTGGTGTTGAACCGCCCTGGACCACACCACTAGCTTCCCGCAGGTTCCTCTCTGTAATCAGTGCCTGGTTCACAATAACATGTACATTAGGCAACCTGAAAACATTCACCAGGTCTCAGATTTCATAACGAAGACCATCCTCAAAGCGTCTGGCTCTCAAATTCTCATCGAACACCAGAACGGGTGAAAAATGTTGAAGCTCAGTGAAATGAGTAGAATAGTCCATCACCGATATAGCGCCCTGCTGCAGATTCATGAACTCTTGAGCTTGATCTTCCCTCAACGTCTCTGGAAAGAAGGATTCATAGAAGGTTTTCTAGAAATATTCCCACGCCATGTCTTAGTGATGCTCTGACTGTGTGGTAACATCCCACCACATCTTGGAGGAATCACGCAGCATATAAGTCGGGAGCTTGACCCTCCGCCCTGGAGGCATCTCAAGATGCTCGAAAATAGTCAGCATAGATCCCAGCAAAGACTCTATAGCCTGTGGTCCGCCATCCCCTGAGAACGTAGGCAGATGTTGCTGCTGGAATATATGAGTCAGCTTGGCCATAGATGTGGCAGCCGACGGTACTCCCTAAAAGGTCTACATGAATCTCATAAAGCCTTCACAGAACTACGCCTTTGCACCTATGTCTGGTATAACGACTAGCTTCGCATTTGGATCTTCTGGAGGATCAACTGGTATACCATGGCCCACCCTTTATGGAGTATACTCGTTGCTGCTCTCCTGGCGAACAACACATGAATGTCTTGGCGACATGACACTACAAGTTCAATGCACACCTTAGATCAAGATTATCATAGTATGAAAATGAAGGATCCAAAAGGGTAACAGGACGAAGAATGCATTTCAAGATTTGCAAAACAAGACTACACGATGTGTATACTGACTACATGATGTGTACCTGACTTCTCTTCCCTGCTCGGGTCCTTCTACACTCCAAGCCACACAACTCTTGTTGAACAAAACTGTACGGCGTGTATGGGGTAAATTTCCAACTGCCCATGTCATTTGATACACGGCCGACTACTTGGCTTGAACTACACGGCGTGTTACACCCGCACACGGCGTTTACACTACCCCGTTTCCTAGCCACACTGCTAAGTCCACACGGTCTGTCCCCGGACAAGACTACACAATGTGTCCCATAGGTACACGACGTGTTCTAGACGAGCTCCACTGACCCGTGCTGTTAGTTACACGACCGGATACACAGATCACACTACACGGAGTGTTCCATATACACATGTCATGTACACGAAATGATTACACTGACCCGTGTTGTTAGTTACAAGGCGGGATCCCAGATCAGACTACACGGCATGTTCCACAGTGGACACGGCGTGTATGTCTTAAGGTCTCCTCCGTCCGTGTTTGTTAGTTACACGAGCGGACTCCGTGTCAACACTACATGGCATGTATATCATCTACACAACATGTTCTCCCCAAGATCTTCCTTCCCCGTGTCGCCGCCCACACGGTTTGTGACATGGTATGAAACTACACGGCGTGTACTCAGGGTACACGGCGTGTACTCAAAAGGTTTTCTTTTCTTCCCGAACAAAAGAACACACAACGTGTGTCCGAGGAACTACATGGCGTGTATACGGGGTTTCTAGATAGTATGCCTCAGAAACTTCTCCAAAACCCAGAAAATACTGAAAAAAAAAACCTAAGTATCAAATTCTGACCCATGAGGGCCCATACTCCCCACAAATAAATGTTTGACATCTTATCTGTGTTTTAACAAAATAAACAGCTAATGATCCACCAAATTCTGGTCAATGAGGTCCCATACTCCCCAAAAACCAAAGTTTGGCATCCATTCTTTTAACAAGTTTATACAAAAATACCCTATCACATAACAGGTATTTATCAAGCAGTTATCACAACAACATTATTTTATAGCGCAACAAGTATCACAACATCATGCAATTCATAATGCACCTACATGGCATGGAAACTATGCATGGAATGTGATTCCTATCATGTGCCTAAATGATGCATGAGATGGAATACCCTCATCTCATTTGTTTTCAACTAAATAGAACCCATAGATAAAATATAAACAGCACAATCACAAGTGTGTCACCCAACGGTGAAATCAAATCAACTATAAAATTGAAAAATTTGTAAAATTGCAATACGAGGTAAATTGGATTTTCCCTGTACACGGGTTAGCTACTCCCGGGCACAACTTATTACCAATTACCGTGTCCGTCCTACCCCTGAATAAGGATCCAAATAGTAAGTCAAGAAAAAGATCCCCTTTGATACAACTTTGTAAAGTCCCGGTTTCAGGTGCCACTCAACGGGTGCCCCAAACCCGATTCGCCACGTGACCTCAAGCACATTTCCCCAAACGGCCAAGGCTGCCGACTAGCAACGAGGGACCAGGTCTGATAGTGGGGAAACTATGCCCTCATTTGTCAAAGTGTAGCGCAGCGGAATAAAATAAAAATAATTCAACACTAGCAGAAGCAATAAACCATGCACATTTAATGTAACAACTGCAGTATAAGATAACCAATCAGTTTTATAGATATGATGCAACATGTCTCAAGTTTTAAGAAAATATCCAGAACATGTTACGTAACAGTACAACTCAATACAGAGTACAATAAAACAGAACAAAGCAACCAGTAGCATCGCGATCCTAAGCCCGGTCCCATGCTCCCCTACTCCTCAGAAGCAATCAAGTACCTGTATAGGGACCCTTTCCCTTATCCAAACCTGCAGAAATGTAATCTATTTGGATTGAAAAGCATGACCCAAACAGGGTGTGAGAAATAATTCCTAGTAGGAACCCACCAAAGGCCCGTGCCCAACTGTGTGAAAGCATACAACAACAGTGTGTAGTAGTAAAATGTAATAAGGTAAGCAGTACTGAAAAGTAACTAACTTAACCAGTTATATTTCCATTTACATTTCCATTTAATTATTTAATTTAAAATATCACCACAGTGAATATTCTGAGTAATCTTCCAATTTCCTTAGACACGTAAACCCTTACCCTCAGGTAAAGAGAATACAACCACAATAATCTTCCCACAGGCATATGGATATTGCCCACGGGCATAAGAAGTGTCACCCACATACATAGATTCAACTGCCCACAGGCACGGAAGATGTTGCCCACAGGCTAAATAGTACAGTGCCCACAGGCTAATCACAACACTGCCCTTAGGTTAAAATAGGTAACTGGTCCATGCCCAACATGTAAACAAAAATTACATAAGAAATCCCTCTCAAGGCAATTATACAATCATTACTTTAAAGGCATAACCTCGGGTATCCTAGCCAAATGGCTAAACAGAGGAACGCACCCCCAGGGTGGTCCTGGATCCAAGAAACTATCCCAAAAAGAAGTTTTATTATCACAATTAATTACCTACTCAACTCAAGGTATTTAAAATAGCATGGCCTCAGCCACACGACACCCCAACATGGGTTTGTGGCACAACGGTACACAAAAACGCACAACAGTTGGAAATTAAACACCAATCCACCTACCTTAAATGCCCCTGATCAGTATACTCGAATGACGTTCCATGAATCGTATTAGAACGGGGTAGATCTGAGGTGAAATAAAACTCATTCAAACCCAAATAACTTCCCTTAGAGTAAGAATTGGTAATAACTACACCAGGAGAAGGGAGAACTCACCCGTGCGGTTCCAAGGAGATCGACAGAGCAGAAAATAGATTTCTGACGTGCGCTCGGCGGATCTGCAAAGCTCCAGCCTCATCTCCCACTCCTTCCTCCGGTTCTAAGCCTTCCCTGTGAACAAGGGAGGCTACTGCCCATTTTAAGTGAAAAAAACAAAGTGCACGGTGTGTATTTGCAAGTACACGGCGTGTACTTCCCATTTTTTAATTGTTCCTCTAGCTGTTTCCCGCCAGCGTGGCACTGCTCATCTACCTACATGACTACACGGCGTGTATTCTTGGGTACATGGTGTGTTCGTTCCCACATCTGGCCACCGCCTTACTATTTTCCTACCGACTGACTACACAGTGTGTAAAGGACCACTACACGGCGTGTCTCCTTGGGTACATGGTGTGTTCAGTCCCATATCTAGCCACCACCTTACTATTTTCCTATCGACTGACTACACAGTGTGTAAAGGACCACTACACAGCGTATAGTTAGGTTCTACACCCTTCATCGCCGACATGGCCACACGCCATGTGTACTCATCCCACATGGCCAAAAGCACATGGCGTGTACTTCTAAAAAAATTAGGATTTTTCCCCATTTTCTTTATTTTCTTAAAAACACTTATGGAAAAGAGAAAATAAGAAACTTGTACCTCAAAACTAAGAACCGAGTTCTTACACATAATTAATATATAAATAAAAAAACTTATCAAGGAAAGAGTTTAATAGTGATCATTTGTTGATAGTGAAGCCAAAAATAAATTAAATATATGAAATTATAGGTAGTTAAAATTTATATTTGTTAATACATGTTTTGTTATACATATATAGTTTTTCTTATTTTTAAATTGTTGTTTCAATGATGTAATGTCATCATTAAAGTGGACTATTTCAATGTAGTTATTGAATTTTATGATTCATTTTTATGATTATCAAAACTAGTATGATGAAATATTTTCAAAAGGTAAATTCCATTATAAATCATATGTTTTTTTTAAAAAAATATATTGTTTTATTAATTTAATAACACTTATTGTTTTTATAGGTATTTTATGAATCTTCATCATATATAGATAGATATTTACATCAAATTTAAATTATATTGAAATACTATTTGGTACATTTGATTGATTTGTAGTTATTTTCTAAAAGATTCATGTATGTCTATTTTTTTTGTAAAATTATATTTTATTCAAGTTTGTATTGAATTTTTTTTAACTATTTTCTAATCTTTTTTGCATTTTTCTTTACCTTTCTACTATTTTTGAAAATTATAGTTATTGGGTTATCTTATCAATTTTTAAAATAATAAATAATATTTAACATTGGTTATTTTTAAAACCTACATTTAAATTAAATTCAATGCTGGTTTTAATGAAAATATAATAGTGAAAGTGGTTGTCAACATTGGTTTTTTATGTAAACTCATATTGAAAACCAAATAAATATCAATATTTATTTACCAATAAATGTCATTTTCATATAAAATGATATTTAAAGACCCTTAAACATTTTTTTCATTAAATATAACCTTGAATGTGTCTTTTGTTGTTAGTTTCCATGAAAATCGATATTAAAATTATAAAAAAATATTCATATTCATTTGGATTTTCAATATTTTTTTTTAAATTCACTGTTGTGGAAAGTTTTTGTAAATACGTATTTAGAGGGGTTTTAATGTAGTCTTTTATAGTAACAAACATTGAAATTTCTTTTATCATCATATTTAAATAAAAAGGTTTAAATAATTCTTTTTCACATGAATTATATTTATGCAACTTTTTAACTGATGTGAAAATTTAAAAATATCCAATGTTAAATAGTTATATTCCAATAGTGGGTGATTAGTCATTATTTAAAAAGTTTAATGTTTTGTATTATATGATAATAATGTGAAGGGATAGGGTGATTCTTTAATTTAATTAGTAAAAATGATGAAAAATAAATGTCTATATTCTATATTCATGAATTTTAGAATTATATAACAAGTTATTTATCCAAATTCTTACTCAGGGATCCTACAACGCAAAAAAACAAAATTATTATCATAACAATGTATTATTATTATAAAATGGAATAAATAACGTTATTAACTATTATAAATGAAAATATTAATTAATAATAAATTTTATATATGTTAATAATTTTTTTAAAATTAAATAATAAGAATACTATCCAAAATTCTTATGTAGTGTCAATGAAATGATTATACAATCATGAGATAAGTAAAAAATGGAGGTTTTAAAATTTTTAAAGTTGTAAGGATTGGATCAATTAGAGTATTTAATTTTTTTATATAATTTTATTAGTATAATTTATTTATAAATTTAATGTTCAATTGAAAATAAATATATATATTGTTTAAGTAAATTTACAAGATTAACATAACAAATGATTTTAAATTGTATTTATTGTCAAAAATTATTTATAAATTAATAAAAAATCATAAAACCTTATCTAGACACACATTTGGATGAGGTATGGTTGAAAATATATTCTCTATTTTGATTTATGATAAAATTTTCACTTAAAAATGTCATTTTTAACACTTAAAGATTGAATATTTGGGAAAATGACATCAAATATTTCCTACAAAATGGGGCTCATTCAACCCTTTATAAAATAAATATAAATTTTGGTTTTATCACCATATTCTTCTCATAAACCTTATCCAATAATTCTTAAACTCTTTTTATATCCTTAATCACAATAATGAGTACCAAATATTTCATTACGAAGAAGATCTTCATGAATTGTTTTTCACTTTAATGAATTTTTTATGCCATGTAAGGGGATTCTAATAAAAATTTCCTCTCATTGAGAAACATTCAATTTTAATTAATTTTTAATAGTTTTAATATTTTACCATCTACTCCTTTTATGCTTAATTTTCATTTAATTATTTAATTACTATACCATTTCATGTTCTCTCTTTCACTAGTTTTGACTCTTACATTTCCGAGTTCATGAGGGGTTTCTTGAATAAATTTCATTTCATTTAGTTAAAATATTTCTTCATTGATTATATTATTGAAAAATTAATTATAATATATAAAGTTATTAATTTATATTTTACTTCCACTTATTTTATATGGATTTATAGTTCATTCAGACAAACCATTTTATAAATTCTTATTATTTCCAATGTTATAATGTTTACAGGGTGATTTTTATATCATTCAAATTTTCTATATTATATTTAATGTTTTTATAATCCTTTGATCACTAAATATTTATATTTATTTTCCCCTCCTAATTTCATCATAGCATATTATTTTTTAAATTATCATGTAATATGTATTCTCTTCACAAATTAATCATGTTATTCTCTTTTACTTATCAATACTTCATTGATAATATTTTTATCTTATAAATTTAATGCTCTATATTTCATTTAATTTGGACTATTTGAATCATTTGATAAGAATCATTTATAAACTATAATATTTTTATATATATGTTAGAAAATGTTATTCTCATTCATTTTTTCTTTAATAGATAATAATTTAACCCATTTCATTTGATTCAATGGGGTTAATTTTGATTCTTAATCTTCTGTAACTAAAATAATGATATTAATTTTTTATTCGTGTTTTGGTTCTTGGACACTGTACATGATTATTTATAATCTCATAATTATATATCCACCCAATGTATTGGGTAATGATTTATTATTTGTATAAGTGATGATGGAATTAACTAGTTTAAGTTATTCTATTATGGGTTATTAAAAGGGTGATTTTAGGGATGATATAAATATGATGTTCCAAGAAAAATTCTTGATTTTGTTATAATTACATATGAGTTTTTATGATAATTATTTAACTACATTTTGTTTCAGAAAAAAGGTATAATTATATTGAAATTATAATTAGATATAATTTTATAATCTTATAAAGGTCCAATGTGTAACAACTGGGTCCTGATGAAAGCAAAAACACCCTGTCTTAATGTGGTTGTTAGGTCCTGGTCTACCAGGTACCACCAGTTTCCCCGCAGACACGTGATCCCTACCCTGGGGCCCACCCATGTGCCCAAACGGGCCATCTAACTAATGACAGTCCCCATAGGCCAACACATGTCCTTTCTAGTGTTCTTTTTCCTCATTCACACACACCTTGAGAAACTTCTCAGAAGGTCACACATTCTAATCACTATTCTTGGCCAATAACATTTAATTATAGAGTTCTAATAAAGATGGCTCCCGAAAAGGAAGGTGCACCTTGTTGACATGAGTCGTATAATTTTAATATTTAACTCTTTATCATTTTGGGGTGTCACATTCACCCACCCTTCTTTAGAGAATAACATCCTCGTTGTGGGCCTTGCATCTCAACCCAGGCAGTACACCGCACTTAAAGCTGGGTTCCTCCTCTGATATTGTTTCCTCTGGAAATGGGGATGACCTTGTTTTGTTTACGGTTCAAACATTCCAATCAGTTTCTAATGGGTTTATTCATAGAACCAAAAATATCCAATGATTCTATATCCATTTGGACCTACATTCCAAAGGTAGGTGCTCATTATTTGTGGACCAATGAGGCTTAATAATTTGCATTGGTCGAGACAATTGGAGGTCGGACTCATCACACCTTTTGGGGGGGAATTATTGTCTACTCTGGGACTCTATTTATAGAATTGAGTTATGTTCTTGAATCCTTATTAAATTACCAAGTATGAAAATGATCTTTACTTTAGATTTTTACAATCAATGATTGATATGTATGAGATTTAGAGAATATTTTATATGTATTTGAGGTTCTTCATCAATAGAGAATCATCTGTATTTGTTAGAGATTATTAGTCAATGGTATCCTTAAACACATTATATATAAATATCTTGGTCATTATGATAACCATACTGGTTTTAAAGCCACTCAGTGGGGCACTTGAAGTTTATTGTCGTTTAAAACGACATGGATTATTTCAGAGTCGGGATCGTACCCGCATATTGGCTACCTACGTATCCTTGTTTAGAAAAGGAATCATAACCCACGTAGTTTATGTGAATAAATATGGAGTTTATGCATGATTTATGGCCCAAAGAAAGATGTCATAGTTAATTTTACACTCTAAGTTCACGTGAGTCATGCTCGGTGTGAGGAACAAGAGGTATCAGTAAAACATGATGATTGTTCCACGAAAGATGAAATCATAAGAAATAATGTGGTGCCTATGTATGTATGGCTACCAAAGATAGATGAGGATTGGGATTTACTTCAAGGAAGAAACCCGGGAACAAGGTCTATAAAGGTATATGTTCTTTATGGAGATTTGGATACTTAACTTAGGACTTAATCATGAGAACGATGACCAAATTAGAGGGGACCTATGATTTGGTTTTATTCCTGAGATATAAGCCCAAATACAAATAAATTAATACTGGTTAAGAGAAATTATTACTAGGGCTTATTCTTAAGAAGGAGGCCCAGGTTAAGGGGAATTATGACTGGGGCTTACTCCTAAATAGGATGCCCATATTTGGGAACTTAGGGCTTACTCCAAATGAGGATGCCCATATTATCGAACTTTTAGATTGGGGATTACTCCTGAGGAGGATTCCCAAGTTAAGGAAAATTAGGATTGGGGATTACTCCTGAGGAGGATGCCCATTTTAAGGGAACTTGTACTGGGTCTTACTCCTTAAAAAGAGGCCCAGGTTAAGGGAATTATAACTGGGGATTACTCCTTAAAATGAGGCCTAGGTTAGGTGACTTGTGATCTGGGGCTTACTCCTGAAAAGGAGGCCCTTATCAAAAGATTTTAAGACACGGGGCTTACTCCTAAAGAGGAGGACCAAATTAAAGATCTTCTTATCTTAGAGTATGAGGTTGAATGGAGGAAATCTCTAAAATTAGTGACATAAATATTTGTAAATCACTAATTTTGAGAGATGTTCCATAGAATTCCTTTCAGAAAAGGAAGCCAACAAAGGAACCATGCCAAAAGTGGCTTTTAAGAGGGTTTTGAAGGCTATATCTTGAATAGGAGAGGTGGATTTAAAGAATATAGTTGAATAGGTAGGAGAGGCACCCAAAAAGAGACAGGAATGAAAGTAAGGAGGTAAAAGAAAATACATCGCTTCATGGAGGTGGTAGTCGACACGTACGCACAGATGATGTTTTCATTCACAATAGTATAGAAAAATAGATGGAAAATGTTAGTAAATTAAGATAATAAAATATAATTTTGTGGGATATAATTATTTAGTTATATTAGAATGGTTAGGGATGAAAGTAAGGATGTAAAAGAATAAGTAAAGTTAAAGATATCATTTAAAATTATTACCTCCTCTTTGTGAGACCACTTTTGGATTTCATCTTGAGGGATCTAGGGTTAGTCATTTTGAGATATTGTAACCTATTAAAAATGGATAAGGATTTTGAGAATATGTATTTTAGGTTTTTTTGAGACATATTTCTCATGTAATTGTGAATAATAGAGGATAGGTGGTGTCCTTTTATTGTGAAGGAAAGGACATTCTAAAAATTACTTAAAATATTTAAATATAAAAATTTATTTTTCAGGTGAAATTGGAAAAAAGTAAGGAAATTTTAAAAATAAGATATTTTAAGTTATATATAGTTTTAAATACTAAAATTTGGATATGTTTATGGGTAATTTTGAATCTTATCTTTTGGTTTGACCCATTCGTTAACCAATGTTAACCTTAACTGTGGTAACAACATTTTCAATACTAAAGTGTAATAAATTTACTCATAAGGTAAAAAGTGGATCAAAAATAGAAAAGGGAATAAATTTTAGACCATATACCACCACCATTATGATATTTTAATATAATTATTTTTTTAAAATTATTTAATGATATACTATTTAACATAAAATACCATTGAAGTAATTTTAAGAACTATTCACATATTTTGACTTTAAACACATTAATACAAGTATTTGATTTGAATATAAACTCTTATACCATAAATTATACATCATTGTTAACCATTAATTTTTTTAAATCCTAATTAATCCAAAAAATACCACTTTTACTATTTTTAAAAACATTAACTTCTTTCACAAGAATTTTGTTAGCATTGTTTAAGAATTTAAGATAGTTATACCATCATTGAAAATTTACAATAAATTAACTTCATAAAAATATATTTTTTCAAAATAAACTTTTATATTAATTCATAAGATCTTCTTATCTCTATGTTAACATATTTATGAAATTAAAAGCAAGAGAGTGTTACTTTACTTAAAACAATATAAAGGTCATTATCGAAGAAAATGACACCAAAATTCTATATTTTTTAATATATGAATGTATTTATAAAATTAAACACAAACAATTTAAATAAGTTTTTATTTATATACTTTTTTTAATTATTTATCACATTTTTCCTTAATTACCCGATTTACCCTTACTAAGGTGACAAATATTTTTAAAAGCTAATATTCATTAGGATAAAAAATAAAGTTAAACTATTTAAAAATTTTGAACCACATGATTCAAAATATGGGATTATTTTTTAATTATTTAATTTATATAAGTGGTAGAAATAAATTTTAATATAAATATGTGTAATTAAATGAAGAACCATTTTTAGAAAAATGCGTTTTAAACCTAAAAATAAACTTATACTAAAATCTAGTATAAATATAAATTCTATATAATTAATTAGATTATTTTTAAACAATGAATAATTATGATAATTTAAGTTAAAATTAAATGAAGAATGATAATTTTCAATGAATAGAATGAAAATTTAACATAAAAAATTATTCTTCACTATTCACTGAAAAATCAATTTTTTAGAAAAATTCCAAAATTTCACCCTAATATAATTTTGTTATTTTGATTTAAAAAATGATATAATTTTTATCAAATAGAATTTAAAAAATTGTTAGAGATTAATTATAGTATTCACTCAAAAATAATAACAAAAACCATTTTGAGGAAAACATATTTTTTAAAGCATAAAAGGACATTACTGAAAATTGAGTGCATATTTTCTAATAATTTATCAATAAATTTGTATAGATTAGGGAATGATTTTATATATTTAATAATTTTATTTCTCCTATTAATATTATCTAATTCAATAGTTAGGTTATAACATTCATATTTAAATAAGAATATTTCATGGTTTATTGAAGATTGATTTTTCATATCGTATATGCTACTGAACATAGTGTTCTTTGAAAACATCATGTTGTTACAGGTATGGTCAAACGGGGGTTGATATGTAGTAACCATGGTTATGAAATATTTATTTATATTTCCATAAAATGTTATTTTACTAATGAGAATATCAAACTGAAGATGTAATTGTATATACTAGACTTATTTAGGTATAACGTTAGTAGTGGACTACTAAGCTACACTTATACCCTACTTGGGTATCCTGTTTCCCAAGTATACTTCTTTTAGTTAAGTACAAGTTAGATAAAGGTCTATAAATGTGATGGTTTTTCTATGGATCTTGAATTAAATCAGGATATGGGACCAAGAAAGGATTTATGATTGGTTTGGCATGTTATGATGGATTTTGTTTAATTTTAGATATTTTTTATATATGGTTTCCCACAGGTGGTCCCATTCATTTATGTATGAATTTATTACATTATATAAACTCATAATTTATATCATGGGAGTGTTACATACTTATTAAATAGAGATTTTATGTTTACTTTTTTTTATTTAGTGATGATTATTGATTATACTACATTCATTTGTGTATTAATCGGTATTTGTAACAAAGTGTGTATGGTTCCCCACCTTATACATAGACCCTACGTATTGGTCTATGACCTCTAGTATATAGTGGGGCATGCTTGAGTTATTCCCCCTAGTATGGTAATAATAGAGGTAAAACATATAAGTTGTTCTATAAAGTGTTATCAAAGTTTTGTTTTATTTGTCTTACTATTTGGGATATTTTAGATATATAAAGGACTTCTCAGAAAATAATATGTATTCACAGTATTAATATTGAAAAACACCTACATGTGAGGAATCAGAATTTACCAAGTAGTTGGGATTTATTTTATGGGACCTTTTTATCATAATTATGTCATTTTGATTATGCTAAGTTCATTTTTTTGAGTATTGATTTATTGATTTTACCTTAGCATAAGGTGGGAAGAGGCGTGTGTTCATGCATCATATTGTAACATATGGTTCAAATATAATTCATTTTCTTTATTATGGGTTTGAAACATAATTATGGTTTGTGGTATGATTATTTAATGTGTTAGAAATAACTTATATAGATTTATACTGTATAACTTAATGGTGGAATGCTACTTAACTAGAATTGTATTTTGATTATGTAATTACTATTTTGTAATTGATGAGGAAAATATTTTACATATTTAATACCAAGCCTAAGATAAGATAGGTTGGGCTAGATTTATTCCATAGTGATGTGATACCCTAATTTTATAGGGTGATCATAGAAAAGTGGGATGAATTGATTTCTACTACCCATTTTCTATTCGGTGAGGTTATGATGGGGCACATTTCTTTTAGGGGTTCTATCTGCATGCTTATAGATGTGATATAGATACTTATGGATTAAGTATGGTATGTGGGTATCTGATGAGTATTTTAACATCTTAATGAGTAACATGGTGTGGGAATATAGATGAAAACTATTGATAAATTCCTAGAATGAGCTAATGGAAAGTGAGTTTCCTTAGATATATAAGACCAAACCATAAAATCTACTTCATAGGTTTCTAACTTCATGGTATATGACCTATAAAATAGGTTGGAAAACCTAGTGATATATTTTCATCTCAGGATCCTATTCAGTTGAGTTTTAGACATGTGTCTAGTTAATTTTCCTTCCTATATCCAGGATGGGTTATGATGACATGGGGGTATCTCAAGAGAGGGGTGAGACTAAGATGTGTAGATTGCATTGTGATAATAACTATAAATCAATAATTATATGTAACATCCCAGGTAAATAAAGAATAAAACATTTTCATATTTATTAATATTTACGAATTAAATATTAATTTTACTTTAAAGGGGTTGCTATGTTCGATAGCATACCCGATACGCAACATAGAGTTTTTTTGAAATATTACGTTGCACACTAGTAAAAAAATAATATTATTTTAAATGGTAGTTAACACGTAGCCATTTTATTGGTAGGAATGAATATAAATAACTAAAATATGATTATATATGTTTTTTAAATGTTTTTACATTTATCCAATAAAGGATAAAGGCTAAAAATACGAAAAGAATTCAATTTTAGGCATATATACTCTAATTTTCACTAAAGGTCCACTTATCGCCTTTTGATGGTGAACCGTCATTAAATATAGTTTTTGTCACTATTATATATTCTTTTGGACCAAATAAAATTCTTCTTTAGAATTGGGACATCAAAATTTACTTTGTGTAAATTTTTGGTATTTTTCCGATAAAGATCAGTTTTTAATGAATAGTGAAAAATATTGTATTTTAATTCAAAACCTCTTTTTAATATAATTTATTAATATGATTAGATTATCTTTTGAATTGGTTTTAAAGTGAAATTAGAATATATTTTTACCATTTAATCCAATAGTGGTTGTTGGAATTAATTTCACTTTGAAATCGGACTTAAATTAGTGTCAATCTTTTGATACATTTTGCTTCATAAAAACACGCTATTTATCATGACAGCGGGAATTAATTATTAAATTAATTAATGTAACTTATATGATTTTAATTTTGTAAAATAGACATCATTATTGAATACGAAATATCAAATATAGCTTAGGGTGATGTTTTGGTATTTTTCTGAAAAACTTCAATTGTTGATGAATAGTGAAACCACTAAGTGGTACTTAAAAAAACTGATTTTTCGTTTAAATTAAATTTTACCACCTCTTTGTTTTGAATTTCAAAAATACAACATACATGGTTTTCATTAAGAAGTAAAATATGGTTCAATGGGATTAAAATAATTTTTTGGTGAATAGTAACTTTTAAGTTTTTAATCGCGATTAGAGGTAATTAGTGTAGTTTAAGGTAAAAATAATGTTTTAATAATATGAAATGACCTTGAAACATGTCTTACCCTTATTGGATGTGTCATGGACAACCAAGAAAATCCATGGGTCAACTTTATGGAACCCATGGAGCCACTTTGGTAGGAAAATGACATTAATAACTTTTTATTTAAAGTTAAAATAAAAATGTCACAAACATGAGTTGTTTTACTAAAATAATTTTTAAATGGGGTTATAAAAGTCATATGTTTGACTATAAATATTCATTAGAAATATGAATATATTTCCTACATCATAATTGTTTTTTACAATTTTTATAAATTAAATAAATTAAATTATATATGACACCATGATGATGCAACGATTACCTCATTATTTAACGATTTAAATAAAATAAAAAGATAATGTAAACTCTAAGACCTAAACATGTCAAAAACCTATTGTATGGGTGGATTTTGAACTTTTAATAAATTATCCTTTAAATACATCAAGGTGGGACCTTTAAAATCCGAAACTCATTTGAAAATAAAGTAACCTTTTATAACTTTCCAAGAGTGCCCCTCCTCTCCTCTTATAAAAGGCCTCCACCTCTACCACCTTACCGACACCTCTCAAGACTTTTTCTCAGCCAACCCCTGCCCATTTTCACTCTCCACATCCCTCTCTTACTCTTAGAAGCCTCACTTTGGGCAGAAGACTTTCCAAGGAAGCCTTTGTGCTCAAATCAAAAAGAGTTATCCGATTTAAAGGTAGTGTCTTCTCTTGTGTTCTTATGTTTTATTTTGCTTCTCCAACCCCCTAAACTCTTTTTATTCCTTTCTTTTGTAACAAAACCAGTATCTTTAATATACTAGGATGTTTTTATGAGAATTATTAGAGCTACTATTACACAAACCTTCATCTAATGGTTAAAGAACATACTGTTTCTGTGGATGGTGAATTACTGCCTCACGAAATGATGATTGTTCAATATTCTTTTAACACCTTTTAAGGTGGCCATTATGATGTCACTGTATTTTATATATGATTTATATGATTTTTATTTTTTCCTTATGCTTTTTTATTTTTCTTTTGTGGCATACCTTTATGGTTTCCATTGTGGGTAAACACGATAATTTCATTTTAGGAAGTGCGGACTACCGCCCCCTCAAAGTGATTTGATTTGTTATTGTCATATGTAGGATGTATAAAGAATGGAGTTAATGTTATTATATATGATATTATACTGGAATTATAATATACCCTTATATCATTATGATTTCACTCCATTAAATACGAAATAGAAATGAAAGTAGCGTTCATGCGTACGTACGGCTTACCGTCTCCATGAACGGTGCATTTCATTTCTTACCTCTAAATGTTATATACTATTATAAATACATGTATATGTGGGATATATATGATATATATGATATCCAAATCATGAATATCATTCTGGATATAATGAACCTTTGACCACATAAACAACATGTAATTGTAAGAAGTCCATTTTTGACTTAAGTACCAAATATCAACAAAACGAACTTTATTAACTTAAATGATTACATATTGTTTATAACATGGAAATAAGTTGTATAAAAGGAATAATCAACTTTAAAAAGTTTCTTAAGCAAGTAGAAATCAACACTAGTTTATTATTCAGGAGATTAAAGAGCAATCGAGTCACGTCGGACACGAGGTAAGGGACTTCGTCTCAATCTCCTTTAATTGAGGCATATTTTGTTCTAATATAAGGATTTCTTTTATACGGTGTATAAACCCCTTTGACTTTTAATTTTATACAAAATTAATCTTTTTCTACAAATCGTTTTACAAAACGAAAAAAAAAGAAATGTTTCTTTTAACGTACGCGGTGACAACGACCTTTTCTGCCACCGAAAGTATTATTTGGTCTTTGGCTTCCTCAACAAGCTGTGATGTTTTTTAAATGAAATAAATACCATATACTCTTTTATGTATTTTGGTATTGAAAATGGTTTTTATAATGGATTCAATATGTTAATATATTTAAGTGATATATTCTGTTTGAAATGTGGAAATGTTTTCTTTCCATTATTTTTGTTTTATGTCTTATGATTTTATAAAGGTACTTAGACATTTGACAGGTGGTTACATGATAAACCATATGACGAGTGGTACCATGAATACCAGGATGGGTGGTTACGTTATAACCTCCAATGCATTGGGTATGGAAGTCGGCCGTATGGCTATTCCATTAAGTGATATGTGTGGAAGTCGACCGGATGGTTATTCCACTTAAGTATGTTTATGTCCCAAGTTACCTTTATATGTTTTGTGTTCTTTATATGGGTTTTATGGTAATATTTTGGTTACAAAAGGGTAAGTAATGATCTTTTATTTAGTGAAGAGTTTTTACTACTTCATAAAGGTGAAAGGTATTACTTTGATAAATTATACATGATTTAATTTTTGTTTTGAAAGACTAACAATTTTCATTCTTTGTGTATCCCTTACTGAGCTTTTTATGCTCACCCCAAGTTTTTGAAATGTTTTTCATAGGACTTAATGTGGAATAGGGTGAATGATGGGATCAAGGGAAAGTCATGCTATCTAAAACATGGAACTAGACATGTTTCTTTTTAAGAGTTTTTGTTTTATGGAAACTTAGTAGAAGTGTCTACTTTGTAATCTTTTGATATGTAATAGTTATGTCCTAATTCTCTAAACCTCTAAACCTGAAAATATCCTCAATGTGAATTATTCATTTAATTCAATATTAAGTAAGGTTTAAGTTCGGGGCCTTATAGTTCGTATCAGAGGTCGGTTTAGACAACTTTAGGAGTTAGAAAATTGTAAAATTATAAATTAATTTATGGTATGACTGAAATGATATAGCATTTAAAGATTACCATGTTGCTTAGCCTAAGATATTTTTGTGTTCAGAATGGTTTTCCGTAGAGGAAATAAGGAAGCTATGTTGGGACGACATCAGGAGGAAGACAACCGTCCAAATCAGCAACCTGAGATGGTTGGAATTAGAACTAAACAGTTTTTTGCAGTGCTGGCACAGTTGACTCAGTCTATAAATGTTGGTGGTATCCATGCACGAGATCAGCCAGATCAACCACAGAGGAACATGTCAGTGGTGGAACATTTCATGAGGAAACATCCCCCATCATTCAGAGGATCATATGACCCTGTGCTAGCTGAAGGGTGGATTAAAGCACTGGAGAAGATTTTTGATATCATGCAGTGTTCAGAACATCAAAAGGTTAGTCTTGCTATTTACCTTTTTGAAGGTGAAGCAGATCAGTGGTGGTCAATGATGAGAAATATCAGGGATAGTGATGAGATTGATGATCTTCACTAGGATGAATTCAAAGGTATGTTTCTTGAGAAATATTTTCCTAAGGTGGTTAATCTTAGGATGGAAAAACAATTCCTAGAATTGAGGCAGGAGGATGACTCAGTGGCTGCTTATGAAGAAAAGTTCACCCGACTGGCAAGGTATGCTCTAAACTTCATATGAGATCTTAATAGTAAAATCAACCGTTTTTACTCAAGGCTAAAGCCAAAGTATCGAAGGTCTTTAGCTTCTTGTGAGTTAAAAAGCTATGAAAAACTTGTTCGATGTGCGGAGAAGGTGGAAATGGAGTTTGTCAATGATCAGGTGTTCTTTAACAAACAACAGAATAAGAGGCCCAGTTGGCAGGAAAAGGGGAAGAATTCATCAAAGAAGCAAGGAGGTAAGAAAACCAAATATCCATCCTATGGGAAGTGTGGTAAAATGAATCCTGGAGAATATTTATCCAAGTTTGGAAAGTGATTTTGGTGTGTTAAGTCTGGTCATATTTCTCGTAAATGTAAGGAAGATGATCAAACAGGCAATGAAAAGTCAGTGGTAAGATGTTTTAAGTGTAATGAAATGAGTCATTATGCAAATGAGTGTCTGACGAAGAACTCAACTGGGGGAAAGAATCCAGACTACAAGCAGAAAGGGGTTGTGAAATCCTTTGTAACTACTTCAGTAGATGTTGGCCCATTGAATGAAGAAGTATCAGGTACACTGTTTGTTTGTTCGGATTATGCCAATGTGTTGTTTGATTCAGGGTCTACACATTCTTTCATTTCTGAGATTTTTTCTAGTAAATTGGAAATTCCATCTCAAGATATGAATCCTGAACTTTTGGTAAAAACACCCAGAGGAAACATTGAGACAAAAAGAAATTATAAGAACCTTCTTATCCTTGTGTATGGAAAGAATCTACCTGCAAACCTTATTATTTTTCCTCTAGTAGAGTTTGATGTTATTTGGGCATGGATTGGCTTTCTGTTTATCATGATAAGATTGACTACAGATCTAAAATGGTTTCTTTTCAGAAATATTTTCAGTTTGTGTACAAGAATGAAACCTTGATTTTGATAACATATCAGGAAGTTGAGAAACTAGTAAAAGATGGAAATGGATGTTACCTTGCACATATTGTTGAAAACAAGGGAACTATTCAAATTAATGATGTGTCAGTGGTAAATTAGTATCTTGATGTTTTTCCTCATGAGTTTCCTGATATTATTCATGATCGAGAAGTTGAATTTATTGTTGTCTTAGTTCCTGATTCTAATCCAATTTCAAAACCCCCTTATCGAAGTTGAACTTTTAGAGTTAAATAAACAATTTCATGAGTTATTAGATAAAGGTTTCATTCGACCTAGCACATAACCATGGGATTCTCTTGTCATGTTTGTTAAAAAGAAATATGGTTCAATGAGACTTTTCATTGATTATAGATCCTTGAATAACATTACTGTTAAGAACAAGTATCCTTTGCCTCATATCGATGATTTGTTTGATCAGCTCCAGGGAGCTTAGTATTTTTCGAAGATTGACTTGAGGTCGGGGTACCATCAGTTGAAAGTAAAAGAAGCAGACGTTCTGAAGATTGCGTTATGTACTAGATATGGCCATTATGAATTTTTAGTTATGACTTTTGGGTTAACTAATGCACTTGCTGTATTCATGGACCTTATGAATAGAATTTTCCATGAGTTCTTGGATAAGTTTGTGGTTGTTTTCATAAATGATATTTTGGTGTTTTCTAAAAGTAAAGAGGAGATTGAAAGTAATTTAAGCGTTATCTTGAAAACTGAAATAGGTCGGAGGTCGTCACAGCCCTCAAAATTACATTTATTATCCTACACTAGTACAGTGATGCAGGGTCAAACCACATAGAAGGCAGACGAAAATTCTAAGGTTTTTAAACTAAAAACCTCACTGTTGTCAGCAGTGAGTTAGGCTTTTTTTTTAATTTTCATTTTTTTAATATTTCTTTTTATTTCTTTTTGATTAAGTAGTATGAAAAAAGTTTTGTAATTTCACTATTACCTATACTGGAAACAATACACAAAAATGAAACAGTGAAAAGTAAAATTAACTAAAGAAGGAAACATGAGTGTTGAGGGTAGATCAAAAGTTTTCTCGAGAGATTAGAACACCACTAGCTTAAAATGAATGGTCCTCATTTGATTAAACTCACACCTTAAAAATTAGTTGTTAATTCTTCCTCGCCATAAGAAATAACACTCTGTAATATAGTTTTCGAAGTTCGCCACTTCAACAACCACATACATAAAATTGCTTAAAAGTTGTCAACAGAAAGCTACCTCGCCGATAGTTTCTGTTGTTTCATAATTGATAGTTTATGGACTGTCATAAAGATCGATCTCGCCAAAATATCATTGATTTAGTATTATGTTCTTGAAGGTGTTAATTAAATTTTAAGTTTAGGAACCAGATTCAATCTAGCCGAAAGAATTAGATTCTCATTAGAAGAAACTAAATGATGAATAAGAAAATATGTACCAATAAAAGTTCTGATTTCCTGAACAAGAAATCAAATGAAGATCATTTTCAATTCAAAAGCAGTAATACATTGAAAATAAAACTGAGTAAAGGAAAAATAATCCTCCCTCTGTCAATGATATTCATGAATTGCTGCACTGCTCCAGCATCTCCAGTCTCTAGTATCGCTTTTGATGTCTCCCGGGAGTTCTACTCTCCATGATGGTGTGGCGTGGAATCAGAATGAGAGTCCCCATGTGAATTCTTCTAGTGCTCTGTTTTTTTAACCACAGTCACCTACTACATGTCACCGCTTGCCTTCCACCGACATTAAGTTTCCTTCGCGAGCACACCGCACACGTGTGTGTGTTCGTGACAGGAACGTCGCGCTAACTTTACTCATGTAACTAAATCATGTTGAGTCAGTTACATGCACCTGGATGTGTTTCTGACTTATATGAACCTGCACAGTCAAAAAAAAATAAATAAATAGATGCGAAGTCAAAGAATGAAATAATATATTTTTTTAAAGTTAAGAGTTGAGATTTAACATAAGTTAATTGAAAATTATTAAAAACTATTCACTTAGCAAAACTATAGTAAAACATAAATTATTAAAAATTTATTAATTTAATTAAGTTAATAGATAAAAATACTAAGTTATTAATTAAATCAATTTTTTTAAACTAAGTTATTAAAAATTAAGAACATAAGTAAATAAATAATTAAGATAATATTTTAGATTTAATTATTACTATTAAAGAAATTAAAATGTTAGATTAATTAATTAATTAGTTAATTTTAATTTAGTGGTTAAAATTATTACTTAAGTTTTAAATATTTTTAATTAATTATAATATTTTATCGTTTATTTACAATTATTTATAACTCTAAATTTATTCTATTAAATCTAAATTAATTTATTATTATCATTTATTATGAATTAAGTTTTATATTTTAGTTTATGATTTATCTATATATTGAAATTTTAATTGTTTTAAAAACTTTTATAAATTCTACTTTAAACTTTTGACTAATTAAAGTTAACCTTAACTTTAACTCTTGTTTTTTTCTTTTTTACTTTTACTTTACTTTTATATTACTTTTATTATTATTTTTTAAAACCTCCTCCCCCAAATCCACGCTGTAAGGGGGAGGGTTTTAGTTTCTTCTTCAGGAAGTCGTTGGCTCCCTCCTCCTGTAGTACTGGGTTTTTAATCCTTCTTCTCCATGGGGAACTCTGCAGCAGCCGCGGAACACTTCGACACCAGCTCGGTCGACCTCCTCCCAAATAGAGCAATGCATGGGGACCCGGCTCTTCCTCAGCTCCAGTGCGTAACACTTTTAGTAGATTCATACAGCAGCAGCTCCAAGCTGGTGGTGGACTTCTGCTCGCAGATCGACCTCCTCCTTGGCTCAAGCGGCGGACCATCGACATTCTGAATGGTAGCCTACGCTCCTCTTTGTCTCAACACCGGCGGACAACAATGGTTTTAGTCCTCCTCCTCATGACAGTGGAATGCAGCGCAGTATGGGGTGCGGAGGCTCATCAACTCGACCTCCAGATTTAGTGTATTAGACCTCAACTGCCCTCCAACTTCCGTGGCATCTTCTGAAAACTCAGATGCAAGGTGGAAAGGACTTCTTTAGTCCTACATCGAACACTAGTGGGTTCGATCGTCTTCAAGTAGTGGCGGATGGTATCCTAGGTTCAGTAGTGCATGACTCCAATAACTACAACCTTGAAATGGCTCAACCAGATACCAAAGTTTGGTGGGGGCATGGGTGTTGCAGCGGACTCCTCATGAAATAATGTATTTCGAACCCTCTGAAACTAGGAACTGGCGGTGGTTCTTCTTCATCGGCGGCGACAAACATGAGAAACCAGAGTTTTTGCAGTGTTTTGAAGTTTAAGGATAGAGGTGGTCTGGTTGCTTGCGGTTTGGTTGAAACCGGTGTGTGAGAAAAGGAAACGATGCGAGAGAAGGATGAAGATACGGTGGAACCGTGATATCAAGAGGAGACGGTGAGAAGGGTTTCGAGTGGAAGGGGCTAACGGTGGATGAAACCGTGAAACAAAATGGGAAACAATTCCAGGAAATGGTGAGACAGTGTAGGCGGTCACAGTGCATCCATGAAAGGGGTTTCACGGTGAGACCGTGAAGGGGAAATAGTAGGAAAACTGAGACACCGTAAAAGAATACAGTGAGACAGCTAAATAGGTGCGTGTAAACACCGTGAACCTGAATGAAACCATGGACCTGAAAAATAAAAAAAGTAAATAAATTAAATTGAACTTAAATATAATATGAACAAAGTAATTAATACAAACTAAAACCGAATTAAAACAAATGAAAATTTAAATAAACTTATACAACCAAATAAACTTAAAGTAAATTATTAATTAATTCATTAATTAAAACAAGAAAAATTTAATTAAGACTACATTAATTATGTGCAGAATTAGAATTAATTAATTATTTAATTATTGTTAAATTATTATCAATGCAGAACAAAAACAACAATCTAAATAAAAAATTATTAGTCTATAAAATTAAAGTAACAAATAAATTAATTATTTTAAGGCTTAAAATACACAATTAATTATAAAAATTGATAAATTAATAAATTTAGTGATAAAATTACATAAGTGTCATTATTTATTAAAAAAGTACTAAAATAAGTAATTAAATTAATAAAAATTAATTAAAAAGGATATGGCAAAACATTCGTTTTTAAGGCCACATCAAATTCCCCCACACTTAAACATTGTTTGTCCTCAAATAATCCCATGTTTTATTTTCTTTGAAAAAAAGTATGATTTTCATGATACTTCTCAAAATGTAACATGACCAACAATTTGAAACAAAGGACAGTAACATGTCACTAGGCTTTTAGAAACTAAGTTGCTCATATGAACCATGCCTTAAGCAAATACTTACTGGTAGTCTTAAAAACCATGAATCATCAAATAATGAAGATGTCACGCCTCAAATGTGGTACCACTTGGTGATTAACTTCAATCCAGACTTAAGACCAAAATCCAAGAGTGACAAGAGGTAAACGTTATGTGGAATAAAGAACATAACCAGGGGAACCTTGTACTTTGAATTTTTCATCTAGGGTCCAAGAATAAATATATTTTTTTATGAATTACCTCAATGATACAACCTAAATGATTTCCATATAAATCAATTGATCCCTTCTTCATCTGGCGTTCATCATTCCCCTCACCTTAATAAGCTCATTTTTTACCCTAGACACTTTACTTATTTTTTCCCAAGCCATGTATCATCGTGCTAAGCACTGTGTAATGCACTTATTCAAAGTGAACAGAGGGCTTATTAGTAAACAGAAACACACCCAGCATCTAGGGTCTCAGAAACTCACCGTGGGATCCCAGATGCCCAAATTACTCCAGTATCAAAAGATTTATAAAAAATTCTTTTACATTGGCTCATTAAAGCAATTACTTTTAATAATTAAAAGATGAAAGAGGCCCCTAGAATAAGAATCAGACGTCCATTTCCAAAGGTTATGACCATAACTCCATAAACATGTAATCCATATCACTTTCATAAGTAGCACCTAAACCGAATTTCCATCAAACCACTAAGCAAGATCACTCAGTAGTCATCCAAACTCATTAATTTCAGACTCAGAGAGTAGTTCTTAACTACCAGTAAGGAAATTTTCCTAAGGCAAGACCCAAGTGAGAAAAATGTAAAGCCTAAAATTATGCAAGAATTTTTAAGAAACATTTTAATCATTTTTAACAAAAAGTTTGAAATTGCAGTGGGAATTGATGGGATTTAAATAAAGAATAGATTAGCACAGTCAAGAATTGACCCCCTCCCCCACACTTAAAACCCAACTTTATCCCCAAAGTTGACTTCTAAATATGAAAAAGAACAATTAAGCAATTTAAGTTCAAAATAGATTTTCAATTTAGTAGATTAATGACAATTATAAAGGGTCCCAATGAAGTTCAAAAATATTGTTTGCCACAACGAATAAGTTACAGCAGGTTCATATCCAGACACACATTAAAGTGAAAAAGATTTTCATTAAACCTCAAAAGAAGTATATAATGTGTGGGTGCACAATTAATTGGGTTTAATCATTTCAACAAAGTATGATTCAAAAATTTGTTCAATTAAGCAGTAAGATGCATGCTAAACACCCTAAAGACTAATCAGATTCAAAAGACCAGTAGCATGTACCCCCCACACTTAATTTCATGCAGTGAATGATTTTAACAATGGTGAAATTCAATTTTTTTCTGCAAGAGGCACATGCGGAATTTTTTATCTAAACAGTGACATACAATAGGATTACATACAGTAAAAATGTAGTGGAATTTTCGGTACACATGTAGTAGATTTTTTCAATACAAGCAGAAGTTTTAGCAAAAACATGAGAAGAAAAAAAATCTAAAGCATTAAGGGGTAGAAAAATGAAATACAGAAATTATGAATTGATTACTTCCCTGAATATATTTGTCAATTTTCCCTCCATTATGGGAACTCCACTCCTTAAAAGATAAATAATCAACATCCTAAAAAACTCAGATCATGAAAATCAGGAACCAAAATCAAGCAGAGATATAGCATATGGAAGACAACAAAGCAGCACTTTATTCAACACTAAACAGTATAAAAATTTAAACAAAGGAGAATGGGTTGACTCACATGAAGCATTGAATTTAAATTCTTCAGTTAGACTTTATTTATTTACAAAATTTTATTTATTAACAAAATAAAAACCATGGGTTGCCTCCCATGCAGTGCTAGGTTTAAAGTTCCCAGCCAGACTCACCTAGCAACTAACCGTAGTCACTAGGTGGATGTGCTTTCCTCATTAGGAACCACCACATGTGTTTGGCCCAATTATTTTTAACAGACAGGTGAAATTCATGGGCAACAAGACTCAATACAAATATAACTAAATTATCATATCCTAAAATAATCCCTAAGTAGCACCCTTTAATAGTAATGGGTATAGTGCTGTCCACTTTCAGAATTGTTTCAGAGTTATCAAGATTTGAGTTCACATGACTAGACAACATAGTACAAGGTGCTTCAAAGGGTGTATCATTATTTTAATGGCTATCTCTCTCAACTTAAACACTAACAGATTCAAATTCAAGGGTGCTTGTGGGTGGGTTATGATTAGCAGGCTCAAAAGGAAATTCAATTAAGTACTGAAATGAATCATGAACAATGGAACACAAGTGTGATTCCCCCTCTGGACTACTGTTAGTATCATGAAAAGCTTCCGCACCCTTCGCAGTTGAGGATGTAAGTGACAGACATGGAAGAGAATTTATTTTATCACAAACAGATTCAGGTCTAATAATGTTATAAATCTCTTCCAAAAGTTCCTCATCAGTGAATGAACACTCAATATCTATTGCTTCAAACAAATCAATTCTTCAACCATAATATAATGTGTGTTGAAGCTCTACTTTATGTTCAAGTTCAAAAGGCTCACTTTCAAAAATAAGGTCTGTAGTGTGTGCCAAAAAGTTCAAATCAGGAGGAGTAATGTTCAATTCATCTTTAATAAAGTCATGTTCAAGATTGATCAAATTAGAATAGTCTTCCCATGTATATCAATACCATTTTCAATTTCACTACACAATGTTTCAGATAAGTGATCACCATGACAATAGGGAAATGAGAACTCATCAGTTATCCTTTCTTCAAATGTCATTCCCTCTGCTTCATCATCCAACAACATTTCAGAGATTATTGGGTTTGCAGGTTCAAAATATGAAAGAGAAGTGTTCAGTTTAGGTTTAAAGATTTGAGATTCTGTGATTTCCAACTTAATGTTCTCTTCCAATGTGTACCCAATATCAAGTTCAGGCTCATTGTTCACAAGTTCAAAAAAGTTGGGTGAAGAGTTTTTAACATTCAATTTTTCAGTTTCAACTTTCTCTTCTACCCGAGTGACTTCTTTTTCAGAACTCCTAAAACAATGATTTTTATCCAGTGTAGGAATTATGAAAAGAACTTTGCTATCTTTTTCAATCTGTTTTAATTCAGTTTTAAAATTGTCCAACTCAACTCCATTAAAACTCTTTATTGGATTTTCAATTTTGTTTTCTTGAATTCTTGAGTCAGTTATTTCAAAATTAAGTCCAACATAATCATATTTTTCAAAGAGAATGGATTCTTTCCCAGTTTCACTATCACTCTCCTCTTCAATTTGATTCTCATATCTTTTGTAAACATTTTATTTTTATTTTTCTTCAAATTCATCTTTTTCTTTAACCCTCTATTGTAATCCCAAGAGCATGTTTTCCAATATTTTCATTCTTTGATCTTTCTCTTGAGAATCTCAAATTTTAATTTCATGGGTTTTAGTTAACCAATTATTCCAATTATTCTCCCTAGCATTCAGTTTGGTTTCAATTAATTCTAGTTTAGCTAATAATTCAAGATTAGATTCAAAATTTCTATTTTCTTCAATATAAACATCCTATTGTGGCTAGTTATAGACACACTGCCAAGCAGTATGTCCATAATGGACAGAACACACACAATGTGGCCCCTGTTGATTCCAGTTTTGATGATGTTCCATTTTTTTAAAAACTATAACAAGTGAGTTTAAATACACAAAGTTCACAGTGAAGCATATTTTCTTTAAAAAAAACAGGCAGTAGAAACGGTTCACAATAATTTTTTTTAAATAGTTTTTATATATATATGATTTTTTATGTTTTTTTTTGTTTTTTTTATTTTTTTTCAAACCCTAGACTCTCAGTGCGTGCCTTCCCCGGCAATGGCACCAAATTTTGAAATAGTCCGGAGGTCGTCATGAACCTCAAAATTAAATTTATTAACCTACACTAGTACAGTGATGCAAGGTCGAACCACAGATAAGGCGGACGAAATTTCTAAGGTTTTTAAACTAAAAACCTCACTGTTTTCAGCAGTGAGGTAGGCATTTTTTTCTACTTTTCATTTTTTTTTAATATTTCTTTTTATTTCTTTTTTATTAAGTAGTATGAAACAAGTTTTGTAATTTCACTATTACCTATACTGGAAATAATGCACAAAAATGAAACAATGAAAACTAAAAATAACTAAATAAGGAAACAGGAGTGCTGAGGGTAGATCAAAAGTTTTCTCGAGAGATTAGAACACCACTGGCTTAAAATGAATGGTCCTCATTTTATTAAACTCACACCTTAAAAATTAGTTGTTAATTATTCCTCGCCAGAAGAAATAACACTCTGTAATATAGTTTTCGAAGTTCTCCACTTCAACAACCACATACAGCAAATTGCTTAAAAGATGTCAACAGAAAGATACCTCACCGATAGTTTCTATTGTTTTAGAATTGAAAGTTTATGCACTATCTCAATGATCAATATCGCTAAATGATCATTCATTTAGAATTAAGTTCTTGAAGGTGTTAATTCAATTTTAAGTTCAGGAACGAGATTCAATCTTACCGAAAGAATCAGATTCTCATTGGAAGAAACTAAATGAAGAATAAGAAAATATGTACCAATAGAAGTTCCGATTTCCCGAACAAGAAATCAAACAAACATCATGTTCAATTAAAAAGCAGTAGTACATTTCAAATAAAACAGAGTAAAGGAAAAAGAATCCTCCCTCTGTCAATGATGTTCATGAATTGTTGCCCTGCTTCTACATCTCCAGTCTCCAGTACCGCTTTTGATGTCTCCCGGGAGTTCTACTCTCCAAGATGGTGTGGCGTGGAATCATAATGAGAGTCCTCACGTGAATTCTACTGGTGCTCTGTTTTTTTAACCATATTCACCTACTACATGTCACCGCTTGACTTCTACCGACATTAAGTTTCCTTAATGAGCACACCACACACGTGTGTGTGTTCGTGACAGGCACATCGCGCTAACTTTACTCACGTAACTAACTCTTGTTGAGTTAGTTACATGCACCTGGACATGTTTCTGACTTTTATATGAACCTGTACAGTCAAAACAAAATAAATAAATATATGCGAAGGAAAATAATGAAATAATGTATTTTTTTAAAGTTAAGAGTTGAGAGTTAACATAAGTTAATTGACAATTATTAAAAACTATTCACTTAACAATACTATAGTAAAACATAAATTATTAAAAATTTATTAATTTAATTAAGTTAATTGATAAAAATACTAAGTTATTAATTAAATCAATTTTTTTAAACTAAGTTACTAAAAATTAAGAACATAAGTAAATAAATAATTAAGATAATATTTTAGATTTAATTATTACTATTAAAGAAATTAAAATGTTAGATTAATTAATTAGTTAGTTAATTATAATTTAGTGGTTAAAATTATTACTTTAGTTTTAAATATTTTTAATTAATTAGAATATTTTATAGTTTATTTAAATTTATTTTTAATTCTAATTTTATTCTATTAAAACTAAATTAATTTATTATTATAATTTATTATGAATTAAGTTTTATATTTTAGTTTAGGATTTATCAATATATTGAAATTTTAATTTTTTTAAAAACTTTTATAAATTCTACTTTAAACTTTTGACTAATTAAAGTTAACCTTAACTTTAACTCTTGCTTTTTTTCTTTTTTACTTTTACTTTACTTTTATATTACTTTTATTATTATATTTTATCTATTATTATTTTTTAAAACCTCCTCCCCCAAATCTACGCTGCAAGGGGGAGGGTTTTAGTTTCTTCTTCAGGAATCTGCCGGCTCCCTCCTCCTGCAGTGCTGGGTTTTTAATCCTTCTTCTCTGTGGGGAACTCTGCAGCAGCCGCGGAACACTTCGACACCAGCTCGGTCGACCTCCTCCCAAACAGAGCAGCGCATGGTGACCCGACTCTTCCTCAGCTCCAGCGCGTAACACTTTCAGCAGAGTCGGACAACAGAAACTCCAAACCAGTGGTGGAATTCTGCTTGCGGATCACCCTCCTCCTTGGATCAAGCGGCGGACCAGCGACATCCTAAACGGCGGCCTTCGCTCCTCTTTGGCTCAACACCGGTGGACAGCAACGGTTCTAGTCCTCCTCCTCGCAGTAGCGGAAAGCAGCGCGGCATGGGGTGTGACAGCTCATCAACTTGGCCTCCAGCTTTAGTGGATTAGACCTCAACAACCCTCCAACTTCTATGGCATCTTTTGAAAACTCAGATGCAAGGCGGCAAGGACTCCTTTAGTCCAACATCGAACTCTAGCGGGTTCGATCGTCTTCCAGCAGTGGCAGATGGTATCCTAGGTTCAGTAGTGCACGACTCCAAGAACTAAAACCTTGAAATGGCTCGGCTAGATACCAAAGTTTGGTGGTGGCATGGGTGTTGCAGCGGACTCCTCCTGAAATAATGTATTTTGAACCCTCCAAAACTAGGAACTGGCAGTGGTTCTTCTTCATCGGCGGCGACAAACATGAGAAACTAGAGTTTTTACAGTGTTTTGAAGTTTAAGGATAGAGGTGGTCCAGTTGCTTACGGTTTGGTTGAAACCGGTGCGTGAGAAAGGGAAACGATGCGAGAGAAGGATGAAGATACAATGGAACCGTGATATCAAGAGGAGACGGTGAGAAGGGTTTCGAGTGGAAGGGGCTAACGGTGGATGAAACCGTGAAAAAAATTGGGAAACAGTTCCAGGAAATGGTGAGACAGTGTAGGCGGTCACGGTGCGTCCGTGAAAGGGGTTTCACAGTGAGACCATGAAGGGGAAACAGTAGGAAAACCGAGACACCATAAAATAATATGTTGAGACAGCTAAATAGGTGCGTGGAAACACCGTGAACCTGAATGAAACCATGGACCTGCAAAATAGATAGAGTAAATAAATTATATTAAACTTAAATAGAATATAAACAAAGTAATTAATACAAAATAAAACTGAATTAAAAAAATGAAAATTTAAATAAACTTATACAACCAAATAAACATAAAGTAAATTATTAATTAATTCATTAATTAAAACATGCAATATTTAATTAAGACTAAATTAATTATGTGCAGAATCAGACTTAATTAATTATTTAATTATTGTTAAATTATTATCAATACAGAACAAAAACAACAATCTAAATAAAAACTTATTAGTCTATAAAATTAAAGTGACAAATAAATTAATTATTTTAAGGCTTAAAATACAAAATTAATTATAAAAATAGATAAATTAAAAAATTTAGTTACAAAATTACATAAGTGTCATTATTTATCAAAAAAGTACTAAAATAAGTAATTAAATTAATAAAAATAATTAAAAAGGATGTGGCAATACATGCGTTTTAAAGGCCACATCACAAACCTTAAAAGAAAATAAACTGTATGGAAAATTTATCAAGTGTGAGTTTTGGATACAAAAAATTTCTTTCCTTGGTTACATTGTTTCAAAAGATGGCATAACATTTGATCCTGCTAAAACAAAAGTTGTTAAAGAAAGACCAAGACCCACAAATATAACCGAGATCCGTAGTTTTCTTGGTTTGGGAGGTTACTACAGAAGGTTTGTTGAAAAATTTTCATGGTTATCTAGTCCAATGACTAAGCTAACTCAGAAAGGAGTTATGTTTATCTGGAAAAAATAATGTGATGATTGTTTTCTGGAGTTGAAAAGAAGATTGGTGAATGCTCCAGTTTTGGCACTTCCTTCCAGGAATGGTGATTTTGTTATCTACAGTGATGCTTTGTTGAAGGGACTTGGTTTTTTCCTTATGCAGAATGATCAGGTAATTGCTTATTCTTCACATCAGTTGAAAACTCATGAGGTAAATTACCCTACACATGATTTGTAATTAGCTGCTGTTGTTTTTGCTCTAAAAATTTGGAGGCATCATTTGTATGGAGTAATGTGTGAAATATATACTGATCACAAAAGTTTAAAGTATATATTCACTCAGAAAGAATTGAACATGAGACAGAGGAGATTGCTAGAATTAATCAAGGATTGTGATTGTACAATTCATTACCATCCGAAAAAAGCAAATAAAGTGGCTGATGCTTTGAGTCGAAAAAGTAATGCTTCATTAACCATGCTACGTTTGGAATGAGATCCTTTGGTTTTTGATTTAATGAACTTTGGAATAGAATTTGTTGATGCAGGAAGTTCTTCTATTTTGTTTCAGGTATCATTGAGATCGTCCCTATGAGACAGAATTAAGCAAGCGCAGAGGAAAGACAGTGGGTTGCAGAAAAAGGTAGAGCTGGTTCAGAAGGGTAAGTTGCCTGAAGTTACTATTGATAATGATTTTTTTTGAGGTTTGGAAAGAGATTATGTGTTCCTGGTGATTCAAAGTTGAAGAATTAGTTGTTATGTGAAGCTCATAGTTCCCCGTTTTCAGTTCATCCAGGTAGTACTATGATTTATAGAGATCTTCAGGAGTATTACTGGTGGGATGGAATGAAAAGAGATATTGCTGATTTTACTGTGAATTGTTTGAATTGTCAGCAGGTTAAAGAAGAGTGGCAGTTACCGAAAGGGATGATTCAGTCTTTACTAGTGCCAGAGTGGAAATGGAAAAATATATCCATGGACTTTGTTGTGGGATTATCGAAGACATCTAGAGGTAATAATGCAATCTGGGTTATTTTTGCTCGATTGACTAAATCTGCTCGTTTCCTTTCTATTCGAGATACTTTGTCTCTAGATCAACTTTCTCGGTTGTATCTTAAAGATATAGTCAAGTTGTATGGAGTTCCCCTCTCCATTTTATCTGATCGTGATCCCAGGTTTACTTCTAACTTTTGGAAAAGCCTTCAAAAGTCGTTGGGTACTGAATTAAATTTTAGTACATCTTTTCATCCGCAATTAGATGGGCAATCAGAATGAACAATTCAGACCTTGGAGGATATGCTATGTTCTTGATTTATGGATTATCAGGGAAGTTGGGACAAACATCTTTCTTTGGTTGAGTTTTCTTATAATAACAGTTTTCATTCTAGTATACAGATGGCACCATTTGAGGCATTATATGGGAAGTGGTGTCGAACTCCAGCTTTTTAGGATGAAGTGGGTGAAAGGAAGCTGATGGGACTAGAATTGGTAGAAGAGATGGCAGAAAAAGTTCGGTTGATTCAGAAACACATGAGAACAGCTCAGAGCAGGCAGAAGAGTTATGCAGATAACCGGAGGAAGGATCTATCTTTCGAGGTAGGTGATCATGTTTTTCTCAAAGTTTCACCATGGAAAAGTGTGATGCGATTTGGTAAGAAAGGAAAGCTGAGTCCAAGGATCATTGGACCATATGAGATTCTAGAGGAAGTTGGATCAGTTGCTTATCGAGTGGCTTTACCTCCGAGTTTATCTCAGGTACACAATGTTTTCATATTTCAATGTTGAGAAAGTATATGCCAGATCCATCTCATGTTTTGAGCCTAGAGGTAGTTCAGTTGGAAGAGAATCTCTCTTATGAAGAACAACCAGTCCAGATTCTTGACCAAAGAGAGCAAGTGTTGCGAAATAAGGTAATTCACCAGGTAAAGGTTTTGTGGAAAAACCATATGGTTTAAGAGGCAACATGGGAATCTGAAAATGCTATGAGGGATAAGTACCCCCACTTATTTTGATAAGTGAATAAAATTGTGAGGACGCAATTCCCAAAAGGGGGGAAGGATGTAACATCCCAGGTAAATAAAGAATAAAACATTTTCATATTTATTAATATTTACGAATTAAATATTAATTTTACTTTAAAAGGGTTGTTATGTTCGATAGCATACCTGATACGCAACAAAGAGTTTCTTTGAAATCTTACGTTGCACACTAGTAATAAAATAATATTATTTTAAATGGTAGTTAACACGTAGCCGTTGAATTGGTGGGAATGAATATAAATAAATAAAATATGATTATATATGTTTGTTAAATGTTTTTACATTTATCCAGTAAAGGATAAAGGCTTAAAATATGAATAGAATTCAATTTTAGGCATATATACTCTAATTTTCACTAAAGGTCCACTTATCGCCTTTTGATGGAAAACTGTAATTAAATATAGTTTAGTCAATCTTATACATTCTATTGGACCAAATAAAATTCTTCTTTAGAATCGGGACATCAAAATTTACTTTGTGTAAATTTTTTGTATTTTTCCGATAAAGATCAGTTTTTAATGAATAGTTAAAAATGTTGTATTTTAATTCAAAACCTCATTTTAATCTAATTTATTAATATGATTAGATTATCTTATGAATTGGTTTTAAAGTGAAATTAGAATATATTTTTACCATTTAATCCAATAGTGGTCATTGGAATTAATTTCACTTTGAAATCGGACTTAAATTAGTGTCAATCTTTTGATACATTTTGTTTCATAAAAACACGCTATTTGTCATGACAACGGGAATTAATTATTAAATTAATTAATGTAACTTATATGATTTGAATTTTGTAAAATAGACATCATTTTTGAATTCGGAATATCAAATATATCTTAGGGTGAAGTTTTGGTATTTTTCTAGAAAAACTTCAATTGTTGATGAATAGTGAAACCATTTAGTGGTACTTAAAAAAACTGATTTTTCGTTTAAATGAAATTTTACCACCTATGTGTTTTGAATTTCAAAAATCCTACATACATGGTTGTCGTTAGGAAGTAAAATATGGTTCAATGGGATTAAAATAATTTTTTGGTGAATATTAACTTTTAAGTTTTTAATCGCGATTAGAGGTAATTAGTGTAGTTTAAGGTAAAAATAATGTTTTAATAATATGAAATGACCTTGACACGTGTCCTACCCTTATTTGATGTGTCATGGACAACCAAGACAATTCATGGGTCAACTTGGGGGACCCCATGGAGCCACTTTGGTAGGAAAATGACATTAATAACTTTTTATTTAAAGTTAAAATAAAAATGTCACAAACATGAGTTGTTTTACTAAAACAATTTTTAAATGGGGTTATACAAGTGATATTTTTTACTATAAATTTTCATTAGAAAGATAAAACGATTTCCTACATCATGATATTTGTTTTAAAATTTTTATAAATTAAATAAATTAAATTATTTATGACACCATGATGATGCAACGATGACCTCATTATTTAACGATTTAAATAAAATGAAAAGATAATGTAAAATCTAAGACCTACACATGTCAAAAACCTATTGGATGGGTGGATTTCGAACTCTTATCACCTTATACTCGAAATAAATCAAGATGGGACCTTTAAAATATGAAAATCATTTGAAAATAAAGTAACCTTTTATAACTTTCCAAGAGTGCCCCTCCTCTCCTTTTATAAAAGGCCCCCACCTCTACCACCTTACCCACACCGCTCAAGCCTTTGGCTTGGCCAACACCTACCCATTTTGTCTCTAAACATCCCTCTATTACTCCTAGAAGCCTCACTGTGGGAAGAAGTCTTTCCAAGGAATCCTTTGAGCTCAAATCAAAAAGAGTTACCCGATTTAAAGGTAGTGTCTTCTCTTGTGTTCTTATGTTTTATTTTGCTTCTCCAACCCCCTAAACTCTTTTTATTTATTTCTTTTGTAAAAAAACCAGTATATTCAATATACTAGGATGTTGTTATGATAAGTACTAGAGATACACTTACACACACCTTCGTCTAATTGTTAAAAACAAACTGTTTCTGTGGATGGAGAATTACTGCCTCACGAAACGATGACTGTTCAATATTCTTTTAACACCTTTTAAGGTGGCCATTATGATGTCACTGTATTTTATATATGATTTATATTATGTTTATGTTTTCCTTATGCTTCTGTATTTTTCTTTTGTGGCATACCTTTATGGTTTCCATTGTGGGTAAACACGATAATTTCATTTTAGGAAGTGCGGACTACCGCCCCCTCAAAGTGATTTGATTCGTTAATGCCAAATGTGGGATGTATAAAGGATGGAGTTAATGTTTTTATAGATGATATTATACTGGAATTATAATATACCCTTATATCATTATGATTTTACTCCATTAAATATGAAATATAAATGAAAGTAGTCTTCATGCTTACGTACGGCTTACCGTCTCCATGAACGGTGCATTTCATTTCTTACCTCTAAATGTTATATACTATTATAAATACTTGTATATGCGGGATATATATGATATATATGATATATAAATCATGAATATCATTCTGTATATAATGATCCTTTGACCACATAAACATCATGTAATTGTAAGAAGTCCATTTTTGACTTAAGTACCAAATATCGACAAAACGAAATTTATTAACTTAAATGATTACATATTGTTTATAACATGGCAATAAGTTGTATAAAAGGAATAATAAACTTAAAAAAGGTTCTTAAGCAAGTAGAAATTAACACTAGTTTATTATTCGGGAGATTAAAGAGCAATCGAGTCACGTCGGACACGAGGTAACGGACTTCGTCTCAATCTCCTTTCATTGAGGCATATTTTGTTCTAATACAAGGATTTCTTTTATACAGTGTATAAACCCCTTTTACTTTTAATTTTATACAAAAGGAATCTTTTTCTATGAAGCGTTTTACAAAATGAAAAAAAAAGAAATGTTTCTTTTAACGTACGTGGTGAAAACGACCTTTTCCGCAGCCGCGAGTATTATTTGGTCTTTGGATTCCTCAACAAGCCGTGATGTTTTTTTAAATGAAATAAATACCATATAATCTTCTATGTATTTTGGTATTGAAAATGGTTTTTATAATGGATCCGTTATGTCAATATATTTAAGTGATATATTGTGTTTGAAATGTGGAAATGTTTTCTTTCCATTATTTTTGTTTTATGTCTTATGATTTTATAATGGTACTTGGATATTTGACGGGTGGTTACGTGATAAACCATATGACGGGTGGTACCATGAATACTAGGACGGGTGGTTACATTATAACCTCCAATGCATTGGGTATGGAATTCGGCCGTATGGCTATTCCATTAAGTGATATGTGTGGAAGTCGACCAGATGGTTATTCCACTTAAGTATGTTTATGTCCCAAGTTACCTTTATATGTTATGTGTTCTTTATATGGGTTTTATGGTAATATTTTGGTTAAAAGGGTAATTAATGATCTTTTATTCAGTGAAGAGTCATTACTACTTCATAAAGGTGAAAGGTATTACTTTGATAAAGTATACATGGTTTACTTTTTGTTTTGAAAAACTAACAGTTTTCATTATTTGTGTATCCCTTACTGAGCTTTTTATGCTCACCCCAAGTTTTTGAAATGTTTTTCACAAGACTTAATGTGGAATAGGGTCAAGGATGGGATCAAGGAAAAGTCATGCTATCTAAAACATGGAACTAGACATGTTTCTTTTTAAGAGTGTTTGTTTTATGTAAACTTAGTAGAAGTGTCTACTTTGTAATATTTTGAGATGTAATAGTTATGTCCTAATTCTCTAAACCTCTAAACCTGAAAAGATCCTCAATGTTAATTATTCATTTAATTCAATATTAAGTAAGGTTTAAGGTCGGTGCCTTATATTATATGGTATATATGATATGATATTAATGTAATGAAAGTAACGTGAGGTCATATATTGGTTTTGGAATGATGGATCCCTTGAAGTTTATCGATATGGATAAATTAGTAGAGATCTGTTTGGTTATGAGACCTACATGCATCTGAGTCATGGTAAGTTGTAAAGTAGGTGAGTGAGAGTTGAATTTTTTGGATGATACTATTAATGGTGTAAGTTAGGTTATCATTGGGAAAACACTAGGGTGTATACCTATTGGGTTTTTTTATTTAATACTCTAGTAGTGTATATAACTTTAAGAAACACCTTACGACTCATACTATGATTTTGGTTAAGAGAATGATCTTCCATGTAATATGTGAATTTTTTATTGCATTTAGTCTAATACTCAACTATAGAAGGTATTATTAGTGTCTAGATAAGAGTGATACTAATTTAATAAAATATGAGATAGGAAAATGTATGGATTATTTGGAACTCTCTGGTTAATTATAGTGTGTATAAAAGTCAAATGAAATGTGTTGTAATGTCATAATGAACATTCCATTGAATAGTTATATTATTTTTTTTCTTCTTGGTATGTGGTTAGGATCAATAGGGAAATGTGTTTACTACCTTGAGACCCATATAGGGTATAATATTCTATGAGGTGCATATATGTTTTGATGGGGTCTAAGAGTCTATAACATCACCAATAGTGTAGATCATGGTTGAGGAAAATATATGAACTTTTTGGATGATCACACTTGAGATGTGATCGAGGATGAGATAAAGATACCAATTTTTTAGACAATTTTTCTTATAGTGGGGTGTTAACCCCTAATGTTATATCATTTATTGAATAATATTGGGGCTTTAAATATGGATAATTGTATGATATAAGAAATGATGAGGTGACTTATGGATTTAGTGTGACATTGAGGATTTGAGTGGATCAGCCAAATTAGTGGTGATTTAGGTGGTTCCTTGACTATATTATGGTCTCTAGTGCACTAGTGAAATTGTAAAGATACTACAAAATATAGAGGGATTCTATAGTGAGATTGAACATGAGAAAAAGATAATAATAGAATATATTTCCAAATTTAAGTTCATTTCAAATAAGAATTTTATGTGTCTGTGGATATTTTATTATTTTTTACAGAGGTTCCATCGACCCAAATGATTTTGTAGACCCCAGAGTAAAGATAATGGGGTAGTATATCTAGATGCAACAAGATTTGTCTCATAACTATCAATATTCGATAAATTATGTAATTTGAAGTAGTTGGTATTAATATGATGATGTGGAAGAAAATTATATAGTGGGGATCCATAAGGGATTTTTTTAATTTTATACCTTGTTTTTTTGGTGTATAGAGAGTTTTGTGTATAGTGCATATAGAGAACATAGAATTGTAGTGGTGGGGGTTCTGTATTGGCACTTGGATACAACCAGAATTTGTGTGTGTGTGTGTATCCATATATAAATATATGATAAGTTTGAAAACACCATATTCTGGTGCAAAATCATAATGAGTGGGAATACAATGTGATTGTAAATTTATTGGTAAAATTTTGACAAGTTTTAGGACTATGTATATGGATTTTTATACCATACCATATATAATTGGGAGATACTATAAATTTTGGTTGAGTCTCGATAGTGATATTTTGGGTTATAATTTTGATTTTTTATAAGGCTCTCTTATTTTGTGTAAATCATGCATTGATCTTATTTATACTGGTGACATTGATCTTGGGTGTACGACATCGATGAAATAGAAATCCAAAAATCCCAATGGATATGGATTTTATTTTTAGAGTTGGTGGAATTAGATGGAACCATGATGCTTGATCTATCATGGTTTTCAAGGTTATCCAACGTAGTGAGGTATTAGCTACCAAATTTTACAAATTTTTGAGATAGATGGATCATATATAGATTTACGTATGTCATTTAGGAAGTGACTAGTGTGTATAATGGCTTAGAGTATAAGGAATATGAGGTGTTGTATAGTTCTGTTGGTTTAGATGTGGTATCAATGAAACCATAGATAATAGAAAATTGTAATCCAATTTTTTGTATCTGGTTCCAGTTATAGATGTTTTTCATGAGAGATTGATGTTGAGAATTCTTAGGGATGAAAATCATTATAATGAGTAGGTTTTTATTACCCACACCGATATGGTTTAGTAGATTTAGAGAGAATTGAGATTATATTGATGTGAAACCAAGGGAAGATTTGATCTATTGAATTTATATCAAGAATTTATATTTGGGGCCACATATTAAATATTGGAGTAGCTGCATCAGAGGAGGTATCTTGGGAATAGGAGTATCAAAGTGTTATTTTTAGTGTTTGAGTAATTAAAATGTGTCTACCGATGACAATAGAATACCATTGGGTACCTTTTCAAGGTTCATCATGTAATTATTGGGGTTACTGGGCCTAGTACTTAGTGAGACACTAGGTGGATGGTTCAATCATACCCGGTAACTAATAGTGCCCATTTTTTTAAAAAAATTTGGTGAAAATGGACTTTTTAGTTTTTTATTTTTAAAATTCCTTCATAGTTTCTTCTTTAGGGGAATCAAATGAGCAAGTAGGAACCACCCTTTATTATCCTATTTCCATGGTGGATTAAATTGTGTTTTACTATATATTAATGTTGGTTTCTCCTAATTCACTTTATTTCATTTCTATATTTACACCATCCTTCTATTTTAGGGAATTGGGATTAAAAATTTAATGCAGATTCCACCAGAGCATAGAAAAATTGAGTTGGGGTGATGAGGATTTTGTGTATTTTGAATAAATATGCCTTTGAAAGAAATAACATGCACAGTTTTATATTGTTTTTATTAAGGTAATTCACTTAGATAATTTATTTGTTATTTTTTAATCAAATTGTGATGGTTTTGATTGATGAATCGATGTTGGATGTAACTGATTTGGTCAGTAGAAGTATCATGGATGTGCAAAGTGTGGCCCACACTCTAATGGATGATATTTTACTGTTGTTTTTTCCCAATATGATATTCCTTGATTATGACTAATTGAATTGATTAATTAATTTATTATGTTAATTGATCAAAATTGTTTTAACAATTAATTTAATGGATTTTTATGATGAATTTTGGTCCCCATGGATGTTTTTCATGGATGGAATAGTCTTGGATGAGAATAGGTGATGGTTCTTGAGTATTTCTTAAAGGGGATAAATCCATTTTAAGGTTGGTGGTCCCAAACCATTCCCTATGATTATGAATTGTTTCATATAATGTATGATATTTGGTCTCTCCTATAACTCCCAGAATCTAGTAAATTGAAGCTAATAGTTACTTTATTACATTGGTACAAGATATGAGTAATTACATCCTAAAATAAAAAAATGTTTAGAGGTCTTGGTAGACTTGATACAAATATGATTAAAATTTTATATTGGAACGTGAAAATACAATAGAAAAAAAATTATTTAATCCTTATTATTACTTTTAGTGAATCCTTGAATATATTCATACTTCACTTATTATCACCCTTGTGAAATGGAAACATAATAATGTTAAGATCAAGCACTCTATAAGGGTATAATATAGAAGATGAAATCATAACATGCTTTTATATTATGATAGAGTGAATAATCAATAAACATTATATATAATCAATATATTTATCATGAAAAATATATAAGGATAGAAAATTAATTAAAATAATCACATGCATAATAATAACTGAATTCATGGTGGTGGAATTCATAATTTTTGACATCATGATGTTTACCAACAAGGCATTTTCCAAGACATTATTCATGTTTTCAATGTCAAAACCAACACATTATTCCCATCATCAAGGAAACAACCATGATATCATTATATTATTTGGTAGGTACACACTAATTATACAAACCTTCATGATACCAATTGATATATCTGGGGGCTATATAATCTTAGGCTCCACCTTCTACTTAGTTATGTATAATTAATTCTCTATATGAAATATATAATTAATAATACCAGGGAAAATCATAATTCCTTTATAAACATTTGAGTTTGAATAATAACTTATAAAAAATATTTTTTCCATTTCAATAAAATAGATTACATGACCATAATCCATCCAAATGAAGAAGGTGGATGATTAAAAAATACATATCTTAATGTTCCCTAAGGAACCTCGTCCATGATCATGGATTAATAATAAATAGTTATCCCTATAAAAATAGTATATATATGGATTATCAACATTTACGTTTTAAATGGAATAATGTGGCTTAGTAGGTGAGTATCCAACCATAAGAACATTCATATTGCAATAGAAATTACCCATATCAATGAAATAAATATAAGGTAGAGGAATATAATAATTTAAGTAAATTAGGTTATAAATAGAATATAGAGATTTATATAAATATTTATAAATGGTTGGATACTATATAAATGGTAGGAAAATCCTTCATTATTTCTTGTAATAGCATGTGAATTATCCAAATCATATCCCTTGGGAGTTTCAAGCTAGATGCACAGTATTAGTCCCACTCATCATGAAGTAAGTGAAGATTTAGTTGATAATAATGCACCCATTTTTAGGGTGATTAACCTAGGTTAATATGTTCCATAAACACATACACTTTATATAATTTATACAGGGATGTAATAACTATTAATAAAATACACACTTTTACTTTTTCTAAACATTAGGATGCTACTATGGAAATTTTTTTGCTTTATAACGGTGTTGTTAAATCCTAATTCAAAAAAATATAAGGAATATATAATGATATATACTCATAAATATATTAAAACTAATGAAGAATTTTATAAAATTACATCCATGTTAATGTGTACATCAAAAAGAAAAATAAATAAGTGGTCAATACAAATAATATCTCAATGAATCAGACTTGAGATACAAAGATACTTAAACTAATTTGTGATTTCCAAAAAAGTTCTTTAATATTATTTATAATTAAACTAAATATATTAATAAATTACTTAATAACCTTATTCATATATATATATAATTTTATGTAGTTATTTTATAACCATATATTAAAAATATTTAGCATATTTAACTTTATTTCCACCTTTTGGACTTAAGAAATATTGATTGTTTGTTTCTTAAAAGTACCATAGTGAAGATATTGATTATTAATTATTGGTTCAAATTTCATCATTACTAGATAATACAAGATAATAAAATAATTTTTTTTCAATTATCTATTATATCCCATTTTCATTTGATGAATGATAAATTTATGGTTTTTGAAAATTGAAATTTTGAAGAATTAGTTTTGGCGTGTTTGACGACCAAAAGGTGATATATTAATAAATGTATTTAATATAAAAAAAATATAATAATTAAAAAATATGAAATAATGTATTATAACATGATATTATTTTTATATAACATTCACTAATAATTCATTAAGTAAATATTATAACATAATTCCCATAAGTGGTAAAAAAGACCCAATCGAGAACATGTTATAATGATTTAATGAGAAAGGGAATGTTTTTATATAATGTAAATATGACATTAAAGAAAATACTATAAATTTAATCGATATAATTTACCTTCATTAAATTCATTCTTATATCCATGCATGTATTGGGGTTATGACAAATTTAATTTTTCTTTTTTAGAGGATGTAGTATGCATGTCCACACAATTAAAAATTCTATTTCTTAAAGAATGTGATATATTTTAGGTATAATATAAATTAGTATTAAATAATCATTATTTTTACATAGTAAACATATTTATTCATAAATCCATTCTTGTTACCAACCCTAATAGGTGTCGATGAAAAAAAAGCCACATATCTATATGAGGGTGGTAGTCCGCACATACTCATGACCGATAATGTCTAATTTTTATTAGTGGATGGAAATAATTGAATAATGGTTGATAAATTAATATAATAATATTATATTATATCAATAATAATTATTTAATTATATTATGGTGGCTATAAAATGTTTTGAAGAGTAATATTAAGAAGAAGTGTCTAAGAAGTAAGAAATACTCATGTTGAGAACTTAATATTTATCTTTGAAATATATTTGGAAATGGAGGCCTTAAGATGTCTAATTTAGACAAGAGTATTATGAAATTTAGATAGTATTATTGGATGATAAAAATTTTATAGTTTCAAGATAAAATTAAAAGGAACATGTATAGAATAAAGCAGCAGAATTGATCCTCTTTTATAAGTGAACACAATCATTTATTTAAATACCTATTAATTTTTCAATGAAGGATTGACACTATTAAAGTGTAAATGGATACTAAGTGTGAAATAATTAATTTTTTTGTGATATAAGGTTGATAAATACTTTACTATTAATTTTCACACATGTTTGAAGCTTATTTCTATACTTTTACTCTTATAATTATTACATTAACTATGTTTGGTTTTTACCATGGTAATTAATTTTTACCTAAGTAGATTATTTTTAACATATAAAAATAAAATATGCCTTATTAATTTCTTTCATATTTATTATAAATATGATATCTATCTTATCAAATAATATTTTTATGTGTAATAAAAACTAATCTTAATATTAACACATATAAGGCGTAAAAAACCTGATTTTAGAAAAAGGTGTATTTTTGGCCTAGAATTTATGTATTGTATAAAAATATCAATGATTTATATTTTCATAATATAAATTGATTTATTATAAAATTTATTTTTCTTTAAAATCAATCCAAAACAGAATTTTACCAAAGTAATATTTCATTAAAATAAAAGGCTAAAAGTACTTTCTTAATTTGGAAATTATTACTTAAGTTTATAAAATATTAAAAATAGATTTTATAAATACATAATAGTATTTTGAAATAAATATTTATACTCCATAAATATATAATTGATCATGTAAAATGTTTTTTAATTATTAAATTTGTATTTCTTTCTATATTTATAAATACTAAAGTTATAGAAAAAACACTACATTTTTCAATATTCCACTAAAGTTCAATTATTTTAGAAAAATATTAGAACTTCACCTTAAGATAATTTTTCTAGGGTGAATTCAAAAAATACATCATTTTTATGAAATAAAAATTATTTTATTTACAAATTTATCTTATAAATGTGAATAAAGTCTCCTTATATTGTGATGGAGTGTGCATTGTGTGATAATATTTAGGATACAATGTTTACTTTCTCTAGTTGGGTCTTGAGTATTAAATTCTTACCCTCTTAAAAATATCATCCTTTACAATTTCATATACATATAAACTCATAAATATATGTGGGTAATTAATTATCATTTCCTCTTCTAGTTCCCATGCTATTTACTTTAACTTGTTATTTCTTCAAAGAACTTTCCACAGTCGAGTTGACCAATTCCACAATACTAACTCTCTAGTGTAAATAATTTGGAAATTATCTTCATTTTAAGATAAGAATAGTTCTAATTTTAGTTCCTTATTAGTGGATACATGTGTTGTTTCTGACTTGTACTTCCTCAATACTAAAACATATAAAATATCATGCACTTTAGATAGGTTTCTTGGCATAGAGAGATGGCAATATAAATCTCCAATTCTTTCAAAACTTTTTAAAGTAATGATATACCTATGATTTACTTCTCCCTTTTTCCCAAACCATATAACACCCTTATATGGATATAACTTTAAGAAGACCTTATCCCCCTTTTTTAATTACTAATCCATTATTTTATTATCTATATATCTCTTATATATTCTTTAAGATGGGTAAATGTGATTCTAAATAGTTATCAGTTTTTATATTGTTTCCTCAATAAGATCTAGGCCAAATAGCTTCCTCTCTCCAAACTCATCCAAACTATTTGGTTCTCGACATCTCTTTCCATATAATTTTTCATATATTTCCATCCTGATAATCAAATAAAATCTATTATTATATTCAAATTCCACCAATGATAGATATTGATTAAAAATACCTTGAAAGTCAAGATAGAACAACCTTTACATGTATTGTAATATTAGAATAGTCCTTTCAAACTAACCATTAGTTTGAGGGTGATAGGTAGTGCTCAAATATATATCAATGTTGAGAGCCTCTTTAAGGATCCTCTAAAATTTCAATGTGAACTGAGGTTCATGATGAACAAAAATTGATAGAGGCGCAACATGAAGTCTCATTATTTTATTGATATGGTTTCATGTAAGGAATTTTATGGGTAAGTCATCCCTTACTAATTTTAAATATACATACTTGGTAAGGAGATTCTCAATGACCCATATAACATTATTCCTTTTAGGAGTCTTCAAAAGTCCAATGATAAAGTCCATTTTAACATTTTCCTACATCCACATTAGTTTAGAGAGAGGATGAATGACTACTTTAGGATGTTTTCTTTCATCCTTTTCTTACTAGAATAAGAAGTATCTTGACATAGAGTTTATAATTTACCCCTTCATACCATCCCAATGGAAATATTCTCTTAAATATGTGTACATATTTGTGTTGTTAGGGCATATAAAGAAATTTTAGCTAGGTGGTTCATCTAGTAATTCACTTTTTAGCTCAAGTATGGATGGAACACATAGTATATTTCCAAAAATTAACACACCATCATCATAGAAGAATTCTTTTTATCCCCCACCAATTATTTCATTAATTATCTTTAAAAAAATCTCATATTCCAATTGTAATTTCTTTATATTCTCAAGAAAATATAGTTTGGAAATCATTTAGAAAAGGAATTATGTTTCCCCTTCCTTAATTATTCCTAAATAAAACTTTACTAACTCCATGAATATAAGATCCTTGTCTATCCTCATATTGTTCAAAACTCCAAGATCATTCAAACTTAAGGAATCATATACCATGTTTGAATTCCTAGGGTGGAAGTGTATTGAGAAGTTATTGTCCCTAAGTAGTTCTAGGCATATAATTTGTCTCATATTGAGATCTTTTTGTGAGAAAATGTATTTCAAACTCTTTTTATCCATATATATCTCAAATCTCACCCCATTGAGGTAGTTCCTCTATATCTTCAAGGAAAATATTACAGCTACCAATTCAAGATCATATGTTAGATTTTTTTTATTCATTGGTATTCAATATTCTTAACAAATAATAAACCACTATATCATTTTAAATATGGATTCATCCCAGTCCATTTTTTGAGGCATCAATATATATTAAAAACCCTTGATTTTTCAATGGTAGATTCAACACTGGTGCATTGAAAAATAATTACATTTTCTCCTAAAAATATTCCTTACATTCCTTTGACCATATGAATTTTACCCATATTCATGTCAACATCGTTAACAATTTGGGAAATTGATCAAAATGTTGATAAAATCATTGATAGTAACCTACTAAGATAAGGAAACTATGAATATTAGTTATATTATTTGGTGTGGAATATTCTTTTACCACCTTCATCTTTAAAGGATCAACACATATTCCATCCAAAGAGAAAAAATATCTATGAAATGAAATATACTATAGAAAATATTTAAACTCACTAAATTTACAATATAATTCATTTTCTCCCAGAGTCTCAAGAATTATTCCCAAATAATTCTCATTCTCCCTATATCTTTAATAGTGTATAAAAATATCATTAATGAATACCACTATGAAATCATCAAGATAATCATTGAATTCTTTATTCATAAAATCTATAAACACAGATGGTAAATTTTTAAATCCAAAGGGAATTACTATAAAATAATATTTTTTATACCTTATATAAAATCACATCATTTATATATAATCCTTTATCACCCTTAATTTGTGATAAACATAGAAAATATTGATCTTTAAAAAATATTTAACTCCCTAGAGTTAATCAAATAAGTCATCAATACATGGGAGATGATACTTATTCTTTATATTAATTTCACTCATCTCCCTGTTATTGAAAAAAAATTATAAAAAAATCCTTAATCTTACCATAATTAATAGGGGTTACCTAAGGTGAAACACTAGGGAATAAGAATACCTTATCACACAACTCCAATACTTTAGCTTCACTAATTCTACTGAGGCTGTTCTATTGGTATTTTTAGATACATGCTTTTCCTATGGGATGAGTTCAATAACAATCTCTACTTACTGTTTAGCTCATGAGGATGACCAGGTAATTATTTAGAAAACAAATCAATGTGTTCATTCATAATAACTACATCCTAGATTCTTAAATTTTCCTTTCCAACAATAGGTTGTATATTCTTTTATACTCCAAGGATTCCATTTAGGTGGGATACTATAGGTGGATCCCTATTTAAATATGATAATGAGGTGTCAACGTTAAATAAAAATAAATTCTCTCCCCCTTAAAATATCATAATCTCGTTATCTTGGAAATAAAATATTTCATTATACATTGAAAGCCAATTCGTACCTAGGATTATGTCAAAGTCAATAGTAGGTATGTTAATAAAATCAACAAGTAAGTTGTTTCTATGCATAATAATGGAAATGGAGAGACATTCCCTCATTTTAAAATTATTTCAATTGGGTTTATTTATTGGAAACTAATTTCTTAGGGTTTTATGTGATGTTTAAACAATCACAAAAAATATGTAGGATGTAAATGAGTGTGATGATCTAGAATTAAATAATGTTTTAGTTAGATTTGAGTTTTTTATCAATGTAATAACTATAAAATCTATAGTTAATATAAAATTATATGTGGTATTCACATAATGTTATTACATGATAATTTATTTTAAAATAATAATATGTTTGATCGCTTTATTAACACACAACACTGAGTATTATGTGAATTGCGATATACTAAAAATACTATTATTAAAATGTGACCATTAAAAACTATCCATTTATTTAGTGGATATGATTATGAGTAAATAAATTATTAAATATTTTTTTAATGGTCCTATGAAATAAAAATTTATCTATTAATGAGAAGGAAATAAGCACTCAATTTTTATTAAAGTTATTTTATTCTTAAAAAATAACGTTTCTTAAAAAAACTTTTTTATGACTCTTTTTGAGAGAATATTATAATTAATTTACACCAATTTCGAAAATATAATTTTATAAAAGGATATAATTTTTAAATCATTATATAAAAATTATTTTTGGGTTAAATTTTGGTATTTTTATAAAAAGATTTATTTTTCAGTGAATAGTGAAAAATACTGATTTTATTGAAAACCGTCATTTATTTTCTGTTATGTAAAGGGATATTTTTTGTTTTGAATTGGTTTTAAATTTTAATTGATTCCATTTTATTGAAAATAAACCAATTAATTTCTTTATAATTTTTATTATTATTAATTTTGGAATCATAATATTTTCTACTCAAAAATATATTTTTTACTAAATAATATATTTTTTGGAAAACCATTTTATTCACGTTTGAGGGTTTATCTTAAAATTAATTTGTGAAAATTATTGGTTTTAAATTTGATAAAATGGATTCAATATTTGGAATACGTATATTCAAAATTGATAAGTAGGGTAAAATTATTTTTTTATAATAAATAGTAACCTAAGTGAAAATGACATCACCACGGTAAGTATAAAGCAGGCATAAAAAGGTTAAAACTAAGAGATAAGGACTCAAAATCATCCAAAATCATAATAATTTTTATTTTATGAGTTTATTTTGACCATAATCATAATATATCAAATTTAATGAAAAATTACTTCCAATTTTTTTTGATAAAGGCCTTAATGTTTTTTAGGTAAAGAATAAATACAAAATGTCCATCTATTTTAATAACTCTAATATTTTTTCATTAGGATAAAAAAAGTTTATGTTTAGTTTTAAATGGTTATTTTAAATATTAATGATTTTTCTATCATGGTTATTTATTTTTAATTTTTATTCATTGAATAATTACCTTAAATACTTATGCAACACCGACACAATGTTTGTGCAAGTAGTAAAAAATCAAGTAAATTACTTCAAAATCATACAATGTAATATTTTTTTGGACGAGTTATGTTGTTCAAAAAATTATATGGATAAATATAATTCATTATTTATTTGTTAAAATTTTAAATTTAAAACTAAATTATGTTTTTAATATCATTTTAATGTCAATTATGTGAATAGTCACAAAAATAACATTAATTGTAATTTTAGTAGAGTTATATTTTATTAAATGATTTAAAACTCATAAAAATACTATATTTGGGAAAATTAATTGGATATGTACAAGAATTTAAATCATTTTGTACTTAGGGGTCACATGTCCCTTTATAGAAACCTTCATTACCACTAAAGAGTAAAATAACATTGGCATAAAGGTAATCATCAAAAGTGTTAATAATGGGTTAAAACTATGATATAAGGTTTAAATTATCACCTGATATTTTCTAAATTTTATTTAATGAGATTATTTAAACTTATCTTGATCATATATTATAAATATAACAATTTTGATGCACTTGAATATGAAAATTAATTTTTATAAATTTAATAAGTAATTCCAAGGGTTCCCCTATCCTCTCTTATATAATGAAACCATATATCCTCTCTTACTAACACTTATTAAGCCTATTAGTTCAACAAAAAACTTATAAAAACTCTTATTAATAAACTTTTATACTTTCTATAGGTTTGAGTATTCTTAGAAGACCATCCCTGGGGTTCTTAAAAAGACATCCAAAGGCGGTTCTTCAAAGAGGAGGTAATCATCTTAACTAAGTATTTTCATTTTACTTCTTCTAAAACCTCCTTCAATTTTTCTTTAACATTACATTATAATTACATAAGTATATTAACATATACTAATATGTTATTCTTTTAATGTTATAACATTATTCATCTAATTTTTCCATCAAATGGGAAATGAACGTATCGCTCAGTCGTACGTGTGGATTGCCACATTCACAAAGCGATACAATCCATTTTCCTTCCCCGACTCACATAAATGTGTATAATGATTGATTTAATAAATATATAATATATTTATGATATTATTATGGTTTTATAATGGTAATTTATTATTTACTTCTATTTTTCCCATTCTTAAAAAATAGAAACATTACCCATACGTATGTAGGTACTACTGTCTTCACAAAGTGATGTAATTAAATTATCATCGCTATTTTATATAAATTGTTATAAATGTGTTATTAATGATTACATATTATAATCAAGATATGATAAAAATTATGGAGATGATGGAACTATGATCAAATTACAAGGACTTGTATAACCAAACACACATGAAAAATAAACTAGTTAACACCATGAAATGCCATTTTTTATAAAAAATAATTAATAAATAGTTTTTGAAATGTTATAATTGGATCATATATTGTTTTATAATTATTTATATCATTATTATATATAATTATAAAAAATTTAAATTTTTTATATGGGAGGATATAGTGCATATGAAGTAATTTATTTTTTAGGTGAGGGTTTCTCGGATCACATTTGTTTCTTGAGACATATTACATATTAACCAATTGTTTCATTTTTATAGTGTATATAAATCCTATGAATATAATTTATGATGATTTTATTTAAAAATATTTTGATTTTAAAATCTATATTTTTTTCTTTTTCATGATGTTTTGATTCCAAGATTACCAAAGTTGTATGTGTTCTTTATCTTCGTAATATTTCATTGAGACAAGTTTGATGTTATGCACCAATTTATGTTTATGAGGTGTATATAATAACCCATTCATCCTGAAGTGCCCAGATCAATGTGAATCACTGAGAGGGGGAGGGGGTGAATCAGTGATCCTTTAAAACTTTTTACTAATTGATTCTTAATCAATTAAACCTCTATGGATTGTTAAGGCCTCGATCCACTATTCTTATGTCTCTCAACCTTTCCCGGATAATGCAGTAATGAAAAGGCACAGGACACAAGGATTTACAAGGTTCGGCACCAAAGGCCTACATCCTTGCCATGCTCTCCCAGCATGGATTCTCCATTATAACCTGTTAAAATTACAATGGTCGATACAGAGTCCCACTGTATCTCTCCTGAGTCCCACAGGAGGGTCTTTATACTGCGTCACACAGTGTTACCAGAGTCCCACTGGCCTGCTCCAGAATCCCACTGAAGACTTCTTCTCCCTGAGTCCCACAGGGTCTTCTCTTGGCTCCTCGAGTCGCACGAGTAGCTCTTCTTCACTTTAAGCTTCTTCAAGTATCCTCAGCAGTCTGGGATAAAGACTGCTGGCCTTGCTCTGTACCTCTGATCACTTGAGTTGATCAGGTCTTCTCGTCTTGCTCAGGATTTATCTCCTTCTTCTAAGGATGACCTGGCCTCTCTCCAAATACTGAATACTCAGACAACTGATATCTTAAACTTCAGTCTGGTCCAGTCTCACTTCAAATCATCTTCATGCACTGAGTGCATGGAAACTCTGCTTCCTCATGCACTGACTGCATGGACTTCTCAATTCTTCAAGAACCTCTGGTCTTGGTCAACTCAAATGCACACTCACTGATTTGAACTTTGATTACGTGCGCATGTGCATGCATGCATGCATGCACTTCCCTTCTCTTTCTTTGGTGTGATAAACCCACTAAGGGTGTAGTCAATTTTAAGCACACACCTTCTCCACAATCTTCACACACTATATTCAAATTGTTCACACACTTAGAAGTGTGTTTTACTTTAGTGTGGAACTTCTTCTTCTTCTTCTAATGTGTATACACTTTTTAGTGCACACACATAGGTTCGGCCTTCGTGTCTCTTTGCACACACTTGTTTTACTTTTGCACACACATGAGTTGGACTCCTCCTCTTCTTGTTGCACACACACACTTTTAGTGTTCTTTTAGTTTGTTCTTCAAAGTGTGCACAAACAAGGCTACGGCCTTTTGTTGCTTTGCACATAAACCACCCGTAGGGTGTCTTCACTTGGCACACACACAAGACATGGCCTTGGGTTCTCCTTGCACACACAATACCGTAGGGTCTTCACTTTGCACACAAGGCATGCAAGTCTCGGCCTTCACTTCTTCACTTCACACACACAAGAGGTGTGGAATCGGGTTCTCCTTGCACACACAAGGGCCACGGCCTTCTCTTGTTCACTTTGCACACAAGGCACTAAGGCCTCGGCCTTCTTTTCAAATTCACACACACACAAAGTGTGGAGGTCTTCACATGCCGCGCGCAAGTCCTCAAGGTGCACAAGGGTCGCGCAAACACCTCCTGCCGCGCAAGTCCGCGGGCAGAGAAGGATGCAACCACGGGCGCGCAAGGATGCGGCCACGGGTCTTCCTGTCGCGCAAGGGGAAGGCGCGCAGGGTTCTTCTCCAACCTCTTTCGCGCAAGGTATGCGCAAAAGGAACAAACAGAGCCAAGGGATGGCTCCGGGCTTCACTGCCACGCAAGTGGTGCGCGCAGGATGTTCTTCGCTAAGCACCGAGGCTTCGCGGGACTTCATATCTTCAACAAAGATTCAGCAAACATATTCATGCCTCGGGTGCTCCTTTTATAGGCAGAGAAACACTTCTAAACATCCGCGTGATAATAACTCAAGTTCCCGAAAGTTTCGGATCTTTAAAAATCTTTCAAATCTTTATTTTTTTCCTCGGTTCACGCGGGCTCTTCTCTTTTTATTTTTCTCTACGTGCATGCGACTTAGAACGCATGCACGACCTCTTCTCTTCCAATCCATGCAAAGGTATAAACCTTCACGGCCTCGGCAGCGTTGCTTGCCTCGGCCGAACTTCGAAATCCTCATTTGTTGCATGCATGCTCATTTTATAGCATGGATCTGTTCAATAGGTCCAGACGAGATCAATGGAGCCTTCGGCTTCGGAAATGGTAGCCGGGAACTCAAAAACCATCGTCGGGAAGGCGCCTGGTTCAGCGGAAGCTCGCGGGTGCCTCGGTCGAGCTCGAGGATGAAGACGGACGCTGGGCCGTTGGATGCGGTGATCAAAAACCTTCGACGGCTTGGATCAGATCGGGAGCGCGGCGGATTAGATGAGCGGTGCCGATCGTCCGCGAGATCGCTCGGACGGCTGAGATTTTCTCCCGGGGATTTCTCCGCGTCCCACATCGAAACGGGGCGCGGTTTTGCCGCGGTTTATCATCCAACCGCTACCTCTCAACGCTCAGTTGCACTTCCCTCCTCACGGTGCCGCCCCGCACCGTGTTCTTCCTGCGGGCGCGCTCTGCGCCCACTCTGCTCTCTGCGGGCGCGCCACTGGCGCCCCCTATGCACACTGCGCTCCTCCGGGCGTGCCCCTGGCGCCCATGCGGTGTCTTGGGTGCGCCCTGCCGCCCTGGCTCGCCCCACGGGTTCCCCCGGGCGTGGTGCCCTAGTGCCCATGCCTTGGGGTTGAACCCCCAAGGTGCCTTGGCTGGCCATATTTTTGGCAAAGGGAAATATAATGACTTTGTTAAAAACAAAGTATTCAATGAGTTCAAGCCATATCAAATACCAAATGCCAAGCCACTCCAAGCCTTCTTCCTTTCTCCTTCTTCTTAATAATTCCATCATTTCTCCTCTCATATGATCTCTACTTAGAATATGGAATTCCCAAGGTTTCTTCTTAATCTTCTTCATCTCCTCATGCATTGTCACTACAATGCATGGTCTTCTAATCATGTTGTGACATTGTATCTAGTTGATACAAGTTCCTTGAACTTAAAGAGCAGCTCAACAATCGTCTGATTTGCATGGAGAATGTTTCAACCACAATTTCCAATACCACTTAGTGAATCTCCTAAGTGACATGCATCTTAGTACCATGGCCATTCTCCTTCACCACCAACACCATCACAACCTTTGGCATTCACATCTTGACAATTCTTGACATCCATTCATTCTAAGACAACAACATGTCTCATTGACAACAAATGCAACACAGTGCACTTCAATATCCCCCTTTGTATTTGTTGTCAATACACTCGAGCACATATGAATGGGTCAATATGTGTGCCAATATTTCTCCCCCTTATTGGCAATCAAATGCAAAGGTGTGGTGTGGTTCTCTTTCAAAAATCTCTTCCTCCCTTATAAAATCATTTTCTTGAAAAACACTGAGAGAGGGATGATGTCACATGTTCTCTTTAGCAAAGAACCTTTAGTAAATCAGCTCTAAGTCTACTTGGGCTAACCCGGTGTAGAAAACAAGAGTGATATGACCAAGGAATTCAAAGCTGTCCATAATTCTCGACACATGTGAGATCATGCTTAGGGGTTTGAAATTTTTCAGATATAACAATGAATTGCTGAATCCTGCACATACTTCACAAAACACATTAGAATGTTCAGGTGCAAAGATAAAGCTCCCCCTTTCATTCATTTGTCTTCAATCAATACTCCCCCTTAATTGTCATGATGAATACAATTAAGAAACAAGGGATGAAAGTATGATTGGAATACCTTCACTTTTCTCAAGATGGTATTAATCTAAGAATCCCATCTTCTTCAGATTGGCTCCCCCTCAAGGGGTGCACTCCATTCTTTCCAAACCATCCTCCAGTTGAGAATGATCATCATCTTCAATTCCCTGTAATGTTAGCACATGTAAATACAAGTGATTAGGGAATAAGATGGAACCTCCTTGGTTCATCAATGTGAACAACAAGGTTGAGAAGATTCTCTCAACCGAGATGTCCCATTTTCACCATTCTTCACACTTGCACATTTGATCTTCATTGATGATTGTGCTGGTGTGGTTCTCAAAACATCTTCATGTGAAACCTTCTTCTTCCCTTTTACTTTAGCAATTGCCAGAGCTTCATCTTCAACTCTTTGTAGTTCTCTGGCAAGTTGCAACTGATGTGGCCATATGACAAGTAAATCATTTGGAAGAGTGGCCCCAGTTCTGGAAGTTCCACATGGTTCCTTTGATGATGTCAAGCTACCTCTCTTAGGCAACTTGTTTTCAATCAATCCCTTCTGCTTCTTTTGGATTGATTGTCTGCTTGAGTTCATTTGGCTTCTATTTATTTCCATGGCTTGTTTGCAAAGATCCATGGTATGACCTTTCATTCCACAGTAGAAGCATGTCTTCTTGGTGGTCCTACTGGATGACTCACCCTTCTTGGACTTAGACTCCAAGGTCTTCTCTTCCTTTTTCATAATCTTCTTGGGAGCATCTTCCACATTCTTCCTGCTTCCCAAGGATTCTTTCTGAGCCAGGTTCTGTGATCTTTTCTTCTTTCCAGCTTTGGATACAGTTGGAGATTGACATGTATCAATTTTGCGACCACTTTTTCAATCATCCCAGATGTTGTCAAGTAATCCAAATCTATTTGCAGTGAACATATGTCTATGGACCTGTGGATGCTGCTTCCTTCCTTCTGGCTTGCTCCCCCTTGGCATGGGCTTCCTCTGTGCTTTGGCATTCAGTGGATTGTACCAACAATCCTTTGCACAATGCCCATACTTGTTACAACACCAGCATTGTCCCACGAATCTTGACCTCTTCAGTCCTTCTGATTGTAGGGTACTTTTCTTGACCTGTTGTGCTGTTTCAGGAGAGCTCTCTTTTGTCTTCATCCATACTTGTTTGGAGTTATTCTTCCATCCTGCACTTTTTGTGGAAACACAATTAGAAGCATCAGTACAAGATGGTATGGATGGTACCTTCTTTTTAGAAGTTGTTTCCCTTTTATTAGAGGATGTCTTTCTTTTAGAATCATCCTGCTCAATGCATACTTGAGTAGCAACATTTCTTCTTCCAGATGACTGGGAGGATTCAGCTTTGGGTGATTGCAGATTTTTCAATATCACCTCCAGTTCAAAGCATTTCATATTGAGGGAGTTCTTCTCATCCTCAACCAATCTTAGCCTACCTTCCCAATTCTGTTTCAGCTGTTCCATCTGGTCATCATGCACCTTCTTTATTTCATGCAATGAGTTGTCAAGCTCCTTCACCATTTTGACTTTGTCTTTGAATTGAGCATCTCTGACATTCATTGACACTCTGTGCAATTTTTCCAGTGCATGGAAAACTTCTTTGACCACAGTCTTAAAGAATTCTTTCTCAGAAAGGCTTCTTTGAAATTCTTCAATAGTGTCTTCATATCTTTCATTGCAAAGCGATACTGTTTCATCTTTAGCCTTCACCAACTTTCTGAGAGTGTTGGTTATGCCAACCCTTTTAGCCAATTGATCTTCCATTGCATTGGCTTCTTCTTCTAACTGTGATTTTTCTTCATGAAGATCATGGATGCCTGTAGCTATACACTTTGCCACTTCCATGGGAACTGTCTTCTGAAGATATTTGAGTGCACTCTGAAGATCATTCATTGTTTCAACTTCATCACAGCTAGGACATGCTTTCTTCATCTTCTTGGCCTGTTTCTTCTTTCTATTTTTCTGAGTCTTGGCAGATATCTCCATTTGAGGCTGGTCGATCGTTTCCTCAAATCTGCACTTCATAAAGACTCCCTTGGATCTTTTAGAGGTAACCTCCCTCTGATACCAATTGAAGTGCCCAGATCAGTGTGAATCACTGAGAGGGGGAGGGGGTGAATCAGTGATCCTTTAAAACATTTTACTAATTGAATCTTAATCAATTAAACCTCTATGGCTTGTTAAGGCCTCGATCCACTATTCTTATGTCTCTCAACCTTTCCCGGATAATGCAGTAATGAAAAGGCACAGGACACAAGGATTTACAAGGTTCGGCACCAAAGGCCTACATCCTTGCCATGCTCTCCCAGCATGGATTCTCCATTATAACCTGTTAAAATTACAATGGTCGATACAGAGTCCCACTGTATCTCTCATGAGTCCCACAGGAGGGTCTTTATACTGCGTCACACAGTGTTACCAGAGTCCCACTGGCCTGCTCCAGAATCCCACTGAAGACTTCTTCTCCCTGAGTCCCACAGGGTCTTCTCTTGGCTCCTCGAGTCGCACGAGTAGCTCTTCTTCACTTTAAGCTTCTTCAAGTATCCTCAGCAGTCTGGGATAAAGACTGCTGGCCTTGCTCTGTACCTCTGATCACTTGAGTTGATCAGGTCTTCTCGTCTTGCTCAGGATTTATCTCCTTCTTCTAAGGATGACCTGGCCTCTCTCCAAATACTGAATACTCAGACAACTGATATCTTAAACTTCAGTCTGGTCCAGTCTCACTTCAAATCATCTTCATGCACTGAGTGCATGGCAACTCTGCTTCCTCATGCACTGACTGCATGGACTTCTCAATTCTTCAAGAACCTCTGGTCTTGGTCAACTCAAATGCACACTCACTGATTTGAACTTTGATTACGTGCGCATGTGCATGCATGCATGCATGCACTTCCCTTCTCTTTCTTTGGTGTGATAAACCCACTAAGGGTGTAGTCAATTTTAAGCACACACCTTCTCCACAATCTTCACACACTATATTCAAATTGTTCACACACTTAGAAGTGTGTTTTACTTTAGTGTGGAACTTCTTCTTCTTCTTCTAATGTGTATACACTTTTTAGTGCACACACATAGGTTCGGCCTTCGTGTCTCTTTGCACACACTTGTTTTACTTTTGCACACACATGAGTTGGCCTCCTCCTCTTCTTGTTGCACACACACACTTTTAGTGTTCTTTTAGTTTGTTCTTCAAAGTGTGCACAAACAAGGCTACGGCCTTTTGTTGCTTTGCACATAAACCACCCGTAGGGTGTCTTCACTTGGCACACACACAAGACATGGCCTTGGGTTCTCCTTGCACACACAATACTGTAGGGTCTTCACTTTGCACACAAGGCATGCAAGTCTCGGCCTTCACTTCTTCACTTCACACACAAAAGAGGTGTGGAATCGGGTTCTCCTTGCACACACAAGGGCCACGGCCTTCTCTTGTTCACTTTGCACACAAGGCACTAAGGCCTCTGCCTTATTTTCAAATTCACACACACACAAAGTGTGGTGGTCTTCACATGCCGCGCGCAAGTCCTCAAGGTGCACAAGGGTCGCGCAAACACCTCCTGCCGCGCAAGTCCGCGGGCAGAGAAGGATGCAACCACGGGCGCGCAAGGATGCGGCCACGGGTCTTTCTGTCGCGCAAGGGGAAGGCGTGCAGGGTTCTTCTACAACCTCTTTCGCGCAAGGTATGCGCAAAAGGAACAAACAGAGCCAAGGGATGGCTCCGGGCTTCACTGCCACGCAAGTGGTGCACGCAGGATGTTCTTCGCTAAGCACCGAGGCTTCGCGGGACTTCAGATCTTCAACAAAGATTCAGCAAACATATTCATGCCTCGGGTGCTCCTTTTATAGGCAGAGAAACACTTCTAAACATCCGCGTGATAATAACTCAAGTTCCCGAAAGTTTCGGATCTTTAAAAATCTTTCAAATCTTTATTTTTATCCTCGGTTCACGCGGGCTCTTCTCTTTTTATTTTTCTCTACGTGCATGCGACTTAGAACGCATGCACGACCTCTTCTCTTCCAATCCATGCAAAGGTATAAACCTTCACGGCCTCGGCAGCGTTGCTTGCCTCGTCCGAACTTCGAAATCCTCATTTGTTGCATGCATGCTCATTTTATAGCATGGATCTGTTCAATAGGTCCAGACGAGATCAATGGAGCCTTCGGCTTCGGAAATGGTAGCCGGGAACTCAAAAACCATCGTCGGGAAGGCGCCTGGTTCAGCGGCAGCTCGCGGGTGCCTCGGTCGAGCTCGAGGATGAAGACGGACGCTGGGCCGTTGGATGCGGTGATCAAAAACCTTCGACGGCTTGGATCAGATCGGGAGCGCGGCATATTAGATGAGCGGCGCCGATCGTCCGCGAGATCGCTTGGACGGCTGAGATTTGCTCCCGGGGATTTTTCCGCGTCCGACATCGAAACGGGGCGCGGTTTTTTCGCGGTTTATCATCCAACCGCTGCCTCTCAACACTCAGTTGCACTTCCCTCCTCACGGTGCTGCCCCGCACCGTGTTCTTCCTGCGGGCGCGCTCTGCGCCCACTCTGCTCTCTGCGGGCGCGCCACTGGCGCCCACTATGCACACTGCGCTCCTCCGGGCATGCCCCTGGCGCCCAAGCGGTGTCTTGGGTGCGCCCTGCCGCCCTGGCTCGTCCCACGGGTTCCCCCGGGCGTGGTGCCCTAGTGCCCATTCCTTGGGGTTGAACCCCCAAGGTGCCTTGGCTGGCCATATTTTTGGCAAAGGGAAATATAATGACTTTGTTAAAAACAAAGTATTCAATGAGTTCAAGCCATATCAAATACCAAATGCCAAGCCACTCCAAGCCTTCTTCCTTTCTTCTTCTTCTTATGAATTCCATCATTTCTCCTCTCATATGATCTCTACTTAGAATATGGAATTCCCAAGGTTTCTTCTTAATCTTCTTCATCTCCTCATGAATTGTCACTACAATGCATGGTCTTCTAATCATGTTGTGACATTGTATCTAGTTGATACAAGTTCTTTGAACTTAAAGAGAAGCTCAACAATCGTCTGATTTGCATGGAGAATGTTTCAACCACAATTTCCAATAACACTTAGTGAATCTCCTAAGTGACATGCATCTTAGTACCATGGCCATTCTCCTTCACCACCAACACCATCACAACCTTTGGCATTCACATCTTGACAATTCTTGACATCCATTCATTCTAAGACAACAACATGTCTCATTGACAACAAATGCAACACAGTGTACTTCACATCCAATGGCCCAAAGGCCTTCAATATTTTTATTATAATAAAACCCCCTTTTAAGGGAAGAAGGGGAAAACCCAACAGACTTCATGAACTTAAAGACATAACATGGCCTGAAAAAAAAAGCTGACACATGAAACACCCCTCCCCAGCATGTAATCGTGATGAAGTACTCCGTCGTTGCAAGGATAATCAGCAAGCCAGTGTCCTGTGTCAAAGCACAGGCCCGATCCGATGGCTGACGCCATTCCCTCTCAAACATCCAAGTCTAAAAAGCTCTTCAAGATGAACCGTCAACTCAAAATCCTCCTTGGGGCATGATCCATATGGTCGAGTCCAGCCAGCTTGGATCATCAAAATTCATCATATAAAATTGAAACAAAAAAACCAAAATCCACCTTCCACAATCCAACTGCTGCTGTCACTTTCCAAAATCCACAAATCCAGATTCAAAAAATTAGACAACATCAACCTTCACCAGAAAAGAGTACCTCCCTGCCTCAAGTCACACACCAGAACACTACCGAGCTCCACCGAAATCCACCATCGAAACAAGAGATTCACTTACACAAACTCCACAGATGCCACTGCCACCCCTCCACTATTTCATCTCCCGGAGCTGCCTAGAAACCCTGCCGCTCGAACCAACCCAAAACCTCCACTGAACCAAGACACTCGACCGACCTGGAAGGTATATTGGATTTGGAAGCCAGAGAAATGGGAGCGCAGAACCTCCACAACAAGCCATTATAGAAGACGCAGCAATGAGATAACCAAAATCCAAGCATGAAAACAAAGATAAAGAAAACCATCACCACAAGCGTAGATCCACGCCGGAAGACGACCACTATAAATAAACCGAACCAAGCCCATCGCCACCATCGCTCGAGGAGCCTGCAGATTCACCCAAAGAACTCAGATGAGACGCAGCTACAACCTCTGACCGCATCAAAATGCCTCTCGACCACATATTCCACCACGCCACCAAGGAAACCGAGCCCACCGAAGATCCGAGTCTTTGACGTAGTAGAAGCCCATTTTTGGCTACAACCCACGACGCCGCTAGAGTACCCACGAACCCTCGAAACCAAAGAGTCGAAACCTTGAGCATTGCTGAAAGCTGAAATCGAGCCTCGACATTGACACATCAGGAGAAGCACATCGCGATCTCGCCAGGAACTGAGAAGCAGAGCCGCAGACAACCGAGAACGGGATGCCGACGACGGGAAAACACCAAATTCATCACCAATACAAACCACTCAGGATACACCGAAATCAAACCTTCAAGAATTTGAGGAGACACCAAAAACAAAGAAACCCCCCCCCCCCTCCAGACCACTTAGGATCCGACGGCGAGCAACTCCCGAAAACCACGCCGGAGTCGTTGCAGAATCATGTCGTCAAGCTGGAGCAACCCGATCAACAGCGTAAGCATGTCGTGGCCGACGATCCCGGACGACCTGAGCCATTCCCCCACATGGAGGTCGACGGTCCACACCGAATACGCCAAGATGCACTGGATCCACGCTGTCGAGGCCCGCCAGAGATCCGAGCCACACCGCGTCCAAAACAAGGTCCAGGAGATGCCGATGTTGAGTCACTGAGCACACCGGAGGAGGGAAGAAGACGGTTGCCGAACAGAAAACCCTAGATGCGAAGCGGCAAAGAAACCCGCCGCTCAGAGGCTTTCAAGTTCCTTGTTCATCTCCATCCTTATAAATTTAGTTATATACTAACCCATTGAAATGTTATATAATGTATAATTTTTAATTTTTATTAACTAATGTTACAATTATTATTATTTCATGCAAGGGGTTTTGATTTTAAAGTTGCCAATGTGGTAAGTATTTAACATCTCAAATAAACTTCTTTGGGGAATATGTTATGTTATCAACCTATTTAATTTTAATAGTTGTAAATACTAACCCTTATAAATGTTATATCATGAATAAAATTATTTTTCATGATATTTAAAGTTTAAATTTAAGTTATTCTTTCATGGGGCTCACAATTCAAAAGTTACCAAAGTGATGAGGTTTAATTATTTGATCTCACTTTTAATTGGGATCATTTATGTATGTATTTACTTTTGGGTAATTGTATGATTTCAATGTTATAAATTTAAATTTATTTTCTTATCATGTGTTTAAATTTGATGTTTTCATCTTTTCTTCTCATCTTCCTCTTTTTGGTTTTCAAAGAGAACTAAAGGAATGTTTTTAAGGAAAATAAACCTAATTTCTTATTATTATTGAGAATCTTTTTTTTTTCTATCTCCATATTTAATAAAAAGTTTTAAAGAATATTATTTTATATACTAACATTAATTTTAACTTATTTTTAACTATATTTTACTTTTTATAAAAAATATTTAAAATTAATCTTCTTACTATTTATTTGAATATCGTACTTTTTTACATTTTACCAAAGTGTGAAAAAAATGTTTCTTAAAATACACAACATGAGTATATTTTCTCATTGAAATTACTTTTATTTGGTTTTAAGATTTACTTATAAGTTTCCAAGGTTATTTTAAAATGAAAATATTTTTTCAATATATTTGGATTTTTTAATTTTAATGATATCGAATGAAAATAATATTTTATAAGTTTTCAAATGAATGATTTAAATATTCTTTTGCAGGAATTTTTCATCTACCTAGACATCATTTTATGTTACTTATGCTCCAATGGAAATGTGTTCTTAATATACTATCTATATTGTTTCTTTATACAATTTATGATTATTTAGAAATTGACTTGACACCCATTTTCTTTCCACAGACCGATTAATCAATTATGAAAACTTTTATGATTTTTTATGAGATATTTATGAAACCCATTTATTTTCTATGATTATATGATGAGTGTTTTATAATCTTCTAAAAAAATATGAATGAATTATAATTATGGGAAAAATTTTCATAGAATTATATATCCCTCCAATGAATTGAGTAGTGATGATAAAGTTAACTTGTTAGAAGATACTCTAAAGAGAATGTTGGAATTGAACGATTTGGATTCTTTATAATGAGTTTATATCAACTATTAAATGATAGTCTTGTAAGTGGGCCTTGATATATGATTTATATTATTATTATTATTCCAAACATTATTAAACTTTTTTCTGTGATGATCAAATGTTTATGATATGTTCTCATGGCTCAAGAATTTTGATTCTCTTATGATTCATGTCTTCTGAACTAGCATGCATTTACCATGACTCTTGATTATAATCAATGTATTTTTGTGTATAATTTTTTATTATTAATCTTATGTTCTCATACCCTTATTCTTATGTTATGATTAAAAATTATAATCAAAATATATATCTCATGTTTACCCTTACAAAGCTTCTGATCTAACCTTTTTTATCCCTTTTATTCCCTAGGATATTAATAAATATTTTAAGTATGGTATACCAAAGAAGGTTAATAGATGTGAAGAACCTATCAGGTGATGACGTAGATTTTTATGAACCATTTTTACGCATCCATGTTTCGAAAGATACTAAACCTATTTGGTTCTGGAATTGATTGTAACAACCCGAGATTTTATGATAAGTATTCTTTTTAATTTATTTGATGTCATGTGTTTTATGATAAACCAAGATTATCTTGTGTTATACGAAACACTATATTAGCTTCCAGTATACGCAACACTATTCTTGGGTCGTGTTATACACAATTTCAAGTTCGTTTGATATTAGTCATTCTACGCAACATTGAGTGTATATATATATATATATATATTCAATGTATAAATGAAATATGGTTGGATTTTGTTATAAGAAAAAACAAAAGAGTTGTGCACTGCACACAACCCTGACTTGGCTTGCATTACACGCAATTGCGACCTTCCTCGATAGCGTGTGTTGTACGCAATACCGGGTTTCACTAAACGACGATATATGATTATAATATTATTATGAACTAGCTATTATGAATAGTATTAATTAAATTTTGAATTTTATAACATTATTATTCATCTTACACATTTTCTAGAACATGGTATAAGAACAAAATAAATTTTTCGGGTAAAATAAGTATTTTTCAAAAAATGCAGTTTTGCCGCCTTTTGACGGCGCACCCAATTTAAATTTAATTTTTGACATGTTTATAAGTTCAATTTGAAAAAATAAAATTCTTATTTAGAATCAGGATATAAAAATTTACTTTTTATAAATTTTTCATATTATTCTGATAACTTTCATATTTTAATGAATAGTAAAAACACGCTATATTTTAATTAAAAACAACTTTTTTCATCGTAATAATTTATATGTTTAAATTATAATATTTAATGGTTTTAAAGTATGAATAGAATATATTTTTACTATTTAATATAATGTATGTCATTATCATTGATTTTACATTGAATTTGTAGGTAAAATCAATTTAATCTTTTGCAATGTTTTAAACAAAAACCCGTTTTATTTCGACAATGGGATTAATTTTAATTTAATTTCTGCAACTTCTGTGTTTTGAATTTTGAAAAATGGATTCCATATTTGGATTCAGTGGGTCCAAATTAAGTTAATAGGTTACTTTTATTTTTTTGAGATTATGAATAGTAACTACGGTAATTTTTATTTACTGCAGTTAAAGGTAAATCGGGTAATTAAGGGTAAATATAAGATTATAAAATTACCCTAACACTTACCAAAATCCTATTGGATGAATAAAAGTAGACCCATATCACCTAAGGGTTGAATTAGATTCATTTTATGGACTTTTTACCATGAAAATAATTTAATTATTATTAAAACCAAAGAATGTGACAACATGTCACTCTCTTAAATATTATAAGTATAATAATTTTAAGTTAGTGATAAACTTCATGAAACATCAAACATGAATAGTCACCATAAATCTAAAAAAATAATATACATCATGAGAATTTATTTGTAATTTTTAGGGATTAAATAATTATCATTAATTGTGACACAATAGTGATGCAGAAATTGTTTATCTAGTAAAAAAATCAAGAATATAGTTTTTATTAAACTAATAGTGACCATAAAAGGCACCAAAACCCTGCCCAAAACTTATTGGACATGTAAATGTAAACCATAATCGTCCAATGGTCGAATATTTGACCATTTGGAGCCTTATAAAAGCGATTATGACACTTATATTATTTTATTTTAAATGATGCCAAAGTTGTCACCTTCATAATTTAATAAATATAACAATTTTAATATTGTGATTTTAAGATGATAAATTCGATTACAATTATTATTGTGAAAGGTAATAGATTTATCTTTATCATTTTATTTTATTTTTAATTTTTATGCAACAACTAAGTATATTAAATAATTATACAAAATTGTTGTAGTAATTATTTTATTAAGAGATAAACCAAATAAATGGTTTCAAAAATAATAAAATAAATATTATATGTACTATTTAATCTGCTCCAATAATTTTATAGATACATATGACCTTTTATGAATCTATTAAAGCTTTTAGTTTGAACATATCTTCTGTATATATTTTATTTAAATTCAAATAAATGAATAGTGTCAAAATTTACACTATTGTTATAACATATTATAAAAAGTTTTAAAAATCACAAAAATATTTAAAAATTATAAATTTAAATTTATATGGTCTAAAATGTTATAAATTATCCAATTATGGAAAATTCACAACAAATAATTAATTATTTTTTATAATTTAAAATTTAGAATATTATTGCCACAAATAAAATTAAATTGATTAAATAAGGATAAATCAAGTTGATAATGTTTAAAATAAATTCCTAACATGTCTAAATTTTATTTGTTGATGATATTACAACCTTATATCATCTAATATTCGAATATGAGTCATTTTTGGAGGTTTTTAAGTGGGGTTAGATTTATTATAAATTAATATTTTTTAGATTTCCAAAGGTGCCCCTCTCCTCTCTTATAAAATGGCACCTCCTCCCTCTCCTCCTCACACCAATTTTAGCCTTCAATCTCGGCCAAAACCTGCCCATTTCACTTCCCCACTTCCCTAGAAACATCCTAGAGGTCCTGGTCTTCTTCAAAGACCAATTTTAGTGCCCTAAGAGGAGGTCTCAAAGAGGCGCTTCAAAGAAGAGGTAATGTCCGTTACCGATTCATTCAACTTTATTTCTTCTTCCACTTCTTCTTCTTTAGTTGTTTCATTATGAAGTAATAACATCAGTATCACTCATATACTGATATTTTATTATAAGTATGAAACAACCATATTTCACCATCTATCCATCCTACGGAAAATGAAATCACCGCGCGTGCGTACGTACGGAATACCGTCTCCACGCCGTGGTGTAATCTATTTTCCACCACCACCTTACTTGAATGGGTATAATGGTGTAAATAATGACTATATATGATTATTGTAAAGTGATATTAATTCTAAAATATTATACATACACTCCAATACAATTCCATGGGAACGATATCATCGCTCGTGCGTACGTACGGACTACCGTCTCCACGACGCGATGAGATTCATTCTCCATGTTAACCATTAAAGAATGATTATAAAGTATATATAAGAAATAATAATGAAATATATGACATTATAAATCTACTGGATTTATGTATATATATATGTATGTCATCTACTAAATTCCATTCAATTCAATAAGGAAACAAAAACAGCGTTCATGCGTACGTACGGCCTACCGTCTCTATGAACGGTGTATTTCTTTCCATTTATCGATCTATTATATATATGTATATTATGAATATATATTATATATAAATAATGTTTTATATTCTGTAATTAAGTAATCATGATCTAAGTAATCATATGAATAATTACAAGTCAAAACACGGACGACAAATGAAACGATTTTACCCAAAACACTCTTTAACATGGAATTTACAAAAGAACGGGTAATATAAAGTCATAAGTGAACCATATATGATATCATAACAATGAATATGATTATGTAATAAGTCAATGACATTATTTAAATCATTATACTGGAGGTTCAGATACATATGAAGCATATCAGACGTAAGGTAAGAGATAATTTTGCAATCTCATTCTTATCTGAGATTGTTATTCGTAAGTATTTACTGGGATTATTGTTATCATCCATGCCCATGTTTTCTAAAAATGTTTTCATGTATGTTTAAAGTCCTTTTTACCCATTTTTTACTTTTACTACATGGTATTTATGTAATCTTTCTTTTATGAGGTACTTTTTTACTTTTCCGGCAAAAGTACGAGAAGAATATTTTTTTAACTTATACGGTACAAACAGATTTTTACTGTTTTATAAAGCCTTATTTTCATGAAGCTTCCTCCAAAATATTTCATGACTATATTCAATAAAATCCTTTTCTTTTAAAATTGCATGACATTTTGTGGAAAGAAAATGATTTTGAAGAAGAAAGGATATTTTCCTCAAGAATTCATTTTAAGTGTTTTATCAAAACCATTTTTCATCTAAGATGACATTATTTCATATGTGTATGTTTCAAGTATCATGTATTTATGATTTACATGGTTTCACTTTTCTTATTATGAAATGATATCCATTTTTTTATATGGATTATGTTATGATGGGATGATGTTTAGAAAACCCATTTTTATTCTTTGGGTTATGATGAATGATTTATGTTTATGTTGTGGCACAAGTGAGAATGATTTCATTATGAGATGGGTGGGACCTATATCTCCCTCCAATGTATTGGGTAAAGATTTATATTTCATGAGATAGATATGGCTGGAACAGTAAGTTAATATGGTTCAGTGTTATAGGACTGGAACGAGGAGTGAACTCGATTCAGAAAGGGACTTTGTCCACTAAGATGGTCTTGGCAGCAATGTCTAGGCTACTATGGAAATCATAACATTTGCTGAATGGTTGCCACAATTGCATGTTTTATTCCCATTATATTTTATCATGGTTGATGTCCCATTATGATATATGCCTTATGTACTTCCACAATTTATGTCTTTTCTCAAGATTTTGATGTTTAAATTTCATGTTCAAGTTTTTGCTTTCAAATGTTTATGGATTGTTTTATGTTCTCTATGTTTGCCCTTACTGAGCATTTGAGCTCACAATTTATATGTTTTTTCTTTCCTAGGATTTAAATAAAGTATTTAGGTAAGAAAAAAAAGGGGAAGATCATTAATAGAGATGATGAAGATCTTTCAACACGATTAGAAGATAATATTCCGAGTTTCCAAAGACACTAAGCTATTACGGTCCTTGTGTGTCTATTTTTGTTATGTACTAAGTATTCCACAAAATTAATGTAATGTCCTTGTACGTCAAGCTTCGGGTCTCTACAGTTGGTATCAGAGGAAAGGTTTAGTCAACCTTTGGAAACTAGGATGCGATAACATTAGTGAGATCCCTAGAGATATTTTTACGGTATGTCTAGGGATGTCCCTAAGGTTATGTATAAGTATAGGTTATAGTCCTAGAATTATGGTAACGATCTTAGAATTAAACCTAAGATGTTAGATATTGAAGTTACTCCCCCTTTATTATGTTGTTTTACCTATCATAATTTTTTCCTCTCACACTATTCTTTTTGGGTTTTAGAAAATGGCTGGAAACAGGAAGATTCACGATAATGGAGGATATGACGGACAATGGAATGATATTCTTCATGAGCAACCAAATGAAACGGGATTTGGAAGTACAAACATCGTTATTATGCCTAATCAGCAATCTCATAATATGATCAATAATCTCATCTTTGGTAAGTTTCCCGACTCAGATAATAAGAGAAAGATAGATTTTCATGATGATCATAGAGGAATGAAAGTTCAATTTCCCTCATATAACTCATGTGGGAAGAGGCATCAGGGAGATTGTTTCAAAGGAACTGGAAGATGCTTTGGGTGTGGAAAAGAAGGACACAAAGCCAATAAGTGCAAAGGAAAAGGTTCAATTAACACCATGGATAAGGATAATGGTATTGCTATGACATCAACAATGATTAGATGTTTTAAATGTGGAATGTACGGGCATTATGCAAACCAATGCCCTAAGGGAAAATCTCATGAAGAGAATCAGCATGGTCATATGGGTAGTATTTATGTGGATGATGATGAGGAGACTACAAATGATATATGAGATGAAAGAAGTGTTAAAGCTCAGCTAGTGGTTTAAGATGTTAGTGGAATGATTGTATGTTTATCAAGAATAATGTATGGTACTATGAAATAAAGAATCATTTAAGGATTGTTACACTATTGTTTTTCCTAAAGTATTTGAAAGTATATGTTAAATGGTACTGGTAACCATGAAAGGTTATTCAGATATTTTTGGAAAGAAGATCCCTCTTCTTAGAAGGACCCTCATTATCTTCAGTGGGAGGATGGACCCTAGCAGGAACGAACCCTTTAAAAACCACATACCAACTAATGATGCACTTTTGAAAACTGGGTTTATCTACCCAAAGTTTATAGCCCTTCACCCCAGTAGGATATCCTATGAAGATGCACTTGACGGCTCATGGCTCAACTTTATCATCCTTGACATGAGCATAGGCAGTGCACCCAAACACTCTAAGATGTCCATAGGATGGGGGTGATTGCTCCACAATTCAATCAGAGTCTTAAAATCATTGGCTGATGAGGGACACCTATTTATCAAGTAAACTATCATAGTGACAGCTTCTGTCCAAAAGGATTTGGGCAGGCCAGAGCATGCAAGCATGCTACGAACCTGCTCTAGAATGGTATGGTTCATACGCTCAGCTAGATTGTCTTGCTGAGGAGCATGACTCACTATTCGGTGTCTCAAAATTCCCTCATTTTCAAAAAATTTGATAAACTCAGAAGAAATGTATTCAAGACCATTTTCGGTCCTTAAAGCTTTCAACTTTCTCCCAGACTGATTTTCAAAAGAGGCTTTCCATGTTTTAAACACCTCCAAGACATTAGATTTATTTTTTAAAGTATAGACCCAGACTTTCTGAGAAAATTCATCTATAAAAGTGACTATGTATGAGCCTCCGCCATGGGAGGTAGTCCTAGCAGGTCCCCATAAATCAGAGTGAACATAATCATGTTGGAAACCATCTTTAAAGCTGGATCTATGATAGCTGACTTTTTTAGACTTACCCATTACAGAATCTTCAGAGAAGGGTAAGTTACTCTGTGTAACTTGAGTGAGCAGGCCTTGTTTGCTCAATTCCTCTAAGCCTTTAGTGCTCACATGTCCTAGAAGCTTATGCGCAAGCATAGTATTGTCATTATTAGTGACATAGGTGTTGGCCAATGACTTGATGTGTGTTCTTCCATCCAACACATTTAGCCCATTCAACAAGGATCATCTAAGCACCGTACGAGCTCCCTTGGAGATTTTAAGAAAACTAGAATCAGAATTAGAGGAAAAACCTCTCTGATCTATCACACCTAATGAAATGAGATTCTCGTGTAAATCTGGAACCCATATCACATCCAATAAGGTGACAGGAGAATGGTCTGAGAGCTCTAGCATAATATAGGCTCTACCGATGACGCTATATCTCTTACTGTTGCCTAGAACAACCTCTCCTTCAACTCCCTTGGTCAAACGAGAAAAAGAACTCCTATCTGGGAACATATGGAAAGAACATCCTGATTCTAACACCCACTCGACATCAAGAGTATCACGGGAAACAAAAAACACCTCATCACTTTCATAGCATTGGTTGACAAAGAGAGAATGATCAGTAGATTCATTAGAAGGCTTACCAGATTTCAATTCAGGGCATCTAGGTTTTATATGCCCAGGTTTCCCACAGTGGAAACATATAAGCCCCTTTGTTTTGGATTTAAACTGGTGTTCTTGCGACTGGCTACAACTTTTTCTACCCTTCATGCCTTTACCATTCTTCTTCCCTCGAAACTCTGAACGACCCCTTACATTCAGGCCCTCAGCTTCAGGATTAACCTTAGCCTTGCTATGGAACTCACGTGGAAGCAAGGTAGAATTAACCTCCTCTAAGGTCAAGGAGTCTCTTCCATACATCATAGCATCAACAAGGTGTTCATATGAACTGTCTAGGGAAATTAAAAGTATAATGGCTTGGTCCTATCTTCAACATTGACATTAATATTGACCAGTTCTAATAAGATTTTATTGAATTCATCAAGGTGTGTCTGGATGGCCATTCCAGGACATATCTTGAAAGTGTAGAATTTTTTATTCTTATGTAAAAAGTCAATTAAAGAGATTGTCATATATATTTTTTCAAGCTTGGACCAAATACCAGCTGCAGAAGTCTCATACGCGACTTATTGCAGGACTTTGTCACCTAGAGACAATGTTAAAGAGCTATGGGATTTCATCAAAATGTTAGGAGGGATGTCTGAATAGTTCTTTACAGTCTGTCCATCAACAGACAAACTCACATGGGGTTTTTTAGGTCCGCAAAGTGTGTCTTTCAGCCCTTTCTGAACTAACAAGACTTTCATTTTTAACCGCCAGAAATTAAAATCGTTATTTCTGTCAAAATTTTATATTTCATATTTTGTAGATTCCATGGTTTATTCGGTGACTCTGATACCACTTTGTAATGGGGGTAATTGTGGAAAAATCCCCTAACGCACAAGCCGATGATCATCAAATAAAAAAAACACTTGCAAAATAATTTTTACAATGAAAGATTAATGTCCAATACACTGCAGTTAATACAAATTAAAATTGGCAGTAGCGACAAAGTCAAAATAGCAGACAACAATGCAGAGAAAAATAAAACGGGCAAAACACACCAAGATTTATCATGGTTCGGAACCCTTCTGTCCCCTACTGCATGGTAAAAACACCACCACACACGTTTGTATTATTAATTCTCAAATGACAACACATTAAAAAAGGTGCTGACCAGTCTAGCAGATTCTACGCACAGCAATCAATCCATACAGATTCAAACAGTATTCAAAACAATGCACAAATCTGAACCAAGAAGGGAGAAATACTCACAATGCCATACTTATCTTGGTCCGGCTATCGAGAACCCTGAAATAGGAGCTTTGGAGTTGATGAACTGTTGTGTAGGAAACCACAGATCTGGACCGGAAAATGCCATATCTAGAGCCGCACAACACGAATAACACCCGATCCTGATTTATGCACCTAGAAACCTTAGATCGGAGTCTTGTTGAACAAAACGCTGTGGAAGAGACCAATATCCAGTAGCGTGAGGGGTTTCCAGCCGCGCGACGGGGCTTCTTCAATGATGAAACCAGCGGAAAAAATGGGGGTTTTCCAGTGACAAGGCCAGTGACACAACAAAAACTCTCTTCTCCAACGACGAGGCCAGCAGTGCGATGCAGAAAATGCATATCTATCAATCCCCCTCTCTCTGTGATTTTTTCAACTGTGCTGCCTCGAAAAAAAGAGGAGAGAAAACAATGCCAAAACAAACCTAACAAAAAAACTTCTTATGAGATCCGATGGCCAGAAATAAATGGGCTACTCAATAGATCAATGTCCATCATCATTTGAGCAATAGATAATAAATGAAATAAAAAATTCGCATGTAATAGAAACTGAAAAAATGGAGCGTCAATTTAATATGGGAAAAAAATTAACAGTAAGAGATGAAAGCGCCAATGCCCAACTTGTCTGGATCACTGAGACCATGCCTTAACAAAGTCTTCGTGAGAAGAAAATGATAAGCAATAAGATTTCTGGTTAAGGGTGGAAACTGCTACAGGGGACGCTAGATCCCAAGACTGCACAAAGTTCCAGAAGAGATTGAGGCTTGCTTGAATGAAGATGCGGAAAAAGCGATGACCGGAGTGCCACCCCCCGAAGTCATACGGAGTGAAGTTGGAGGAGAGATTGGGGCCAGAGAAGGAGAAGATCGGAGACATGAAGGAATTTTGAGGAGAGAATCTTTCCAAGAAGGAGCCACTGGGGGAGGACTAGCCTTCCCACCTGAAACGGGATCCGGCGCGATGACCTCCCAAAAAGGGCGTTTCGGCAGGCCTAAAGCCGACGACCAAGGCACCGGAGCACGACAGTAGCTGGGGTCGCGAGAGGAAATGGTCGATTTTTTTTAAAAAGGCGGCGGCGCGTGATGCGCGTAGTTCTGAGGCTAAACAACCATTGAACCTCCAATGTAATACGAATAATGATATAAATTATGAAATATAATCACAAAAATATAAATGAAATAGGAGTAGAAATAATAAAATTCCTTAGGATTTGAGAAGGTTCATTAATCTGAGAGAATGTGGAGGAGCAGCGACAGAGTTGTACTTCCATGAGACCATGAATGGAGTGAGAGACATCAGTCTGGCTAGAGTTCTATTTTAAATATTGAGAAGGGTTTTATCAGTACTTATAAAAATGTGCTCATTAATAAGGGGTTTATAAGTGCTAAAATAAAAGGATCTAATAAAAAAACTCTTGATCAGTTCTTTTCAAACACTGATAAAGATATATCTATATCAACGATACAAAAACACTGATAAAGGAAACACTTTTTTAGAACTTATATAAAAACAAAGATAAATGGTAGCATTTATCACACTTTTTAGCACTGATAAGGGGTGGACCACATATGTTTTCATCCCACGTTAGATTCTGAGATGCACTATGCACTTATTTATATGTTTACTCCCAACACCATACTGACAATTAAGTCGAATTGGTGTTAGAGGACACCTAACGCAACTTATTCCGTCCCATGTTGGTGATGCCTTCCCCCCATTATTGTGTGGACCTGACCATCACACACTAGCATGATGCTCCCAATTTCTAGCTAATCTTTCCTAGGTGTGTGGCAGGATCTCCCTACAGGTTAGCCAGGCTGACGGGCCTAATTGGGGCCTGTTATGTGGCATGATACCTTGTGGGTTGAGGGCTAGCCCACTGACATGTATCTTTACATAAAAAATAATTAACTCATAAAACAAATTCTCACAATATTCATAATTTAATTTGAAATATATATAATTAATATACTATTTATTTCTCTCTCTATATATATATATTAAATTTATTCATTTTTAGTAATAAAAATTTCATTAATATTTTTTTAATATAAAAATATATAATTATAAATATATTTAAAAAATTGCAAGTATGTATTTATCAATATAATTACAAATAAATATAAATATACATAATTATAAACAAATAACTAATAATATGATTAAAAATATAATAAAATAATTGTAAATATCTATTTATATATACATTCATAGATATATATTTATAATTATAATTATAAATGAATATATTTGTAAATATATTTATAAATATTTTTATATAATTATAAATATAATTATATATATATATACATATTAATTTATATATAAATATAGAAAATATTTTTTAATTAAATATATTTATTATAATTTTATAATTATTTAAATATATAAATATTTATTTATAATTATATAAATATTTTTTTTAAAAAAATTATATATATTTATTGATAATTAAAAATATATAATTTTATAAATATAGTATATATATATATATAAATATATTTATTCATAAATATTTTTTAAAAAAATATATTTTTGACTTTATTAACGAATATATAATTTTAAATGCATGAATGTTAAAAATGAGTGAAATTGAATAGTTAAAAATGAGTGGACTTTAAAAATATTAAAGAATAGATAAGTTTTATTATTTATACAAATCATTAAAAAAACATCAATATATATTTAAGTGAAGACAAATACATATTGAAAATATTATATCATAGTAAATCAACACTAGATAATTATTAAATTCCAAAGTAAATAAAATAAAAAATATTTAAAATGAATAAATTATACTAACTGAAATGATTTTAAAAATGAATAAGTTAAATTTTCCAATAAGAAACATAATATATTATATATATTATGTTACTAAATTAAATTTTAAAATGAATATTAAAATTTGAATATATTACATAAATATTAGGTGTGTGTGTTTCTATATAAGATTCATTAATTACAAAAATATTTGTATGTGAAATTAATGTATATATATATACAAGTTTGATATATGTTAAATTGAACAATGAAATTATATAATATGAATCCTGTGGTGGGATCTCCCTATGGGTTGACCAGGTCGTTGGGGCAAATTTGGGCCTCCTATGTGGTGGGTTGACCAGTGGGTTGAGGGCCAGTCCACTGGCAAATGTTTTTACCTAAAAAATAATTAGCTCTTAAAAAAATTCTCACAATATTCATTATTTAATTTTAAACATATATAATTAATATACTATTTATTAATATATATATATATATTAAATTTATTCATTTTTATAAATAAAATTTTCAGTAATAATTTTTTTTAAATATAAATGCATATAATTATAAATGTATTTAAATAATTGTAAATTTGAATATATAAATATAATCATAAATAAATATAAATATAAATAATTATAAAAAACAACTAATTCTATAATTATAAATTTGTTAAAATAATTGTAAATATGTATTTATAAATTTAATTATAGATATATATTTATAATTAAAATTATAAATAAATATATTTTTAAATATATTTATAAATATTTGTGTATAATGTTAAATAAATTTATTAATATATGAATGTGAATATTAATATAGTAAATATTCTTATTAATTGAATATATTTATTATAATTTTATAAATATTTAAATACATAAATATTTATTTATAATTATATGAATAATTTAAGAAAAAATATATTTATTTATTTATAATAATAAATATATTTTTTGAAAGGTAGGGGAAAATCCCTTTTATTAAACAAGAAAGCAAAGAGTGGTGTTAGACATGACAAAAAATTGTCCTCATAAAAAAGATTCAAAGACCTAGTTTCTCTCTAATATTAATACCATTTTTTTATTCCTCCTCATGTAATTCATTCCAATTAAATCTTACATGGACACATCCATAGATTCTACCCCTAGAATAACGTTCTCTTAAACTTTCTGCTTGGTGAAAGAGACTTTCTATGTTGGCTTTCGAGTCAGAATTTCTGATCTCTGAATGCATCACCATCTTCTTAGGAGAAACATCAATCAAGGACACTTGAGTGCATACCTATGTGGCTGATTGGTCTGCCTCAGTATGTTTTGATATAGAGTGATCAGGAGCCTTGGAAGAATCAACAGACAGAAGAAAATAATCCACCATATCATTATGTGATTTTTCATGTATAGGAGAAACCATCTGTCCATTGAGAACATCAGCAACATTTTATAATTCTACATTAGATTTGATTTAATTCTATGTGATGGTAGTGTCCTTTGAAGGTTCACCAAATTTTGGTGAATGGTTATCTGATTTAGCCTAATCATTTTTTCCACAACCTCATCCATGAGCTTTAGGATGTCATCCACATCTCCATGTTTTTTCTTGATTCAAAATCCAATTAGATTCTTCTCTATCCAAGTTGGATTTATCTAAATTCATGGAAGAAGTAAACTTCCCATCTATAATGTCAGCCTGAGGAGAAGAGTCCAACATCTACTTCTTCTTTGAGTCATAACTTACCTGTAAAGAAGCATTCTTTTCAAAAAAAAAGTAGATAAATACTTAAATGATGCTTCAGAGGGACTCAAAATCACAGAACATCCTATGGAATAATGAATAAAGCATTAGGATATCTTGAATTAGAATGAGAAACATCCTTAGAAGATCCTACTTCAGAGAGACATATAGTCTTGGAATAATTAACATATAGTTCTGATTTTCCTATATAGAAGAAACAAAACCCTTCTGCATAGAGGGATCTATCATGTTTTGAAAATGAATTAAAGAAAAATCAGGAAGAACATGATTTTCAACTATATAATTATTAAATAAAATGGGAAGAAGACTAGAACTAATCAAAATGTCATTGGAATCCTTTAAGGTAGAAGAATCTTCAAATCTTTTCTATGATATTCCTGATTTTTAGCACTCTTTTGTGCAGGTTGCATAATAGGAATAAGATTTTGTACTCTATTGTTATTATTTTTTAATATATTCCTTAACCACACTTGAATATATGAAAGGTATTGAAGAAAAATCTGAATAGGAAGGCATATAATGATCTTCAGAAGGACCTCCATCCTGCATCTACTTTGACACATTTTTCATTGTAGTATTCTCACCCTTCACAGGAACTCTGAACTTACATTCCTCAAAAGGATGTCCAAATTTACTACAAAAAGAACACTTTAAACCCCTTCAAAAAATTCCTTGATCATGACCGATTGAATTATAGTTAGGGTATAATTATAGGATGTAATCAAAATTAGTTCCTAATTCAAACTTAAATTCTCACACAACTAAGAAGAAAATATTTACTAGGGTTGAACTAATATCATATTCAACCAATATTGCCGCATAATTCCCATAGTGAGAAATCTGAGTACCTTTATCAAGCTTGATCGGTGTCACTGCCGAAGATGCAATATCCCATAGGATATTTAGGTTACAAAAATACCAATTCAATCCTTTAATTCGGATCCAAGATTGGACCATAGTGTTCTTCACATGGTTCATATCGAACCAGGGATCCCAATCTTAAAATCGAAAGGCTCCCAAGTTTAGATTCAAATAACCCAAGCTCTATGCTTTGAGTTTATGCTCATGCGATGAAAAAGTAATGTGAAAAAATCCATTACCTAAAGAAACAAGTTTCCAATCATCAAACCCCTAAAGTTGTAGAAGCCTAGATCATAAATCTTCATATTTCCAATAATGATTCATCACAAAAGGTTCAAGATGTATGAAAATGTAATTTATATGTTCTTTGATCCCGTCTTTAATGAATTTCAGATTTACTTCAACTGATGCACGATCACCATTCTTCGAAATATGATTTCATGAAGGTCAAATATCTGAAGTAGAGAATAATACATCATTATCCATAATCCATTGGACATTGATCTCTTCCTCATCCATCTATCGATCAAAAAATTACATGGACAGAGAAATAGGACTAGCCATGATCGAAGCCTGCTCAACATTAGAGGAAAGGTGTGTATCCTCCAAGTATGCTCTGTCTTTAGTCTTCATTGAGGGACTAATGAAGACATTCACAGGGTTGAAATAATCATCCAAGATTAAAGTCATCAAGGAAAGAATCCCTAAATACCATGGAGGTAGAGTGAGTTGAAAAATATAAAATTTTATAAATAATATGAATATACATTTATAAAAAAATTAGAATTATTTTAAAATATATTTATAGCATCATTAATGAATATATATTCTTAAATGTGTGAATGTTAAAAATATGTGACATTGAATAATTAAAAATGATTTGGCTTTAAAAATATTAAAAAACTTATTATTTTTATTAATTATAAAAATTATTTTAAAAAATAAAATACGGATATATATTGAAATGAAGATGAATACATACTCTTTTTTTTAAAACATAGTAAACAAATATTAGAGAATGATTGAATTCCAAAATAAATAATAAATAAAAAATATAAAAAAATAATAAATTAAAACTGAAATAATATTAAAAATGAATAAATAAAATTTACCAATTAATAAAATAATATATTACATATATTATGTTACTAAATGAAATTCTAAATGGAGTATTAAAATTTGAATCAATTACATAAATAATAGGTGTGTGTGTTTCTATATAATATTTCATTAATTATATAAATATTTGTGTTTTTGAAATTAATGCACATATATATATACAAGTATCATATATGTTAAATTGAAAAATAACATTATATAATATGAATAATGTGGGGGGTTCTCCCTGTGGGTTGGCCTAGTTGGTGGGCCTAATTTAGTCATGCTATGTGGACAACTATCCAGTGGGTTGAGGGATATCCCACTGGATTTTTTTGAAAAGGTATGTTCAAATCCCTTTTATTAAAAGTAGAAAAACATTGAAGAGGAAATATGGGGTTAGACAAAGAAATACAACCCTCGCTAATAAAACAGTCATAGGCCTAACTTTTTCCAAATCTCAACCCTAATCCTATGTTCCTCATCACGTATAACATTCCAATTAATACACCCATGCTCACATCATTGAATTCTATGACAACAACCTCTCCTATAAGTTTTCAGTTGTTGTTATAGACACTCAATTATAATGTCCACCGAGTCAAAATCTCCATCATCTTATTGTACATCCACCTTAATAGATTTGTAATCAAGCAATGTAATCTCATTATCTTTACCTATGAGGGGATGGTCCTCAACTAGCTATATGTCTCCTTTAGAATAAATTTTCAAGACTATAACAATACAACATGCCGCACAACCAACATGTTCAACTCTTTCATGATTTTCATTAAGAGAATCAAGCACTCTATAAGGATTTTGACTAATCACCAATGAAATTAAATTTTTTTGTGATGCCTGATCATCATGTGGAAAAGAACCCACATCCAAAGGGGATGATATCATTGCTTATGGGAAAGGGAAAATAGATCCCTCTCCGAGCAGTGGAACATCACCCTTATTGTACTCAAAGGACTGAGTCTGCATCTCCATATTACCAATCCCCAATACATAAATATCTAAAGGGATAATAGATAATTGTACGACATTATCCTAAAGAACAAGTGTGACCTTCATATTTTTTTTGACTTCATTAGATATTCATAATTCATTTTTTTTCCTTTATGATCCATTGATGTAATTATCTACTACTTTTTTAACTGTTGATCAACCAATTTTTGAACACAAACTACATCAATGGATTGATCTTCCATTGATTCCTCATTAGTTTCATCATTCATCTGCTATAAAGATACACCACCATGATTAGTTACCTGCAATGGGGTTAAAAGAACACCCCTAATAGCCTCCTTAGAGCTTGTCAATTCCATTATGCATGTAGCAGAATGTCTATCTTCAAGTCTCTAAGAAGACAAGAGTAGATCAGATTCCACATAGATAGCAATGTCTGCCCATGAATTCTTTATTCATGATGGAATCTTCTCAACATCCACATCCATAGTCAGTGTAACATAATTATTATCCTCCTTGGAAAATATGCTATCTCATGGGGGCTTCTTAGAATCTAGTTCAAAAAAATATTTTCCCATGTTCCTTACAGGATCCCCTTCCTTTGTCGCATTAGCATAAGATCGACTAGTATCCCTCAGGATACTCTATGTTTGAGGAAATTAAGCCCCATAAGAACTCAAACTAGTTGCAGGGCCACCTCATCCAGACCCCCATTTATGAAATTTTCCTGACACAACACAAGCATATTGAAAGCTTTTGGATTTATTGAAATAACGATTCTCATCATGACCTTTAGAAGAGAAGGAGTAAATTTTTGACCCTTTTAAATTAAAATTTTCATGTACCAAAATTATAAAGTCAGAGCAGTATTAAGTAATTTTTTCATACTCAATCAGAGTATTAAAATCATCTGTAAGAACCCGGTTTTTGCTGTGAAAGACTTTTTAATATTCTTGATGGTATTCTAGAGCAGTGCCTTCAAACGGCGTGCGATTCTGAGCCCCGGTGTGGTCGGAATTAAATTTTTAGTGCGTTCACACTAGAAACGCCAAATAAATGGGATAACTCCTAAACGATGATCCGGATCAGGGATATGAGTGTACGGATGGGTCTGGAATGGAGTGTTTATCCCAGGAACAATATAAAGTATGTCAGCGCGGGACGTTTGGACCCCTCGCTCACTTTCAGAACGTTAAACGGATAATTAAATTAATTAATTTATTCATTCAATGACTTAACTCAAGTATCTCTTAAACGGTGGCTCGGATTGAAAAAATGAGGGCATCTTTGAGTTCAGAACATGCCATTTACTCTAGGAGGGGTGTAAGTTTTGCGGGCGCTGCCCGTCTGTGAAAAATGGCTCCAGGGGCGTTTTCGTAATTTGGCGGCCTCGGGCGCTAAGTTTAATATCTTTAGAACGGAGTTTCAGATTAAAATTATAAGACCTATGTTGTGCTCGGGAGGTGGTGTTTACCCTAGGGGGGCTTAACCTCGACCCTGCTGAGGGTTCGGGTATGGGGCCCACGGGCGGGAGTTTAAGTGTTTTGTTTTTAAACACTTCCCCCCCCTCTTGGTGGTTTTCCCTGGCACAAGAAGCTCCCCCTTCCTCCATCTCCTCCTCCACTCCAGAGAGGCAGCTCCGGCGAGGCGCGGCGCGTTGGCAGACTCTCCATGAAGCTCTGAGCATCACCCAAGAGGTAGGAGTTTCGTTTTGAGTTTCTTTTTATTCCCGAACCTCCTTTGAATCCCAATTTTAGCTTCTAATTGTTGTTTGATCCTCAAACAAATCCCATGTATGCGTAGTACGTATTCTAATCTCTCCGACACATGTTTCAATTTTAATTTTGGAGTTCTGAGGCGTCCGCGGTTGCAAGTCAAAGTCCGGGGTGTTTTGGAGTTTTTCTCGGCGGTTTTGGGGTTCCAACGGTTCAGCACGACGGACCGGCGAGCGGCAGCGGCGGTCGGCGCGAACTCCAGGAGGCAACGGGTCTTCAGGGTGAGGCGGCACTGGCCGGGTGAGCTGGGGGCATCGGGCGAGCGCGGCGGAGGTGGATGCGGACGGCGAGCTGGCGGCCGCGGCGTCGGGGTCGAGCGGAGGCGGCGAGCGCCAGTGGGGCGCGAGGACGCAGAAGACCGGGGTCGCTAACCCCGGCCGACAGACAGTGGACCCACTTTTGCGGGTATCTGCATGGAAGAACGACCGGCCTCCGGGCCGGTCCAGTCTGGTGGACCGCGGTCCGAGTGGGCGAACGCGGGCCGGCCGGCTTTTGCCGGTCCAGGGGGTGTGGACCGGCCGGACCGGTCCGGACCACCCCCCTCTTACATCCAATGACTTTTAAAAATGTTGTAACTTCCAAACGGCGCGTCCATTTGATGCGCCGTCTGAGGCAGTAGAACCGTATTGACGAGACAGACTTTTGGAGATGGTTTCAGGAATTTTTAATTCTAGAAACGAGGGGCTTCGGTAGCACGACTCGTGCGTTAAGTAAGTTTGGCGTTTTTCGGGGGTCTTGTTTTGGATGGCGTGGACGCATCTGACGTCCGTTTTGAGCGCCATCAGCGGCATTGGGACCCTGGCGCCGGGGCGAAGCTTTCCAGGGTAGTTTCGGGTGTTGAGGCTAAAGTTGAGGCATGAGCCCCATGACCCGTCTTTCGAGCTGCTTGCAGCGGTTCACGACTTTTTCATCGGACGTCCGTTCGGGGCGTGCGAGCAGTTGTTTTTGGGTGTTTTTCCGAGGGCATTACATTGGCGCAGTCTGTCCGCTTTAATTCGACACGATGGTGCGGGCCCCACGAGAGCCGTTTGGGCGTTGACGGTGATTTTTCCATCTCTATCACTGGGCGACCGTTTTGGACAAGTGAATAGTCCATCTCTTGTACTTTTTCGAGAGGATCGTAACTGTGTGATCCGTTCGTTGTGTTTCGAGACTGGGGTGCGGGTCCCACGAAGCGCCACTCGTGTGCGGTACGCCGAAATGCATCTTTTTCTCCAGATATCCGTTGCACTCTAGTGAGCAGTCTTTTTGACATGTTTTCCCGAGGGGATCGCAATGGTGCGATGCGCCTGACTGTTTTCAGGGCCGAGGCTCGGGATCACGAGACGTCGTTCGGGCGTGAGGCGGTGTTGGTGACTTTTCCATCGGATATCCATTTGAGGTGAGTAAGTAGTCTATCTCGCGTGTTTTTTTGTGAGGATTACAACGGTGTGATCCGTTTGGTTGTGCGGAGCCTCTTGTGTGATCTTATTAAATGTGGAAATATGAAGGTGCCCCTGTGGCGGTTCTTCTACCGTGTTTGTAGTTGAACCTTGGCGTGTGATCGCGTGCACTCCCGTGTGAGTGATGTAAATGCTTGAAGAGATGTGGTTGGTTGTTCCTCAGCCATTGATGTGGCAGGTTGGAGTTGTTACAACATGCCTTCGCATTGACATTGGGTGCCGTGAGCACGATAGCTTTTGGGCTGGAACGTGGTATACTTTGGAAGTATATGGGAACGATGGGAGATACATGTGGATGTTGGTACCTGAGAACGTTTGCACGCTCAGTTGGGGTTGACTTGGGGCCACACGTCGTGTGGGCCCCATGTGCATGCCTTGTTTTTCTTTACGTACTTTTGACCTCCCGCGATGTAGAGGGTTCCTTTGTTCTTGTTTGTTGACCAGAAGGGTTGAGTTTCCCCTAGTCCTGTTCTCACTTGTTGACCAGCAGGGTTGAGTGGTCTCCCCCTGGTTTCGTTCTCAATGGTTTGGCTGGCAGATATGGTTTGTTACTCTGTTTCTTCAGCTGTGAGGGGTTTTAGTATCGTGCCCTTTCACCGAACTGCGGCACCGTTTGCGACTACGTGTGCTCGTACTGCGTGGGTGTTCTCCCACTTTCTGGGATGAGTTCTCTCAATCCGCTTCGACAGTTACTCAGCAGATTGGAGCATGATTGACTTGAGAGGCCTGGGGAGTTTCTCCTATTCTTTCTTGATCCCTGGTAGAGTTCTTGTGGATTCTGTGTGACCAACACTTTACGCGGGCACCGAACCTCTACCCAGGAGGTTGTTTCCAGTAGGGCTGAGGTTGTATCGAGCAGGGCTCGCCAGTGGGTTACCATCCAGCAGGGATGGCCAGTACAACGGTGTTCACCGAGAAGTACCATCCAGCAGGGATGGCCAGAGCAGTTCCAGGCTTACCTCTAGCTGGGCTGGGTAGTGGTCCCCGATGCCGGGCTTACCTCCAGCTGGGTTGGGCAGTGGTCCCCGATGCAGGGCTTACCTCCAGCTGGGTTGGGCAGTGGTCCCTGATGCTAGGTTACCTCCAGCTGGGCTAGGCAGTGGTCCTATCACAGACTTTAGCCGGGTCTCCCTCCAGTGGATTACCCTGTTACGGGACTGGGCAGTGTGGCACCCGTCGACTCTTGCCAGGTCTCCCTGTAGTGGGAACCCATTGACTTCCAGGGACCCTCCAGCGGGGCTGGGCAGGGGGTCACCTGTCGACTTTGAGGAGACCTCTCGACTACGGGGTAGTGACGAGTTGTGGTTTGACGTTCCCCCAGAACACTCAAGTACGAGGAGTGATTTCCCCACCGAGACACGTCCTTGTGACGCGACCTAAAACCGTACGGGCAAGTCAGTGCCACCCAAAGAGGATAGTGTCGAGGTGCGGTGATTGAGCCCTTGACTTGTAGTTCGGGGCAGATGTGTGGGATGCTGGGCATCGATGGTGTTTACTTCTGGGACTATTGGCGACTCACTTTCTTGGGCTGAGCTACGGGATGAAGATCCCCTTACGATGTTGTTCGTGCTTCTTGATTGAGCATATGAATATGTATATACCTTGTTCTGGTACCCACTTCTTGGGTTTGGTTACTCTCCTTCAAGGTGAGGAGAATACGTGTGGGGTATGCCACGTGCTTTCTGTGTCTGGCTTCTCGTGGTTGGACGAGTCTACTCTCCTGCTATAGGTAGCGAAGACTCGACGAGAAGTTCATCTTCTCACCGTTTTCAACTCCTTGTGTCTGGACGAGTCTACCTCCTTTCTCTTGTTGGGTTGAGATGGACTCTCTACTGTACTCTTTACTACACTCTCTATTGTACTCTTTTACTTTTCCTATTCGCTCTACTGCTCACCCTTCGGTACCTCCTTTGTTGATCCCTCGAGCCTTTGGGGTATCCTACTGAGTATTTTTATACTCACCCATGCTTGGGCTTTGCCTGCACTTGGTGTGCCCTTGAAGACGATAGACAGGTTGGTCGTGACATCAGAGGAGCTTAGGAGCCGGGAGCTTGGACCGCGTGCGGTGGTCGTTGTCGGGTTCCAGGTGTGGGACCCTCCCAGCTGTTTGCTGTTGTTTTACCTATTGCCGGGTTGTGTCATTTTTGGTTAGGCGTGTGTTTTGCCCCTTTTCTTTTTCAGTTACCTTCAGCTTGTACTTTTTACTGTTATAGGTCGATGCACTTGTGGTTTATTTATAGCAGTTTCCCTTTGCTTTTCTTTTTTTACTATGCACTTTTTCATTGAGTGTGCTGCGCGTGTGTGTGTATAGGTACTTAGGCAAAGTCCTCCCCGAGTTATTGTGCCTTTGGCGCTGGTCGCCATCCCCTGGCCTATAGAGGCGGGCTTGGGGTAGTTGCGGCTCGAGCCCAGGTAGGGTCAGGTCGTGACATCATCATCCTTAGTTGAATGGATCACATTATTAACAAGAGTTAAACTCAAATCCACTTAAACTAGAAAACGAGTGTAATGCTCAAACCTAGCAAATTCAGTCTCCCTGTCAATTTTTATTGGAACAATGAGATCCATTTAAATGTCAAATAAAATTCATGGGTGCCAAAGAATTTATAAAGACTGTGAAATTTGAACCATACTTGAACGAAGGAATTATATATGTGTAGCTGATTGAAATTTCAATATAACTTTGGATGTGATGAATTTCTTGATTGAGATAAATTGATCCAAATCCCCATTATTTCAATCTTAAATCATCTATGTAGAACAAAATATGAAAAAAAACATGACCTAAGGAGAAGAATTTCCAATTTGAAAACCCAAAATTTCCAAGAGGTGAACATCCAAATCACTAATTTTATAAGGTTTAGAATTCCTTGGAAGAATAATCCAAGTAATGATGGAGTAATTACCATTCTCCATCCACTCAATGATCTCATAAGGATCATCCTTCAAAAGAGCTACATTCCCCCTTTGACAGGGACCTTCAATGATAGAATCTTTAAAGAGAGGGAAAGTTTGGCCAGATCAATTCATAAAGCATTAATCATTTCCAGATATCCCACTACGAACAAATTTCTTGATTCCAATATCTATGATTTTTTTTGTATCAGTCAAAACACCCCTTAAATAGAAAATCTTCGATGAAAGGTGGTTGAAACAAGGATTCTATGGTATCTAAAATCTCATTTCCTTTAGTCCAAGGGTGTATATCTCGTCAGAGTAGACACCCTCGGTCTTGATTACTTCAGACCTGTATGACTCATCGATGGTGTCTCATTTTCTTCAATTTTTTTCTCTTTTTTTTTCTTTCTTGTTCTTGTACTTACAATTGATTAATAAAATATTGCTTATTTTGGCCTAATCGCTATTAAAGTGTTGAGATAGAACCTATCATCCCACACCCATCTTCAATCCTGCTATCCCACTACCGTATATATTTTCCTAAAGAATAATTGATGATTAAAAAAAATTCTCACATGATTCATAATTCAATTTTAAATATATATAATTAATATATTATTTCCTAATATATATATATATATATATATATTATTTATTAATTTTTATTAATGGATATTTCATTAATAATTTTTTTTAAATTTAAATGTTTATACCTATAAATATAATTAAAGAATTTCAAATATGTATTTATAAATATAATTATAAACAAATATAAATATATATAATTATAAATAAATAAATAAATAAATATATATTTATTAAAAAATATAAATATATATATAATTATAAACAAATATTAATTATATAGGGGGTGTTATGAATTGCCTTTCCGACCTGTGGTGTGTGGTTTAAGTATGTTTAGTTGTAATTATACCCTTAGAAACCTATTATAATAAAATATAATTATAAATATATTAAAATAATTATAAATATAGTAATAGATATATATTTATATTTATAAGTATAAATAAATATATTTTTAAATATATTTATAAATATTTCTATATAATTATATATATATATATACACTTATTAATATATAAATATAAATATTAATACAGTAAATATATTTATTATTTAAATATATTTATAACAATTTTATAATTATTTAAATATATAATTAATTATTTATAATTATATAAATAATTTTTGAATACTTATTTTTATTTATTTATAATTATAAATATATAATTTTATAAATATAGTAAATATATGTTTATAAATATATTTTTTTACAAATATTTATTTACAAATATATTATTTACATTATTAATGAATATATAATCTTAAATGCATTAATGTTAAGAATGAGTAGAATTGAATAAATAAAATTGAGAATAATTTAAAAATATTAAAAATGGATATGTTTTATTAATTATAGAAATTATTGAAAAACTAAAATATGGATATATATTGAAATGGAGATGAAATAATATTAAAAATTATAAAGTATATAAATAAATACTAGAGAATGGTTGAATTCCAAAAAAATAAAAAATAAAAAATAAAAAATAAAAAATAAAAAATATAAAAAAAGAATAAATAATACTAACTGAAATAATATTAAAAATGAATAAATAAAATTTACTGATTTAAAATATAATATATTAAATATATTATGTTAAAAAATTAAATTAAAAAATTAATATTAAAATTTGAATAAATTATGTAAATACTAGTGGTGTGTGTTTATACATAAGATTTCATTAATTACAATAATATTTGTGTGTGTGAAATTAATATATATATATAAGTTTAATATATGTTAAATTTAATAATAAGATTATCTAATTTTTAATGTCTATTAATGAAATAAATAATAATAATGATGATTTTTAAAAAAAAATTGAATAACCGTTACTAATTATATAAATTATTTTATAAAATTAAAAATAAACATTTTTATATTTTAAAATGAAAATGAATAATTTTTTTTAAAATTAAATTCATGTTAAAAAACGAGATAACTTTAATTATATAGATAATTAAATAATTAATATACTATTTATAATTTATAAAAACGAATAAATTTATTAAATACTTAATAAACTAATTAATTATTTAATATACTATTTATTACTATATATATGTATTAAATTTATCATTTTTTTAAAAATTTTATTAATTTTGATTAATTATAAACACTATATTACTTATATAGATAATTAAAATACTATTTATTAATATATATATATATATATATATATTAAATTTTAAAAATTTAATTATAAAAAATTTGGTTGTTGGCTCAATCCAACCCATGATATATATCAATTATGTAAATTACAACTTTATTAAAAATACTAAATGTTAAAAAAATTTAATAAGAGATTCATTAATGAAATATTTATTATTAAAAATGAATATTTTAATATATATATATAATTAAATAATTAATATACAATTTATAAAATAATTTTTTAATTTTAATATATATAGTAATAAATAGTATATTAATTATGTAAATAAGTAAAAAAAATATTAAAATTTTTTTTAATGTAATTATTATTAATAAAAATTCATAAATTTAATATAATTATATTAATAAATAGTATATTAATTATATGCATTTAAAATTTAATTATTAATACTGTGATAATTTATTTAAGAGTCTATCATTAATGAAATATTTATTAATAAAAATGAATAAATTTAATATATATATGTATATATAGTAATAAATAGTATATTAATAATATATATTTAATATTTAATACTGAATACTATGAGATTTTTTTTAAGAGCTCATTGTTTATTCAGTAAGAATATATTCCAGTGGCCAGCCATCATCACACAGGGCAGTCCGCCACATAGAAGACCCAAATTAGGCCTGCCAGCCTGGCCAACCCATATGGAGAGCCTTCCACATAGTGAGAAAGAAGCTTAGTTGGCCACCAGAGCATCACGCTGGCATGTGGTGGGCAGGAATACATGCCGAAGGGAGGAAGGTGTCACTGGCATGGGGCGACACTAACTGTGGTAGGAATACTCTGATGCTAGTCCGAATTCATTACTGGTATAATGTTGGGGGTTAACATATAAAGAAGCACATAACACATCTCAAAATTTGATATGTGATCAAACCTTTATCAGTGGTAAGAATGTGCTGATAAAGGGTATACTTTATCAATTATTTTATATAAGCATTGATAAAGGGATACCTTTATAATTGATAAATAAAAGCACTGATAAAGGGTTCTCTTTATTAGTGGATATATTTAACGATGATAAAAACCAAGATTTATCAATGCTTTTATTAAGAACTGATAAAGACCACCCTTTATCAGTGCTTTTATTTAGAACTAATAAAGGCTGATGATGGTTATTCCATATTTTGTAGTAGTGTAAAACTAAATAGAGTTTTTACACGATTGATAAAAGTTTGTTAATAACTTCTATTATTGTGATTCAACCTTCAGTTGATTTTCCTTAATTCCTTAACCGCTGATGGTTGTAGGATTAAACTAAGAGTGTGTACGTTATTCTAAAGAACACATAAGGGGCTTCATTGAGAAATTTGGTAATGTATAGGAACTTGATTAGGTTCCATAGCCTCTATGGGTACATAAGAGGTGTGAAATTAAAAATTTCATACATGAGACTTTGCGTATGATATTTTTCATCGTTTCTTGAGAGGATGCATTCTTCATTAGGGGCATGATTGGAATTTCATTTTTACATAGGTTAATGTCATTCCTAACAAGGGAAATGTTATTAAAATTAAAAGTGTTTTCAATTATGGCCTTTTTACAAATAGGTTTTCCACTTCATTAGACCATAATATAGAGGACCTAGAATAGGTTCTCGAATTCTTCCTTGAGTAAAATATATGTAAATTGAATAAGGTCAACTTGATGATTGACTATAATAAATCATTAATGACACATATTTAGAATTTATAGCTTATATGAATGATATAATATGTGATTTTTCCTCCCCCTCTTGGTATGTTATAACTGAGTAGGTTATAAATTGATTTTTTGATATGAATCTTTGATGGGTGTGTGAGGATTGACATAGCTAGATTTAATGTGTGCTGGATGTTATTCTAAAAAAACTTTTTCTTGGCCTATAAATATTTTATTAAGCTATTAATTATGCTATTATGTGTTGGGTATGGTTATATGAATAGTTGTATCATTATTACTTTAATGTGGATAGGATAAAAATTTCTTAATATATTTTTTGGGGTGGGATGACTAGACCAGTCAATTTGATATTTCCTATGTCATAAGATGACATGAACACTTGTGTTTTTAAAATAAAGGAATTGGATTACATGTCCAATGAAATTATTGACATGTGGTACAAGAAACATGGTCCAATTACCATGTGATAATGTGTTTATGGATTCTATGCTCATTTAATAATGAGATAACCAATAATATTTTATGACTATTACAAGGGGATGTAATGAACATCAAAACATGGAATGAAATACCCACATGGTCGTGGCAATATTAGTTATGGGATGTTATTATGAAGTATTTTCTTTTACCCTTAGATGTGGGATGTACTACACATGGTGTTATGCTTCAAAAGAAGGGGTTGTAATGCTTGTATGAGGATGGTTGCTTATTGGATGTGATGCCCGATTTATGATATATCCCAAGACTAGGGATGATTTTCCTCTTCTGTTTACATCCATTCCAGGGGATGCTGTTCCATCTCTTTATTTGTTTTCAGGACATGATGGTAATTTGTATTTCTAGGGAAATTATTCCCTCTCTAAATGATATAGGTGGGACATGATTCCCATATGTATATGGTTTCCAGGGATGTTATGCACTCTATTGATGATGTATTCAAGATGTGATTTATAAGGATTTTATTCCCTCTATTTATCAGGTATTCAGGACATGATGATTCTTGTATATTATTTTTAGGGATGTTATTCCATCTCTTGATGATACAATCAGGACATGACAACCACCTATTTATTATTATTAGGGACAATTTTCAAAAAAATCAAATTTTTTTATTGGGACATGCTACCTAAGAATTAAAAATTATACAATGAAACAATATTATTACCAATGAAATTGACTTGAGACATGATTTATAAATGGTTATTTTGTGATATATTCAGATATACCTGATGCTGGATAACTAAGGTAAGTTCATAAAAAATTTATTCTATCATATCCACTATTACGAAACATTTATTATTATTTCCATTGTGTGTTATCTTACTTATGAATATATCACACTATACTATTACATACATTACTTGTTTAGGGAAACCACTGGTTCTTCCCTAAAGAGTTGTACTAACACTCTAGTTAGGGTCCTACATATGTAAGTAGAATTATTGTTTATAGGAACATGTAAGGGTAATTCAATTAATGGGATGATTGAGTTGTGGAGTTCAAATTATGTTTGGAGTAAGAGTGCAAAAGGATTCGAGACCTCTTTGGTGGGTGATCTAGGTATTTTTTTTACTTTTAGATCTTTTTATCTATGAAATTCCCATGAAGGGTCCTATTCATTTATGTATGACTATATGGAATCAAAATTACTAATATTTTTATATATTGGGAGTGTTACTTACCTACATCAAGTTAATTTGATGTCAAATTTTATTTATTTTATTTATTGATGAATATTTATTATATTTATTAAAATGTTTTTTATATCTATTTTTACCAAAGAGGTATAGTATTTTAACATTATACATAGACCCTTGTCACTGATCAGTAGAATCAAGCATATGATGAGGGGTAATCATGGTATATGTAACTTGGCTCAGTCACTATAAAGTTGAAACCAATCAACAATGAAAAAGTGAGTGATGAAATAATTCAATAGTCTCTCAGATAATCAATAATTTTTTTCTCAGGTATTCACCTCCTTGATTTGATAATATAATCATAATACTTTTTTTAGTTTATTGTATAATTAATTATTGATCATCCTGAATTATATAATAGTACAAAACATGTGTCTCATCCAGAAAACATTACCAACATGAATGAAGTTATCAATAAAGGTTACAACATACCTATACACACCACTATCTTATGAAATAATTTTTCCATATACTTCACTATATATTAGATAAAATAATCCAATACCCCTAGAAAGTATTATATCAAAAATTTATATGGTCATCATTTATAATAAACAATATTCAAAATAAAAAATTTATTCATAATTGAAAAAGTCTAAAAATCTATCTCTTTGTAATCTTTGGATGTGTTTCTCATTTATCATCACAAGGTAAAAATTCCAAAGATATGTAGATTAGAATAAACTAACATGATTTTAATATCTTTCACATGAAATAATTGATTAAAAATATCTTGAATATATTATCCATTCACCATATTCATAATTCCATAAAAAATTTTATTCACATATAAAAAAACTCATATTCTTAATCATATATGAAAATCCATTCTTATCTAAATATGACTGGGATGTAAAATTTGTGTTTATAACTACAAAAAAATAACAGTTTTATAATTCCTAAATTAATAAATAAGGAATACATAGATCATAAGTGTTAACCTCTAAAATAAAAACTTCTTCCCTATTAATAATATATATATATATACTTATAATTTCATAAATCTTCTCATATATTTTAGTCGATGTTTATCAAAAAAATGTGTGATGCACACATGATAAAAAATACCATGAGTTAAAGTTTGATAATAATATTTATATAAAATTCAAATTATTATTCTCTAAATTATTATCCTTAAGAACACTTCTTATCCTTAGATACCATTCTAATAAATTGTAGGTCCTTCTTGTAATAGATCTCAAATTTTCATTCATGCTATATGTCATTATCTATAAAAGGACTTGTCATTGGGTGAGTGTCATGTTTTATATGATCTCAATAAGGAATTTTATTGAATAAACTACCACAAAAAATGATAATCCTATACATCATTACATCTTTGTCATCCAATATCAACATTTCACTCAAATTTTTAGTCTTCTTTGTTGGTTCTCTCATCAATTATCTATTTAGGTAGAAAATCATTTCAATAATATGATATATGATTCTTTGATATTTAAGAGTGCACCATTAACGTAATTTATTATATGAATTATATTAACTCCATTAATATGGACACCAAAAAATAATAGTGTTACTCATATCAAGTATTCCATAAACATGATTATCCATGGGCACCCATCATTGATATAACCTAGCCATTCAGATAATCAAGGTCTTGACAAGTGTTAACTTGGAATAGAATCTAACAATTAGTATTTTAATGGATTTTATTAGTCACGTAATTTCAATATACATCTTATTCTTATCATATACAGATATTTTATCTCATGAAATATTTATATAGAATAAAATTTCTATATGTATGAATAATTATGATGATTTAGTTTTTCAATCCATATTCCTTCATCCAAATAACAAATTTCCAAGAATATTATTGTATATTACTTTATACAACTCATGATTTTTGTATATTACCCAAAAATAAAGTACAATTGGATCCATACATATTCAAATATATCTCAAAAATAAGGTACATGAAACCCTTCAATGTTAAGGATCAAAATCATAAAAAACTATAGTCCTAACAAGAGAAAGTATCTTATGTTAGGTAATTAACTCTTAATTTTCTAGATAGAGCCTAAGATTCCGGTTCATTGAGAATTTTAACCTAAAGTAACATTTTCCCTTGATTAATACTTATAAAAGACTTGAATTCAAATACAACTCTAACAACTAATATATATAAAAATAATAAAAAATTATTATTGAATTTATAACTAAAGTTGTAAATGATAGCCTTGGTTTAATGAGAACGAAATCATATTTTTTATACATAACACAAAATATATATTTTCATGTATGGTAATTTATAAAAAGGAATTTAACAGTTTATATCAAATCATTCAAATATTCACAAATAATAATATATCTATTGATATTAAATGATAAATAAAATAAATAAATAAATAATTTTTAAATTTAAACATGAGATATACATACTTATAAACATTCCTAAATAAATTAATTATAAATAATTCAGTATAATAATTATTTTTTTTTCTAAAAATATCATGCTACATTAACATTTAACCATGAAATAGTCTTATAGAAATCATATTTTAATGAAATAACACCACCATGTTAACAACCATAAGCATTAAATATACATAAATATGATGGATATAAATAAAAAACACCTCCAATATCATCATGTAGATGAATCTATAAGAAAAAATTAATAAATACCATACTATTTTCACATCACTATATATAATCATTTTCATCCAATTAGAAAGGTTGATGGGGAAAACTTAGTAATAATACAAAGGTTATTTCTTATAAATGTATACACCAGTCACTAAAATTACAAAAAACATTTATAAGATTTAATATCCTTTAAATGTGTAATAAAAGCTCGTCCTATATATTAAATGAAAATAATATAATGATGTAGTTTCATCTTGACACAACCATACACATAAATAAACAATGTAATAATTAATTGTTTACAATATCTTTAACTAATGAAGTTATTCCTAGAGTTTATAACTCTTGATCAACCTTTGGAATTATAATGTGATAACGTTTATAAAAATTTATTCATTTATTTAATTAACCATTAATCAAATATTAACTTTATTGGTTTATTACTATATAATAATGATAACCAGTTATATGATAATCTAATATCATGTATTATTAAAAACAAGAAATAATCATGAAACATGGCATAGTATCCTACACCACATAGTGTTTTTTATAATACAAATCAATACATGGTGACTCTCACCAAACCATAGTTTTTTGATTTAGTTTACAAACCTAATAAAAACTAAATCAAACATCCATGTGTGATTTAAATTCATCCTTTGGATTTGTTGTCTACACTCATAAAACCCTAACAACTCTCAGAGAATCACATATCATCTCACATTCATTATAACCTATGATGTTATCATATAAGAATCACAAGACCCAAATCACAAAATTTAAATCACTTTAACACACCTTATATTGATATGTTATGTAAAGTGTACCATTAAATCATCTCACATAATTACTACACAATCCTCTATTCATTATTTAAATGATAGAAAATAATTTACTATTTTTGATCATTGTGATATGGAACTATATTTCCTTAACAATATCATTTTTATATTGTATAGAAACAAAATATGTTTAAAAAACTCAAAAAATATTTTTATATAATTTTCAATATTTCAACCTCAATCTATTTTATTATAATATAAATTTGAAATTAAATTCATATTTGACAAACTATGTATAAAGAGGTCTAAATATATTTATTTTCTAAGAGGTATAACATATAAATGAATTAGATGATTGAAAATAATTATAAATTTATAGTTTTATAAAACTACATTTTATTAAATCATAATATTCATTTTTATTATATATTATTGTGGTTTATTTTTTGAAAATTTTCAATGACTTTTATTTCATGGATTATTATATTTATTATTTTTTAAAATAATATTGAATCAATTGATTCATATATGATCATCAATATGTTTTTACATTTATAGACATAAAATATTAATCTATTGAATATTGTATTTGAAGAAAATTTCCATAGATCCTAATGTTTTTTTCTTCATTTTTTGTATATAATTATAGTGAAAATAACATTTTCGTGTTATTTTTTATTAATTTTTATGATGTGTTTGTTTTGGTTTTTTGTAACAAATTTTTACATCTTCTCTATAATTATTATATTTGAGATTATATGTATTGTTTTAGAGTATGTAATCTTTTCAAAGATAAAATAGTTTTTTTAAATTAAGGAATTTTCATAAAATAATTGTTTATGTGTTTTTGTAGATTTTTTGGTGATTTTTAAAACCTTTTTTTGTTTTTTTATAAAACTGGTTTTACTCAATAATAAATTTAATATTTTTTCAAAATAGTTTTATAATATTTTTTTGGTTTTATAAAAATATGGAATATATGTTATATGATTTAATTTAGTTTACATAAATTTATTTTTATAGAAAAAATATATGGTTGATTATATATAATTTTTATTCTAGAAAACATGTTATGTTTTTTTAAGAGGTAATTGTTTTTGTAAAATAATGATTTATTGTTGGATAGTTTTATTTGAATAAAAAACTATGTTCTATGTAATAAAATTATAAAATGATAAATGATGTTTATGAAAATTGATAGAACATGAATTATGAAATATTTGATTCTTTTTTAAGTGATTTTAAAATTATTCGTGTTTATGTATATTTAAATTTTAAGTAAAATAACATATTTTTTTATATAATAGTAATTTATTTTTACATATACAAAACAAGTGTTCTATGATTTAATTCAACTTTTTATTAAAATAGTTTTTAATCTCAAAACAACTTCTTTAGAATCCACTTTTTAGTTTTCTAAAAAGGTTTTTTATTTAAAATCATGGAAAGTGTTTTTATAAGACCATATTTATCCTAATACACTTCTTTATTTTTTAATACTATTAGAATAATATAAATGTTCCTCCACCTTATTTACTATTTTATCTTTTTTTGGGGATAGATTATTTATTAATGAATTTACAAGGGTAGTCAATATTTTAAATGTTTCAAACATAAAAAATTTGATAAAAAGCATATATCTGGATGTATAGATGTTAAATTTTTATTTGTTCTTTTTTTATAGATAAAACATGTATTTTCTGAATGTGTTTCATTATTATAAAATTAATAAATATTAAACATATTCTTGAGTATATGGTTCTTGGTTTTTGAAAAAAAAAGTTATATAGGTTTTGAAAAATAGAAAGTATTTGTTATAAAATCATATTTCTTAATTTAATAATCTTATATTTATTATATAACTTGGGGTTTTTTGTAACATCCCAGGTAAATAAAGAATAAAGAATTTTCATATTTATTAATATTTACGAATTAAATATTAATTTTAATTAAAAGGGGTTTCTACGTTCGATAGCGTACTCGGTACGCAACGATGAGTTTCTTTGAAAACTTACGTTGCACACAAGTAATAAAATAATATTATTTTAAATGTTAGTTAACGAGTAGCAGTTGTACTGGAGGGAATGGATAGAAATAACTAAAATATGATTATATATGTTTTTAAATGTTTTTACATTTACCCAATAAAAGATAACGGCATAAAATACGGAAAGAGTTCAATTTTTACCCTAATTTTCATGAAAGGTCCACTTATCACCTTTTGATGGAGAACCGTCATTAAATATAGTTTTGATCGATCTTATAAATTCTGTTGGACCAAATATAAATCTTCTTTAGAATCGGGACATCAAAATTTACTTTGTGTAAATTTTTGGTACCTTTCCGATAAAGTTCATTTTTTTTATGAATAGTGTAAAATGTTGTATTTTAATTCAAAACCTCTTTTTAATCTAATTTATTTATATAATTATATTATCTTTTGAATTGGTTTTAAAGTGAAATTAGAAAATATTTTTACCATTAAATCCAATAGTGGTCGTTGGAATTAATTTCACTTTGAAATCAGACTTAAACCAGTGTCAATCTTTTGATACTTTTTGTTTCATAAAAACACGCTATTTGCTTTGACAGCGGGAATTAATTATTAAATTAATTAATCTGACTTATATGTTTTGAATTTTGTAAAATAGACTTCATTTTTGAATTCGGAATATCAAATATAGCTTAGGGTGAATTTTTGGTAATTTTCTGAAAAACTTCAATTTTTTGATGAATAGTGAAACCACTAAGTGGTACTTATAAAGACTGATTTTCCGTTTAAATGAAATTTTTCCATCATTATGTTTTGAATTTCAAAATTCCTACATACATGGTTGTCATTAATAAGTAAAATGTGGTTTAATGAGATTATAATAATTTTTTTGGTGAATAGTAACTTATTAAGTTCTTAATCGCGATTAGTGGTAATTAGTGTAGTTTAAGGTAAAAATAATGCTTTAATAAAATAAGATGAGCTTGACACATGTCCTACCCTCATTGGTTGTGTCATGGCCGACCAAGACAAGCCATGGGTCAACTTGGGGACCCCATGGAGACACTTTGGTTGGGAAATGACATAAATAACTTTTTATTTAATGTAAAAGTAAAAATGACACAAACATAATATGTTTTACGAAAACAATTTTTACATGGGGTTATAAAGATCATATTTTTGATTATATATAGTCATTGGAAAGATTAAAATATTTCCTACATCATAGTATTTTTTTTATAATTTTTATACATTAAATTAATTAATTTATTTATGACATCATGATGATGCAGCGATGACCTCATTATTTAACGATTTAAATAAAATGGAAAGATAATGTAAAATCTATGAACTACACATGTCAAAAACCAATTGGATGAGTGGATTTAGAACCCTTATCACCTTATCCACGAATTAAATCAATGTGGGACCTTTTAAAACCGAAAAAAATTTTCAAATAAAGTAATATTCCTTTACTTTCCAAAAGTGCCCCTCCTCTCCTCTTATAAAAGGCCCCCACCTCTACCTCATTTCACACACTCCTCAATCCTTTGGCTCGGCCAACCCCTGCCCATTTACTCTCTCCACATCCCTCTCCTAATCCTATAGGATTCCCTTTGGGAATAATCCTTTCAAAGGAATCCTTTAGGCTCAAATTAAAATGAGTTACACTTTTAAAGGTAATTCATTCTCAAATGTTCATTTGTTTTATTTTGTTTCTCCAACCCCCTAAACTCTCTTTATTTACTTATTTTGTAACAACACCAGTATCTTAAATATACTAGGATGTTTTTATAATATTTATTCGAGCTACACTCTCACACAACTACATCAAATGGTTAAAGAACATACGGTTTCCGTGGATGGCGAAATTCTGCCTCCCGAAACGATGATTGTTCAATACTCATTTAACACCTTCAAAGGTGGCCATTATGATGTCAATATTTTTATATATGATATATGATATGTTTATGTTTTCCTTAAGCTTCTGTTTTTTTTAATTTTTGGCATACCTTTATGGTTTCCATTATGGGTAAATACGATATCTTCATTTAAGGAAGTGCGGACTACCGCCCCCTCAAAGTGATGTGATTCGTTAATGCCATATGTGGGACGTGTAAAGGATGGATTTAAAGTTATTATATATGATGTTATACTGGAATAATAATATACCTCTATATCATTATTATTTATTTCCATTAAAGTATGAGATAGAAATGAAAGTAGCGTTCATGCGTACGTACGACTTACCGTCTCCATGAACAGTGCATTTCATTTCTTATCCCCAAATGTAATGTACTATTAAAAGTACATGTATATAATGGATATATATAATTAATGATATATCTAAATGATGAATATAATTCTGGAATTAAAATATACATACCTCTCATTTAGTTTTAATTCCATTAATATGACAAAGAAATGAAAGTAGCGTTCATGCGTACGTACGGCTTACCGTCTCCATGAACGGTGCATTTCATTTCTTACCTCTAAATGATTATGTAATATTATAAATACATGTATATGCTGGATATATATGATATATATGATATCCAAATCAGGAATGTCATTCTGGATATAAAGAACTTTTGACCACACGAACAACATGTAATTGTAAGAAGTCAACTTTCAACTTAAGAACCAAATATTGACAAAACAAACATTATTAACTTAAATGGTTACATAATGTTTATAACATAGAAATAAGTGATATAAAAGGAATAATGAACTTTAAAAAGGTTCTTAATCAAGTATAAATTAACTCAAGTTTATTATTCAGGACGTTAAAGAACGATCGAGTCAAGTCGGACCCGAGGTAAGGGACTTCGTCTCAATCTCCTTTCATTGAGGCATATTTCGTTTTATACACAACTTTCTTTAATAAGGTGTATAAAACCCTTTGACGTTTACTTTTATACAAAAGGAATCTTTTTCTACGAAGCGTTTTACAAAACGACAAAAAGGAATGTTTCTTTTAACGTACGCGGCGACAACGACCTTTTCTGCCGACGCGAGTATTATTTGGTCTTTGGCTTTCTCAACAAGCCGTAATGTTTTTAGAATAAAATAAATACCATATACTCTTTTATGTATTTTGGTATTGAAAATGGTTTTGAAAAAGGATTCTATTATGTCAATATATTTATGATATATTGTGATTGAAATGTGGAAATGTTATCATTCCTTTATATTGGTTTTATGTTTTATGATTTTATACTAGTACTTGGACATTTTAACGGGTGGTTACGTTATAAACCATATGATGGGTGGTGCCGTGAATACCAGGACGGGTGGTTACGTTATAACCTCCAATGCATTGGGTATGGAAGTCGGCCGTATGGCTATTCCATTAAGTATGTATGGAAATTGGCCGTATGGCTATTCCATTAAGTGATATGTGTGGAAGTCGACCGTATGGTTATTCCACTTAAGTATGTTTATGTCCCAAGTTACCTTTATATATGTTATGTGTTCTTTATATGGGTTTTATGGTAATACTTTGGTTACAAAAATGTAAGTAATGATACTTTATTCAGTGAAGAGTTTTTACTACTTCATGAAGGTGAAGGTATTACTTTGATAGAGTATACATGGTTTACTTGATGTTTGAAAAACTAATAGTTTTCATTCTTTGTGTATCCCTTACTGAGCTTTTTATGCTCACCCCAAGTTTTTTTGAAATGTTTTTCACAGGACTTTATGTGGAATAAGGTCAAGGATTGGATCAAGGGAATGTCATGCTATATAAAACATGGAACTAGACATGTTTCTTTCAAGAGTTTTTTTTATAATGGAAACTTAGTAGAAGTGACTAATTTGTAATCTTTTGAGATGTAATAGTTATGTTCTAATTCTCTAAAACTCTAAACCTGAAAAGATCCTCAACGTGAATTATTCATTTAATTCAATATTAAGTAAGGTTTAAGGCTGGGGCCTTATAGTTGGTATCAAAGGTCGGTTTAGACAACTTTAGGAGTTAGAAAAGTGTTAAATTATAATATGATTGAAATGATATAGCATTTACGGATTACCATGTTGCTTTGCCTAAGATATTTCTGTGTTCAGAATGGTTTTCCGCAGAGGAAACAAAGCAGCTATGTTGGGACGACATCAGGAGAAAGATAACCTTCCAAATCAGCAACCTGAGATGGTCGGAATCGGAACTGAACAGTTTGTTACAGTGATGACACAGTTGACTCAGGCTATAAATGGTGGTGGTATCCATGCATGAGATCAGCCAGATCAACCGCAGAGGAACATGTTAGTGGTGGAACATTTCATGAGGCAACATCCCCCATCATTCAGAGGATCATCTGACCCTGTGCAAGCTGAAGTGTGGATTAAAGCATTGGAGAAGATTTTTGATGTCATGGGGTGTTCAAAACATCAAAAGGTTAGTCTTGCTGTTTACCGTTTTGAAGGTGAAGCTGATCAGTGGTGGTCGATGGTGAAAAATATAAGGGATAGTGATGAGATTGAGGATCTTCACTGGGACGAATTCAAAGGTATGTTTCTTGAGAAATATTTTCCTAAGGTGGTTCGTCTTAGGATGGAAAAACAGTTCCTAGAATTGAGGCAGGAGGATGATTCAGTGGCTGCTTATGAAGAAAAGTTCACTCGATTGTCAAGGTATGCTCCAAACTTCATACGAGATCTTGATAGTAAAATAAACTGTTTTTACTCAGGGTTAAAGCCAAAGTATCGAAGGGCTTTAGCATCTCGTGAGTTCAAAAGTTATGAAAAACTTGTTCGATGTGCGGAGAAGGTAGAAATGGAGTTTTCCGATGATCAGGTGTTCTATGACAAACAACAGAATAAGAGGCCTAGTTGGTAGGCAAAGGGGAAGAATTCATCAAACAAGCAAGGAGGTAAGAAAACCAAATATCCATCCTGTGAGAAGTGTGGTAAAATGCATCCTGGAGAATGTTTATCCAAGTCTGGTAAGTGCTTTCGGTGTGGTAAGTCTGGTCATATTGCTCGTAACTGTAAGGAAGATGATCAAGCAGGAAATGAAAAGCCAACGGTAAGATGTTTTAAGTGTAATGAAATGGGTCATTATGCAAACGAGTGTCCAACGAAGAACTCAACTGGGGGAATGCAGCCAGAATACAAGCAGAAAGGGGTGGTAAAATCCTTTGCAACAACTTCAGCAGATGTTGGACCATCGAATGAAGTGGTATCCGCTCCAGGGAGCTTAGTATTTTTCGAAGATTGAATTGAGGTCGGGGTACCATCAGTTGAAAGTAAAAGAAGCAAACGTTCCAAAGACTGCGTTCCGTACTAGATATGGCCATTATGAATTTTTAGTTATGCCTTTTGGGTTAACCAATGCACCTGCTGTATTCATGGACCTTATGAATAAAATTTTCCATGAGTTCTTGGTTAAGTTTGTGTTTGTGTTTTGAGGTTTGGGAAGAGGTTATGTGTGCCTTGTGATTCACAGTTGAATAATGAGTTGTTATGTGAGGCTCATAGTTCCCCGTTTTCAGTTCATCCGGGCAGTACTAAGATGTATAGAGATCTGCGGGAGTATTACTGGTGGGATGGAATGAAAAGAGACATTGCTGATTTTACTGTGAAGTGTTTGACATGTCAACAGCTTAAAGCAGAGCGGCAGTTACCGAAAGGGATGCTTCAGCCTTTACCAGTGCCAGAGTGGAAATGAGAGAATATATCCATGGACTTTGTTGTTGGATTACCGAAGACATCTCGAGTTAATAATGAAATCTGGGTTATTGTTGATCGCTTGACCAAATCTGCTCATTTCCTTTCTATACGAGATACTTTCTCTCTAGATCAACTTTCCCGTTTGTATCTTAAAGAGATAGTTAGGTTACATGGAGTTCCTCTCTCCATTGTATCTAATCGTGATCCCAGGTTCACATCTAACTTTTAGAAAGGCCTTCAGAAGTCGTTGGGTACTGAATTAAATTTTAGTACAGCTTTTCATCCTTAATCAGATGGGCAGTCAGAACGAACAATTCAGACCTTGGAGGATATGCTACGAGCTTGTTCGATGGATTATCAGGGAAGTTGTGACCAACATCTTTCTTTGGTTGAGTTTTCTTATAATAACAGTTTTCATTCCAGTATACAGATGGCACCATTTGAGGCATTATATGGGAAGCGGTGTCGAACTCCAGCATTTTGGGATGAAGAGGGTGAAAGGAAGCTGATGGGACCAGAATTGGTAGAAGAGATGGCAGAAAATGTTCAGTTGATTCAGAAGCACATGAGAACAGCTCAGAGCAGGCAGAAGAGTTATACGGATAACTGGAGGAATGATCTATCTTTCGAGGTAGTTGATCAAGTTTTTCTCAAGGTTTCTCCTCGGAAAAGTGTGATGAGATTTGGTATGAAAGGAAAGTTGAGTCCAAGGTTTATTGGACCATATGAAATTCTGGAGAGAGTTGGACCAGTTGCATACCGGGTGGCTTTACCTCCGAGTTTATCTCAGGTACACAATGTTTTTAATGTTTCAATGTTGAGAAAGTATATACTAGATCCATCTCATGTTTTGAGTCCAGAGGTAGTTCAGCTGGAAGAGAACCTATCTTATGAGGAACAATCGGTCCAGATTCTTGACCACAAGGAGCAGGTGTTACGGAATAAGGTGATTCATCAGGTAAAGGTTTTGTGAAAAAACCATGTGATTGAAGAGGCAACGTGGGAATCTGAAAATGCTATGAGGGATAAATACCCCCACTTATTTTGATAAGGGAATAAAATTGCGAGGACGCAATTTCCAAAAGGGGGGAAGGATGTAACATCCCAGGTAAATAAAGAATAAAGAATTTTCATATTTATTAATATTTACGAATTAAATATTAATTTTAATTAAAAGGGGTCTCTACGTTCGATAGCGTACTCGGTACGCAACGATGGGTTTCTTTGAAAACTTACGTTGCACACAAGTAATAAAATAATATTATTTTAAATGTTAGTTAACGAGTAGCCATTGTACTGGCGGGAATGGATAGAAATAACTGAAATATTATTATATATGTTTTTAAATGTTTTTACATTTACCCAATAAAAGATAAAGGCTTAAAATACGGAAAGAGTTCAATTTTTACCCTAATTTTCACGAAAGGTCCACTTATCACCTTTTGACGGAGAACCGTCATTAAATATAGTTTTGATCGATCTTATAAATTCTATTGGACCAAATATAACTCTTCTTTAGAATCGGGACATCAAAATTTACTTTGGGTAAATTTTTGGTACCTTTCCGATAAAGTTCATTTTTTTATGAATAGTGTAAAATGTTGTAATTTAATTCAAAACCTCTTTTTAATCTAATTTATTTATATGATTAGATTATCTTTTTAATTGGTTTTAAAGTGAAATTAGAAAATATTTTTACCATTAAATCCAATAGTGGTCGTTGGAATTAATTTCACTTTGAAATCAGACTTAAACCAGTGTCAATCTTTTGATACTTTTTGTTTCATAAAAACACGCTATTTTCTTTGACAGCGGGAATTAATTATTAAATTAATTAATCTGACTTATATGTTTTTAATTTTGTAAAATAGACTTCATTTTTTAATTCGGAATATCAAATATAGCTTAGGGTGAATTTTTGGTAATTTTCTGAAAAACTTCAATTTTTTGATGAATAGTGAAACCACTAAGTGGTACTTATAAAGACTGATTTTCCGTTTAAATGAAATTTTGCCATCATTGTGTTTTGAATTTCAAAAATCCGACATACATGGTTGTCATTAAGAAGTAAAATTTGGTTTAATGAGATTATAATAATTTTTTGGTGAATAGTAACTTATTAAGTTCTTAATCGCGATTAGTGGTAATTAGTGTAGTTTAATGTAAAAATAATGCTTTAATAAAATAAGATGAGCTTGACACATGTCCTACCCTCATTGGTTGTGTCATGGCCGACCAAGACAAGCCATGGGTCAACTTGGGGACCCCATGGAGACACTTTGGTTGGGAAATGACATAAATAACTTTTTATTTAATGTAAAAGTAAAAATGACACAAACATAATATGTTTTACAAAAACAATTTTTACATGGGGTTATAAAGATCAGATTTTTGATTATAAATAGTAATTGGAAAGATACAAAGATTTCCTACATCATAGTATTTTTTTTATAATTTTTAGACATTAAATAAATTAATTTATTTATGACATCATGATGATGCAGCGATGACCTCATTATTTAACGATTTAAATAAAATGGAAAGATAATGTAAAATCTATGAACTACACATGTCCAAAACCAATTGGATGAGTGGAGTTCGAACCCTTATCACCTTATCCACGAATTAAATAAATGTGGGACCTTTTAAAATCGAAACACATTTTCAAATAAAGTAATATTCCTTTACTTTCCAAAAGTGCCCCTCCTCTCCTCTTATAAAAGGCCCCCACCTCTACCTCATTTCACACACTCCTCAAGCCTTTGGCTCGGCCAAAACCTGCCCATTTACTCTATCCACATACCTCTCCTCATCCTAGAGGATTCCCTTTGGGCATAATCCTTTCAAAGGAAGCCTTTAGGCTCAAATTAAAAGGAGTTACACTTTTAAAGGTAATTCATTCTCTCATGTTCATTTGTTTTATTTTGTTTCTCCAACCCCCTAAACTCTTTTTATTTACTTATTTTGTAACAACACCAGTATCTTAAATATACTAGGATGTTGTTATAATATTTATTCGAGCTACACTCTCACACAACTACATCAAATGGGTAAAGAAAATACGGTTTCCGTGGATGGCGAAATTCTGCCTCCCGAAACGATGATTGTTCAATACTCATTTAACACCTTCAAAGGTGGCCATTATGATGTCACTATTTTTATATATGATATATGATATGTTTATGTTTTCCTTAAGCTTCTGTTTTTTTAATTTTGGGCATACCTTTATGGTTTCCATTATGGGTAAACACGATATCTTCATTTAAGGAAGTGCGGACTACCGCCCCCTCAAAGTGATGTGATTCGTTAATGCCATATGTGGGACGTGTAAAGGATGGATTTAAAGTTATTATATATGATGTTATATTGGAATTATAATATACCTCTATATCATTATTATTTATTTCCATTAAAGTATGAGATAGAAATGAAAGTAGCGTTCATGCGTACGTACGGCTTACCGTCTCCATGAACGGTGCATTTCATTTCTTATCCCCAAATGTAATGTACTATTAAAAGTACATGTATATAATGGATATATATAATTAATGATATATCTAAATGATGAATATAATTCTGGAATTAAAATATACATACCTCTCATTTATTTTTAATTCCATTAATATGACAAAGAAATGAAAGTAGCGTTCATGCGTACGTACGGCTTACCGTCTCCATGAACGATGCATTTCATTTCTTACCTCTAAATGATTATGTAATATTAAAAATACATTTATATGCTGGATATATATGATATATATGATATCCAAATCAGGAATGTCATTCTGGATATAAAGAACTTTTGACCACACGAACAACATGTAATTGTAAGAAGTCAACTTTCGACTTAAGAACCAAATATTGACAAAACAAACATTATTAACTTAAATGGTTACATAATGTTTATAACATGGCAATAAGTGATATAAAAGGAATAATGAACTTTAAAAAGGTTCTTAATCAAGTATAAATTAACTCAAGTTTATTATTCAGGACGTTAAAGATCGATCGAGTCAAGTCGGACCCGAGGTAAGGGACTTCGTCTCAATCTCCTTTCATTGAGGCATATTTCGTTTTATACACAACTTTCTTTTATACGGTGTATAAACCCCTTTGACTTTTACTTTTATACAAAAGGAATCTTTTTCTACAAAGCGTTTTACAAAACGACAAAAAAGAATGTTTCTTTTAACGTACGCGGCGACAACGACCTTTTCCGCCGACGCGAGTATTATTTGGTCTTTGGCTTTCTCAACAAGCCGTAATGTTTTTAGAATAAAATAAATACCATATACTCTTTTATGTATTTTGGTATTGAAAATGGTTTTGAAAAAGGATTCTATTATGTCAATATATTTATGATATATTGTGATTGAAATGTGGAAATGTTATCATTCTTTTATATTGGTTTTATGTTTTATGATTTTATACTGGTACTTGGACATTTTAACGGGTGGTTACGTTATAAACCATATGATGGGTGGTGCCGTGAATAACTGGACGGGTGGTTACGTTATAACCTCCAATGCATTGGGTATGGAAGTCGGCCGTATGGATATTCCATTAAGTATGTATGGAAATTGGCCGTATGGCTATTCCATTAAGTGATATGTGTGGAAGTCGACCGTATGGTTATTCCACTTAAGTATGTTTATGTCCCAAGTTACCTTTATATATGTTATGTGTTCTTTATATGGGTTTTATGGTAATACTTTGGTTACAAAAAGGTAAGTAATGATACTTTATTCAGTGAAGAGTTTTTACTACTTCATGAAGGTGAAGGTATTACTTTGATAGAGTATACATGGTTTACTTGATGTTTGAAAAACTAACAGTTTTTATTCTTTGTGTATCCCTTACTGAGCTTTTTATGCTCACCCCAAGTTTTTTTGAAATGTTTTTCACAAGACTTAATGTGGAATAAGGTCAAGGATGGGATCAAGGGAATGTCATGCTATATAAAACATGGAACTAGACATGTTTCTTTCAAGAGTTTTTATTATTATGGAAACTTAGTAGAAGTGACTACTTTGTAATCTTTTGAGATGTAATAGTTATGTTCTAATTCTCTAAAACTCTAAACCTGAAAAGATCCTCAACGTGAATTATTCATTTAATTCAATATTAAGTAAGGTTTAAGTCTGGGGCCTTATATTTTTAATGAAATTTAAAAAAGGTGTTTTTTCATAAATAGAGAACATGATTTTTGACTTTTTTTAAAAAAATATTCTAGGGTTTTAAAAATATTTTAAGCTTTATGTAATGTGATTAGATATTTTTACATAGGATAAAAACATGTGTTTTTTTTCAAAAAATATTTTATTGTTGAATAATTTTTTATATACATTTATAATGTATTGTATTATAGTTGAAGGTTTTATTTAATTATATATTTTTTATTTAAAAATTAGTTTTTTTGTGTATGTAATTTTATGATACTATTTGTGTTTTTAATTAATATTTAAATGTAATTTTTTTACCACAAAACACAATATATATTATTAATTAATGAAATAATTTTTATTATTTGTTATGTTTCCTAATAAATTTTATGGTTTGATTTTTTTTATAATTTTTTTATTTTTTAAAGTTATTATGTTATTTTTATATGTGTTTTATATTAAAAAAAAATGTTATGTTATAGGATGGAAACCTGGGAGACATATTTATTTATTATTAAAACATGTATAATGAAATGGGATAAAATTCATTTAATTTCAATTGGATCTCTTCTAACCACTGATGCATTTGGACCTATCATTTGAGACTATCGATTAACGATGAGGGTAAACTCAATTCCTTCGAGGAATGCTTTACCTCAAAATCCTCATTTAAATTTATTAAATTAAAAATCAAAAAATTAATATATATATATATATATATATATATATTCTATATGTGGGTGAAGGATAAATCAAAGATGAAAAAAAACAAATTAAACAAACATAAAACATTAAAAGTTAGATTAATTCATTAAATTGGAATAAATAATTTATTGAATGTTGTATAAGTCAATTTAATATTGAGGCTGAAGCTTCAGTTTATTCGGGGAAGGGGCTATAGTACAAATAAAATCATGAAGTAGACAGTATAGAGAAGAACACGACGAGACTTGAACTCGAGAACTCACCGAGGTAGCTACCACTGAGTTGCACCCTAAGGGTTTGTATAATTCAATTTATTTTTGGGGATATATGAGCGTCTTTATCGATTCAGTCAATCATATGTGGTGTGAATGAGTGGGGGTGTGATGGAGAACTATCAGTGAGTGTTGAAAGACCCACTATTTAGGTGAAGCTGTAAAGGCAGTACGGGTGACAGTGGGCTACATGAGTGAAGACAATGGCATCTATGGGAGGCAGAGTACTGAAAAAGTGATGTCAGAATGGATGATGATGGGTGCTCATTTGTGTTAGGTAGAAAAATAAAATCACAGTCCGGATAGACGACGATAGGTTCTCAACTAATTTAGGCAGTTGGGGTGCTGAAACAGGATGATGTGGTCAGTGTAGGGTCCTTCACATAGATTTCAAGGGAACACATGATGTAAGAAGAACGCAAATGTGAGTCAAAGTTTTCCTTCAAGTTATGGTCTTCTGGGCTGGTTCACATGGGTTATAGGCCATGATTTAATGGGATTTAATGTCCACTAGGCCTATGCGTTATGTAATAATATTCCTCTTCCTTGAAAAAATAGTTGTTTCATGTTTTCATAAAAAAATAAGGGACTTCCCTCCCACCTGGTAAAAAATATATGGTTCATTATGATCATTGATATTTCATTGATTTTTGATGTATATTTTGTCTTTAATAGATATTTTATTTTTAGTTTTCCATCATTGGACTTATTTATATTTTTTTGGTACATATGATGTTTGAAATTTCTTTAATATATATTTTATTCACTTAATGACATAACTTGACTTTTGTTCTTATCCAATATTTGTTTTCATAATCGATTGAAACTAAATAGACTCTATATACACTAATTAGTTTAGTTTAATACATTTTTTGGATGGTCATCAGTTAGTTTTAGTATTTATGTCAATGTAATTAATTTAAAACATGTATGTTGAAAATAGTGTCCTTAATAGGTTAAAATGATTTTTTCATATGCGTAATACAAAAATAAAAATAAAATAAATATGATTCACATTCTAAATTAGTTAATTTAAATTTTTTTGAAAAAGAAATAGATAAAATGGAATTATGAAAAAGGGTGTAAATTTTCAATAACCAATCCGTGTACGTGACTCTTTATTATCTCCCCCTAAATGGTCCTTCCTTGATGGACCAAGATAGAAAATTCTTTGACATGCACCAGTGAAAAAGCATTATGTCGACCCGTAACTCATGAAAAAACTTTATGTACACCAAAGTACACATGTAAGGGGTGATCATATCCACATGGACAATAAGGTTTCTCCTAATAATCCCACATAATATTTTTACACAAGAAAATACTAGATAAAATATGAACTTTAAGATAAATTATATAAAATAAAGAAATATTAAATAAAAATACATCATGGAACTATCAACATAACTCAAGTAATCATACATCTACGTCTGTTGGGAAGAGAATAGATATTTTTCCATTAAACACATTTTTTTAAATAAAATTTAAACAATATATTACAAAAAATATATAAAAGAGGAAATATTCAAATGAACAAATTCATCCAATGATCATTGAAAAAAATGAGCATTACAAAGGATAAAACATGGGTTATGGCCCCTATGAGAATAAACTACACCCACTATGACCCTATTCATCTTTCGAAGACACTCATTTTGGAATATTAACAAGGAACCAAAATATCAACCACAACCTATCACCAAAATCCTTCTTGGGATACCTCTATTAACTTGGGGATTTCATTAATCTTTCCTCATCAACTCATTGTAAAGTAAATCTTTATTTAATATTTAAGGACACTAATTTTCTTTAATCCATAAAAAATTGAATATAATTCAATTCACTCAGAATACCATACACAAATATATTAATAAGGCATGTTATACACTATTAGAAACCCTATATAAATCCAATTGAATGGAAAAAACTGTATTAAAATTTAAGAAAATGTTAATATCAGTCAAACACTTTAATTGATCAAAACACCAAACCAATGGAGTATTTATTGTCTTAAATAAGGACCATGTTAAATATCTCAATATCCTAGTATAAGAATCCATTTTAAATCATCAAACACATCCTTAAATTTATTTTATGTCATTTAAATATATTTTATTCAATGAAATTTACAAATTAAAACAACATATAGTCTAATAAATGAGATAAATAAAGAGACTCCTGTCATAAAAAAAATTAATCAATCAGAATATAGGTCATAGGTTCATTCATTAAAACCTAAAAACCTTGGTAATAAAATTCATATTTTAACCTAAACATTTAATAAGTATATATGAGTCTTAGGTCAATAAAAACTTACTAGTATATCATTTTTCAATTAAAATGACTCTAATGAGTGTGTTAGACTCGCGTTAGATACCTCTAACATCCTATGAAGAAATAACCATTGTATTCATGGGATTTACATGAGTTCATGAAAAAAATTCAAATACTTAAAATAGTAGAAAATAAAACATGGTTGAGGGTGGAAATAAATAAGAAGAAGAAGATGAATAATAATAATAATAATAATAATAATAGTGGGGAGCCTACATATGATTCTTAAGAATCTTCCATGAGAGTATAAGAGAAGAACTCTCTATGAGAGGGTGAGAGGGATTTGGGATTGTGGTATCCCATTATATCTCACATGATCCAAGTATGGGGGGGGGTCTTCCCCTTTTAGTTATTAGAAAAACAAAAACAATATAATACTAATAATTATAATAATGATGTCTTCTTAATTAATGAAACCACTCAAATACACCTAAACCTTTCAATCATTTAAAAAAAATAATTGTATTAATTTACTTCATAATATATGTTATATAAATATAAAAACACTAGAAAATTTACTTAATATTTTTAATAACAAACGATGAGCATTAAAATTTACTGACACTATTAACCAACCATACAAAATTACTATGAATCAAATTAAAATTACAAAAAATTATAATTTTAAAACTTTAATATATATATATATAAATTAATAATAAACTAAAAATTATAAGGGTGTTATAAAAAATTTTCTATGTATTACATGAGTTTTTCTATTATTGTTTATTACATTGTTTAATTTTTAGTATTTTTTGTTTATATATTAAATGTATCTATTATAATTTCTTTTGTTTATTTATGTTTAGGAGTGATGTATCTAGTTGAGGTTGTAACAACCTGACCTAAGATCATGAATTTAGAGACTCAAGATTTGATACCACATGGAATCAACAACATACCTTGATCAATAAAGGATTCCAACAAAAGGTGAAAGTTAAAATAATTCACAGGGAATGTTTTTACCTCAAGTAGTTATCCATAAAAAATTCATGGGTATTAAAAATTAATTTAAAAATTAATTATAAAACAATACATAAAATATAAAAATGGGACACAAGTAAAATAAAACCAAGTGTTTCAATATCGTTCTACCATATCCACCACCATAAGTCCAACTGGGAAAAACAACTCCCCACTTTTTAAGAATGTATTCTTCCACTTTCCAACATTAGTTTCAACCATGTCTATATTTATACTGAAGTGAAAATGAAGGGAGTTAGTATAAAGTCATTATTATTTCCTTATTTACTCTAATACACTTCCTTTCATGAGTAATTTGAATATAAAATTCCAATTAACAATGAAAAGTTAGAATAATTTAAAATAAAAAACATTTATTTAACTATATTCATTACAATAAAAAATCCTTACATAATGATTTTTTTTAAATTACAAAAAATTCCAAAAACAAAAACAAATATGATTTCAAAAATTTTATAATTCTATTTTTATACCGAAAAACTCTTTTCTAAAAAAATCATTCCATTATTTTTTTTAAAAAATACATTAAAAAAATGATAGAAAATAATTGTTTTCTAAATCCAAAGAAAAATATCCTCTTCCAAAAAATTGATTGATTAATCCATTTCCACGATCAAATGGAAATTTAAAATTTTCAAAAAACTTTTCCTATAATAATGAATTATCATCCATAATCCAAGTATTATTTCCACATTTTCAATATTTTCATTGCGTTCTAGCTTTACTAAGGCACGAATCCCAGTTGAAATGTCCAAAACTCACACCATAGTGAGTGTTTCCTTTCAAATCTGATTATATAAATTTTCAATAACCTTAACACATGATCAAGATGCTATCACATACTCAGGGATGAAAATTATCATAAAAAAATGATCTCACCAAATCCATTTTACACATGCACACAAAGCATGAAATTGTTCACATGCCCTTTTTTCACGTGAAAATGAGAAGTTTCGAAGGGAAATACTAAAAGGAAAATAAAAGGGAAGAATTTAAAGGGTCACAAACTTTGAAAAAGTAATATCATGTAGGTACAAAATCATTATCACAATGCTAGTCCAACTTGTGTTCTAGTGGACTGTGCTTGTCCCAAATAACCATCACCACGTAGGTCGAGCATACACTCTAATACACCACATAAGTCCCAAATAAGCATGTATAAGAGAATAAAATTCTTCATGTATGCATTCTAACCAGTGTGACACACCTGCGCGAAGTTCATCCTTTACCCGGGGTCCCACAATATCATATAAATAGGACCATGGCGCCCCTCTTTTGAATGACTAGATAACCCATAGAATCCTTGAATCTCTTCTCACACTAGTCCTTCAACCAGGCCTTCAAAATATTCCAAATATAGTTATAAGGCTCAAATGAAGTGGGAATTAAAATGGGTAATAGGATTGAATTTCCTATAGTGTTTCAAACAAAATAACACCTTCTACTTGCCCAAACTTCATCTGTGAAGCCTCGCCCTCTAATACAAGAACACTAGAGAAAATTCCCCTTCTAAATTCTAGGACCTAAGCTCCATTCATCCAAATACACCAAAGGAGACCCTTAAATCCTAGAGAGAGGAATATCTCATGCATTTTCAGCCATGTTTTCATTCTCCTAGAGATCTCATTAGATTTTACAAGTCTTCCATGTGTAAAATACATTCATCTCACCCATCCTTCACCTTTTAAAGCTACCTTCATCTCTCCTAACCATTAACTATGCAAGAATCCTTTAGATCTCCCAACCTTCCACTGTATGGGCTTCCTTTTGAGCCTTCTATTCATGCCACCAATAGTAGGGAACCTTTTTCCATGTGAATACCATCAGAGGGACACCAAATCAAATCCTCCACAAAATCCTCCATACTTGCACAACCATGGAAAAAGACACAACATCGTGTCTCCCATTCCTTAATTAATTCCTTTAATAAGAGGTTTCCCAAACATTTACTACCTGAAGGGTAGGTTCCTCAAGATGTGTGAAATTATGCATCCCTTTGATAATGAGGATTCCAACCTTGGGAAAAATTCTAGGGACCACCCAGTTTTAGACATGAGGTCTAGGTCCATGTCTTTACCTTGCCATCTCTAAGACCAAGGACCTCCCATTTCATATGGTTGGGGGGATCATACTTTCTTTTACCTTTGAGGGTTAGTGTCTTATACCCATCTCTTCTATAGAATTTGGAGACATGGAATAAATCATGTAGTCATCATATGGAATTTCTTATGGGCTATATCTAGATGGGTGGATAGATGTGACTATCTTGGTAACAAAATGAGAGAGGATATTGGAACATAAAATCCCTTTCTTCTTCCCCCCTCACCCTAGCCTCATCCAATAGTAAATGAAAAAGATTGTGTGGTTTTCTAGATCTTTGACTTCCTCTTGTTTTTCACAACTAGAATGACTCACATGGGATTACATGCTAGTTATGATCATGACATCTTCATGATTAGATACATGTCTTTCCAGATAATCCTTTTTAATATCGTACTCTTTCCTTCCTTAAGATGGTCTCCATAGGTGTGGATCCTCAAAGTCATGTTTCCATCTAAAAGGGCCTACTATTTGGTATAATAACCAACCACACTCAACCAAAGAGAATCATACTAAGTTTAATCTCCAACCAAACTTCTAAATCACCATGAGTTGTGATAATCTTCATGGACCCACTCAAAGGGACTCATTTTAGGTATAATACCCAATAAAGTTATCACTATATTAAAGGGAAAAAGACCCTATAAGAATAAAATTCATAGCTCCTCCATAGGAATCAGTCCTCACAATTGAACTACGCGGGATTTGATTCCCATCCAAATGGGATATATAGGTAGCCTCCATGAGGTTCAAACCCAACACTACAAATCAACACTAATTTTCTCTATGCCACATTCCCAATAGGGTCAAATCTAACATGAAATGCCACATCGCTTCCAGGTTCCTTGAACTGATTTGGAATAAGTACCACACTGAACTTTGATAGGGCACCTTTAGCATGGATTTCCTTGCCGAATGATGTTAAGTTTTATGGTTTTGTCCTCATCACATGACCCTAAAAGGTATGATGTGTCCCATTAAATTGAACCAAACTATGTGAGTTTTGATTCCTTTCACAAGGATACTTAGGAAGCCCATTTCATGGTCCCAATATCTACATAAAAATAATTTTTGTCCCACTGGATGACAATAAACTCTAGAGTGCCCCACTCTATGGATAAAAACTAACATCATGATAATTAGAGACTAAATAATCTATAACCTATAAGAAAAAGGATACCATTGATGGATAACCTGGGATATATAAATATGTATCCATCAACGAAGAACCTTATATACATACAAATAATTCCAAATATCATATAATATAATAATTTAATTTTAATTTATGGTTGACCAGAGTCATAAATGGGATTTCATAAAGGGTTTACAATCATGTATTAAATCATTAAGTGTCCCATATTAGGTAAAAATTTACCCAAAAAGGGTGTGATGAGCCCGAAAAACCATACTCTTAACCACTGTGAGTACCAAATTATCATTGGATTAATTTTCTTAAAAACACCTACCTTCAGAAAGTAGGTTGGTGAAATATCTTGAATGAGGGAACCATTGGGTGTTTCTATCTCCACAAACAAAAACTATTGGAATTCATTCGAAAATGGTAAACCAGAGGTGAATTGTTACACAACAATTAAAAACCCCAAAATCAAACCATAAAACATCATAACACAATGTTTTAATTGGAAACAAAAATGGTTAAACCAACATGAATCTTTAACTCAGATAACTATGTATCCCACATGTCAGGTCCCATTCGAACCCAAAATAAAAGAAGAAAAAATACAACTATAAATTGTTCTTGTGTTTTTTTATTGAGATTATTATTTGATGGGGTTTTCTTGTTTGTTATTATTTCAAATATTTTTGGATATTTCAACTAGATATCCCTTTGATCCGAATGGAATCATATTAGTTCCAGCAGACATACGCTTCAACCATTGCATAAGATGGGTCCTCAAATAAATAGAGGACACCATCACCCACCCAACATATTAAATACTGGGTATCAAATGCATTAGTTTGGGAGTACCATGATAATGGTACTATTCCAAACATGGAGGTATCTTGAAAAGATCTCCATCTCATGAATCCTCTCCATCAACCCATTAAATGAAGGATGGTGGTCTAAAATAAGACATCAACTGTTATTGTCTCAAACAATTTTGGGAGCCTATCCCCAGAACATTATAAGCAGATTCTCCCTTATCTTATGGTGGAAGATAAAAAGGTTATCGATGACCTCATCCAGATGTAATAAAGTTCCCTCTAATGGGATTCTACAAGTAGTTGTCACTTCTAGTGTCACACTGTGATAGACCATCAACATGATGGTGGCGTTGTCCTCAGATGTCTGGCCCAGGTTACTCAAACCCAAAAACAAAAAATATTATACCGAGGGAAGAGAACAGATAATAGAGAATAAGGACACACCTCTATTCCATCCAATAAAGTCCTCCATTCAAATTTTATAGAAAACCATGATGAGGAACAATCAACTACCCACACCTGCCAAACCTACTAGCCTAATTGGAAAACATCCAAAAAAGATCGTCTATTAAATTTTCTAGAAAAATATGAGAAGTAAAAAACAACTACCCATATCAACCAAGTCTGTTGGTCAAATACAATGACAATATACAAGTAGGCGCACACACCTAACCACATCTAAAAAACATGGTAGCCTAACATGGTAGAATTTAGAGAAACTAGACATAGAATATCAATAATAAATAGGGGAACATCTTTATCTATACCCTTACACCTGAGTACTATCAATACAATGGGTAGGAAATTGAGGACAAAAGTAGACACACACCCCTTCTTAGGTAACATAATGGGAATATATACCCATTCCAATTGTTGATTTTATGAAACACACTGACAATGGTGAAGGGGATGAAAAAAATTCCCACCCACATCTTATAATCCAACCTAGATAGAATAATGACAAGGATAGTGGCATAGGGTAGGACCCACAACTTCATACCTAAAATTTGGGTGACTTATAAACACAAAATGAGGTCCATTTTGTAGTATAAACACACAACATTATCCCATCTAGGAGGGTCATAAAACAAATTTCCCCATGATATATAGAAATTTCGATTGGGCCCTATCCTTAATTCAGATAAAGGTAATTGATCTATCTCAATGGACACTCTAGGGTAGGTACAAAACCATTCCAAATTTTCAAATTCCTTTCGGAAAATTCTAGTAGTGTCATGTGATATAATAAAATAATATTATATATACAAAAACAACTTTTCAAAGAAAGAGGCCCAAGTCATCCGTAAGAAGGAATCCAGAAAAAAAAGCCTCACTAAAGGCGACTGAAAAATGAAGAGCTGATCTAGGGTACCCCTCTAATTATTATTGTAGTTCTTGAATAACTTATATGTTTATCTATGGTCAATTAGGATCCTAATAATTTATTACCAAATTATAGAAATAATAGGGGTAGTATTGGAGGTCCTCCCAAGATAACTTATCATGAAGGTTTGCTTCATGTCCAAAATCCAATCAATATTGACATATAATTACCTAATGATCACCATAGAATACCTCCACATGGATAGAAGATCAAATAGTAATGAGGTCCCCCTTTTCCATAATTCACTCTAAAGGTCATCACCAGGGTATACATTGTAGGAACTCTCTTTACATTTGGATGTCAATCTATGAGGGAATTCCCCCCCATAACAGTATATTACTTGTCAATGAGCCCCCCCTTACTGATTTAATGATGAGAAATCCCTTATACTGTGATTTACTTTGGAAAATGAGTTCAATAATTCCTGATGCATCTTTCTTTAAATGTGACATTCTTTCTCAGTTAGATCATATCCTAAGGTAATGGCCATTACTCATACCACTCTTGGATCACTTACCTTCTAATATGACACATGAAGTCACTACCAATATTTTTTTTTATAAAAAACATGGAAGACTCAACTATTATTAAACCAAGTTGAGGATCCTATAGAAAAATACGAATAAGATATGTTTAACATGAGGATATAGTTGGATAAATACAATATACCCGTCATGTTGTAACCTTTTCTACTCCCCAATACAACATTATATAGACGTTGTCAGAATATTGTGTGTACAACATCTTCCTCAATATATGGAACACTCTTCATCACAAAAAAAGATATTACCTTATGGAAAGTATCATAACCTTGTAAATAGAATATAAGGGACACATCATCATATTAAATTGGAAGATCTACTAGTTACACGACACCCAAAATTGGAAAAACAACAAAGAGAACTTCATCACGAGTGTCTCAACACATTAAAAAAGTTGGAACATATGGTCTCAAATGCCCCATCTTGTATTTATATCATAGGATTTGGAAAACATGGGGCATTGAATTTCACCATGCTCCCCAAATGGTAAAGTCCACCAAAGGTGGAAACATGCAATGTCATAGCCTTAGTCATGATTCAAGAAATGGTCTCTATTCACAAGCAATGGTACACTATGGAAAAACCAACCTTGAATGACCCCTGAAGGTGTCCTCCCAAAAGAGAGTACACCATCGAAAAACTCCTACATCAAGAAACTAAAAATATTAACCAATCCTATCACCTAAGGGAGTCAAATCATCATGTTTCACTAATATCTTCAGAAGAATGTGGATCAAGTGAAAATTATACAATGCACCCATCCCACATTCAAACACAACTTCTTAAACTCAAGAAATAAGCTAAAAAAACAAAAAAAAAATATAAGAGTAACCCCAACCCTTAGGGAAGGAATATTTTTAACACAACCTTAGAGATAGGAAAAACATACTCGAAAGGTTATGTAAACAGAACAAGAACAACCCCAACCCACAAGGATGAGGGATTTTTTACCTGAACCTTCTCCAACTAAACAGAATTCAATCTTCTATGGATTAGGGGAGGCACAAAAAAATGGATATTAGCAGCCCATACCATATTATGAACCAGTTTCTCAACTGGGAACAAGGAGGAATTTTTCCTCTAAAGGATCCTTTCAGACCGTATCCACCAAATAGTTCCAAGAGGACCAGTACATGAGAGGATGAGTCCTTGTAGAGGGTGAAAACAAAGGTAGTCTCTCAAGGAGGCTGATGAAACACCTAGAATGTGATATTAAATAATGAAAATCATTAACAACAACCCTAAAAATACTAAATAACACAATTACAATATAGAGGGGCATGAGGAGGAAGTTTTGGTTCATAATACTATCCACATTGAAATTTTTGAAGGAGGTGTGCATACCCTAAACATTATGATTTCTCTAAATTTGGAGATTTCATTAACCACTCCATTAATACCTCGTCATATATCATTTACAAAAGAAAGGGAAAATTCAAGGTCCTACCTTAACCACCTCATAAAGTGGTCAAAACCATCACACTTGGGGAAAGATTCTCTCAGCAAGAGGAAGAGATGAAATAATTGAGAAGGATAAACACATAATTACTCTGAGAAAATATTACTATCAGATATGATCTAAAAGAAGAGCCTCATCCCGCACTCCCAATTGACATAACTCAATCAAGAGGGTTTTCCCAATAATTGAAATAGAACCAGGGCATTAAAAAATGTCCAAAACCAACAACCAATATATTTAGACCCTATAACTAAGAGATATCAGGGGTTCCCTCCCTTGGTCGCCCAATTTGGGATAGTTCAAGTACACCCTCACAGACCAACCCCTACAGGATACCCACTTGGGATAGAAATAAAACCACCCCAAATGGCCATAACTTTTTCAGCCCCAACGCAAGCCCCTATTCATCAATATATCCCTCAAGGTCTCCTCAATAATATTGAGTAATTTAATACTTTATTAGAAGCCATCGATAAATGGTGTGAACTAGTGCATCCAGAAAGGAAGCCTTACACTGAATGGGTGGATACAACCCCTCCCCCAATAAATATTGGAAACACTACATTTCCAATTTTTAATGGATCAGGGGATCAAAATATGCATTTAATGCATTTAATGTCTTTTTAAAACCCATGATGGGATCTCCTTTATAAAAAGAATCATTAAAACAAAGATGCATTGTGAAAAAATTATAAGGGTTAGCCTTCATATGGTATACCTGTTTTTGGGCACAGTCAATCGTAGGATGGGAAGATCTCTTTCAACAGTTTCTCTTTTAATTCAGCTCAACATTTTAGAAGATGAAAATTCTCTACCTCTAAAAAAGAAAAAACTGATGGAATAATAGGGTCATTGTTTTCAATACTCGATATAAGGGGTTTACTTACTCCATAAACCTACATCTTCCCCAATAAGACTTATTGTCCATCAATATAGTGAATCTTCACAATGAGCTACCCACACCACCCATCCCTATGAAACATACTAGAGGGTTTTGTGATATGTTTGAATTTGTACTGAAAAATGTAGGATTATATATTGTGATCCAAGTCTAAGTCCTGAGTAATTCCATTTGCTGAAGGAAAGAGAATATGGAAAGCAGAGGCTAAGCTGGCCCCTACACCCACTCGATCTCTAAATCTTGCACCATATCACGAAAAACCTACATTGGATCATTAGAAAAAGGCCCCAATCATTAGTATGAGTGAAGGGAATATAGAAAAAAAGATTTAGGATCTAAATAATAAGGTTTATTTATTTTGAGATGAAAAACATTCCTAGCTACTTCATCGCAACCATGGAAAACAACTTTCTCATGTTGCCAAATCCCAGGAGGCATGATCAGGATGGTCTCTAAGATTTCCAAAAATACATACCCTTCAAATAAAAATTGGTGCACACTATACACTAATTATTTGTATTCAAATAAATCTTGAAAAAAATGGTGGTCTGTAGACAGAAAAATCTGGTCAAGCCTCCCACACAGGTAGTGTGTGTTTATACCACTAATCCAGAGGAAGAGGTTAAATGGAAGGAAGTTACTAAAATAGGAACAAAGAAGTTTAGTTACTTTTTTTCATAAATATGATAAAAATACTGATGATATCCTATTATCAAAGTTGAAACAACAAAATATACTCACAACCACTTTCGTTATGGCACAACACACTCCATCGATACCACAATCCTCCAAGGGACAATATTCTAAAAAAAATAGTCATAAGGGAGTGAAAATAACATATGAAGATGAAACTATAAGAAGAATATTTTTACTTTGACTCTTTCATATTTCAAGAATTTAGTACTGAAATAATAGGCTCTGCCCCACTAAATGGTACCACAAGATTCAACTGGTGAGATGAAATCCTCACTAGATTAAGAATTGATCTTTGGGTCCATTAATGTCATCCACTTGATGGATCCCTTTTAAAATGATGAATATGAACATGAAGATATGTTCTATGCACCAAACCGGGGAATTAGGGGAGGAGGCCACCGGGGCTGAGGATATAGGGAGAGATGCAGTCATAACATAAATGAATACTCCAGCCACATAGATGCTTAAACAGTCTATACTACTAAAACACATGGTAGATCACTCCATCAAGTCCAATAAGAGCATGATATTTTCCCCACATGTTCCAAGTATTTACCTATTCCAATCATCCAGGGAGATCATATATAGGGTATGTTGTCTCCAAATAAACCTCAGTTCACATGCGGATCTGGTTGACCTAAACCACCAAGGATAGTAACGCCTTCAACTCCCGTTCCAAGGACTAATAATCTCACATAAAGTACTTCGATTCCCAAATAGCTCGCAAAAGTGAATTATCATGTTGGTAAACACAAAACTTTATACCAAAATTATGAAATTCCATATCAATTAGCCATGGTTTAGGCAATGTGGTCAATCATGGATGCTATAAGTCTATCAGAATACCTCTATAAAGCATTCATAGAGGCTTTGTTAATCCCTCAATAATTTGAAGATGAGGTTTACACAGTTGAAATATATAATGAAGATATCAATCCCACATAATGTACATGATAATCTCTTTCATGGAGTAGAAAAAATATACCATTATACAGGGAAACAACAATCACCTGTATGTATCTGTAAGAATAAATGATGTTGATATATGATGATATTTCACTAATAATGGCTCAAGAGACAACCTAATTACAGTCTGAATGCTTCATTGACTCAGTTAGAATGAAACCCACTTATACCCTTCTTCATAAACATTGAAGGGTTATGAAAAGAGAAAGAAAAAACCTCTTGGTATAATCATGCATAAGACCCAATTTGGGGACCTAATATTAGAATAATAATTTCTAGTTTCTTGATAAGAAACATCTTTCAACATGCTTCTAGGAAGAACTTGGTTTCAACAACACGCATAAATCCCCCCATAATACCACAAATGACTAAAATATTTCATTAATAGTCAAATTGGAACATTTTATGTTGATAAATCACCATTTAAATGTTGTGAAACTCAATACATTGATAAGAGATTCTACAAAATAGATGGGAAACATGACATGACCGACATTATTGCTCCAGTCATAGCTCCAAATGGTCTAGAAATGACCCCATAAAACCCCTTAAAATATATCAATGAAAAATATGTGCATTATATATGTCAAAATGTAGGAATGGGCACAAATTGAGAAACATATTCAACAACCATCCTGATATCAATCATGAAAAATGATCCCGAAAGTGTTGTAAAGGTAATTCAATCTCTAGATAGTGGTTGATACTTGGAAAATGATGCCCTCATTCCATATATAGAGCTTAAAAATATCCCTAACCCATAAACTAATTAAAAAGAGGTCATTATATCACCAATAGTGGATTAAGATACTCCTTTATCCCTCACTCTACCCCCAATAAAGCTTCATAGAGACCCCACACTGTCATCTGGGTCAAATAAAGTCAATTCATAATCCAAATGTCAAAATGTTGATTCCTCTCCTAAATTTATAGAGCTAATTAATTACTCACTTCCCCTTAGATTAAGGTAGAAGAGGAAGATGAATAAGAAGAGAACGAAGAGGAGGATCCTAGGGATTCCCCTCTAGAATTTGTGGAGGGTGTTTTGACCACCATCAGGGAACTTCGGAAAATAAAACTAGCTGAAGAAGAAGACCCAAAACCTAAAATGATTACTAAAGCCATGTATTTCAAATAAAAATAGGTGTATAACTTATTCTTGAAGCAACATCAAGATGAATTTACCTAGAATTACATATAAATATTGGTCCTCGATCCCAAGGTGGCCATTCACTACCTAGGCTTTCCAAGAAAGCACTGGGGATATTAATAAGCAACCAGAAGGACACACCCAACTCATGCTGCTAATATTAAGATGAAGTAAAAATATTATCAATGAAAATTTCAATCGAGAAGTCTAGTATCTGGAATGGATATATGATATCATCTTTGTAAATAATAATAATGGGTGGATCAGTTTCATTATCTACTTCATAGATCTCAACTTCACTATCTGAATGATTATTTCACAGTCCCAATCAAAGATATAATAATTTATGATATAAAATAATATCAATCCCTCGCCTTGATGGATGGCTATTCAGGGTATAATCAAATCTAAATAGTCTAATAAGATCAAGATGAAACCACCTTCAGGCCCTTAGAGTGAATTTTTCTATCAGAAAATTCTCTTTAGTGTGAAGAATGATGGCACTACATATCAATGTGCCATGCATTGCATAATGAAACCCTTAATGTTAAGGTTTGTTTAGTTCTATGTCAATAATATGGTGGAAAAGTACTCACAAGTTTTTAACCACTTGGATGATCCTCAGGCCATATTCAAAAAATTGTGATAAAAAAGTATTAAGATGAACCCCTTCAAATGTTTCTTTAAATTTACTTCAGGGAAATTTCTTGAATTCTTCATATGCCATCATGGCATCAAAGTCTACCCAGTGAAGACAAAGGCTATATTCAATATGTTAACACCATGGAAACTCAAGGAGTTGAGGGGTTTTAGGGACACTTGGTCTATATTTAACACTTTCTATAGAACCTCATAGGAAAGTGTTTGTCCCTTAACTAGGTCAATGAATAAAAGGTTCACTTATTAGTGGACTGCTGACTATCAGGATGAATTTGACAGCCTCAAGAAATATCTATTGATTCCATTAGTACTGGTGGTTCCTATTGAAGGTAAGACACTCATTTTTTATGTGACAACCATAGAGTTTTCATTTGGAAATTCTTGTGCACAAAAGACTAATGTTGGGAATGAAAATAGCCTTTATAATATCATTTTAACCATGATCTACATTGAGACTCATTATTCAGATATCATGAAGATCTACCTGACATTGATCTTCATTGTTTAGAAGTTAAGTCACTACCTATAGAATCACATGGTCCATTTGGTCTCTCACAAAAACCCACTAAAATTATACTCATATGTCCTATGTTTATTGAAAATTTGGAACAATGGGATGTTATCTTGCTATAATTTTATATTCACTTAATGCCTCATAAACTTGTAAATGGACATAATTTGGAAGACTTCCTTGTAGAACATCCATATGAAAAAATAATGATGTCAAAAAACTAAATTTATTAATTAGGTGATCTAATATATTCAAGGAGACCCCCATATATGGGAGATTTTTTTTAAAAGTGCATCCCTAAATCTAATAGGGAATATAATGGATGACCCTAAGCTCAACAAAATCATATTGGGAGTTATTCTCATCTCTCAAAAAGAAGTTTTACCTTAAACCTCTATATTTTTAAAGGTATGTAGAAATAATGAGGTGGAATATCAATACCTCATTATAGGGATATAATAAGAAATTCAAATTCCAGTAGACCACTTGATATAGAAATATGATTCAGAGTTGGTAATAAAGAAGATCAATGGCGATTATTGTAACAACCTGGCCCTAGAAGCCCGGAGCTGGTGTACTATTTTAATACATTGGCATGATTACAAGGAATCAAGTCCTAAAGGACTGATCTGTTTAACAATCTTGGAAAATAGATTACATACATGAACATTAAATTAAACATTCACAGAAAATATAAAAATAATACTTTAAGAATTCCATTATTATTCTAGATTAAACTTGCATATAAATCATAATACACTTCTTAGCATCCCGAGAAAATAAAACATAAGAAAGGGGTGAGCTTAGATTCTCAGTAAGGGTAAATAATTTACAGAAGCTATAAACCTTTGAGGAAATATGTGTAATTAAAAAAATCCTTCTCAACATAATTTTGAGCCTAATATGGCAAAAATAAATCTAAAATTAACATATAAACATACACATGAATATTCTACCAGTCGAATTATCACATGTAATAACTAATTTCATAATGAGGGAATGCAAAATTCTGGACATCATAACCACATATTTAAGGCCTCATGCCAGGACTAAAAATAAAAATTTTGTGAAGTCCTTGTGCCAAGACACTAATTTGTCTCATGAAACCTACCGATGCATCGAGGAGCTATAGCGAGCTCCAACCATCACTTACTAAGTCGAATGCATTCCTTATATGAAAATGTTGAAACATAACATAAACATTCGTATTAAAACTAGAATAAGAAATTTCAATACATTAACCATAAATCATGAATGGTATAAAAATATTACGTCCATAGTCAAACATATCATAACTCATTCAATACAATATTGAAGATTGTATTATAATAAATCAACCTCAATCAAGAATAATATCTAGTAAATAATGTTGACATAGTTCAAAATGATCAGTAAAACTCATTGTGAGAAATATCCCTTTTTTGTGAAATCATTTAAAAGTCATACATTTATAAAGGAAGTCATTTAAAAGATATTTTTTAAATCAAAGTGTCCCATACCACTTTGAAACTTTTTAAAGGAAATAACATTTTAAAACAATCATGTCCATATGAATAAATCCTTAAAACAATTTTAAAAATATGGACATTAATGAGATAGGTTTAGAAGAATAAATATTTAAAACATTTAAAATGATGTTTTAGTTAAATAGTCCCTTAAAAATAATCTTTTAGAAAACTATTTTATGAAACATGGACATGGAGGATAAATATGTCATAGTACATACTTACATATAAACAATCTCGGATAATAATGAGATTGAAAAATTAACCCTTACCTTGTTATTTCCTTTAGTTGAGGGTACGTTTAACCTCATATATAATGACCATAGTATGTTATTAAATTATACTGGAACCATATTCATATTTATGATATCATACTTGATTCATTTATGGATTTATACTACCCATTTAGTAATAATATCTATGTTAAAATAACATTTTGGGTAATCATTGCTTTCTTTATCGTACATGTTTTAACTTGTTATTATTTATCATACCACTTACATCCTAATTTAATTGTTTCCATAATATAAAACATTATTTATGTATCATATATATTAATAATATAAATATGTGTAATAGATATATATATGAAATAGAAAACACCATTTATGGAGATGATAGGCCGTACGTACGAATAAAGGCTGTTTCTGTTTTCATATCATATTGAATGGATGTAAGTGAATTAGATTTATGTAAATAAATATATAAATATTACCTGTATAATTATTATTTTATATATTACATACTTATTAATAATATATATTTTTATAATCAACATTGAATGGTGAACGTGGAAATGAATCTCATCGCGTCGTGGAGATGGTAAGTCGTACGTACACACGAGTGATGATATAATTCCATTGATGGTGAAATAGTATTTAATTGGATGGTATATTATATATAAAGAATCATTAAAATTTTATATTTATTATATACATCAATTATACTCATTATTATACCCATCCAAGTAATGAAGTGTTGAATAACAAACTACACCACGACATGGAGATGGTAAGTCATACATACGCACGTATGATGACTTTGTCATTCATAGAATGGATAATATAATGAATATGGTTGTACCATATTTATAATAACTTAAATTTATGTACAAGGTACTGGAGTTATTATTTTGGTATGGAAACAACAAAAAAGAGGGAGTGGAACAAGAAAAGAACTTTGAAAGAGGTGATGAAATTATTACTTCTTCTTCAGGTTCTGCCTTTTGATTTGATCAAAAGTGATCCTTAAATTGGATTTAAGATAAAATTACATTCTCTATGTTGAAGTGATAATAGTTGGGGGTATATTTGAGCAAGTTTTGGTCAAGAAAAATGGCTTTAGAGGTGTTAAATTAAGAGAAGGGGAAGTACCCTTTTATAATAGAGGTGATGGGCACTTTAAGAAAAGCTTGAAATATTATTTAATTGTAAAATAATTTTCAGTTTCTAATGGATTAAAATGGATTTATTTCGAGGATAAGGTGGTCATGGGTAGAAATAATCTCAATGAATAGGTCTTATACAAGTTTAGTTCACCATATTAACCTTATCTTTTGGATTTAACTCTTAGTTAAATAGTTTAGCTTTTACCATGTCTTCTTGTATTTTTATATTACATGGTTAATAAACATACTATAAAATGAAAATAGAACCTCAAGTGGTTAATTAATAAATTATATATCATTATATAAGTCCTTTTTCCTAACCTTATATTTTTAGGAATATTATATTATGTAATAATATAGTATTTGTTTTAAAAACTCATTTATGTCAATTTTGACACTATTTAGTATTTGGTTTTTGTGAAAGTCAAAAAAACATTATTACTTAGAAAAAAATACATTAAATTAACCCTAAAATATCATATTAACCAATAAAATTCATGTAATGAATTAAAATTCTCAATTTATAATTATATTTATATTTATAATATCAATTATTTTAATATTTCATTAATAAGGTAATTACTGCATCATCATTGCATCACAAATAAATTTAATTATTTAATGTATAAAAATTATAAATAATATACCATGATGTAGGAAATATTTTTATATTTCTAATGAATATTTATAGTCAAAATTATCTTATGTATAACCCTATATTAATAATGTTTTAGTTATTAAAATTTGAATTTAACACTTTTAACACTTCTTTAAATAAAATAAAAATAAATGTCATAATCTAATCCTAGTGGGTCAAACAGGATTATATTTTATTAATAAGGTTTATTGTGGTCGATATAAACTTATACAATATAATTAGGACATGTTTTTGGGTAATTATAATATCATTTTTCCCTTTAATTACCCTATTTACTTTTAACTGTGGTAAATAAAATTCAAAAGTTACCATTCACCAAAAATTATTTTCATCATATTGAACCACATTTTACTTACTGATATCAACCGTGTCTCTCATATTTTGGAAATTCAATTCACAGAAGTGGTAAAATTACGTTTTATGAAAATTTGAAAATGTGCCTAGAAAGTGGGTAAAAGACGTTAAAAAGTTCAGTAAAATTTTATATATCTAATTTTATTATAAAATGAATAAAATTAATTACATTGGAATAATATAGCTATTATGTATCTATTTGGACTTTAAAATAAATTTAAATAATAAATAATTATTATTTAATTAAAATTCGATTTTAAACAATAACAAAGTGTTTTTCACTATTCATCAAAAATTGAAAGTTTTCAGAAAAATACAAAAAATTCACCCTAAGATAATTTTGATATTCCAAATTAAAAAATGAAGTCTATTTTACCCAATTAAAAAATTATAAGTTGCATTAATTAATTTAAAATTAATTCCCATTGTGAAAACCAAAAAGCGGGTTTTCTTAAAAAAGTAAAACAATCAAAAGATTAACATGTGTTTATGTAAAATTTAAATGGTAAATTACTTATAATGAACTAAATTATATTAAATTATAAAAATATAATCTAATTATACTTTTAATACACTCAAATTCATAACATAACACTATAAATTATTTTGATTTAAAAAGTTGTTTTCAATTAATATTTATTATTTTTCACTATTCATCAAAATATGAAAGTTATCAGAATAGTACCCAAAATTTATCCAAACTAAATTTTTTATGTCCTGATTCTAAATAAGAATTTAATATCTCTAAACTAAATGTATAAAAGTGTCAAATATTGGATTTAAAAAGGGTTCACCATTGAATGGCAGAAAACTGCATTTTTTGAAAAATACTTCTGTTTTCTAAAAAAATGAATTTGTCCTTATATTATGTCTATGAAAGAAAAAAGTTGATTGTTAAAATTATATAATATATATAATTAAAAATTTGGTTAATACTATTCATAACTGCTTTTTGAACGGCTAGTTTGGTAAGTCATGGTGTGCTCGAACTCAGTGTTGTGTGCAGTGCGAGCTATTGAATTACTTTAAAGAGATAACATACTATGAAATCTTGGGGTGTTACAATTATGAAATCATAAATGATGAGATAATAACACTTCTTAAAAATTTATGTAAACTAATGGATGAATTCCCCTCAGATCCAATAATAACTCATGTCCCACAATCATAGAATTCACAGGTTGATACATTGGAAAATATAGCCACGACTCTAGTAGATTTAGATCAGGATGAAACAATAATCCGTATTATGAATTGCTGAATCATCTCAACTTTTATTCATGTCATCATGGAATAAGTCAATGAGGTTAGTCCCATCTATAAACCATATGGTCCCACAACTATATGGATGATACCGATTATAAACTACCTTGAAAATGGAATGATATCATAGAACATATCCAAAAAAGAGTAAAAGTGATGATGATCAACCAAATTCACTCTTTATGATAACCCAAATCACAAGAAAGATATCTATAAATAAAGATTTTATGAAGTCCTTGTTAGGTGTGTTGATAGAGAAGATACCAATACTGTCATGGAAGAAGTATATATGAGAGCTTGTGGTGCCCACCAATCAGGGTTCTGTCTTTCTAATAAAATATAAAGGCTCAGATACTTCTTCCCTTCAATGATATAGAATTTTTAAAATTTCACCAAGAAGTATCATTTCGTCCATGTGCATTCTAACTTCATCCATCAACCCCCAAATTTTTTATGCATGGTCAAATACTCCTAGAAATTCCCATATTGAGAGTGGGTATTGTAGGGACATACCCTCCAATTATAAACAAGAAGTTTAAATACATCCAAACTAATACTGAATTCTTCTAAAAATGGGCCAAAGAAATACCCCTAAAAGATTTTGGGGGAAAAACATCATCAGCTTTATAAAATATAACTTTACTACTATATTTCCCCCCTCATTTAATATTGATGGAAAAAAACACCAATTTATGTTCTCTTGAGTTGGATAATCTTTATCAGAAGTATAATATAAAATACAACTATTCATCATACTATCATGAAACAACCAATGGATAGATAGAGGCCTTAAAATATTTTTTTCAAACATACTCCAGAAGCTGGTGGATAAAAAAATATTGGCTTGATAAAATCTTACATGCCTTATGGTCATATCAGACTACAACCCATACCACCACATGAGCGACCTCATATTCAATTATATATAAGACACAAGTATTCCTACCCATTTAAGACCAATTTACCTCACTTTGTGTTGCCATCTATAATCAATTATACATAGATGAGAAATCCCAAAAATAGCTGGACTAATTGGATAAACATTATGATAAAATATTACATACCTTTCATTAGTTGGAGGTCCATCAAAATCAGATAGCACAGGATATTAACAATAATCATTGCCTCTACTCATTCCTTTAAAGATAAATGGTGCTAGTCCTTAAGAATCCTATAATACCAGGGAAGAAGCCTCCAAATCTTGAACCATAGTTGGAGGGGCCTTACTATATACAAAAATTCCACTCTAATGAAGATTATTATTTAATATTGATGGATGGGGAGATCATTATAGCCCCCGCCGATATAGGATTTATCAATAAATACATCATGTTATAAAGGAACCTTTTTCCATATCCCAAGATGCTAAACTGCATGACATCTTATTTCTATCCGTATGATGTTAAACTACATATCATCATGGTCTTGTATTCACTACCTTAAAAAGAACAATGTATGGTCCTAGTCATATGACATAAAACTATGTAACACCATGGTCCGAGATTTAAAAATAAAAAATACATATCCTATATTTCTATTCAAAAGACTTTAAACTATATGAAAATTTCCTCTCGACATGACATAAAACTAAATGGTTCACATCATTGTTTCATGATGTAAAACTAAATAACATTGTGATTTGTGCATGAGAAGATCATAACATTTGGTGCTGGTCACCCACCACAACTTTGTTCTGTAACTATGTGTAACGCCCTGACCCTAGATTCCTAGAGTCGGTGCATTATTTTAATACATTGCCATGATTACATGGAATCAAGTCCTGAAAGACCGATCAGTTTAGCATTATTGGAAAATAGATTACATACATGAACGTTACATTAAACTTTATAAAATACAAAAAAAACAATCCTTTGAGAATTCCATTGTTCCCTTAGCTTAATCCTACATATAAAACATAAAACACAAAACACTTCTTGGGATCCTAGGAAAATAAAACATAAGAAAGGGGTGATCTCAGATACACAGTAAGGGTAAATAATTTAGCAGAAGCTATAAACTATTAAGGTAATATGTGTAATAAAAACAATATCCTTTTAAACATAAACTTGAACATAATATGGAAAAAATAAATAAAAAATTACCATATAAACATGCACATGGATATTCTTCTAGTCGAATAATCACATGTAATAACTAATTTCATAATGAGAGAATTTATAGTACTGGACTTTAATTTCTGTGTCAATGCCTCGTGTTAAGACCTAGGGGCTAACGGTAACTGGACCCCAACCCGGAGAGACTTTGTAACCGGACTCCAACCCAGAGAGCCTCTGTAATTAGACTCCAACCCAGAGAGCCTCTATAACCAGACTCCAACCCAGAGAGCCTCTGTAACTGGACTCCAACCCAGAGGGTCTTCTGTAACTGGACCCCAACACGGAGGGCTTAATTTTACCGGTCCCTAACCCGAAACATACTAGTACAACACATTAATCTTAAGAATATGTTGAAATATAACATAAACATTCGTATTAAAACTAGCATACTGACTGAAAATTGTTTTATTATTATTATGCAAACACTTTTTAGGGAAAAGTGAGAAACCATACAAGACAACACAATATCACCACATCACAACATCACAACTTCCCCACTTCCCCACATAAAACAATAAAAGTCTTCACAATAAATTAAATTCAAGCACAAAACCATAAATAAAATATGGAATATTTGTATCATAATAAATCAACTTCAAACAAGTGTAAAATTTATCAAAGGATGTTGACGTAGATGAAATAAAAACTATTTGAGAGAAATATCTCTTTCTATTTTGAAATCATTTAAGAGTCACATAATTATAAAGAAAACATTTATTTTGAAAATATTCTTATAATCTTGTAAGGGAAGCTTCGACGATGTTATAACGGCCGAAAATAGTCGCACCCGCCGTATAAGTTAAAAAAACATTCTTACCTTAATTTTGTCGAAAAGGCCATAAATTACCTTGTTTTGAAAATGAAAGAAAGATTCCTTTCAAAAAATATAAGTTCATATAAGGGTATAAATGAAGTTAACACATTGTATAGTAAATAGTAAAAATGTTTTGAAATACATTTTTTTAAGAAGACACGGATGTGGATGATAAAGAGGTTCCAGTAGATACTTACGTAAAAACAAACTAGGATAATAAAGAGATTTTGAAATTAACCCTTACCTTGTAATATTACTTGGTTGAGGGTAAATTTAACTCTTGTATAATATTTAAATCATTGTTATTAAATTATATAAAAACCATATACATAATTATGACATCATATATGGTCTTCTAATAATGTTTTGTTAATGATATTTTAGTATTATTGTCGTTTCAGGTGTTAACTGATTCGTTTTCCTTTATATTCTTCATTATGTGAGTCATGTTTTTATAGATGGGATGTTTATTATTCATATAAAAAATTTTATAAAGTCTTTAAACATTATTTTTAATCATCAAATGAAAATTAGTCTTGAATGGTTACGATGGGGAATGAATCTCATCGCGTTCGTGGAGATGGTAATCCGTACGTACACACGAGCAACAATATCATTATTTTGATATTAAAATCTTATATAATTTGATGTTATATCATATATACAGAATAATTATAATGTTATATTTATTATTTACATCAATTATACATCATTATTATACCCATCATAATAGTAATGTATTGAATAACAACTACACCATGACGTGGAGACAGTAAGCCGTACGTACGCACGTATGGTGATATGTCATTAAAAGGATGGATAGAATGATGAATATGGTTTTAAAATTTTTATAATAAAATCACAGTATATAGAATATACTGGATTTATTATTTTAAAATGGAAACAACAAGGAAAGAAAAAGTGTAAGAATAAAAGAACTTGAAAGAGGTGATGAAATATTTACCTCTTCTTCCGGTGCTGCCTTTTGATTTGATCAAAAGGGATCCTTAGGATGGATTTTTGACTAAATGAATCCCTATATGATGAAGGGAGATAGTTGATATGATATTTGGGTAGTGTTTTGCCGAGCCAAATGGCTTTGAAGCTGTGAATTTGAGAGAAGGGGGAGTGCCCTTTTATAAGAGGGGTGATGGGCACCTTAGGAAAAGATTGAAATTTTATTTTATAATAAAATCATTTCAGTTTATAATAGATCCAAATTGATTTATTTAGAATATAATGTGGGTATGGGTCGAAATACTCTCAACTAATATGTTTTAGACAAGTTTAGGATACCATTTTAACCTCATCTCTTAGATTTAACTCTAAGTTAAATAATTTAACTTTTACCGTGTCTTCTTGTATTCTTACACCATATGGTTAATAAACCTACTATAAACATCCAAAAGAACCTCAAGTGGTTCATTAATGACATATAGAATGTTTTTTAATCCCTTTTGACAAAACTTATATTTTTAGGAATATTATATCATCCAATAATATAGTATTTATTTTAAAAATTAATTTATGTCAATTTAGACACTATTTGGTATTTTGTTTTTGTGTAAGTCATAAAAACCTTATCACTTTGATCGAAATTTATATAATCAACACTAAAATGTAATATTAACCTATAAAATAAGTTAAATACATCAAAAGTTTCAAATTATATTTATTTGGATATTTATAATATAAATTAATTTAATCATTCATTAATAAGGTAATTACTGCATCATCATTGTGTCATAAATAAATTAAATTATTTAATGTATAAAAATTATAAATAAAATAACATTATATAGGGAATAATTTTATATTTCTAATTAATATTTTTAGTTAAATTTATCTTATGTATAATCCTATATTAAAATGTTTTAGTTATGAAAACTTGAATTTAACACTTTTAACTCTTCTTTAAATTAAATAATAATAAATGTCCTAATCTAATCCAAGTGGACCTAAAGGGTCATATTTTACTACTAAAGTTGTTTTTGGTCTAATTACACTTATCCAATAGAATTAGGACATCTGTTAAGGTAATTATAATAACATTTTACCCTTAATTACCCTATTTACTTTTAATCGTGGTAAATAAAAGTCAAAAGTTACTATTCACAAAAAAATTATTTTCATCTTATTAAACCAAATTTTACTTATTGAGTTTAACCGTGTCTCTTAGATTTTTTAAATTCAACTCAGAGAAGCGGTAAAATTAAGTTTTATACAAATTTTAAAATGTTCCTAGAAGGTGGGTAAAAGACGGTAAAAAGTTCAATAAAATTTTATGCATCTAATTTTATTATAAAAATGATTCCAATGAATTAAATTGAAATAATATTGTTATTATGTATCTATTTTGAAATTAAATAAATTTATATAAAATAAATAATTATTTAAATAAAAAGTGGATTTTAAACAATAACGCAGTGTTTTTCACTATTCATCAAAAATTGAAAGTTTTCAGAAAAATTCCAAAAATTCACCCTAAGCTAATTTAGAGATTATGTATTCAAAAATGAATTCTATTTGTTGGAATCCTCATGTTTTAATCATGTTTTATTGATCACAAATCCTTTTACCGTTAATTAATCTCAATCTTCATTGCACATCTTGCTAATGCTCTTCAATCTCAATAATAACTACACATCATGTTTTAATGATAACAAATCTTATGAATGTTAATTACTCTATTTATTATTTAAAAGTCTTATGCATGATCACAAATCTCACATATATTATCAAGTCTTTTATATTTATGATTCAAGTTCTCTTAATCTCTAAATGATTAATCTTAATCCATATTCTGCATATTACTGTCTAAGTCCAAATACAGATATTTGTCTAAGTATAGACACACTGTGAAGGAAACACCGTGAACCAGACACCGTGAAGGACTCACCATGACCCAGACACCGTGGAGGACTCACCGTGACCCAGACACCGTGAAGGACTAACCGTGACCCAGACACCGTAAAGGACACACCATGACCCAGACACCGTGAAGGAAAAACTGTGATCCAGACACCGTGAGCTAGACACTGTGACATGGAAATACCATGAAGCTCATACCGTGAAGACCATACCGTGGAGAAGACACCGTTTACATAATCACTATGACACCGTTTCTTAACTTTTTTCTATATTATTTAAATAATTTTAATGGTCATATTTGATGTTTTTAATGCAATTAATGTTATTTAATGATAGTTGTTGGCATGTCAGGAAACCGTATCTCGTACCTATGAAAAAGGAATCATTCCTACTGCCAGAACTGGTGGAATATAAGGAAGTGTGAGATGCAGTACACGTGTTGGGTGCAAGTGTGAATATACAACGAGAAGAACTTACATACACCCGAGAGCACTGTGCTGAACAAGCAAAACAATCCTGAACAAGAAGGAGATTGCAATACTTTCAGAGAACTCTCAGGAATGTAATACAACCCCACTGAAGAACACACGTAGAATCAAGAGATCATCTTTCACTCCTGTATAAGACAAGCTTAACTATGACACTCTGTTTTTCAACCGAAAAACCAGAGAAGGACTCAGAAGCATTCCTGCTGAATCCAACGAGTCCAGAGCTGCATTGATAATCACTAGAGATTTATAAACTCTTATCTGTTCTCTCAAAATGATTTGTTTATTAACTTTTTAGTAGTGTGGTGTACTCTGTATATATTTTACACACACTGTCTCCTGCACTAAACTAGAGGATATCAAAATCCTCACTCAAAATCTCTTAACTCATGTTTACCCATGTCAACTGTGGAAGAGGTCCTTGTGTGGCCTGGTCTTTGTTTTGTTTCCCATGAAGAACAGTGGTAGAGGTCCCTGCGTGGCCTGGACAGTTTTGTAAACTGTTGTTAACCCCGATCCAGGGCGTGGATCAAATTTATATAAATTTGAGAGGACTAAGTCTCAGCTTGAGACTGAACCTCTTGTTATATCTGTTGTACATATTTAGTTTAAGTTTAAAGTATACTACATATATCTTGTTTATTCCGATGATACTACTTTGAAATACAAAACTATTTTAAAGATACTTTGATAGTTAAATTAGCAAGTGTTTACACTTATTTTAAATCAATAGGTTAGCTTCAAAAGTTAGTTTGATCTTGTGGTTAAATTAACTGAGACCTAATCAATCTTTGAGAAGCTAAGTGAACATTTACAATCTGTATAAATTCACTACAGTTTAACTTCTTTTATAAATCGGGGGATTTTAAATAGACAATATTTTTAACAGAAATTTTAATTGGTACTCAATTCACCCCCCTCTTGGGTATCCACTCCGACCAACATTTGGTATCAGAGGTTTTGTTTTTGTTTAAGGATTTTCAAGATACTCTGTTTTTCAACTGTGATTTTAGTTGCATCTTTAAAGATCTTGAATTTATATTAGTTCTAAATTTTTATCTCTTTAAATTATCTTTCTAAAATCTTGTTATGGATAATAGACTAGAAGGTGCTGCTACTAACATGCCACCTTTCTTCAATGGTACAAACTATGCTTATTGGAAACTTAAAATGAAAATTCATTTAGAAAGTATGGGTTTTGATATTTGGACTGCTATATAATCTCAATATAAAATTCCAGAAACTGAAAGAACAACTTGGGATGAACCTACTAAGACTGATTATAATAATAATTGTAAAGCTATGAATGATCTGTACTATTCTTTAGGAGATGAAGAGTTTAATAGAATTTCTGCTTGTAAAACTACTTTTGAAATTTAGGATACCTCGGGTGTTTCTCATGAAGGAACAACCAATGTTAAAGAAATGATATTAAATAATTATACTATTAAATATGATAATTTTAAAATGAAAATTGATGAACCTATTTCTGATATGTATCTCAGGTTTAATTAGATAGTCAATAAAATGAATTCACTTGGTAAACCTGTTCTAGCAAAGGAACAAATTATGAGGATACTGAGATATTTACCAGAACGATGGGGAGGCACCTCTGTCTCAATCAGAGAGTCACGTGACATTGCTTATCTACCTATCAAAGAACTCATTGGTAAGCTTATGATGTATGAGGAAGAACTCAAGGTGAATAAAGAGGAAGATGATGAACCTAAGAGGAAATCAGTGGCTTTTAAGACTAATGCTTCAAGGACCAAGGAAAAAGATAAAGCTCAAATACCTACTGACAATTCAACCAGTAAAAATTTAGACTCTGATAGTGATGCTGACATGGCTCAGATAACCAAAAGGTTTATGAAATTTTATAGGAAGAAGAAATTCTTCAGAAAATAAAATTACAAAGGAATGTATGAAAATAAGGGACATTGGAAGAAGGACTGGAAAAATCCAGATAAAAGTGATGAATTTGTTTGCTATGAGTGGAAAAGAAAAGGACACATTAAAGAAGACTTCCCAAAGATAAAATTCAAAAAGAAATATGATTACAAGGATAGTAAGTACAAGAAATCTATGAAGGCTATCTGGAGTACTTCTGAAGACAGCACAAGTGAATATGAAATGTCTGATTCTGAAAGAAATCATGCCAACATGTGTTTCATGACAAACACATCTGAGGTAACCTTAGATACTCCTATTTTAAATTCTTATTATTCTGAAGATGATGTAGAATCTGATTCTGATTCTGAAAACATGACTAGTGAGGAATTATTTGAATATTTTAATATGCTAGAAGAGACATGCAATGAACTTAAGGATAAATACAATTCATTAAAGAAACATCATGCTCTCACTACTACTGTTAAAATTGAACTTACTATTGAAAAAGATAAAAATGATCAACTGTTAAAGGAGAACACTGAACTGAAAATGTCTAACGAGCAACTTATAAAGGACTTAGAGAAGTTCACAAATGGAAAGGATACAATAACTCAAATTATAGGAAAGCAAGTGGCACCAAAATACACTACTGGAATAGGCTACAAACCTGGACAGAGATAGTTTACTAAGAATAGATTTATTCCTAAGTCTGGATAGAATACTGCTAGTTCTAGTTCTGGACATTCATATGATTCAACTAGTTGTTCACATAGTTATAAATCCAATAGAGTCTATATTTCAAAATATATTGATTATATAAATTATATGAGACCCATAAGACAAATTTGGGTACCAAAAGATTTGATTGCTAACCTGTCTGGACCCAAGAAGATCTGGGTACCAAAATCATTTCCTATCTAAATCTGTTTTGTAGGAAACCTGCTTGAAGAGTTCCCACAAGAATACATGGTATTTGGACAGTGTATGTTCAATACATATGTCTGGGGATTACTTATGCTTCAAGAGTGTAATAAAAGTTTATGGAGGTCATGTCACCTTTGGTGATAATTCTAAAGGAAAGATCATCGGCCTAGGCCAAATTGGTAACACTAATTCAATTTTAATTTCCAAAGTTTTATTTGTTGATGGACTTAAATATAATCTGTTAAGTATTTCTCAGTTGTGTGATGATGGTTTTAATGTTAAATTTGAAAATTATTCTTGTAATGTTTTTAATTCTAAAAATGTTTTAGTATTTTATGCTCTAAGAAGTGAAAATGTTTATACTGCTGATTTAAATTCTTTAGCTAAGCAAAATGTTACTTGTTTAAATGCCTTTCATAAAGAGTCTTGGATTTGGCATAGAAGATTAGGACACTACAATATACACTCACTTAGAAAACTAACTAGGAGGAACTTAGTGAGAGATCTACCCAAACTTGAGTTTCCAAATGACAAATTGTGTACTCCCTGTCAAAAGGGAAAGCAACACAAAATCTCTTTCAAACCAAAGAAATAATTCTCAACTTCTCAACCTCTCGAGTTGGTTCACATGGATTTGTTTATACCATATAGAGTTTCTAGCTTAAATGGGAAGCACTGTGTCTATGTCCTAGTAGATGACTTTTCTAGATATACTTGGGTATACTTCTTAGCTCACAAAATTGAAGCTTGTTCTTGCTTTTTTAAATACTCCAAGTCTGTAGAAAACCTCAATAGACTTAAGATTAAAACCCTAAGAAGTGATCATGGTCGTGAGTTTGAGAATCATGAATTTGAATCTTATTACTCACATAATGGATATAGTCATAAATTTTCTTCTCTTAGGACACCTCAGCAGAATGGTGTAGTAGAAAGAAGAAATAGAACCCTGTAAGAAATTGATAGAACTATACTTAATGAATATGACCTGCCTATTTAATTTTGGGATGAAGCAGTGAATACATATTGTTATTTTATTAATAGAGTCTTAATTAGTCCTGTTCTTAAGAAGACCCCATATGAGTTGTGGAACAATAGAAAACCTAAAGTCAATTACTTTAGAGTTTTTGGCTGCAAAGTCTTTATTCTCAATACAAAAGATAATCTTGATAAGTTTGCTTCTAAGAGTGACGAAGGAATCTTTTTAGGATATTATTTAACCAGCAAGGCCTATAGATTTCTCAATAAAAGAACCAAGTGTGTGGAAGAATCTGTTCACATCAATTTTCATGAAATTTATCCACATGAGCCTAAAACCTCTCTTGAAAATCTTGAAGAAGATTTATCTATTCTGGACCTTAATGACAAATCTAATGAACCTGCTATAAAGACAACCAGTTCTGGAGTTATTCCAGAATCTGCTCCTAATGAGCCCGAACATAGAGAAGAACCTGAAATTTCTATTCCTACCTTTACTATATCAACTAGAATTCTAAAGAATCATCCTTTATAAGCTGTTGTAGGAAATCTTGATAGAGGAACACAGACTAGAGCTTCTCTTAGAAATCAGGTTGAACATCAAGCCTTCTTGTCATAGCTTGAACCTAAAAACGTTGATGATTCTATTAATGATGAATTTTGGGTAATTTCTATGCAAGAAGAACTCAATCAGTTTGAAAGAAATAAAGTTTGGAATCTTGTTGAAAGACCTAAGGACACTTTCACAATAGGCACTAAATGGGTGTTTAGAAATTAAGTAGATGAATCTGGAAACATAGTTAGAAACAAAGCTAGGATAGTTGCACAAGGATATAGTCAAGAAGAAGGTATTGACTATGAGAAGACTTTTTCTCCAGTAGCCAGATTAGAAGCTATTAGGATTTTACTTTCTTATGCTGCACATCTAAATTTTAAACTATATAAAGTGGATGTGAAGAGTGAATTCTTAAATGGATATATTGTTGAGGATGTTTTTGTTGAACAACCACCTGGATTTTCAAACCCTCATTTTCTAAATCATATTTTCAAACTATCAAAAGCTTTATATGGTTTAAAGAAAGCTCCAAGAGCTTGGTATGATAGATTAAGTACTTTTCTAATTTATAAAGGTTTTAAAAAAGGAATAGCTGATCCTACTCTATTTATAAAATGAATTTATAAAGATGTTTTAGTTGTATAAATTTATGTAGATGATATTATTTTTGGATCTTCAAAAACTACATTATGTACTGATTTTTCTAAAATGATGCAATATGAATTTGAAATGAGTTTAATGGGAGAACTCAAATTCTTTCTTGGATTTCAAATATTTCAAAAAGACGATGGAATTATTTTAACTCAAAGTAATTATACTAGAGATCTTTTAAAACGTTTTGGATTGGATAGCACAAAAAGTAGTGACACTCCCATGAGTACCACCTGTAAGATGGATCTTGATGAAAATGGTAAATCTGTTGATCAAAACACTTATAGAGGAATGATTGGAAGTCTACTCTACCCGACTGCTAGTCATCCTGATATTATGTTTAGTGTATGTTTGTGTGCTCATTTTCAAGCAAACCCTAAAGAGTCACATTTAAATGATGTAAAGAGAATTTTAAAATACCTCAAGCATACTCCCAATTTAGGACTGTTCTATCCCAAAGGACAATCATTTGAATTAGTTTGTTATTCTAATGCTGATTTTTCTGGATATAAGTTAGATTGAAAAAGAACCACTGGAACATGTCATCTTTTAGGCAAGTCACTAGTATCATGGTGTAGTAAGAAACAGAATTTTTTTGCATTATCAACTGCAGAAGCTGAATACATAGCTGCTGAAAGTTGTTGTGCACAAATTTTGTGGATGAAACACACATTACTAGACTATGGATATCAATTCAAACATGTCCCAATAAATTGTGACAACACAAGTGCTATTAATATTTCTAAGAATTCTGTTTCTCATTCTAGGACAAAACATATTGATGTAAGACATCACTTTTTGAGGGATCATTATCAAAAAGGTGATATCACTTTGGAATTCATTGGTACTGAATATCAACTTGCTGATATATTCACTAAACCATTAAATTCTGAAAGATTATACTACATCATACATGATCTTAGTATGATTATTCATAAGTAAATATCCTACTGATCTTAATGTTTAATACTTTACTGTACTTTACTTTACGGTTTCATACTCACTATTTCTAAGTTACTGTTTTATGCTCACGGTCTCACTGTCAAGAATTTATGATCACGGTCTGTCAACTCACTGTCTCACCGTGATGACTACAAACTGTCTCACCGTGATGACTAGTTTTCATCACACCGTAATGCCTACTCACGGTCTCACCGTGAAGATTTTTTTTATTTTTTTTATTTTAAACCGTATCGTGGTAATTTTTATTTCACCACTATTTAATTTCCCGCGTTTTTCTTCTTATGATGATTGAAATTCCCAAATGATAAAACTTAAAGGTTTCATTTGATTCCTTACTCGAACTCTCTCTTGAACCTTCTCTTCCCTCTCACCCGAACCTTCAGTGAATGCCACAGATGAAGCGTCCATCTTCACCCTCGTCTGAGAAGCGCCGCTCTAAGAAATAGAAGAGGATACCAAGGATAACTTCAGAAGGACCTCTAAACCCAAACCTGGTAAGCCGTACAGTTTTACCTAAAAAAGAGGTTTGCCCTGAATGGTTGATGTCTAGCAGATCTTTAGTTTTGAAAGTTTTAAGAGAATAAGGATGGCTTGAATGGTTCACTAAACAGAATAGACCGATTTACCCGAGGCTTGTATCTCAATTCTATCAGTATGTGAATTTTTCCTTTGAGGTTGGAGAAAGCTTTATGGTGAACAGCTAGATCGATGGTCAGAAGTTTTCTTTCTCTTCAAGGTTGTAGGCTGTATGCCTAAGAATTCTACATGAAAAAGTTTGTGAAGATTACCAAAGAGACCCTCCTCCAACAAACGATATCTTCCATCTGGAAAATTCTTTGGAAAGTCTAACTAGAAATGGAACCAAGCGTAGGACCATAGCTGCTGAACTAGATGGGGAGAAAAGTCTTCTGTTCAAGTTTGTTCAGAATTTGGTTAGTTCGAGAAAAGGGGATTTTGTTGTGATGAAGTATCAGGATGTGTTCCCGATTCACCTGTTGAAGAATAGCCATAAGATCAACCTTTGTAAGTATGTTATTAACCATATCTGTGAGCTGATCAAAGTCACTTCCAAATCCACCTCCCTGTTTTACTCAAGGATGATTTCACCTATGTTAGTTTCCAAAGGTATGGTTGGACCGAATGAAGAAAAATTAGAGGACTTTGATTTCTGCCTATCCATTCCTATCATCAGAAGGATAAAGATAAGCTAGAACCCCTGGAAGAAGCAGTGGGTTGAGGATAATGATCAACTGTATAAAAAGTTTAATCCTGTTGACTATCCAAGAAGGCCTAAAAATCTATCTGATCCTATTTTGGAACCAGATGAAGTGGCTGAGTATTCAGAAGAAGAAGAACAAGAGGAAGTAACAGATGAAGTACCACCTAGAGAAGAAGCTGGAATACCTCCAATGGAAATAGTTCCAGTTGAAGAGGAAAGAGCTGTTGTCCCTACTGTTATCCCTACTGAAATACCTCAGGGAGAGGAAGTTGTTGTTGAAAAGGAAAGGACTATGGATCCTTCATTTGTTATTCATGAGGAAGAAGCTCATCCCAATGCTGCAAGAAAGTTAGTTTTTCCTGATTCAGAACAGAAAGCAACCATAGAGACAGATCCTGTTGAAGAAGATCTTTTTGTTGAGAAATAAGCTAGTCTAGAAGCTCAACCAGTGGAAAAATCGGTTCCTGAGTATATTCCCTCTGCTGAAGAGAGGATGGAAATTGCCTTTCAGCTGGAAAGGAAAGAGTTTGCTGAAAAGATTAGGGATGATCCTGAAAATCTTGATCATGCTGAGCCTATAGTCTCTAAAATGGAAGCACAATTTGAGGGGGAGGAACCTCAAAACCTTGAGATTATTGAAGCTAGATCTGCTGAAGCTTCTCAACCTTCTGTCACATTTTCTGTGTACTCTTAGTATGAATTCCCAAGCTTTTATGATGTGAATGAGTCACAGAAAGTGACTACAACTAGAATGGATCTTTTTTCTCTGTTTCAACTGAAGTCTATAGCTCATCCAGAACCAGAACCAGAGCCCCAACCTCAATCTAAATCAGAATATGAGTCTGAAGATGACCTTGAACATCAAACAGAATCTGAACCTCTGCCTTTACCTGCACCCTTACCCGAGCATCACTCCTTTGTGACTAAAGATGATCTGAAAGTTTTTGGAGAGAATTTTTTAGCTGGAGTTGAGAAAATTGTCTCTACTCAACCTCGTCTAGTGACTCAGTTAAGTCAAGAAGATGCATCAATTCTCTTGGAAAATTTTATCTTGAATATTCAACCAAGGATGATTCAAGAAATTCAAGAAGTAAGAGTTGAGATTAAGCTGCTGAGTACTGATGTTGCAAACCTGAAAAATATGGTAGCAACCTTGCAGAATGAGTTATCTTTGAGATCAGAGCATGATCCTGTTTCTACCCCTGCACCTGTTGCTACTTCTCCTGATCCATCTAATTCCCTCCTTTCTAGGGAAATTGTGTCTCAAGTTCATCCATATATACTTTATTTTGATGAGAAGATTGAAAAAAGACACACCAAAATGCTAGAACGCATGAGGAAGCTTGTGGAAAATCTGAATAAGCTTACAGATGAATACACTGGATGCCTGCAAAAAGTTCTAAAACAGCTCAATGTTCTAACCGAAACTGTCAAAGCTTCACCTGCTTCTGGTCAGACCTCCACATCTTCTTTGGATGATTCTCTACTGAGATCCATAATCAAGGAAGAACTTCAGAATCCCTTTAGTGGCTTGGGTCTATCTTCTTTAATAGAAGTGATTAAGAATAGTGATAGAGCATTGGACTTGGTAAGGATTCATTCTAAAATATCCAATGATGCTCAACAAGTGATCACCAATAAAATATATTTGTATCTCTCTCGGATTTTCTCTAAAAGTTATATGAAAAATCACTTTAGATATCTTGTGGAAAATTTGAGAATCTCTCCGGTGACTCAAGCTTTTAAAGCTCATGTTCAGAAACTTACAGAGTTCACCAGATTGTTGGAAAAATTCATGGAGAATAATGATGATTTTGAAAGGTCTATGCAATATGGTGGTGAAATCATTATTGATTTCATCAATCTTTTTAAGCCGTATCTTTATGTGCAGAGTACTGTTATAGTTGCTCCAGCTGCTGCACCCCTTAGACCTGGTCTATCTACCTTATCCTCAACTACCATGACAGTTAGCCAAGCTCTTTCTCAGATTCGGCCAGTAATCTTGACCAACCACAACCTAGATCTTCTACTGATCCTACTTTGGATCCATCTATTTTTAAAGGTCTACCCTTACCCTCTTTGTCTACCACACCTATGCCTTCTTCTACTTCAGAACCATCTCCTGCTGCTACTAAAGGCAAAGACAAGGTGGATCCCTGAAGAGTCTGAGGACTGTTTTCTTTTTGATGGGATGTAATTTGTTGTTTAATGTTTTTATTGTATTATGAACCCTTTTTTTAATGAGAAATTCCATGTTTCATTTCATTTTCTCTACTTTTTTATAATCCCAAAAGGGGGAGAAAAAACTACAAGTGTAAAAAGGGAAGAAAAACTACAAGTGTCAGTGCTATAATGAGATATGTTTTTATCGAATCTTTTCTTCTTTAATGTTACATTTCATTTATAGTTTGACTATATATGATTTGTGATCATCAAAAAGGGGGATATTTTTGGACTCCTCATGTGTTAATAATGTTTTAATGATCACAAATCCTTTTACTATTAATTAATCTCAATCTTCATTGCACATCTTGCTAATGCTCTTCAATCTCAATAATAACTACACATCATGTTTTAATGATAACAAATCTTGTGAATGTTAATTACTCTATTTATTATTTACAAGTCTTATGCTTGATCACAAATCTCACATATATTATCAAGTCTTTTATATTTATGATTCAAGTTCTCTTACTCTCTAAATGATTAAACTTAATCCATATTCTGCATATTACTGTCTAAGTCAAAATACAGATATTTGTCTAAGTATGGACACACCGTGAACCAAACACCGTGAAGGACTCACCGTGAACCAGACACCGTGAAGGACTCACCGTGACCCAGACACCGTGAAGGACTCACCGTGAGCCAGACACCGTGAAGGACACACCGTGACCCAGACACCGTGAAAGACAAACCGTGATCCAGACACCATGAGATACACACCATGACATGGACATACCGTGAAGCTCATACCGTGAAGACCATACCATGGATAAGACACCGTTTACTTAATCACTATGACACCATTTCATAACTTTTGTCAATATTATTTAAATAATGCTAACTGTCATATTTGATGTTTTTAATGCAATTAATGTTATTTAATGATAGTTGTTGGCATGTCAGGAAACCGCATCTCGTACCTATGAAAAAGGAATCATTACTACTGCCAGAACTGGTGGAATATAAGGAAGTGTGAGATACAGTACACGTGTTGTGTGCAAGTGTGAATATACAACGAGAAGAACTTACATACACCTGAGAGCACTGTGCTGAACAAGCAGAACAATCCTGAACAAGAAGGATATTGAAAGACTTTCAGATAACTCTCATGAATGCAATCCAACACCACTGAAGAACACACGACGAATCAAGAGATCATATTTCACTCCTGTAGAAGACAAGCTGAACTATGACACTCTTTTTTTCAATAGAAAAACCAGAGAAGGACTCAGAAGCATTCCTGCTGAATGCAACGAGTCCAGAGCTGCATTGATAATCACTAGAGCTTTCTAAACTCTTATCTGTTCTCTCTAAGTGATTTGTTTATTAACTTTTGAGCAGTGTGGTGTACTTTGTATATATTTTACACACACTGTCTCCTACACTGAACAGGAGTATATCAAAATCCTCACTCAAAATATCTTAACTCTTATTTACCCACGTCAACTGTGGAAGAGGTCCTTGTGTGGAATGGTCTTTGTTTTGTTTCCCATGAAGAACAGTGGTAGAGGTCCCTACGTGGCCTGGACAGTTTTGTAAACTGTATTTAACCCCGATCCAGGGTGTGGATCAAATTTATATAAATTTGAGAGGATTAAATTCTCAGCTTGAGACTGAACCTCTTGTTATATCTGCTGTACATCTATAGTTTAAGTTTAAAGTATACTACATATATCTTTTTTATTCCGCTGCTATTACTTTGAAATACAAAACTATTTTAAAGATACCTTGATAGTTAAATTAGCAAGTGTTTACACTTATTGTAAATCAATAGGTTAGCTTCAAAAGTTAGTTTGATCTTGTGGTTAAATTAACTGAGACCTAATCAATCTTTGAGAAACTAAGTGAACATTTACAATCTGTATAAATTCACTACAGTTTAACTTCTTTTATAAATTGGGGGATTTTAAATAGACAATATTTTTAACAGAAATTTTAATTAGAACTGAGACCTAATGAATCTTTGAGAAGTTAAGTGAACATTTACAGTCTGTAAAAATTCACTACAGTTTAACTTCTTTTATAAATCGGGGGATTTTAAATAGACAATATTTTTAACAGAAATTTTAATTGGTACTCAATTCACCCCTCTTGAGTATCCACTCCGACCAACACTATTTTATCAATATAAAAATTTATAAGTTTTATTAATTAATTTAAAATTAATTCCCATTGTCAAAACCAAAAATCATATTTTTAAGAAATAATAACTATCCAAAGATTTACACTTGTTTATGTCCAATTTCAAAATGAAATTACTTACAATGACCTGAATTAGATTAAATGGTAAAAATATAATCTATTTATACTTCCAAACCATTAAAATTTATAATTTAACATTATAAATTATTTCGATTAAAAAAGTTGTTTTCAGTTAAAATATAGTATTTTTCACTATTCACCCAAATATGAAAGTTATCAGAAAAACACCAAAAATTTATCAAAACTAAATTCTTATGTCCCAATTCTAATGAAGAAGTTTATTTTGTCAAATTTAATACATAAAAGTTTCAAGTATTGAATTTAAAAAGGGTTCTCCATTAAAAGGCTATAAAATTTAATTTTTTGAAAAATACTTCTTTTATCAAAATATGAATTTGTTCTTACATTATGTCTAAGAAACTCATAATATGGATCCTAAAATTATCAGGATTATATAAAGCTCAAAATTCAGTTAATACTATTCATAATAGATTTTGAACGACTAGTTTGGTAAGTCGTGGTGTGCTTGAACTCCGTGTTGCATGTAGTGCAAGTTATTGAATTACTTTGAAGAAAAAAAATACTATGAAATATTGGGGTGTTACGTTTTTCCCTCCTTCAATAAATTGCATCCTTGCAATTTGAAATTTTTCTTTGAAAATAAAAGGATGAAAATAGAAAATACCTTTGTGGGAAAACCCACATCAGAAATTGGGTTAATAAAATTTAGTCTTAATAAGAGGAAAAGAGAAATGAAAGGGTCACCACCAAATTATAATCTCAATTAGAAGAACATTGGTGGAAATCAGAGACACATAATTAGTGGAAAAAACATAAATATTTATAGGGAGTGATTGAGGTCATCAATCACAAACAAGTGTAAAATTGAAGGCCTCAAATCCATCAATCTATGATGATTTAAAATACAATCGGTTCAACAAAACATAAGGTATTAGGATAACACAATTTTGGTTTTAAGATCTCTTCTCTAAAGTTTAAGAATTAATTTATCCATAGAATAAGAGGGAACAAATCATATATATATATATATACTTGACAAGTATAGTTTCATCCTTCAACTAATTCTGACCACAAACTCATCTTTCACTCCAAAAGATTTCAAAAAAAATATTCTATTTATCCTAATCATATAGGGTTCCAAAAATAACAAATTTATTATTCATCTATCAGAACTTTTAAAAAAGAAACTACATTATACAATCTAGGACATCATGTAGGCCAGTGGTAGGCGATGCACCCTTGTTTCCCTTCAGTTGCGGGTTTAAGTCTCACGGACTTGCCGGACACAACTGGTTGTCGCCCGACCTATGGGTAATACTTTTTATAACAATCCAAAAATAACCTTAACAATAGTATCCAATTTCAAACTTAATCCATTCCAACCTTTATACTTATCCAAAATACTTCTATCCAAACTCAAAATCCAAAATTTATAAGGAAGTTAAACACAATGAAGATCTTTTTTACCACGTAATAACATGTGAACACCTTCATCATGTATTATTTTAAAACATGGTAACACCATGAATTACCATAAAACCTTATTGATTATATTCATGCTCCCTTATTATTTATAGAATACTGGATAAATTCCTTATATCCAAATTTTTTGAATATTCCAACAATGATGAAATAAACAAACTATTAATCAGTTCCAAGGAAGCCAAGAATATCCAATATAATTTATCCAAATCAACCATCTCTTATACCAAAATCACTACCTCATTATCAGGACCATATTAAGGATTACCTTTCCTTCAACCAGGTATTTTCCATAAAGTGTTTCTTATAATTAAGTCACTTTTCATAGAACCATTTAATCTTAAATCCTTTATAAAATAGTACTGCAGTACAATCCTTATTTATCTCTATAATTCATATAACCAGTATATTGCTGATACAACACTCAAATGAAATAATTCTATAATAATAACATAAGAACACTTGTCATTACACTTCATTTGAGTTAGTATCATAACTTGATTATTATCCAATAAAATCATTTGCGGTATACTCTGATGACTGGGACATTGATTCATGTAGTGTCCCAATGCCTTCCAGATGAAGAATTTTACATTTGAAACCTTTTTCTTACCCTTAAAATCACGTACTTGGTGTCCTTTTTCTCCACACATATAAAAAACTCTCATTCCCTTTAAGAATTTACCAAGGTGATTCTTTAAACATTTATCACATATGAGAAAATCCTTCTTTCCCCTATCCCATTTATCCATCTTTCTCTCTACCATCCTTTTCTTCTCTTGCATCCCTTCAAAGCCATTGGAATCAGAGAATTATTTACTTATCTTATTAACAATGATATTATTTCTTCATATGTTGAGAATACATGGGACACTATTTCTCTTATAAATGTTGGATTAATACCATGAATTATATGATCCTTCTTACTCTTTGGATCATACGTATTACTGGAGTTCTCATTCCTTATAATGGGCACCATTTCTATACAATAGAATACACTAGGTTAGTTTATGAATCGTAATGAATAATTCCAAACTTGTAAAATACCTAATGTATATTTAACAGTTTATGGATATAATCCATAATCATAAAAAATATTTTCATTGAGGAGGTATATACTCATAAATCCTTCATAATGATTTGTAAATAAAATGAAAATTATCCTAAGAATATCCCCTGGGAGTGCCGTAACCAAGAGTGCAGTAAGGCCCATTTTCGTGCACCAGTTCCCATTCGAGTCTACCTCAAAGTGGTGTTTTCAGGTTTTACCCCTAGGTACATCTGTTCCAGAGCGGCCTCTACCTGCTCGTATCCAGACAGGGATATATTTTCTTGGAAAACACACAAAATCTCTATATTACCAAAATTCTAGGAAGTTATTCTATACAAATCCTCAAAGTCCATCTTAGGGAAATGTTCTCTAATCAGAGTTTATCTAAATCTAATTTCTAAGGTTATTGATAAACATCCTTTGATACCAAATATAATGCCCCAAACCTATATTCCTAGAGTTAGTGCATTATTTTAATACATTGTCACGATTACAAGGAATCAAGTCCTGAAAGATAGATTAGTTTAAAAGTCTTGGAAAATAGATTACATACATGAACCTTACATTACACTTTCTAACATACAACACAAAAAAAATAATCCTTTGAGAATTCCATTGTTCCCTTAGCTTAACCCTGCATCTCAAACATAAAACACTTCTTGGGATCCTGGGAAAATAAACCATAAGAAAGGGGTGAGCTTAGATGATCATTAAGGGTAAATAATTTAGTGGAATATATAAACTTTTAAGGCAAGATGTGTAATAAAAACAGTAGCCTTTTAAACATAAACTTGAACATAATATGGAAAAAATAAATCAAACATTACAATATAAACATGCACATGGATATTCTACTAGTCGAATAACATCATGAAATAGCTAATTTCATAATGAGGGAATGTATAGTACTGGACTTTAATTTCTGTGTCAAGGACTCAGGCCAGGACCTAGGGGAAAACTATAACCGGACCCCAATCTGGAGAGACTCTGTAACCGGACTCCAACCCAGAGACCCTCTATAACCGGACTCCAACCTGGAGAGCCTCTATAACCAGACTCCAACCCAGAGACCCTCTATAATCAAACTCCAACCCAGAGAGTCTGCTGTAACCAGACCCCAACCTAGAGGTCTTACTTTTACCGGTCCCCAACCTGAAACATACTAATCCAACACATTCATCTTAAGAAGTGGTTGAAATATAACATAAACATTCGTATTAAAACTATCATAGGAAATGTCAATAATTTAACCATAAACCATGAATGGCATAGAAATAACTCATCTATAGTCAAACATATAACAAAACCTTAAATACAATATGGAATATTTGTATCATAATAAATCAACTTCAAACAAGTGTAAAATTTATCAAAGGATGTTGACGTAGATGAAATCATAACTATTTGAGAGAAATATATCATTCTATTTTGAAATAATTTAAGAGTCACATAATTATAAAGAAAAAATTTATTTTGAAAATATTCTTATAATCTCGTTATGGAAGCTTCGATGATGTTATAATGGCGGAAAATAGCCGCACCCGCCTTATAAGTTAAATAAACATTCTTACCTTAATTTTGTCAAAAAGCTCAAAAAGTACCTTGTTTGGAAAATGATGAAAAGATTCTTTTAAAAACATATAAGTTCAAATAAGGGTATAAATGAATTTAACCCATTGTCTAGTAAATAGTAAAAATGTTTAGAAATACATTTTTTTAAGAAGACACAGTTGTGGATGATAAAGAGGTCCCAGTAGATACTTACGTAAAAACAACTTCAGATAATAAAGAGATTGTGAAATTAACCCTTACATTGTACTTTTCCTTAGTCGAGGGTATGTTAAACTCTTGTATAATAGTTAAATAATTGTTATTAAACTATAAAATAACCATATACATAATTTTGATATCATATATGATCTTCTAATAATTCTTTGTTAATGATATTTTAGTATTATTGTGGTTTCAGGTGTTAGTTGATTCGTTTTACTTTATATTATTTGTTACGTGAGTAATGTTTGTTATGGATGGGATGTTTATTATTAATATCCAGAATTTTATGAAGTATTTAAACATTATTTTTAATCATAAAATGAAAATTAGTCTTGAATGGTTACGATGGTGAATGAATCTCATCGCATTCGTGAAGATAGTAATCCATACGTACGCACGAGCGACAATATAATTATTTGGATATTAAAACCATATATAATTTGATCATATATAATATATATAAAGAATCATTATCATGTTATATTTATTATTTACATCAATTATACATCATTATTATAACCATCCAAATAATAATGTATTGAATAACAACTATACCATGACGTGGAGACGATAAGCCTTACGTACGCACGTATGGTGATATGTCATTCAAAGGATGGATAGAATAATGAATATGGTTGTAACATATTTATAATAACACCAAAATATATATAATATACTTGATTTATTATTTTATAATGGAAACAACAAGGAAAGAAGAAGTGGAAGAAGGAAAGAACTTGAAAGAGATGATGAAATATTTACCTCTTCTTCGGGTTCTTCCTTTTGATTTGATCAAAAGGGATCCTTAGGTTGGATTTCTAACTAAAGTAAGGACTCTAGGATGAAGATAGGACAATTTAGAGGATATTTGGTCAGGGTTTGGCCAAGACAAATGGTTTTGAAGGCGTGAATTTGAGAGAAGGAGGAGTGCCCTTTTATAAGAGGGGTGAGGGGAACCTTAGGAAAAGATTGAAATATTATTTTATAATAAATAAATATTCAGTTTATAATGGCTCCAAATTGATTTATTTAGAAGCTAAAGTGGGGATGAGTCGAAATACTCTCAACCAATTGGTTTTAGACAAGTTTAGTTTACCATTTTAACCTTATCTTTTAGATTTAATTCCAAGTTAAATAATTTAACTTTTATCGTGTCTTCTTGTATTCTTACACTATATGGTTAATAAACATACTATAAACAACCAAAAAAACATAAAGTGGTTCATTAATGACATATATAATATTATTTAATCCCTTTTTCCGATCCTTAGATTTTTATGAATATTATATCAACAAATAATATAGTATTTGTTTTAAACATTAATTTATGTTAATTTTGAAACTATTTGGTATTTTGTTTTTTTTTGAAAGTCATAAATACCTTATGAGTTTGAAAAAAATTTATCTAAGCAACCCTAACATGTCATATTAACCTATAAAATTATTGTAATTCATCAAAAGTTTCAAATTACATTTATTTGGATATTTATAATATAAATTATTTTAATCTTTCATTAATAAGATAATTAATGCATCATGATTGTGTCATAAATAAATTAAATTATTTATTTTCTAAAAATTATAAATAAAATACCATTATGTAAGAAATCATTTTATATTTCTAATTAATATTTATAGTCGAATTTCTCTTATTTATATCCCTATATTAAAATGTTTTAGTTATGAAAACTTGAATTTAACACTTTAAACTCTTCTTTAAATAAAATAAAAATAAATGTCCTAATCTAATCCAAGTGGACCTAAAGGGTCATATTTTATTACTAAGTTTTTTTGGTCGAAATAATGTTATCTAATAGAATTAGGACATGTGTTAAGGTAGTTATAATAGAATTTTTACCCATAATTACCCTATTTACTTTTAAATGTGGTAAATAAAAGTCAAAAGTTACTTTCCACCAAAAAATATTTTCATCTTATTGAACCAAATTTTACTTAATCAGGTTAACTGTGCCTCTCTTATTTTTGAAAATCAACTCACAGAAGCAGTAAAATTAATTTTTATACAAATTTTCAAATGTTCCTAGAAGGTGGGTAAAAGACGGTAAAAAGTTAAATAAAATTTTATACATCTAATTTTATTATAAAAAATATTCCAATGAATTGAATTGAACTAATATTGTTATTATGTATCTATTTTGACTTAAAATAAATTTAAATAAAATTATTAATTATTTAATTAAAAATTGGGTTTTAAACAATAAGGTAGTGTTTTTCACTATTCATCAAAAATTAATGGTTTTCAGAAAAATTCCAAAAATTCTCCCTAAGATAATTTTTATATTCCGAATTCAAAAATGAATTATATTTTACCAATTTAAAAACATATATGTTTCATTAATTAATTTAAAATTAATTCTTGTTTTCAAAATCAAAAAGTGTATTTTTAAGAAATAATAACTATCAAAAGATTGACATTGGTTTATGTCCAATTTCAAAGTGAAATTACTTAAAATAACCAGAATTGGATTAAATGGTAAAAATATAATCTATTTATACTTCCAAACCATTTAAATGTATAATGTAACACTATAAATTATTTTTATTAAAAAAGTGTTTTCAGTTAAAATATAGTATTTTCACCATTCTACCAAATATGAAAGTTTTCATAAAAATACCAAAAATTTATTGAAACTAAACTATTATGTCCTAATTCTAAAGAAGAATTTTATTTTGTAAAATTTAATATATAAAAGTTTCAAATATTGGATTTAAAAAGGGTTCTCCATTAAAAAGCGGTAAAATTGCATTTTTTTTTAAAAATACTTCTTTTATCTGAAAAAATGAATTTGTTCTTACATTATGTCTAAGAAATTCATAATATGGATTATAAATTTATAAGGATTATATAAAGTCAAAATGAAGTTAAAAATATTCATAACCACTTTTTAAAAGCTAGTTTGGTAAGTTGTGGTGTGCTTGAACTTGGTGTTGCGTGTAGTGTAAGTTATTGAATTACTTTGAAGAAATAACATACTATGAAATCTTGGGGTGTTACACTATAAATTTATTAATTACTAGAAGCATAAGATACATAGTGACACCCAGATCACTAATACTAATTCTATCCACAACATAAAAATGCACCCTTCCCTATGTATAGATCAAAACTATACAGAGGATCCTTTATTCAAGAAATACATGTGGCTTGAATTTATCTTAAAATGGGATACATAGTGATTACTAGAACCTATGTTCTAGGCCTATTAATTATGAAAAATGATTGCCTCTCTGAAAAAAAATTGAGATCTATACAGGAGACCTTAGCTCAATTTCCCACATCTAAGATCCCATCATGGAAATAGTAATATCCTTCTCATGAATATCAAAATTCTTTGAAAAAAAACTTCACACTCCATGGACAATGTTGGTCCAAATGCTAGATTTGTACTCAGAAAAATTCCTTCCACACATAATACTCCTTATCTTAGGAAATATTGAATCTCAACAAACTTTATTTTGGACATAAATAATAGAATTTCATATCCGAGAGTACAACATTTTTTGACTATGCATTGATACGCCCCAAGTCTGGTTTTACATGAGTCACCCACAAAAATGATATTTCAACCTGAGACACCTTCATCCTCAGGAGAGACCTCTTCTATTTCTACAATTCTTAAAAAATTATTTTGGGAACCCAATTTTCGAACATTGGTTCATGGTCATTCCATACATTATTTTTCCATACCACTTATATTGATATGAGGACCCCCAGGATCATGGTTTACAATTTCTCTCTTCATGCCTGATGTATGCCGAAACATCAGTATCCCATTAACCATTGCATCATTCACTGTTTCACTAACATATGGTCTAAACCGTATGACCTAAAACTACAAGACACAATGTCATCATGGTTATGTGATATTAAACTATACGACAATATCTTCAGCACATGACATTAAAATAGAGTCTTACCCTATATACCAAGCATATGATTCACTGAGAAACTAGCTTAGGAAACCTCATATCATAAGAATGAGATTATTCTCATGAGATGATTTCTTGAATGCCCAAACATCATTCGTAAGGCTTTAAGACTTCTTTTCCATGTCAGGTAACCTTTTCCCTTACTTCATAACAGTAAATTTCATGGTTAAAGTCCCTCTTATTTAGAATTAGAGTTCAAAAACTACATGTAATTGATCCCTACAATTACATGATATATAGTGACCCCCCGATATCTAGTATTAGGTCCACCTGTAATATTTCTTTCTTCACATTGATTCTCATTCATCCTTACCACATGACATTAAACTGCTTGGCTAATTTCCTCACCATATGACATGAAACTAAATGGTTTTTGAGAACTACATACGGATTGATTCTCATTCCCATGAGATACTTAGTGATTCCCATATACTACATCATAGTCTATCTAGCATAAAATAAAAATTCCATTGTAATTATATTCAATATACTTTGTATGGTTCCATAAAACATTTTCTACTCCTTATTTCTCACACCAATAAAAGATCATATGGGTTTAGGAGTTTTGGAAAAGTACTCCCTACAATATCAAGGCATAAAAGTTCACATTAAGTTTATAATGGTCCTATATGAAAGACCTTAAAAGGAACACACAATGTTCTTACCAAATGAATTTAAACTACATGGTTGATGTCTCTTGTATGAAATAAATTCAAGAACTACATGTGTCTTGATTCTCGCATTGATGTGATACATAGTTACCCTTATATCCTATATCATAGTCTAGTTGAAAAATGAGAAATACCCCCACTCTCTTATGTATGAGTTAGATATACACAATATGGTCTAACATGGGTTCTCACCCTATTCATGAGACCATATTACAAAAAGGACCTTCTCCACCCAAGAATTCAATTAGTGTGGAGTGTCAATCTAGAACTACATGTGTCTTGATTCACACTTTGATGAGATCTGTATCAATTCCAAGATCCCGTGAATTCGGACCAATTTCAATTAAAAAAATGGTAATTTACATTTTCTTATATATAGTCTAGACCTGTATAGGTAAATAATTTAACCCCATTCTTGGGATATTTTGATATGAAATTGTCCTTCCATATTCAGGAACTTTCCTTCCATAAACCAAACTATGTGTCTTGGAAAATTTCAATCTCAATAATCATACTTTAGACATTAGTGATAGAATTTCATATTCTTGAGTATACCTTTGTCTAACTATTTAGTAACACACCCTAGTTGGAATTTCATAAGTCTCCCACCAAATGGTCCTACCAGTCATAGGTTTTCATTTTTTTAACTATACATTGATAAACCCCATTTTGAATTTTCATGAGTCTCCCACAAAAGGGATTTTCAACCATAGGCACATGGACCCCTGGAGATACCTCTTCTTTCTCCATAAGTCTCAGAAACATTTTACCAGGATCCAATTTTCAAACATGGTCCATGATTACTCCTTGCATACTTGTCCCATATCACCTTTCAAATCCAAAAACTCCCAGATTGAAGCTTACAACCTTCCCCCTTTATGCCTGAAAATAATGTAATATTATTGGAAAGATTACAGTGAAAGGGAAAGACAATAATATTTCAGTCAATGATAAATTATCTAAAACTATACTCCTCAATATCCTTTCCATAAGATTTTAAATTTCATGGTCCATATTCTAGTCACACAACATTAAACTGCACGATGATTTAACCCTTTTTAAGGAGGTTCCTTTCCTCTAGATGTTGGTCACCAAATACAATTTAACCTTCATTAAACATGAAAAATTTGGATAAGAGAAATTTATTATACATTAAAAGTTCCATACAGATGCTTCATTAAATCATTGACACCTTTCCTTAAAAAACCAATTTTCTTAGTCTTGATAAATATCAATCTTCAAAAAATACTCTACTATTGATTATATAATGTCAGGTTCCCAAGGACACATTCATTTGGCTATGCATTGACACATCCAGGTTTGGTTTTTCATGATTCACCCACAAAAGTATCATTTTAATCATAGTTACATTCATTCCTAAGAGAGATCTCTTCTATCTCTACAATCCCCAATGAAAAAATATTATTAGAAAAATCTTTTTGAATATATTTAATTGTGCTTCCTTGTATGATTATCTCAAATCATGTTAATAATCTGAATATTACAAAATCCAGACTCAAAATTCCCTTTTGGGTATCTGAATAATATCAGATCATTCTTGACCAGTAAGAATTTCTTGGGTAATTACCCCATAACTCATGGTCAAATCAATTCAACCTAAAAAATTAGTCACACTAGTCAATTTTAAAGAAATCGAACTACCCAATAAATGAAACACAATATTCACTATGTTGAAAACCCACAAAAGGGAACCCTAGGTAAAAGTCGAGCCTCAACATGCTAGACATGCACTTCACATGGTTTAGGAAAAAATTGAGCAATGAAAAGAAAAATTAACAAAAATTGTTAGGATGAAAAAATAAAATTGGTGGGCTAAGAAATATCCACGACTCACTCAATAAGTTATTTTAATTTTGTCTTATAAAAAAATTAGCATGATGAAGAAAAAATACAAAAAGTTTATAGGTTCTATCATCCGAATCTAGAAAAAGTCAAACTACACTCGCTAAGTCAAATGAATTAGGAAAAAATTAGTGTAATCTCAACCCTTTTTCTGTAATTTTATCACTTTAACACAATGGAATTAAATTAAATGGTTCATTTTTAGTGTTGTAGTATTATTACAATGAGGAAAAGAATAAAGATCCATATAATAAAGTAAAAAAAACCATTTTTATTCATGTTTTTAATGAGGAGGATAATACAAAGGATATAGTCTCCCCATAAATTTTTATAGTTTTTTCTTAGAATAGGCCTTGAGTTTTTAGATTTTGGATCGAGAATTATCCACATTTTACCAAAACACCGAAAGTTGTGTGGCAACATACTCTTCAATGTGATGGAGTTTCTCATTCTCTACAATCAGAGAATACATGCCTTATGCCAATTCCCTCTTTATAGAATGAATATTTTGGAAAATATATTACTTTATGGAATTTAAATATTCTTAAAGGTGTACCATATGAAGATATTTATCACTAAGGAAACGCTAATACTCCTCCACCTCATTAGCATGGTTGAGCTCTATTTAGGATGGAGTATCTCTGAGATCTTCAATCTATCCTTCCAACTGTGCCTTAGCCTCCTACAACCTTTGATCCTCTTCCTATTACTGAATGATTAAATTCACAATATGGTGGATTTCATTGTAATAAAACTTTCCATACCCAAAAAGGAAAATAGGGTTAAGATTTGGTGAAGTTAGGATTGCAGGTCTTCTAAAGGCATATTCATGACTATCTTCCAGATATCTCACCAAATGATATGACATGCGGTGAACAATAAGTCCTATGTATCCAAGTTTGACTTGAAACCTCTTTATAAAAGAGAAATATATTCTGGGATAAGAAAAATCAATGAGGCACCCTACTCCATTCCAACTAAAACCATATCAAAATCACCTTCTTCTGTTGGATGAGTTGGCATAGAAGCTTCTCCCTTAGGCCTGACTACTAAAGTCGATGGCACTGGATAAAAGATGACACCCCTCATTAACATTAGGGGTTAAAATAAAAAAGGTATTTAATAAAACAGAGTAGTTGGTGACACTCACTTGTTGGTATATCAATATCTAGAATTGATTCCCATCTAACATCCCTAGTCATAATGATTTGAGTAGGGATATCATGAAAAGGAACATCCTCTTGAGTTTTCCTAGCAACCAATATGGAGGACCCTAAATAATCTCCCAATTCAGGGTCCTCAACTATTACTCCCTTGAAAATGGGAGTAGAATGGGCTTGGATTCCTTGTTCAGAAAGTTCTTTGGAATTTTTTTCTATAGAAAAATCTACAAAAGTCAAGTTCTAGTGTAAGATATCAAATGAAAGAAGTTCCACTATGTTTAAAGACTCAAGAAAAATAAAAATCACATCCATTCAATTCCATATTAAAGTCTATGAACTCCCCATAGGAGGCTGAGATATCAATATCATGATTAAGTGTGTCCATTACTTCATTATAAATCATGTCAAGTCTCATAGAATACTCACTAGTAAGGGTGTCTAAGATGATGAGTTCAATACCCAAATTGGCTCCTAAATCAATAGTTCCCAAAATCCCATCAGTGGGACCAAACCTTTCAGTCTCTTCATGATCTTTATTAGCACCCAAACCTTCATCATGTATTTTGAGATCCATGTCATCCCCTTCTAGAGTAGTGTAAATACCAACAATGGTGATTGTAGGGTCCTCCGGTGTATGCAGTAGATCTGAAATATCATAAGAAACATAAGACAATAATTGAAAAATGAAACCTTATAATGCATATTTAATGTTACCAGGATTATCATTCCTCTCCATAGTGACATGAGTAGATGTGTACTTTCCCCTTGATACTTCCTCTATCTAGGGAATAAACTTAATAGTAAGAACTCACGCCTCTTCCAGAATGTCATCCTTAGTTATCAAGGGATCATCTATCGGCCCCTTCAGTGAGGAGAGGGGAGTGTATCATATAACCCATTGGAATGATTAAACATTTATTCTATAAAAATAAATAATAATTAGTTCTAGGAAAACTCACCCTGACTAGTAAGGAAATTGGCCATGGGCCTAACTCTCTGTCATTCCTTCAATTCGATGGAGGAGGGATGGAACTTGCCTCTTAAAATATCGGTATTATAGGTGAAAGTTGAGAGGAATATCATGACAAATCCTCCTCCATACCCTCATTATTTGTACTCTCCCTACTCTAATGTGAGTTACAATTTATTGGTAATTCACCAATTCTCCATCATAGGACATCCCATTAGACATTTTCACATGGGGACCTCCCCCTTTGGCTCCAAAAAAGCATTAATCGATGCTTCAGAATGAATATCCCACATTAAGAGAGGGTATTACTTCTTGATATTTTAGGATATCTACAATATCTCATGGGCCAAAACATGTTTTCTTTTCTACATCTTCCTAGGTGGATTTTGGTTGGAGAAACTCATCATACATATCTTGGAGTATGGGAGCCCTGGAGAACATATAAATATTCAATAAAATGATGTTGAATTCTCTATGAATTAGATGTAAGGAATTATTATATGGGATCCATTATCTTAGTAGTTCAAGAATGGTATCTGAATTCTTATATGCATATGTATGGGCCACCCAAACAACCTTATTGATATCAACTGCCTTCATATCAGTCTTGAAATTAGTAAAGGTCCGGCGCACCCAGTACACCCACATCTATTCAGGTTTAACACCCCCTCTTGTACGGAGGTCCCAGTCACCATTCCATCCTTTTAATTGATCTATATTTTAGTCTTGAAAGATTGATGAGTAGTAACATAGATTTTACTCAAGGGCATGGGGATTCAAATATTGAAAATAACTACTGTGATGCATGACTTAGTCCATGAATGATGTTCCCGCCTTGATATATACACCCTGAGTTGAGATGTTAGTAGTGGTAATGTTACTAAATTGTTGAAACTAGGAGAGTGAGATATAATTCATCATCTACAAGATGAATAATTCCTTCAGATTTCTACCACTGTACAATGGCATATAATTACTCTTAGGAAATTTACCATGATGATTATTCATGTGATTCTCTATGTCTAGGAGGGTAGTGTTTCATATGTTATTATAATTCGGGCTAATGAAATTGAGCATCTCTTTATATAATTCCTAAATTTTTCATTAGAAATTTTATCCTCCCGAGCATCCATTGGGAATTTTCTAGTAAGTAATAAGATTTTTATTAGAAATAAAATCCTAGTTAAAAGAAATCATAAATTCAGAAATTTGGAAAAGGACTAGACTCACACTAGTCACTTACCCATTTGAAATCATGCAGGCCACCCACCTTGGTGACCTCACACAGTTTAGTATCCTAGGTAACCTTGTTCAGGTCTCTCAATATAGTGCATGTGCTATACAGATAAGGGAATATCAAGTCTTTGAAAAAGAAGCTTTAGTTAATAGAATAACATGATTAGATCATAAGCGTTGCAACAAAATAAAGTGAAAATATCAGGAATAACCACTGAGTACCTAGAATCTATTTATATACATGGTAACCCAGTGTGGTATATATATGCCAAACCCCTATGTAATCATCTAGAAAGATCCACCAGTGTGATCCACTAGTGAAACCCACCTCCATGACTCTCTATCTATCTTTTACCTTGAGTGGTATACAAATATTTATGTTTTTTAGGACTTAAGAATAAAGGTGCATATCCACATGAAGGTCAAATAATGAAGGATCCATAAATATACTTTTCCTTTACCTTAGGTTTATGCCCTCTTCTTCCGATTGCATCTAGTCCTAAGGGGCGGGGGGATTTTTTGACTCTCCGATTTGTCCAGATATAATGAGAACTTTCAAAGGGAAATATTGAAGAAAAAGGGAAGTGAATAATTTCATGGGTCGCTCAGATTTTCAAATAAATATTGAATAGGTCTCAAATCACCTTTATCATAAAGGTCCATCTTATGAAATAGTGGACTGCAAATGTCCCAAATCACCATCACTGCACAAGTCCATATTACACCCCAACAGACTGTGTAGGTCCCAAACATGCACACCCAATATAATTGCACACATTTCTTATACACACTGAACAAGGAAACAAACTTTTTCAAGGTAACTCCTTCACCCAAGGTCTCAAAATTACCTATAAATAGAACCCTCAAACCCCTCATTTGAACAACTAGAAAACCTAGAGAAACCTCAAATATTTTCTCACCCTAGTTCATCATAAAGGCCCTAAAAAAATTTTAGGTAGAGTTATAAGAATCAAAATAAGAGTAATTACGAGGGGCAGAAGGGTTAATATTCCCATAGTGATTCAAACATAGGAAAACCTTCTTCTCACCTAGCCTTAATCTTCACAATCCACCCCCTCTAAGACAAGAATAGTAGGGTGAAGTCACCTTCTCAAGCCTAGGACTTAATTGATAGTCATCCAAAGACACCCGAGGAGACCCTCAGATCCTAGAGTGAGGCCTCTCCCATGTGTTGATTCCCTAGTTTTCCATTGATAAGATTTATCATTATCTCTCCTAGGTCTGACCTACATAGGATACCTTTATCTTGAATTGAATTAACCTATGTGATATACCTTCATCTCACCTATCCTTCAATTGTGTGAGCTACCTTTAGCCGCCCTAGCCTTTACCTGAATGAGCCTCCTTCAGCTTACCCAACCTTCCACTATGCAATATCCATTTTGATCCCTCTCTTAATTCCACCAATGGAAAAGAAACTCTTTACATGGGAATAATATTTGTGGAATACCCAATCAATTCCTCCAACAAATCCTTCATACTTGAAAAAGAAAAGAAAAAGGCACACATGTGTTTCTACCATTCAATTGTACATTCCTTTAATAAGACGTGTCTCACACTTGTCCTACATGAAAGTTAGGGTCCTCTGGGTGAGTGTAATTATGCATGCCTTTAGTAATGAGGACCCTATCCTTGGGGGTAGTTCTAGGGACCTCATGGTTTTGGACATAAGGGATATGGCCATGTCCTTCCCTTGCCATATCCAAGACTGAGGACATCCCATTTCAAATTGTAAAGGGGAGATCACACTTTATTTTACCTTTGAGGGTTAGTGTATTATACCCCCTCTTCTCTAGAACTAGGAGATATGGAATATCTAATGGAGTAATCCTCTAACCCTTATTATGGGACATAGCTAGATGAGAAACCTTATGTAACTATCATGGTTACAAAATGAGAGTGGAGACATGCACATAAAATACATTTATTCTTATCTCATCACCCCAACCTCATTCACCAGTGGATGGAGGATAATTCATGGTTTTCTAGATACTCTATGTCCTCTTTTTTCTCACACTGAACATAAATCATATGGGTATAGAGGATAGTTATGATCGTGACATCTGCATAATCAGATGCATGCCTCGATAGATAATCCATTTTAGGATCTTCCACTAAGCTTTCTTCAGAGGGCCTCCAAAGGCATGGGCCCTCAAAGTCATTTTTTCCATCTCTGAGGGACTTATATTTGGTATAATCCCCAAACAAACTGAACCAAAGGGCATCATATTAGGTTTAAGCCCCAACCAAACCCCTAAATCACCATGAGTTAAGATAATCTTCATGGACACACTCAAAGGGAAATCTATTCAGTATATTCCTCAATCACGTTATCAGCATCTCAAAGGGAAAAATCATATATGATAAAAACCTTCAGAGGGCCTCCATATTCATGGTTCCTCACAAATGAACCACATGGATTTTAATTCCCAACCAAATGGGATACATTGGAAGCCTCACTCATGTTCAAACCTAGCACTCCAAATCAACCCTAATTTTCTCTGAGACACATTCCTAGTAGGGTCAAATTTAACCTAGGATCCCACATCCCTTATAGGTTTCATAGTACTATTTTACATAAGTCCCACACCAAACATTATCTAGGAACATTTCACCTGGATGTCCTCGACACATGACATTACACTACTTGTTCATAACCTCGTAACATGAACCTAAATGGTATGATGTGTCTTGTTAAGTGGCACTAAACTATGTGGGTTCTAATTCCTTTCACAAGGATACATATGTATCTAATTTCATAGGCCTGATCCGAACATTAAAACAATTTTCATCTCCCTGGATGATAATAAACTTCATAGAACTCAAATATATTACTTAAAACCAAAATTCTGATAATAAACGACCAAAGAATATATAACCTATATGAAAAAGGATACCATCAACATAAAAACCTATATACATACAGATGTCTCCATCAGTGAAGAACCTCAGATAAATACAGATGATTCTAAAGTTTATACATGTTAATAATCGATTGTTAATTTATGGGTGACCTATTTCATACATGGAATTTAATAAATTATTTACGAACATGTTTTAAATATTTAATAGAGTCCCAGAGTAGGAAAAAATTTCACCAAAAGGGTGTGAAGATCCTAAACTTCCATCATCTTGGCTAATGTGAGTTCCTAAGGATCATTAGAGCCATTTACTAATGACCAAATACCTTTGGAAAGCATGTTTGTGAAATATATTGAATGAGGGTATTGTTGGGTGTTTCTGTCTCTATAAAAAAACCCATTGGAAGTCATTTGAAAATGGAAAACCAGATTTGAATGATTGTGAAACCATTCAAAACCCCATAATAAAACTATTTAACAATACAAAACATTTTTATTAGAAATGAAAATAAATCCAAATAATCACTAAAATGAAATTTCATATAAAATTTAAAAAAAATATCAAAAATATTTAGTAATAAAAAAATTCAAATCATTTGATAGAGAAATATTTTAAATTTCTAAAAACCATTTCAAGTAAACTACCTAATTAAATTCCAAATTTGAATGAAAAATTAATTTTTTTTTCAAAATTCTACATTTCCCAAATTCATTACTTTAACCAAATTATACAATTTCCTTTATAAATCCAATGCAATCAATCAAAAAATAATAATAAAATTTTAAATATTTCAAAATGGATAAGGTACCATCTACTTAGATAAATCATTATTGATATATTCCAAAACATTTATGTTCCTAAATTCACATAGAAAAATAAAACCCTTAGAATTCCTAATAATATTAATTAAGGATTCAAAATAAATATAAGGAAAATTCATCAATCAAAATATCATATTATAAAAAAGATCAATATATTTCTTGATATATAAAATTATAGTACAATAATTGAATAAATCATCAAAATAATTCCCTCGATTCCATATCAATAATATTAATATTCAGATAAAATCCATTATTCATTGATTGAGAATCCCCAATATCACTCCAAACAATCCCTAAAATCATCCATGTTTTATAGACAATTCTCTATCACATTGACTAATAATAAGGGTTCATAAACACTATGTAACCTCCCCTAAGGCTTGGTTAGGCACAAAGTTAATAAAATTACGTGTCTAACCATATTAGAATTATAGGTATAACCTTTAAAAATATTTAGTTAACTCAAATAGTTGGATTAACTATATATATAACCATGTTGATGCTTTTGGACTTCTTTTTATAATTTTTTTTTCATTTTTATCTTTGAAAAAACATACAATTAACTATTCACCTCCACCTTAATCTCTAAAAATTGAAAATTTTAACCTATTAACCACAAAAACTCACAAAGGAACAAAACTGAAGTTCCCTGGACCTTCACTCTCAAGTATGGTTATAAAATATAGAATTTAATTACTATATTAGATACCAACTGAGGAGAATCAATCTAAAATTATCTTTATTTCCATCATTTGTCTAAGTTATACCTGAAAACTCACAAATAATCTCAAAATCCAATGAACTAAAGGATTATTTTCTTTAAGTTTCATCTGCATAAAAACATTATTTTATAATACTTGTGAACATTTATCCATAATACAACCACCCCCAACTCACTTCTATAATTCTCATAAGTTATAATCATCTTCATAACATAGGTAATTGAAACATAAGAAAGGGGTGAATTCAAATGATCTATAAGGAAAAAACTCATCATCATTATTAAGGAATTGATCATAAGAATATGAGAAAACATTATAATGTGAGAAATGTCTAATTAAAAAAATGTAATAATAATAATTTTCCAAAATTCATGATAATAATATATTCAATCTATAATGAACAAACATGTACCATGATATAACATTGTGAGATAAGAAACATGATTCATGGAGTATAATCATAGGTATATGACATATAAAAGTGGAATGACATGGAAACATAACATATAATGGAAACATTACACAAAACATAAGAACATAAAATATCCACATTAGAGGAAATTAAATCTTTTTCATTTATTAAGTTATGAAAAATGACTCTTCAAGAATAATTTTATGAAAAACAAAATTTTCACACATCATGTTCTTAACAAACAGAATATATATGCATAATTTTGTGAAAAAAAAACTTTCTATGCATAATATCATTATCTAAAGAGAAATAAATCCTTTAAATATTATTTAGAGGGTTATATAGTTCCCTACCCATCTCCATATATACATTTGTATCCCATATGAACTAAATCATAAATCATATCATAAAGTAAACATGTAAATAAAATGTATTTCATAGCATTTACCAATGGTATGAAATAAAATGAATTAAATATTTTTATAGATTTATACCAAAAAATTTTATTAACAAAAAGAGTATTTCATAAATGAATTTATAGGGTGATTAAAAGAACATAATTATATAGGATTATGATCTTTTGGAGCTAAAGTGTAAAATATTAGTGAAAATTAAAAAATGGTCTTTAGAAAACATTTCTCAACATCACCCTAAAGAGATGAAGTTCCAAGTCACTTTCAAGAAGTTATTTCATGATATATTTTTTAGGAATAATTTTTTCAATTTTTTTAAGAATAAATATTAATAAAGGATACTTGAAAAATATATAAAAGTTTTAAAAAGGAAATCTGTAGTGAAAGATAAACTATATGACCCTAAAAGGGAAAAACTTTTCAGAATTGAAAGTACAATAATTGAAACCAATATCATAAAAAAAGTGATAAATATTTCAGTTTAAAAAAGAAAATAGAAATTGGAAGATCACTATAAATATTATATATTTGGATTTCAAAATAGAAAATTATAATATTGGTGAAAAAATTGAATACACACATGGAATAAAAAGTGATTATTAAGAGATGAAGTGAATTATTCTTAACATCATCAAATTTTATGAAGATATAAATCAATTAAAGAAATTGATTTTTTTAAACCATAATTACCTTTAAAATAAAGAGTAAAGTAAAAATAATATCATTATAGGATATAATTAAACAATTTTTTAGAACCATAGTCAATGAAAAATATTTATGATTGCGAAAAATAATTTGAGTCATGAAAATCCCTTTTGTTTTCTCTTGACTTCCATAAATATGATTTTACATCTTGTAAAATAAACATAACCATATTAATAACTAATTTTAGAAACATATTAATATATATTACCCTATATATCCTTTAATTAAAATCATTTATTATATATTTATAACTTATTTATAGTTTATTTTTATTGTTACATGTTATTGATTCTGATTTTTTTTTCATGATTCAAAATATCAATGTCATTATCTATTATTTTTATAAAAATATTATCAATATAAGATTATAAAAGATATTATAATATGTGTTTTATAATGAATTAAAAAGCTGTAATTTCATTCAATACAAATTTTAGTGTAGATTCATGAATATAAAATCAATAACAAGCTTGTTTTGTTAATTTTTGAAGAACCAAAGATAATATATGAATAATGACTTAACGATTAATATTGCCATTATATAACCATGAAAATTTAATAAAAATTATTTTAATTCATTAAATAATTTTTTAATATCATCCATTTAGGCAGTGATGAAAAATGAATTACATCGTTCAAGGAGGCTGTAGTCTGAACGTACAAACGAATGACATTTTAATTCTACATAAAACATAAAGGTATAAATTTATATATATTTTATGGATAATAATAATTTTATAAATATAATATTTATTCATTTAACACCCCTTTTTATCCAACCATTTATGGTTTCAATGACAAATAAAACACATCGTTCATGGAGGCGCAATCCATACTTACGCATGGACGATGTTTTTTCATTTTTTCTTAGAAGAATATAGAAAAGAAGAAAATGATTGTTCCATAAATACTAAAAAATAATAATTACACAAATAATACTAATGATATTATTTTAATATGTAATAATGAACTTTTTATGAGAAAAATATAAAATAAAAATGTAAAAACGTGATTAATACACCCATTGAGAATATGAAAAATATCTTGAAGGATCTCTTGGAAATGGAGAATTTATGTATTTTATTTGGAAAAAAGTGTTGTAAATTATGGGGGAGTATAATATACCAATATTTTAGAAGAAATACTATGTTTGATAGTGTACAAGAAATGTAACTCTGAGCTTAAATAAACTATAAAATATTATTATTTAAATACAACTATTATGACATAGTTGTTGATTTTTAGGTATGAACATGATTAACCAAATAATGAAAAATATAAAATGGTATCTATAAATAAAAAATTATTAATTAATTTTTACGAAATAAGAACTCAAATTTTTTAGTAAATTCCTTTTATTTTTCTAAAATATAATTTCTTCCAAAATGGTTTTTATAAAATTTTGTGGGAGATTATTATAAAAAATTTCTAGAATTTTTAGAAATTTTATTTGATTAAAAAGACATAAATTTCAAAATAAAAATTTCAAAATTAACTTAGAGTGAATTTTTGATAGTTTTTAAAAAAATTTCATTTTTCAATAAATAGTAAAAATACTAAATTTTATTGAAAACTATATTTTTATTTGAATTATTTACAAAAAAAACTATTTTAGATTATATTAAAAATGTAATTAGTTACTTTATATTAAAAATAATCCAACTATGGTATTTTTAATGAATTTATACATGAATTTGGTATAATTGTTTTACTTAAAATGCATTTTTATGGAAAACAAATTTTCATCACGTTTTATGGTTTTAATTTTAAATTAAATTCTACCACTTTAGTGAACTAAATCTTGAAAACAAATTCTATATTTGGAATTATTGGTTTCAAATTTCAAAAATATCCCTTTTTATTTTTGGTCAATATAAATAGTAACCTTAATATTTTTTAGAACCATGGTAAGGGAAAATCAGGTAATTATGGTTAAAAAATAATATGATAAGAAATATAAAATTATTTTATCACTAGAATTTATTTCATTGTATGGTTATATTTCATCCATAATCATTAAATTTTTGAATAATGATATTTTATTTCCATTTTTATGTGAATTTAACTTTATAATATTTAAGTAAATGATAAATCAAAAAATGTCACTATTTTTTGACAAATTTAGAATGGCTTCACCTGATGCTTGATTGTGGGTGATTAAGGGTGGTTGTATAATCATTTTTATTGGATATAAAATATTTTTATATAATTTAAACTAAAAAAAGTCCCCATATCCATGAACATGCATGTGCGTACTTTCCTAAGGTAGGTGGTCAATTGGGGTTTCAAACCCAATGACATTTAGGAACTGACATTGGGCGAGAGGATGATAGGCTGGGCTCAATAAACCCTTTTTTGGGTAATTATTTCTTATTATAGTACTCTATTATATATTTAATATATGTTCATGTAATCCTTCTAAGGACTCGATATAGGACATGTTACACCTGTACTAATGACATGATTATAACATGTGTTGATGGGAATGACTATGTGTATGTCACAGTTTATCCATCATTATCTCATTAATTTATGATGCTTTAGTTTATATTCATTTTCAGAAAAATGGATTTTATTTCCATCTTGGGAGGTGTTTGGTGTCTTGGATATGGGATTGAACCTCTACGAGGTGTCCTACATCTCCTATTAAGAGCAGGAATCAAATCCCATGTCATTCATTTGACATAATTTATAGTCATATGATTGGACTATTCCATATAGTTTAACTTCATGAGGTAAGGATATAAATATAGGTATTTATCCTTGAAGAGTAACCCTTTGTATCCTATTAATATTGGAATCAAAGTCTACATAGTTCATGTTATAGGAATCTATATCATAAAAGATGAGACAATAGAGGTCTTGAGAGGGAATTATAACTATAAGGATTCCCTGAATTACCTCACCAGGAGTATAAACCTTTGAGTGAAGATGAGATTAAATAGGGATTACATAAAAATGAAGGGAACACACTGGGTGAATACTTCCCATGCTATGGTTACAATCATCACTAGTCTCTAAGGCCACATGAGACATGCTTGGTGTGAGAAATAAGAGATAGCAGAAGATCAGACACATCACATGGGAGAAAATTTATATGTGTATTACACTTTAAACTTTCCCTCTAAGAGGTATTATTTTCAATATCATGGAGGATATGGTATGGAGCTTGGGACTTAGTAAGGAATCTTATGTATCCTATTTATAATAGGAATATGATTCCTCTTAGTTTTGTTCATCCCTAACCATCTTATGGGTTTCAGGTACTTGAGGGAATGGTCGGGGCTTACACATAAAATGATACCAACATACAATAAAAATTATTGTTCATTAATGGAATATAATGATTATAGAATTATGGGATAATTAATTCCCATGAGTCAATAATATTTGGGATTTGAAGGGACTTACGCCATGGTGGATTCCCCTTGGAGCTCAGGCCTTAGGAAGGCATCCTAAGTATTATATTTGTATAGGAATCCAAGTAATCATAGTTCGTTATCCCCTAAACCATTTAATTTTTGGGATTGATGATTACACTCAGGGAATTATTTTAATCCTTAAGGTTTCAGAGAGCTATGGGATTATACCAGGATGGATTCTTATGTAGCATATTCACTTTTTATCTCTTGATAGATAAAGAGAGATGATAACCACAAATTTTTTGTTGGATATTTTTGGTACAACATGGATGGATCATCCATGAGCATGAAACAAATAGAGTCACATGAGTTCATAACCCCATCCCATTAAGGAAAGTACCTTTATAAAGGGGGTATTTGGATGATAATTTCTATCCAAGGTCTTACATGGTGTAAGTCCATGTTTTTCTTTTGGACAGGGTTGACATGTCTCCCTAACATGTCTTGATCATCTGCTTGATATATATTGATCATCTACCCAACATGTCTTTGATTTTATGTTGGAAATGTTTTGATTTTCTACCCAACATGACTTGATTGTTTGTTCGACTATCTCGATCATCTTCCCAACATGTCTTGATCATCATCCCAATATGACTTGATTGTTTTCCCGAAATGTATTGATCATCTGACTAACATTTTTATGGTGTAGGTATGACATGGTAGAAATGTCCAAGGGTTTCTTCTTGACATTTAAAAGATACTTCACATGATCAAATAAAACATGTACATGGTCTTTTTCATGATCAAATAACTTTTCTGGGATGTCTTCGTATGATCAAAGAGACTTGTAAAATACATATTCACATGATCAAAGTGACTTCTAGGATGTCTTAACATGAACAAAATGAATTTTCTAGGATGTATTTTCATAAACAAAGTTCCTTTTCTATGATGTCTTCGCATGATCAAGTTGGAAATATCTATGGCCTTTACCATGATCAATTGACTTGTCCAAGATGTCTTCACATGATCAACATGACTTTCCTATAGGTTGTAAGATGATCAACTTGTCTTGTCCATAGGCTATCTTATAATCAACCTATATTGTCAAGGAAGTATTCACATGATCAACCTAACTTTTCTATAGGATTTCATGAGAAAATACTAACTTGACAATGGAATATCGCACAAAATTATTCCATGTCTCAGGCTGCACAAGGGTATCATTAGACCAGTAAGGAGTCATGTGATCATGTGATTTTAAGTGAGTCACGTGACAGGCTCTCACAAACATATCTAGGATCACATGTATGTGAATGTGTTGATGTTTCATGTACAAAGGGAACATTAATTAAGGCTGCATGGAAAATATTTGTTGTGGGGGGAGTAATGCATGAAAAAGAATTTACATCATGACTACACCTGCTAGGGTTTGCATATTAAAGTAGAGTGCATGCCCATGGGGTCATATTCATGCCAAGGTGTGTTTGCATTGCATTGATAAAGACCCATGGGGAATTAAATATTGTTGCAATCTACATGAAAAAAGGATTTAATGGAATATAGGTTTAATGGATGAGGGTTTATATCATGGTTTCACACCATAGGGTTTGCATGGTGTGGTGTATGTCCATAGGTATATGTTTTCTATCATCAGTATGGATGTCCTATATGTCTGAGATCCTACATTGCATGGTCTAATAGAGGCATCATGAGATGAAATGTTTTTCCTATTAACTCCACATGGTGAATATTCCCTTATCTGGGCACCACATAATAGAGGTCTCATGATCATCACGAGATCATATGATATCTAAGGGATTATGAAAGGGGAACTAAGAACTTTCACTGGGGATGAATGTTGGGGCTGGATTCATGGATAAGGGATGTCATGGTTGATTCATGAATTTAGTGAGGCATCAAAATATCACATGAATTCCTTGTATAAACCTACCATCAATTGATATTCAGTTCATTATGCGATCATGTGATATTCAAGGGATCATGTGATGGTTTTTTTGTGATCACCTCAAGAAGTTCTTTGAGGTTGGTATCAGTTTCTTTCTCCCATCTATTCCTCTTCTTCGCTTCTCTTTTTTTACCTTATATCATTCTTTTCACCCTCTAGAATGTTTCATTTTTTTGTGGGAAGAAGGGTTTATATAGGTATAGGATTTCCAAAGGTGTAACCTCTTTTCACTATGATGGTGTTGCGTGCAATGGACCATGACAGTGGGTAACTTTTCATAAATAACATCCGATGATCATAAGAGCCATGATACATCTCAAGCTGGCCTCTCAAAAATGAATGATCAGATCCATGTGAAGGATAAATTATTGGAATTCATGTGTATACAATTTAAGAATAAATTATACTTTTTTATACTTTATGTGATGATGTAAAGGAAAACCAATGATGACCTTGCATGATTGATTCAGGGAATTCATGTGATAGCCTAACATGTTCATGATCAAACATTTGATAGCTATCAGAGACATCATGTGAAAAAATAATAACATTTCCAAAAGGCAGAAGACACTTTCATTTCATTTTTTCATGCACTCATGGTGATATCATCTTTTTGTCACATGATCGTTGTTATTCAATCGCATGATCCTTCAATATTCTCATGATTGATTCTTGTGATTTCATAATCAAATTCATTCAATTATACCTTAATACAAAAAATCCTTCAGATGATATTATGGTGTTTCAAGTTCCTTTGAAGCGATATCCTCGATAGAATTTGGTTGAATGTGAAAACTCATTCAAACTCACGAAGGCTTCGAGATTATTCATGTGATTATTCATTTAATCACGTGACATCATAATGATCATCGACATGAATTCTTGAAAATATTCATGCTACTGTGATGGCCTATCAGTTATAAAAATTCAATAACATGATCTATTGCACATATTATGATGGATTCATGGGACATCTTGATAGGATTCATGTGAATTGAAGTTGTATGCATGGATTTGGGATATAGAGGATGATTCAGCTATCTTGGTCTTGAACAAATTTGATGGTGTTCATGATAGTCTTCAAATGGTAGAGTCATGTGAGCATCAGGTGGATCATTGTGTCCAACTAGTGGAATATGAAGTGTTGTAGGTGGGTAGAGGTTGAAGATGACACAGACGAGTGATCAATTATCTAGGATCATCTTGACCGGATTACTACAATTTTGTTTGTATGTTTTAACATAGGAATAGTGTGCACAACTCTTTTATATCAAACATCAATCCCACATTATGATGTAGAGAGATTAAAAAGAGATTCTACCGTAGCATTTAGTCACGCCTATAGTGGGGTCGACACCCCCAACACATGCACCCTACCCTCATTGGGAGCACCATCCCATTGCATGACCCATGTAGACACACCTCCATGCACCTTGTGTGTGTACCACATGAGCTATTGTCTCCCCCACTCTCACTGCTTGGATGGATGGTTGGATCCTATAGCATGGATGAGGTGACACCTGCATGTTCCCTTTGGTTGAGTTAGATGGATAGTTATCATGGATAGACAATGGTTCTATCGAAGGTCCACCTTAACTTCTTAGAACAAAAATATAAGTAAAAAATTGGAAAAAATAAGGGCCATAATGTGTACCCTTATAAAAAAGAAAACTAAAGACCAACTATTATTCTTTAAGAAGTCCACCTCTAAGTACTTCATATGAAAAACATGAATTGTATTTTCATGATCATCATGATTCTAAAATATTTGATGGAGAAGTTTATGATGCACAATTATGGGTGCCTACAAAATCCCCCTCCTTAAAATGAGATTCATTTAGGATGAAAGGAATATTATTCTAAGTTGAGTATATATCACTATTCCCTATATATGAAAATATGATTGGCTTTATTATTGATTTATATGAGAATATTTTTCAATTGTTTCTTGACTGAGGGATATCAGGTACTATCAGGAGGAGTCTCTTGACCAAGATTACTTGGTCAATACAAAATAGAAAGTATCCTTGGATTGGGGTACAAATATCATGAAACTATAATTTGTAAGAAACCCATGATAGAAAAGGGATTTAGTGGAAAGGAAAATGCTACTCGATCAAAGATAAGAGACCTGGACATCTCTATATATGCTAAGGGAATGGTAATCAATCTGTATTGATTTCTAATATAAACTCTTATGTAGATCAATATAAAAAATAGGGATAATAGGTTCACAGATGAATAAATATATGATGAATTCCCTTAAATAAATCTAGGTCATATATAGAGAGGGTAACTTCATCAATTTGTGAAATCATCATGTGTAGGGGCTCATGTTATGGTGGAGATATTAAACAGATATAGCTCTAATTAAACATTCCAGGACACACAAATTAAGCCACTCTAATAATTTTAATGTTTTTAAAGATGGACCAAGTATCATATAGTTCTAAGGAATAATAGGAGATTTGGATAAATAGAGATTCACTCTATTTTTTTCTTGATCTGGGGACCAATAAATCATGGTTTGATTTATCTTAGGTACAAATAAGGATGTCTATAAGTTTTTTATCTTTTTTATAACTACCTAAATTTTTCATAATAATAAAATGGGAAAATCATATCTGGAATGAACTTTTATTTATCTCCAACCACCCTCTTGTGGGTTTCTATCTTGAATTTATTTCCCTTTTTCATTTTATAAATGCTTAATATTTCATGGATCACTCAAAGTATCTATCCAGTGAGAAGAGATTTAAATTTTTCCTAGGGTACATTTTGTGATTTTTTAACCTTGAGAAAATGATGTAACATTAAATTGGATTCTTAAAAGTATTATAAACTTTACCATTAATTTTCTAAAGTTTAGGTTCATCTAGATCATACATTCCACTATTCTAGTTTAAGGTGTTCCAACTTAGACCATATTCTCCCATTGTTTAGGATGCTTTAGCTTGGACCATCTACTACTATAGTTTATGGTATTTTAGCTTGGGCAATGAGATTCTATGTAGTATAGAGTCTTGCTGCTAGGACATGAGGCACTATGCAGTTTATAGTCTAGCTTCTAGGACTTCAGATTATTTTCAGTTTAAAGTATTTATTATAGGAGTTGAGATGATATGTAGTTTAAAGTATTACTTCCATGAATTCAGATTCTATTAAGTTTAAATCCTTATTTATAAAACTTGAGATCATGATAGGGATTCTAGTCCCACTTAGATAGTGGTAATATAAGATTTTTGAATCACTTGTCTAGAAGTTTGAACCGATCAGTATGGAATGAGTAAGACATATAAGAGATGACCCATAACACCATATGGTGCAGAGTTCCATCGTGGATTTATTGGGTCTCACAAGGATTAGAGATCCTTTCCTACAAGGTGGATATGCCTCTAGTTGGTTGGTAAATATCCTTTATAAATCTATAGGACTCAAATTCATGGTCAAGTAGAGGTGCCCCCACAATCTTCCAAGGGCCATGAAATACTCGGGAAGACTCAAAATTTTGGACAATGAAGTGGGGTATGGGAAAAAGATCCATCCAAGAAGGGTTTTGTAACCCAATGGTAGTTTAGATTTTTCTGGGAGACTCAGTCCTCATTCCACTTGGGTTAAAGTTATTTTATTTGGGTTATCAAAAGTTTAAGTAATGGAATTTATTATTATGTATTTGATAAAGGGTATAATATACAATGAAATAAATTCAAGGATGTTGAAAACACTTGAATAGTATGGAAACGAGGATTGAAAATCATGGTCTAGGAATATTTGAGTTAACTAATTGTGGGAACTAATGGGTAAATTTCATCCATTGGGAATTGTGGAAGCTTATAATGTTCCATTCAATCAGGTAAATAACTCCTAGATTTAAGGGGGAATTCCTGGGATCTAATGGACCATTTGGATAATCCCATCCCTATTATCTATTTTCTATAGGAAAGCGCCAAGAGAAGGAATAACCAGGTTCGTGGGGTTCCAAAATAAGGATATCAACTCATGGAACTATTTTTTTATCCCATACTTCAAAGTCATGAAGGTAGTTTATGAAATGTGTAAGATTCAAGAAGGGTTTGAGAGCCTTAAAAGTTGCGTCGCCACCTTGAGAACATGTAATCAAAGTGAAGAGATGTAACAAATCATCTCTATAACTTTTTCCCTGAATAGTGGGTCCAACATTCATGTATCATCTTTTACTAGGTCCATAAAATGGCCCCTATAATCTTTACACCTTATTTATTTATATAATGACAGAAAAATTTATGAATAAATTTCCCTTTCTTTTAATTAAATTTCTTATGGTTATAGAATACATGTGAAATTATTTTATTATATATAATTAAATTTTAATGACCATTTAGTATAATTACCATTGATAATATATCCATTGAACAGTGATCACATGACTAGTATAAATATAGGGTTTTAAAAAATACTTTTGACACATACAAAGGAAGTGATGGCCTCAACTAGTAGGACCATTCCCTATGAATCCCATTTATTAGAGTTTCCATGGGAGATAGTATTTCAAGGATTTTTCTTAGACCAATCCTAAGATGACATCTAATAACTTAATCATGAGTGAGACCATTTATGGGAATAGTTCAAGCTCATCGAGATCACAACCGAAACCATGTTCACCGAACGACCCCATGAAAACCCCACCATCACACACCTTACTCTTAGGGCATATGGTGGGGTAATAAAGGGATATGTAACAAGACAATAGAATTATTATTATGAATATTACCTTTTTTTATAGAATAATGAATATAATTTCATTCTATTATTGTTACTTTGTAAATTATTTTTAAAGAACAAATAATATTTTTGGTTAATATTAAAATTCAATTAAGAAATATTTTTTTAATGAATTAATGGATTTTTGAAATAAACAATATTATAATATAATATTATTATTAAATTAATTTTATTAAATATAAATTATTCAATAATTTTTTATGAATTCAAAATTAAATTTTATTATGGTTTAAAAACTGATTTTGTCCAAACCCGTCAATTTTCAATAAATATCAGTTTTTATTTTACAAGTGAAAACTAAAATAATTATAAAATTATTTAGATAAAATGAATATTATTTTTGGAATCAGGATTTTGAAATTATCCAACGGTAAACTTTTCATAATTTTCCGAGACAATCTAATTTTTGGGTAAAAATTAAATACCGTATAAATCTACATTGTGTTTTATGACATCATAATGGACAAATAATGATGTAATAAAAATTATGAGAAGATTATTTGGAAAAATATTTGTTTTTTCCTTTAAAATAATGTAATTTTAGTTTTATTTAATTTTTTTCTAAAGCCAAGGTGAATCCTCCAAGACAAATAAAATATTTTATGATTTTAAAATCATTTCTTTGAAACTGCTACTTAGATCCACATAAGAAAGGGAAATATTTTAATATATTTGGGCCTTTACTTTATAAAATAATTTATACCACTCCCCTTTACTAGAAACCATGGGCAATAACCATGGGTTGTATTGTGGTTTTGAATATTTTGTTATTTAGTGTACAAAATCAAAATAATAAAGAAACCCCCTCCTTTATTATATAAACCCACCAATACTATCATTCCTCTTCAATAAAACTCCTTGAATCCAATCCAAACTCTAATATGTACTTTATAGAGTCCTCCCAAGGTGCCCCCAATCTCCCAAGAAGCCTCTCCTAAGCCTTTGGAGTCACACATCCACATAAGGGATCTTCCACTCTCTTCTTTTATCAAGAAATCCTTTTATGATATGTCTTTTAATACCAATTTTAATATGTTGGGATATGTTAATAAATACTCCCCTTATTGTCCATTTTATTTATGAATTATTATATCTTCCTTACAACTCTCATTAATCCATCCATGATCCTTTATATACACTCGTTACCAAGCCAAAATTTCGTAAGGGATTCTCACCTTCCTCTCCTCTTTTCAATTCAAGAACCTTGTTTGAAATTAGTATTTTTAGATTCAATTTATTATATTTTAATCCATTTATAATCAATTACATATTGTAAATTTGATTTTATTTCAATGTGGGATCATTTATTTTCCTCCATTTTGACCCTTACCTAAGCTGTTAATATGCCGAAATTCCATATGGGATTTCTCTCTCTCCTCATTTTATCAAGCACCTCATTTATGATATGCCATTTAATTTCCCTATTGATTAAGTTGTGATACATTCTCAACCATACCCCTTACTATTAATTTCACGAATAAATTATTATATACCCCTTTGTCTCTCATAAATCTATTTTATGAATTTGTATTTGATGTTGTTATACTGCTGAAATTGCACTACAATTTTCCATGCCTAAGTCATCATGTAGTGAATACCATACCTATTTATCTATTAAGGGTATTAAATTTTATGATCCTATAATTACTTATTTGGGACTTAAAATTTATTTATTCCACATTACTTTATCATGGAAGAACCTTTGATGTTGAATGAATTCATGTTATATGGTCTATGTGGAACACTTATGCATGAAAATGAAATGATTATGAATGATGCACACTGATAGTGCTCCAATGCATTGGGTAATGTTCAGTATCATTATATTTCATGTGCAATGAGTCTTTACTCATACTAATTCATGTGAAATGAGGGTTTACTCATTCTTATTCACGAGCAATGTCGATTTACTCATGCTACTCCGTGTGTAATGAGCTTTGAGTAATGCTAATATCATGTTGTATATTATTGTCACATTTACATGTTATGATTATCACACTTTATCATGCATTTATGATCATATTTATTTTCTTTTACATTGATATACCTATTGACTAACATGTATTGTCATCCTCATGTTATTCCACATTCATTCTCTTACTGGGATTTATAGATCACCTTTTTCTTATGTATTTCCTCAGGTTATCTAATACAATATTAAGTACGATGGAATTATGTGGTCATTTAAAAAAATTTTCAATAAAGATGTTGTATTCCATGATTTAATTTGTTATTTAATGTTTTTAATTTCCCAAATACACTAAAACTCTCAATATTATAAGTTTTATTAAGTGAAATATATGTAATGAACTCTGCTTAAATATGAAATAAAGAGACGAGTTGTTACAACTTAAACTATAATTTTTTCTTAAATGTTGGAGATAAAGAGTTTAGTGATCCAATACATCACTTATGTTCCGGCTACCCTTTGTGGATTTTTATCCTAAAATGTTTTATGTCTCTTTAACTAGTTGTTTAAGATCTCTCAATTTCGACAATCAAAGAATAAAATTCATGTTTTTACAGCTTTGACCAAAGTACATGCAGTATAAGGTCATGACACACATGGACCTAGTTTGAGGGGATGTTACAAAACAACATAATTAGGTTACATATAGTCAAAATTACTCCAAAATCATTTTGATAGGGAGATTAAAATGATATAAATCGAGGATCAATATTCTCAGGTCATGAAAAATGATATGGGACACTCATGTTAGGGATTACCCAGAACACCCTAAGGTGCTACGTTCCACAACAGTACTATTAAGGATCACATGGATCAGAAAGCCCTTTCTTCACAGCCAAGATGTCTCTAGTTGGTTGGTCAAATTACTTATAAATACTCAACTCTTGAATTATCAAATAGAGAGATATATTATCATTTATAGGAGTTATGAAAGGTTGGTGGAATCCTGAGGCATTCCGACATGTAGTGTGATTTGTGGGTTGAGGTGCTTAAAATATGATAAAATCACCCCATACATTGGTTGACCATGGTTAGGATATTTTAATCCTTTGATAAGGAGTGATGATAGGTGATGGTCTGTACATTTTAATGTCATTTATTAGGGATGCATTTTTATTCATCTTAACATCATACGACAAGGACATTTTCCTTATAGTTTAAGATCATGTGATAAGGAAATTTTCCTTGTAGTTTAAAATTATATGGTTAGGATTTAGAAAATAAATTGAATTTGTGAAAGATATCCTTGGGAAAAATTTCACTGGTTAGGGGTATTTAGATAAAGGAAGAAGCTTTTAACCATGTTCATGTTTATGTTTATTTATGGGTATCCATATACCTGATCTCCTTCTTGTGTAGATGTTTCATGTGCGAAAGAAAGTTTTTCCTAGATCTAGATCATGCATAGGTAGAGTGAGATTTTATGAATCTTCTATATTTAAAAAGTGGTATATGATACTTTTATGGATGAACATCCCTAGATTTTCCGATGAATTTTGTAAGTGTATGAATCATTCCATGATCAAATCCTTTAACAATATCTCTATACATAAATATGAATAATATGAAAGGGATATGTTCAAGAGAGATAACAACCCATGTCTGAGCCCAAATTAGAGGTTTTTGGAATCAATAAATACCTAGTGATGGAAGGAATCAATCCATACATAGTTTTTAAATGGGGAACTTTCCGTGCATGTTTGACCCATATATGGATGGGGAATTATTCCCATTGGTTTTTGTCGATGGAACCCATATTAGAGATCCAGGCATCACTATATATCATTTTATGGAAGGAGTCAAGACATAAATAGTTATTTAATAGGAAACTCTCTCTGTAGTTCTGACCTATAAATAGAGGGGGATGGGAATTTTCCTCATTTATTATTGTGACTGAACCTATTATTGGAGATATGAGAAACACTACGTATCCTACAATGGCATGAATCTAGATGCACATAGTTCTTGAATGGGAAACTTTCTATGTAGGTCTGACCCATATGCATATGGTAGATTTTTTCTCATTGATTATTCTGGTTGGACCCAGTATTGGAGATTTGGGTGTCACTATGTATCTTATGACGGTAGTAATCAAGCCACACATTGTTCTTAAATGGTAAAATATCTATAAAGGATTGACCCATACGTATAGGGGGACATTGTTCTTGTAAATTTTTGCATCTAGACACAGTATTGGAGATCCGAATGTCAATATGTATGCTAAGATGGTAGGAATCAATCCATACATAGTTCTTGAATAGGAAACTCTCTATGGAGGTCTGACCCATTGATATAGGGGGAATTGTTCCCATTGATTGTTGTGGCTAGACCCATGATTGATGATCTAGGCATCACGACATATCCTATTATGGAAGGAATCAAGTCACATATATTTATTAAATAGGAAAATCTCTAAGTAGGCCTGAACTATATACATGGGGAATTTTTCCTATTAATTATTACAGCTGGACCCAAGATTAGAGATTCAAGAATATCTATGGATCATGTTATGGTAGAAATAAATAAACATGTAGTTATTGTATGAAATCTCCCTGTGAATGTCTGACCCATACATAGGGAGGGATACATTGTTATGTTGTGACTGGATCCATGATTTTATATATGTGTGTCATTATTTATCCTATGGCAATATGAATCAGGACACATATAGTTCTTGAATGGGAAACTCTCTACGTAGGTCTAAGCCACATGCATTGGGGGTAATTGTTCCCATTGATTACTATAGATATACCAAGGATGGGGGACCCATGAATCAATATGTATCTTGTGATGGTATGAATGAAGCCACATACAATTCTTGTATAGAGGTGTGGTGGAAGACCAACACCAAGGATAATGGTCCTCATGGGAAAGGTCCATACTAACATGATGTTTTATGTCATACTAGAGACATAAACTAGGTGTTAAGGACATATGGTGTCCCTTTTAAGGTCTTTCATCTATAACCTTTCTGACCCTATCATGAACTAACATGTCCTGATCATACGGGGAAACCCGTATCAAAATTCATAATCCCACATGATCTATGCGTAGTGTGAGAAATAATAAATGAAAAAGGTTTCCTTAATGACATGATGGAAATTTAAATAAAGGAAATGGTTATTTTCATCTGTGGTGGATGAGATATGATAGAGGATCAATAAAAATCTATGTATCTCATTGGAATAAGAATTAATTTGTACATAGTTTTGGGAAACTGTGCATTCTAATGTCATTTGACAAGGACGTAGGTTACCCGATGTTAAAAATAATTCATGAATCCCGATAAATTCTATCCATACATTTAAGAAATCATCTCACAAGAGGTACCACATGTTTATAATATAAGAATTTCTGAGCTAGTTTCCCAAGTAATCATATTCTTGGAACACTTGTAAAGATAACATTTTAATGTTATGTATTCAAGATGTTGTCACACATTTTAATGTCTTATGATTGAAATGAATATATTTCTATTGGACCCATGATTTGTACATCACTACATATCTTGTAATGGAAGGAATCTAGCCACACATAGTTCTTGAATGGGGAGATTACATATGTGGGTGTGACTCACATATAGAGATGGGGGAACTTCATTTTTCTTATGCATAGATCTAGATCATGTGCAATGAATCATCTTCTAGGTGATGTTATTCATAAAATTTATCATCATTCAGTATATATGTAAGGCATTTTTTAGTTTACAGTCTTTCTTCCAGGACTACTTCCATGCAATTTAACACCATGTGGTAAGGATGTTTCATGTAGTTTAATGTCATGTGACTAGAGTGTAATGGTGTCTCATAGTTTCTAGTCATTCGAATAAGACAACTCATGTGGTTTAATGTATTTTTATTAGGACGAATGGTGTTTTGTAGTTTCAGTTTGTACAACTAAGACCATGGATGTCTTGTAGTTTTAGGCCACACAACTAGGTATATCAGTGTATTGTAGTTTTAGGTCATTAAACTAAGATCATGGATTCTATGTAGTTTAAAGTCGTGCAGTCATGACCTTGTATAATGATAGGGGTGCATTCAACTTTCTATTTTCTAGACACCTAGATAATCATCAGGTAAGCCTAGGCGATGCATAAACACATTAGGTTTTGACCAAAGAATTTATGTTTAATTACAAGTGATCACATATCAATTCTTATTTACAAAGGTATTATACACCCCAATCCTCAAGAAGCATTGTAACCCTAATCAATATAGGTTGCAGGTCTTCTTCTATTCCCAGATCTTCCCATGTTAATCAATGTTAGTGGAGATGCGTTCCTAAAATGCGAGAGGGTCATCCTCTTATTCTTCCATTATAGAGTACATGGAGTGATTTTCAAACATGGTATGAAATCTTGGGGGCATCGCTATCACTATTGAGGAAATAGGTTCCATGGGAAGAGATATTGTCATCTTGAATTGTCGGGGTAATCATAGAGAGATTTCAAATCTAATTGTTTTCACTTATTTTTTCATCCATTGAAGGAGGATACTAGACATACAAAATTATGTATTCTATATTAATAATATTTATGGGTAGAACATAATTGATATTGATCAAATTCCACAGATATTCATGGGTGGTTCATATGCTAGAGTGGTCGCCAATAATTTGATTCTAGAATCACTGGGGTATCTGATCCAATGATTTATCCTATGAAATTGACATTAAAAGATACCATATACAAGGATATTTAAGGACACTGGGATAAGTTAATGTAAAATGATCCATACTTACCCCATCCTTGGATAAAATAGTCCGATGGAACTTTTCCAATCAATTTGAGAGTTTTCATAATATAGAGAAAACATGTTGTAGGAATTTTTTATACTCTTCCAATCCAGGATCATGGGCCACTGAGAATGTGAACATGTCTATATAACACTAAATTATATTTATGATCTAGAGGCGACCCTTATATCCCTGATTAGGGTGGTGTATATCCCTTAATATTTGATAATTATCTTATATATTCAAGTGATTGTAAATAATATAATCCCTTTTTGACCCATTAAGGATCCAGTAATTGAATGTTAAAATAGGTTTGAATATGTTCGATAGGTTTTTTCAAGATAAATATCTCCATATATCAATTTCATCCTCTTATTCATCACTTTTATATGTCTCCAACCAATAACACCATAGAGGTTTCCTCTCTGGGTTGTCTACTCACCATGACAGAGTGCTGCTGATGGTTGATGGGGTGAAATATATGGTCAAACCTGGTGCTTCAAACACCATTCCATATAAAGAGTCTTGTGTTTTGAGAACCTATCTATGATAAAGTGTTTGGGAAAGGGGAGTATTTTCTTATCCTAGAGAGATATATCACCATGGGTAAGTAGACCACGATGGATTTCAAGAGTAGAGACCCTACAATCCATATATGCACTACTGTAATGATAAATAATGGTGTAGTGATCTCTTTCTTATTCGGTTAAAGAGACGGAGGACCCTTGATGTGTTACAGATATGTTTTGAATAGTCCTATGGAAAATATACTTGGGAAAATTATAAATAATATCCTCCTTCTTTTTCATGGATGAAATATGTCGATCCTCCTTTTTGGGGTTGAGAAGTGATATGAGCATGTTGTATAACAGTTGTAAGAATATGTTGGTAACCATTTGGTACAACGAGGATATGGTATTTCTTCTAAGAAGATTTTGGATCATTATGGCGATCTTATAGGTCATCATAAGTAATATGGTCTTGAATATGGGTGGTTGTTTGAATATGCTGGTCAACCCTGGATGAAGTGGGGATACGAGTCTAATTTACACATGCATTCCCCATTGGAAATTTCTGATGTACCTCCAAAATAAAAGAAGTAATGTGATCCTCATCCTGTATATCGTATGAAAGATATTAGTGTAGTCGTTAATCAGTGGAAGTATGGATATGAACTTGGATTCTTTGAGGTATTGGAGTATGTTATGTAGCTTCATTATAAGTGATATGAGCCTGCTCTGAGGTGATTTCCATATTTTCCCAGAAAACATCAATTCAAATGGGAATATACGACTAAAATTGAGACTTTCAAGTATGTTTCTAGTATTTTTTGATAGGAATATGATCCTTTCTATATTCATGTTATTCTCTCACTTGGTGATACCTAGTCAGAATGGGGATATGAACCCGGTCTTTTGCCTTTGGGTATGCTACTAGTCCTTTTCGATAGGAATCTAAGCCTTTTATAGGTAGGTGTTTCTCTCAAGTGGTGATCCTCAATTGAAATGTTTATTTGATACCATTCCTTTACTTCATCCTTTACCAAAATAATCTAATAATCCTTTTGAATGAGAGAAATAATGGGTGCTTTCTATAGATTAGACACCTATTCATATTGACCATGTTGGTGTACTGCTTTGGCTGTTAGGATATGAATATGTTTCTGTCCTTGCATAATCACCAAAAAATTCTAGAATAGATCCCATATCTCTTTCAAAATGCATTGTAACATCAACAGGTTATGTACAAGAATGTATGACTATACCCTCTTAGCTTCCAGGATATGTTGTGTGATAAATTTGATTTATGTGGGAATGTATTCTTACTTATTTACTCCTTTTGAAAATAGAATATGATGATGGGATTTATCCATAGGGGAGTGGATTTATTCTTTCCCCATGCTTACTTCCCATATATGATAAAAAAACATTGTTTTATCTACCAGCGATACGATCCTACTCCCTCTTGTCAGTATATTTTCACACTCTACATGGTGTCCTCGATGCATAGATCTAGGCATCCAAGGAGGTGGCCTGTCAGATAACCCCCTTAGCAGGTAACTGGGGGGTTTTGGAAATTTTTTGATATTGATGGGATCAAGATTGTACTATATCAGCGGTACTTCAAGAAAATCGAAGTTCCACATGTGGATAACGATATCTTCCAAAGATTGATATGTCAAAAATTTTACCATCATGTGTTCAGGACATGTTCCATGTAGTTTCACATCATACGATAAAGATATTATTGAATATTTTAACATCACGTGACTAGGAAGCCATCATGAAGTTTGACATTATGTAACTAGGTAATTTTCGTGCAGTTTAACATCATGTTACTAGGATATTGTTGTGAGGTTTAATGTCATGCATATTTAACATTTTCGTGTAGTTTAACATTATGTGACTTGGATGTATTATGCCACAACCTATCAGGGGGAGGCTTTTCTAATGGAGGTCAGATGACGGTTATTCATATTTCATGAGTTTCTCAATCCTTGAACTATATGATGACTTAATTTACTCACAAAAATATAAAATCATTAAAGAAAAATCAATTTACTATTGTGTGAGTGAGATGTTGGTCGTATGGGTTGTGATTAACAAAACATATCAACTCTACCTCACTCAGATTCAATGTTATTGGGAGTTCAATCAAACCATTTTACATGGAATGTTAAAAGTACTTGGGGACATGTTTTTCTATAAGGAATATAATTTTTTCAATTTCCTGTTCAAAGATGGTAACTAATCACTTGGATGTTTATGGACCATACTCCACTACACAACTTTTCTTATTTTTGGAATGCTCACATTAATGGAGTAGGGATTTAGGTTTAGGTGGTTCCAACATCCCATGCTCGTATTCTACTTAAGATATCCAATAAAGTTAAATTAATTCTATATCATATGCCTGAGACAGTAGTGGTAGTGGTAGTGATTTTCATGAACTATCTTTCATGCCTCACTAAAATTTTTAATCTTCAGGAGTTATTTGAAACTATTCTCCATGGAATAATAAATGTACCAAGGGATATGTTTTCATTGTGAAAAATATAATTTTTCCCACATATCATGATGATATTGGAAACCATGATGCTTCTCCCATGTTGTACCTATACATATATTTGTGAGGTCACATGGATGATTTTTGAGTTTGTGGTACCCTTAAGGAGGGGGTGGAAAGTATAGAAATTCCCCCAACCTTTTGTCATGGGGATCTTGAAAACATTAAAATTACCCAAGACTTGTGGGTTGGGATGAGGTGGAACAATATCTAGATTTCACCTGATGAGGGTATGAAAAATATGATAATTCATATATCCCTGTGGGATGGGGAACTTTACTATAAGGTTGGATTCCATAAGAAGGTGCTGGTACATAATTTCGAGGAAGATATGCTAGGTGTATTACCACAATTCATTCCTATATATCCTTTTTCTCTTATTGGATTTGAGTGATATACTCCATAATAGAAATTTACTTATTATCTTTAAGGGTATGAATGGTAGGATCCATTAAAACACCCTTTCTTCGGTAAATGGTATAGTGAGTGGAAGATGATAGGAGTATCAATGTGGAACTTGATGAAAAAATAATCTATTTTCACTGGACATACACTCCATCAACATTTCACTCTAAAACAATAATACAGTCGACAACACATTCGATATATGCATTTAAATTTCCATTTAACCATTACTATCATTTGTTAGAGGTAGAAGGTGGGCTAACCTATTATTAATTAAAGGACTATAGGAGTGTATGATTATACTATTTAGGAGTGTAGTCATTTAGATCTAATGATAAGTACTCTGATTTAGTAGATATTATATTTAAAGTTACAAAAGATAGATGGTTCTCCTCTTTAGAGGAGTATCTCATCAGATGGGTTGGTATTCAATATGTTGTTTGGTGGGATGATGCCTGCATTACCAATTTGGGGTTGGTTCCCATGGCAAAATTTGGTTGTTTGGTTCCTAATATGTTGTTTGGTGGGACGATATCCATATTGAAGATGATCCTAGGGTAAGATATGATAAAAATTTCCCCATCCCTATGGGACGGGGTAATCCCTAGGATTACACATTCCCTAAGGCTTTCTATAATGACGTGAGTGTATCCTGGATAGTGATGAATTGGTATTGATTATCGACCACTATTGGGATACACTAGTGGGTCTTAAATGTATCTACACTAATAGGGATATAATCCTACTCTGGAGTTTCATTATTTGGATATCCCTAAGGGACTCTCATATTATATTCCCCAATTTGTATAGTTGGGGTGGTCACAACATCCCCTACATCTTCTAATCAAATTATAATCATATGTTGGTGGGTAGAATGGGTGGGAGACCTCCAAGGACGCTCCTGAGTAATTTAGTTGACATGGTTATTGTACTCATCTGCCTCCCTGAGGAAGGGAAGGTACATACTGTTGTGCTCTAGGGATAGTAACCCAAAGTGGTTGAATATGGAAAAAAGGGCCACTTCCTCTCCCACATCTCATCATGAAAAATACGACCTATACGGATTCATCCACTGAAAGATTTCACGAACTAATTCTAAAGTTTGTATGGATCTTATGATGTGGTACTCCCAGGCCAAGATATTCACCAAATTAAACTGGAGGTGTTGAATTAGTGAAAACGTACTTCAGGTACTTGGGGAAAAATATTCCATGGTGTAAATTGCACATGATCAATGTCACAACTGGTTTTTGAAATCATCTCGAGGTGGTATTACAGTGTTACCATCTTGTCCAGTGGATCCAAAATATTTTGGAAAATTGGATGATGTAATTTTGATAGTAAGTAATATGATAATTAGTAATGTTGAAGAAGGAAAACATATTAGTAAAACATCATATGTAATAGTACATGATCAGTTACTTACTTTCAAATTTAAGGGATGAAGAGGTGGTTACATCTTTCATGAAAGGTTCAGTGCAGTTAAAAAATCATGTCAGGTTCTCCATTTTGTTTCATGAAAAATATGGAAAGAAATTCCCTAATGAGAACTATAAATCCTATCCTGTTTAACTAGTTAAAGGGATTATATAGTTAAATAATTTCTCATTGGGTTCCCCATTTTGTTTCTCAACAAATTTGGAATAGTTTCCCCCAATGTTTAGTTGTGCGTGATTGAGGGTGGTTACAAAATCAATTGCATTAGATTTACCACAATTATATCTAATGGACACTCCAAATGGTTCACACATCCATGAAAAGGCTTAAAAATGCATTCCAAAGGAAGGAGGTCATTTGGATTTTCAAACCAAATGACACATAGGAACTCACTTTGGTGAAGATTATGGGAGGTCCAACTCATCCCACCCTTTTAGGGGGAATTGTTTCCAATTTTGGGACTCTATTATAGATTTAAGATATGTTCATGAAATCTTTCTTAGTCCCCGATACAAGACTAGTTACCACAATTCCATAGAGTTTATTAAAATCGTATATTTTTGGGAGTGATTATGTGTGTGTCACAGGTTCTCCATTATTCAGTCATTAATTTATGATTCTTTAGTTTATATCCATGTTTTGACGTTCTGAATTTTATTGCAATTCAGGGAGGTATTTGGTGTCTTGGAGATGGGATCTAAACTCTAAAAGGTGTTCTACATATCATGTGAGAATAGGAATAAAAAATTAAATAGTTTATTTGGAAGATTATAAGGTCGTATGATTGGACTATGCCATGTTGTTTAACATCATGCGGCAAGGACATAAATATAGGGCTCATGACTTGAAGAAGTGTCCTATATATCCTATTAAGATAAGGATTATAGTCTATGTAGTTCATGTTATGGGAATTTACATTGTAAAAGATGAAACAACATAGTCCTTGAGTGCTACATATGTATATAAGGGTTCCCTAAATTACCTCATCGGGAGCATGGCCCTTTGAGAGAAGATGAGATGAAATTAGGATTACATAGTAATTAAGGGACCATGCTATGGAAATCCTCACCATGATATTGTTACAATCATCATCTTCCCCTAATAACAAATGATTCATGCTCAGTGTGAGAAATAAGAGATAACATAATATAGGATGCATCACATGAGATAACATTTTTACATGGCTTACACATTGAAGTTTACATTTTAAAGGTATGATTACCAGTCTCAGGGAGGATATGGTGTGGAGGTCAGGCCTTATAAAGGAATCCTACATAATATGTTTATAACAAGAATATGATTCCTTGTAGTTCAGTTCAACCCTAACCCTTTGATGGGCTTGAGGTACTTGAGGGCATGGTTGGGGGTTACAATTAAAATGAAGTCTGTGTAGAAGTCGACTACTCATACGATGATGGACAAGGAAGGATGGAAGAATTATGGGAGAATACATTCCCATGAGCCAATAATATTTGGGACATGAAGGGACATACACTAAGGTGAATTTCCATTAGAGCTCAGGAATTAGGAAGGTGTCTGATATATATTTCTTTGATAGGAATCAGATTCATCATAATTCATTATCTGCTAATCAAGTTGGGATTGGTGATTACAGTCACAATGTTATTGCTAACCCAACGTTTAGAATATCTAGGGGATTATACCAGGATGGATTCCCATGTTGAATATTCAATTTTTAGTCTCTGAAAGACAAATCACTACTGAAAAAATACCCTATACCAACGGTTTGTAACCATTGGTATAGGTCCCCAAACCGTTGGTATAGGCCATACCAACGGTTTGGAGGACCTTTGGCAAGTAAGCCGTGACAATAGGTCTATACCAACGGTTTTTGGAAAACCGTTGGTATAGGGTCTATACCAACGGTTCTAAAAACCATTGGTATAAGTAATTAGAAAATCTATACCAACGGTTCTCAAAACGTAGGTATATGTATTTCAAAAAAGAAACATCCGGTGGGATTTGATCCCAGGACCTCTAGTTTATAACGGAATGACTTAACCACTAAACTAACATGACTTTTGTTAACATAATTTCATAAATATATATATTTATTGTTCTAATTATTTAAAATTTTGATTTATATAATGTTTTCCGTAGGTAGATTCCAAAAAAAATCAAAGGACCTTTCCCAACGGTTTTGAAAACCGTTGGGAAAGGTCTTGCTTTTTTTGGGTACTTTGGCCGAAGGTTGAATTGTGGACCACCTTTCCCAACGGTTTGGGCAAACTGTTGGGATAGGCTACCCTTTCCCAACGGTTTGGCCAAACCGTTGGGAAAGGTGGTCCAAAATTCAGCCTACCCCAACGGTTTGGCCAAACCGTTGGGATAGGCTAACCTTTCCTAATGGTTTGGCCAAACCGTTGGTAAAGGGTGTCTAGAATTCATCCTTTCCCAATGGTTTGGCCAAACCGTTGGAAAAGGTGGCAAAAAATGGGCTTTCCCAACGGTTTGTCCAAACTGTTGGGAAAGGGTACTTATACCAACGGTTTTTACAAACCTTTGGTATAGAAGCGTTGGGAAAAATCATTTTTCCAGTAGTGAATAGAGATGATGACCACAAAAGGTTAGTTGGATATCCTTGGTATGACATGGATGGATCTTCCAAGAGCATGAAACAAATAGGATTTCATGAGTGTGTAACCCTAACCCATTAACAAAACTCTCCTTATAAAGGTGGTTCTTGGCTAAAGGTTCCTAGACAGGGTATTAAATGGTTTAAATCCAAGTGTGTTTTCTGAACAAGGTTGAAATGTCTTACCAAAATGTCATGATCATCCTCCCGAAATATCATGTTTATCTTACTGACATATAAATATTTTATTCTAAACATGTTTTGATTTATTAAATGACGTGTACTTATTGTCTACCTACAATTTCTTGATCATCTACCCAACATGTCTTGGTCATCTTCCCGACATATCATCATCATCTACCTGACCTGTCTTGATCGTCCGAACAACATTTCTTTATCATCTACCCAACATGTTTAGGGTGTCAGTATGACATGGAAGACATATCCAAGGGTGTCTTCCTGAAATGTTAAATACGATTCGTATGATCAAAGCTAACATGTCCACTTCATTTTTCATGATCAATTGAATTGTATAGGATGTGTTCACATGATCAATGTGACTTGTCAAGGATTTATTCACATGATCGACTTGTCCAGGATGTTTTCAAATGAAAAAAGTGACTTTTCCAAGACATTTTAGCATGACCAAAGTTACTTTTCCAAGATGTATTCAAATGATCAAAGAAGACATGACCATAGACTTTCATATGATAAACTGACTTATCTGATATATCTTTTCATTATCTACTCGACATACCCATAGGATATCACATGATCAAATTATATTGTCCATAGGCTATCTCATAATCAACTTTCTTTTATCTGAGATGTGTTCACATAATCTACATGAATTTTACATAGGCTATCACATGACAATGCTGACAAGTCAATGGAATGTCACATGATAATACTGATGTTTCTAGGAGTGCATGAGAGCATTAAAAGTCTAGTGAGGATTCATGTGATTATGTGATTTTAAGGGAGTTATGAGTCATGGTCCTACAGACATATTCAGGATCGCACGCTCGTCCAAGTGTTAAAGTTTCATGTATAAGTGGATCATGACTTAAGGACTCATGGACAATATTTTTAATGGTAGGAGGAATGCATGGAAAAGAGTTTACATCATGGAAAAACCACCTAGGGTTTTCATGGAGAAGGATAATGCATTCCCATCGGTTGATTTTCATGTTAAGGAGTGTTCTACTTCTATGGATAAAGAACCATGGAAGAACTAAATATTAGTTCTATATGCATGGAATAAAGTTTTCATGGAGTATGGGGTGTGTGAAAGAGGGCTCATATATTAGCTACACACCCTGGGGTTTTCATGGAGGTGTTCTTGTCTATTGTTATATGTCCACTTTCATCAGTATGGACGTCCCATATGTCTGAGATCCGACACAACATGGATGAATAGAGGCATTGTGATATCAAAGGTTATTCCACTTAACTCCTCATGGTGAATATTTTTACATTTATGCATCACACATTAGAGGTCACATGATCATAATGAGATATCATGATATCTAAGGGATCATGAGGGGGGATCTAAATTTTTTTATTGGGGTTGAATATTGGCATCACGTGCATAGAATATGGTTAAAATGGTGGAGTAAAAAAAATAGTGAGGCATAAAATGATCACATGAATTCCTCATATGAACTTGGTATCACATGATATTCAATTCATCATATGATCATGTGATCTTCAAGGGATCACATGATGGGTTTTTCAGATCACATGAAGATGTTATCTGAGGGAGGTAGCCAGAAATTTCTCTCCTCCATTTTACTTATCCACTTTTAAATTTACCTTCTCTGCTTCTTCTCCCCCACTCATGCTTATCCTTTTTATAATGAGGAGGAAGGATTTATATAGGTAGAGGATGTATGAAGGTGGTTCCAATTTTCTCTATGATGGTGCCACGTGCACTAGCTTGAGGTAGTGGGAATATTTTTTTGATGAACATCATGTGATCGAAATATCCATGATACATTTCATGATTCCCTCTCATGATTGAATGATTAGATCCATGTAGAGACACAATTTTTGAACTTCGGTCAATGCAAGTCAAGAATAACCCCTACATCCCCATCCTTTGTGGGGAGGGGTTAAGCAAACCCAAAGATGATCTCATGCAATTTCTTTAGGGGATTCACATGATAACCTAAAATATCCACAACTAAACACTGGATAACTTCTAAATAATTCATGTGAGAAAATAATAAAAATTCTTAAAGACAAAGGACTCTTGCATTATTGTTTTATGATCCCCTAGTAATATCATCTTATCCGTGTGTGATCATTATTATTTGATCTCATGATCCTTAAATCTTCTTGTGATGGATTCTCACGATCACATGATCAATATATATTGATAATACCTTGGCTATATCAAATCATTTTTTCAATCTTATTTTTTTAGAAGCTCCTTTGAAGTGATATATTCCAAGGAAAAAGTTTGATGGTGAAAAACCATTTGAAATCATGAAAGATTGGAGATTATTCACGTGATTAGTCATTCAATCACATGAAATCATAATTGTCATCCAAATTCTTTCATGTGATGTTGTATGCTACTATGATGGCCTGGAGATTGTATCCATTCGATCATTCGATTCATTGCATATCTTTTGATGACATCACATGATATCTGGATCAGTTTTATGCGAATCAAAGATGCATGCATGGATTTGAGATTTCAAGTATGATTTTAATATATCAGGGATGATCATTAGATAAGGAAATCATGATGTTCATCGAGCGATGGTGTCATATGAGCATCAGTTGGAACAATGTGTCCAACTAGTGGCATCCATAGTGTGGAAGGTGAGTGGAGGATAAAGATGACATTGGTGAGTGATTGGATGGTTGATATCGGCTTAATACAATGGTTATGTTTTTTTCCTTATGTTTTTATGGAGGAACATTGTGTATACAACATGGAAATATCACATGGATCCCACAGATGGTTCTTAATAAGAAATTATGTGGAAGAATTTGGTTAAGCCAGTATTGGGGTCAACACCCCAAACACATGCACTATACCGTCACTAGCTATTACCTCCCATTTTGTGGCCCACCTAGGAACATATGCACGCACACAGTGTGCGCACTACATGAGATATGCTCACCCACACTCTCACTACTCGGCTGGCTAGATCCCATGGCATAGTTGAGGCAACTCCCACAAGCACCCTTGATTGAGCTAGCTAGATTTTTAGCCTGGCTGGCCATTTTTTTTTGGCTAAGGGCCATCTTAACTATTGAGAACAAAAATCTAAGTTAAAAAGAGGATAAATAAGGGCCATAATGTGTACCCTTATAAAAATGAAATCCCAATCCCAAACAGTATTCTTAAAGAATTCCACCTGTAAGTCCTTCATATAAAAAATATGAATTATATTTTCATGAGTTTCCCAATTCTAAAATATTTGATGACAAAGTGTATAATGCACAATTATGGGTGCCTATAGTAACTATCATTATTTTAATATATATAATATTTTATAATAGGGATCAAATTTTTTTGTTCAGTTTTAATTTTTTTTAAAGATGAATATTTTTTTCAACATAATTTATTTCCAATTTTTAGTGATGAAATAATTACCCTAAATGCTTCTGAAACACTGATGCAATGCTTGTTCAAGCAGTATAAAAATCAAGTAAATGATTTTAAAAACACTAAAAGTAATATTTTTTGCGTACGTTAATATGTCCAAATAATTTTATAGGTTCATTTAACTTATTATGTATGTGTGAATTAATTACATTCTTCTTCAATTGTTTTTATTTAGTTTCCAATGTCAAAGTAAATGAATAGTTCCAAAAATTACATTAATGATATTTTATAACAAACAATTTTTTATTAAATGATTTAGAATTCATAAAAAACATATATTCAACCTTTTGATTTATATTTGGTTTAAAATTTCATCTATGTACCATTTATGGGTTAATTTTCCTTTTTATAGTAACTATCGTGACCCCTAAAGTGTAATTTTTTTATCATTATAACATCAAAATGGTTAATGGATGGTGAAAAAAATATATAAGGGTAAAAAATAACCTAAAATAGTCTATATTTTTATATGATATTATTTTTTAAATCCTAATATTATATTCCAATAATCTCAATTTTGATCAATTTTGAACATGCTAATTAATTTATATTAATTTAAAAGATTAAGAAAATTCGTAGAATTCTCCTCACCTCTCTTATAAAAGGGTACCTGATCTCCTATTTTCATAACACTAAAATCATATTTTACCCGAAAATAATGACCAAATATATTCCTTACATATATCACCATGTTTTATAGGCCTTGGTGTGATCATAAAAATTACCTAGTAAATATTTTGGTGTAAACTTGAGAGGTTGTCTAAAGAAGAGGTATAGTTATTAAGCAAGAATTTTCATCTTATTTGTTCTTCTACCACATTAAAACCTTATTCAACAAATTTTAGATTAAAAATAAGTATATTAAATATATTAGAATGTTATTTTATTAATTTCATAACCTATATCCATATCCTTTTCTATCAAATATGAAGTGAAAATATTGTTTGTGTGTAAGATTGACTGCCACCTCATAAACCCATGTACATTGTTTTCCAACACCACCTATCATGAATATTTACGATGATTGATTAAATGAGTATATTTGAAATTAATAAAATATTTATAATTATATAAAATTAATATATAATATGTTTTTTACCTTTCCCTTAATTGAAAAATGATAACACTGTTCATTTGTACATGTTGATTACCATCTCTAAGAAGCGATGTGATTAATTTTTCACTACTGCATCACATAGAAATTATATATAAGTCTATTTATAGAAAAAATATGTTATTTATAATATAAAAATAATTATAAAATATAAAATAATATTTACCTTATTTCCATAATGATTGTTAAAAAATGGAAACATTACCCATGCGTATGTATAACCTACCATCTCCACGATTGTAACATAGTTTATATATAATAACCATATTTCATGATAAGATTTTAAATTATAATTGATTTATAAAAATTATATCTAGATTATTATTCTAGATATGATTCATTAATGAAACCATTGACTATAGTCATCCTACTGATGTCATTTTGGTTATATGAGACGAATATCATCAAAATCTATGACATGAAGTTAATTAATTATATAATTGAATATAACATGGTAATAAATAAAATAAAAGAAAGAATTTGTAATGGCCCATTCCATACTAGCATGTAACCTTACCAATTTTTTTTGTTAGAGAGTGTTGGGGGTGCGTTAGATGAAGTCACATAGAGTTCAGTGTGGTTGGAGTATCATGAGTGTTACAACAGGTGGTTCACAATGTGAACTGAGTTCATGTCAAGAATTTTTGCTCCATGACTTGTGTAGGAGTATGGTTTCATAAATTTTATGTTTTTTAAGGGGAAGTTTTTGAAATTAATTCATCCCATGAAATGAATTCACAATATTTAATTAAATCAGGCCGAAGTGACTTAATTTTTGGTTGAAACCAATGTTTTTGGGAATTAATATGGAATTAACATTGTAAAGAGAATTCATGATGTGAATGGGGAAGGTTATAGGTTTTGAATCATTTTTTAGAGAATTCCTATTAATTCAGTTGTATCCCTCTTTCTCTCAGTTTTGGAGCTTGTTTAAGTGATTTTGAAGGATCTTCTATCCCTCCTTCCCTAGAATTGATCTGTTAGATCCAGTGGATGCATGTTGGTGATTCATGGTAAGTTATTCTACATTTCTTGGTGTTTTTATATATTTTTATCTCTCATAGATCTTCTATGGTGGTGCAATTTTGGTTTAGGGTTATTTTGGGAGACATTTTGAAGATCCATGAGTGTGGTGTAGTTTGATATGTGAGTCTCTTGTGCAGTTGTGGTTTGAGGGAGTTTCTTCTTCACTATGAATCATGGAATGAGTCAGAAAATACCCATTTAAGGAAGGATTTCATTCATTTATAATTTTATATATCATGCCGAAGGTGTTTTATTTTTTTATATTTGGGAAGATAGTTTTGCCTACATTAATTGAATAAAAATAATTTTTATAATTGAAATTTGTGGCTAAGGTAATTGTTTCACATGGTTTTAAAACATTGATATTATTATATTGTTGTGATTGTAATGGATAAATTCCTTGCTGAAAATGGTTTCCATTGGGGGATTTTTTTGTATTGTGGTTGTTGTGATATGGAAACCTTTTTGCGTGTGGTTTTGGTAACATTCCTAAATTGAAATTGGATAACCACTCATATTAAACCTAATAAAATGGTATCCCTAAATTATGGATTGTGTTAAAATGCCCTAAATAAAGTAGTTTAATATTATAAAAATTATTCTTGATAAATCTATGATTTTTTTGTGATGTGTGGTTGATTTATGTTCATGCTATGGGGAGGCAGTGTGTGGTTTTGATGAGTCCATGATATGGGGAGATGATGTGTGGTTATGTTATGTGTAGGATGAGATGAGAATAGTTGTTTTCATCAGGATTCCTGGGTAGTGATGGAATAACTGGTTAATAATGTTCAAATGGCTTGGTCTATTTTGGTTTATGGGATGAAATTGTTAATGAACAAACTAATAATGTTTTTGGTGGTTAAATTTTATTATTTATAAAAAATGAAGGTAATGAGATGTTTTAACGAAGTTGGCATGAATCAAAAAGAAAAATGTACTGTGAATTATGTTTGTTATGTGTTTTTTTTCATTTAGAGATGGCAGGGAGAGTGGGGATGTTTTGATTTGGTTAGTGCTTTGTTGTGAACCCATAGGTTGGGCTTGTGTGTTTGGATATATGTATACCTTTATTTTTCCTTGTGATTTCTATACACACCCCACCCATGTAGACCACTGTGTTTTGAAACCCATACTCTTATACTAGGGGTGTTTTTCCCAACATCCTGGTGATGAGGATAGAGATATGGCTACTTGTTCTTCCCAAACTTTTCTTCTAAGTGTGTAGATATACATGGGATATGATAGCTGATGGAATGATAGTGAAATAGGAAATGGACCATGTGTCTTCAGGTGATTTGAGATGTGACTGTACTATGGGGTGGTGGCCCAGGTGACTATGAGCATGATGTGATGTGACCATGTTGTGGGGCGGTAGCCCATGAATGTACTGTTGTGATGTGATGTGACTCCACCATTGGGTGTTGGCCTAGATGGATGTGGGAATGATGTGATGTTAATGGGCTATGGAGCAGTTTCCTAGGTGATTGTAGGCATGATGTGACGTGATCGTGCTATGGGGTTGTGGTATATGTTATACAGAAGAGATGGGATCACCATGATGTATGATGTTGGGGTGTGAAAGCATAAAATTAGTGGGAAAGTGGTGAAGGGTACCCTTTATCAATATGATTCTTATTATGTTATTAGACTTGGATTGAGTTATTTGGTGAGTTACCATGGTGGGGATGGGTTTTCATAGTGGAAATATTTAGGCGCTGTTGTCTCTACTATTTGTTAATGAGCACATTAGTTTTCTTTATTCACATGTGTATGAGTGACTTTGGTATCCCTAATGAGTATAATTTTATGCTCACCCTACTTATATAAACGATTTTTAAGATTTATTTGAAGATTACATGCACCATTATGGACATTAATTATTTATACCTTGGACTACTGTTGTGTTTTTGCCTTAGTTTTCATTTGTGTATTTATATTTGGAGACATGTCTATATCAGTTTTATTTATAGATTCATTGTGGGATGGTTTTGGTTTAATTTTTATATTATTCAATAGAGTTTTTTTGGTTAATTTTTCCTATCTCTCGATTATATTTTTTTATAGAGGGTCATGCATCCCATTTATAGGATTTTTATATACCCTCCGTGCTAGTATCCAGCCTGAGGCCTACTGGAGACATGACTCAGGGGTCATTTTCTCTCTCCCTTCATTGTGATATCTTTGGGATGATGGAATTACAAAAAAATCAACATGAAAAAGGATATAAATAAACTAAAAAATTAATATAGGTTTTTTATTTGGGAATATAAGGAACGTACATGATGAGTTGAACTCGAGATAAGTGACACTTTACTTTAAAAACATCATTTTAAATGTTTTAAAGATCTATTTTCTAAATACTTTTATTCCATGTAAATATTCTTAAAAATTATTTTTATATTTATTTATAAGGACATAAATGAATTATAATTAAAATTTATGTCTCTTTTGAAATTTATTCAAAGGTTTTCAAAAAGAACATTTTTACATATTTTATACAGAATAAATTGAATTTCATTAAAAAAGGAAAAATGAATGTTTTATTTTAATGTATATGTTGTAAAAGACTATTCCCACTACCAGAAAAAATATTTTATGTTTTAGGTTACTTTATAATATTCTATGTTTTTTTAATGAAAAATATCCTTCCCTTTGTTCTGGGAATTTCAGTTTTATAAATTGGGGTTTAATCAAAAGAGACATATCAATATCTGGATTTTTTTACTTATGGGGTTAAAAGGATATTTTTATTATTTTGATGATGGAAATGAAATCATTAATATGTTATATTCATGTTATAGTCCTTGTAAATTTGTTATAATTCTGTGAGCTTGGTATAACTTTCTAATATATCGGATAATGAATATGTTATTTAGAGAATTATGTTGGAATTTTACTGTATCATTATTCCAATTGTAAGGGTTCATATAAGGGTACTATGAATATGATATCCCAAGTCATACACATGAATTTTTTATTATTGATAATGAGTTTTCATCAAATTCACTAGATTTCAAATGAAAAGATACTGATATTTTTAAAATAAGTGTTATTAACTTTTAGGAAAAAAGGATGTTGTTAAGAAAATGTTTTTAATGAGTTATCATGTTTTAAAAAAAACCCTCATAATTAAAATTTTCACTTATTTTTTCTTATAAAATGTTTTTAACTTTGGTAAGTATACATGATTCTATTTGAGTTCAAAATTTATTATTTTAAAGGTAAAATATCTTTACGAACACATGATTTTAAAGTGGACTGGGGTGTTTATTTATATTTTCTTTTATATTCCTTCCTAAACTTTTTCTGCTAATACCACATATTAAAATTTTTTCACAGGGTTTTAGGGATTAGTATGGAAAAGTATGAGATCAATATGAAATTATGAAGATATATCATGAAAAGGAAACTTACTATATCTTAAAGTTTTTGTTAGGTATAAAAATGGATACAAAGATGAAGTGTACAACATGGAGTGTATGGTTTTGTTATGTAAGTATTATTAACTTATTCTATAAAACACTAAACTATAAAGATCCTAAAATGTATGAGAATGAATTAAAGACTTAAAACATAAGATTTTTTAATGTTTCAAGTTTAGGTCCTTACAATTTTAATCATAGTAAAGTTTTAGATAACCTTAGAGGTTATGGTATTGTTAGAATTGTATAATTAAAAAATTTATCACACTCAAAGGGTTAATATACTACTTTAGAATCATATTTTAGTTTTCCCAAATAAATTTAAGGGTTAGTATGTTAAGGGGAAATATTTTTTATTTTTAGATATTAGATTTATAATGATAATCAAATTTGGTATAAATGATTTTAAGTTTATAGTATTAGATAATTTCAAGGGTTATTTTCTTTTACACAAACCATTTTTATTTTTACCATACAATAATTTATTTCATGTTTTAATTATTTTATTTTTTACGGATTAAAGATATTTTATCAAGATGAAAGGAAAAGGATCTCACAAAACCTTATTATCCCTTCCATATGATTAAATCATCACTATCATGGAAAAATCTCGTTCAAATGATTTTGGAATTTTTTTGGAAACCAAAATCACCTTCAAGAAACTATTTGAGCTATCCAACTCCTTTTTATTTATACAAAATTTATTCAGATCATGGAATCTATTTTATTTGAATTCAAAATCTCAACTCATACACCTCATTTCATAAAGAAAATACCACTAAGTACATGAATATTTATTTTCTTGATAAATGGACTTCAAGATGAATGATAATGGTGATATCAACAACATAAAAGAAGGCCTCGATGTTTGGATTTATGGTAAGAATTTTATTCTTATGTTATATATATAAAACATGATTGTGTTGATATTGATGATTCATAAGGAAATATTTCATATAATTTATTTTCAGGAATAAAGTATTAAGGAATTGGATAAAAAATCACTATCAATGGTTTAAGAATGACATTGAATGGGGGATGCATTGATGTATTGAGTTTTAAGAATTATGATATAGTTTTATATTTAAGGATGAATTTATATTTAAATAAATTAATGGTATCTTTATGTTTTATGTGATGGGAGTACTTTGGATACATTTATTGAGTTTTTATAGATGGTTGAGGTATATATAATCCTTTATTTTAACTTGTGAATATTTATTTGAGGTAGAATGATCTTTTCATTTTATGGAAATAACTATATAGGTATTGATAAACTTTATGGTTTATATGATATTTTATAATTCAGGTTATTTTAGAAGATTTTCATTTTATTTTTGGGAATTCTCTAAGAATTATATTAATATAGTTTTAGAAAAATGACAACAAACAACCCATCATATCCAACAAGGCCATAATCCTTGAACCTTGTAGGGTCCTGAAAATTCCTCCAAGGAAGAAAATACTCCCATAGTCACTTTACAGAAGAAAGTCCTCCTATAAGTCTAGCAAGGTGAATGAACTCAAATTAAGTTTCAAATTTCAGAATAAACTTGAAGGAACTCATGTTTTCAAAGGATTTTAAGTGGCTTGCATACCATCACCAGGAAGGGTTCACAGGTCTCCTAGATCATGAAGCACCAGTATGTAGAATGATCTACGCGGCGCTGGCCTACAGAGCAATATCTAGCGAACATGGTGAACCATGAACCACTTCGCCAAAGGAATGATGTTCATGAAGACGATCTGTGTACCATCTAGAAAACATAATGGTTTTCAAACAAAGCACACTGATAGGGTTCCACAAACCATGATCATGAACCATATCCTTTGCAAACCCCAATTTACCGAGTCTTATACAAGTAAGGATATCTCTTCTTGGGCCTCCGAAAATGGTGCCACATACCCAATAGATAAAATTTCCATGATGGTCTATAAAAGGAGAACATAAGGAATTGGGAATGGATGAATAAAGAAAGATTGATGGGAACCCAAAGGTTGGAATAACTTGGAGAAGATTTCAGCTTGATTCTTAAATCATCAGCGAAGCATGATTTGCGAACCATGCTCTCTGTAGGTACAACCAGCCATGAACTATGAAACGGGGAAACTAAATAATAATTATACAATTGAGGACCAAATTGGTGAACCGAGAACCACTTAATTATCATAGATGAACTTCCTGTGAACAATAATCCCCCGAAACCTCTTTTAAAATGGTGTTCTACATAGTGTATCGCTACACAGAATTAAACTGGTGCCACGTACTGCATCAGAACATAGATGGAACCCAAATAGGGGTGATGGGCTGTGTGCCACTATCGTGCAAGGTGGTATATACCCATGCCCATGTACCATATCGGTATGTGGATGAATCCTCTTCCCGCATACCACTACAGTATGCAAATCTTTTCCCATCCCACAAAATAATCAGTACACAGAATGGGGTGTTTTTAGGTATTATTTCTTCCCATTCCAACCTCACACCTTCAATACCGTTAAGTCCTCCATAATCCCTCTATGAACCAGTCCCCCGGAATTAGGACAAGGCCTACTCTAACGCAACTTGACCCGTATGATCAGACCATTGGGTGCATCAGAATACCCCCTTGAGTCTACATACCCATGGTAAGTGGAGTTACAAAGGATCTCCCCACAATAGTTCGGGCTTCAAGAATGTCTGTGGGGCTACATTCCCATGGTAACCTGGAGTCTAACCATGGGACACCAATGTGAACCTCCATGTTCTAGGGATTAAGGGTTATCACTTTCTTTTCCATTCAATGAGGAATAGTGATTATTCAAAGGAGTTATATTCGCTTCTCATTTGATGAGGAGAAAACTCCTCCACTTCCCAGAATGCATCCCAGGGCCCTCCCACTGAGGTAAGTCCCCAATCTTCTAAGGAAAGGCCACATGAACTTTAATGTCATCTCATATTAAAAGGTTCATTGCTCCACACCCTCACCCACTGTCACCCCAACCTCTTCCACTATCGGCTCTCCCTCTTCCACCAATAGAAGAGGAATCATGTGGTTAGTTGGATCCCTCGCATCCTCTTGTTTCTCACACTGAGCATGACTCACGTGGGCTTAGAGTTTTGTGAAAATTACAAAATCCACACAATATGAACTACAAGAACATTGATTCATGATCAAATTAGGATACATAGGATGCCTACTTGAAGGATTGAGATCAAAAGGGTGCCCTTATAAAAGGGTTCACCCAATCATGTTCCCCTCAAATGGGAATCTTCCATGCGTAAGCCCTAGAAAATATGAACTACAAGAACTCTGATTCCTGATCAAATAGGATATATTGGAAACATACATGAAGGGCCAATCTCAAAAGGGTTCCCTTCCAAAAGGGTTCACCCAATCATGTCTTCTCAAATGGGAAACTTCTAGGCGTAAGCCCCCCCAAAATTCCGAACTACATGGGTTCTAATTCTCTCTCAAGGATATGTAAGAAACCCATATTAAGAGTCTAATCCCAACATCAAGTCACCTTCTATCCCCACTGGATGATGATAAACTCCAGATCTCCTTATTATATGGTTCAAGTTAGCATCACCTTTGTAAAATCAAATATATGTATGCTTATGAAGATCCTGTGAAGAAGGGGTAGCCCATGGACACACTCTTTGGGAATGAACTAAGGATTAACAAACATATGAACATGACATAAATCTATAAGAGAGTCTCATAATAGATAGTAACTCATCCTAGAAGGGGTGAGGTGAGCTTGAATTCCCATCCTCTCGATCAATGGGGTCCTTAAGTGTCGTTGGAAAAATCATAATCCAACGAGTTCCTTCATTTGGAAAGAAGGTCCATGAATCAGGGATACCAGGGTCGTTTGGTGTTTCTGGCTCCACGAATAAACCCATTGGAGACCATCTGAGGAAGTTATATCCAAGAAGGACCGATTTCACAAGTACTTGACCCCATTCAATTGACTATTGGGACCATATGTCTAAAAAATCTCCTTCACAATATGAAAGGTGTGAATTACCTAGACCCTACAGGGTTAATCCAACCTTTTTTTAAAGGATAATGATGTAGAATGGGTCAAAACAAAAGAAATAATTAATTTGACAAGAAATCATCTCTGGGAAAAAAGAGACGGGTGATGATTCTCGTTGAACCATTTCCTTATGCGCCCTAAAAACACGCAACCTCGAAGGCGAGAAAAATAATGGTGAATTAAATGTTAGTCCTTAACCAAGGTGTGGTCTTACCCCACTCAAGCCTCTTTTCCCCACAAAAAAATAGAGGAAAGGGGAAGGGGGCCAAGCTAAATCGTTAGATATGCATATGTTTAAAATAATTCTACTTTGATGAGGATTTGTGGTCTGTATGTCATATATGTATGTTTTAGGTTCCCACAGAGTAACCTTTGATCCAAATGACATCCCTAAGAGCAATGCAGATGTACGCATTAGCGATCCCACAGGCGGCTAGGGACCTAATGAAGAGCATGACCTCCTCGCCTTCCCAGCATCTTCAACATTGGGTATCCAACATGATGATCAAAGAGTACCACCTTAATGGTACTCTCCCCATAGTGGAGGCCTTGAGACACGCCCTTCAGTCTACAAAGACTCTTAAGATGCCTCCTCAGCCACAACCAACACCTCATCACAAGGAAGCCCCAGTGGTAATCTCAAACCGTTTTAGGAGCCTTTCCCCAGAATGTGACAATGAGTACCTCCCTTATCTTAGGGAGGTAGATGAAGTTAATGCTAACCACTTCATCTCGACTGCACATGGGTATTACTTATGGGCCTCCACCAGAGACCGTCACCATCGACACCAGACGACTAGGCCTCCTCTTTCCGAAGAGGACCTTATGCCAATGGCACCTGCTGAAGTCTAGGAGAACCAGACCCCTCAGGCTTCCTACCAAGGTTGGAGAATATATAATCGGAAACACGCTATCAACCTAGGTTTTAGGAGAAAATACATCGTAAAAATGTGTTGGCATTCAACAGGTAGACATAAGACTCCACCCCCTCCACTCAAGCCCACCACAGAAATAGAGTGGTACAATACGAGCACAAGCACATTCCCGCTAGTGCTTGTCGATCTCTCTATGAAGTCAGAGTGGAAAATTTTTGGAATATTTAGATACCTACCAATTCACAAGAATCCCATTATCCAAATTGGATTGAAACTAGATATATGCATGCACAAATAACTATTAACGCATTTCAAGCCTTCCATCCAAATAGGAAAGCAACCAGCTATACGCATGCACAAATACCTTCTGACACATTTCAAGCCTACTATCTAAATAGGATGGAAACCAGCTATACACAGGCACAGATACATGTGGATACATATCAAAAACACCATCCAAGTAGTGCAACAAAATGAAAATATGAGTAGAGTTATATTCATGTGGATGCATAAAAAGACCGTGAGACAAATACAGTGGAAAAGATTAGATGAAAATCCCTGCTTGTGAATATGGAGTCCACCAGTTAAATACGATGGAAATAGGAGAAGGTAATTAGTGGAAGACATGTTCCTCTGTCCCGGCACATGAGAGCTTCCAGTATATACTAGAAACTCATGGAGGACCAGAGAAGGCACAAAATCCTACTCTGATATTGGAATGAGCCTTCATACCTGTTCTAGACAAAGATGTATCTTAAAACATCCTTTAAATGATGGAAGATCAGATGTTCATCCCAGACCATATCATCCAATCAGGCAAAGACATTATCACATCAACAGAAAAGGAAAGAAACCGAGCCCACAACCTAGTTTACTCGAATGGAATGACTCACTCTCAAAATGAGTTAGTCACTCTAGAGCAGTTATGCATCCCTAATACAGTCCAGGAGGGTCAAATTCAATATCCCATGATACATAGACAACAGGATCAGGAACACATACTTGTTCCAACTACGGTACACCGGTCCAATGTGGTGGACACTCCAGGACAGACATATATCCCTGCCAAAATTCAAGATGTCCGTCGGTGTATCTCGACGACATCATGGGACTCAACAAGACAGAGAACTATATATGAAGGCTATTACCAACAACAGAAGACACTGGTTACCTACTATAGAGTGCTAAAAATGAAACGTGCTGAAGGAAACCAAAAAATGAAGAGCACATACATGATCCTGATCTGCTGGAATCTAGGGTTATTGACACCCTGAAACATATATCAATAAAGGATCAAGACAATGTCAGTCCATTACCAAATTATGGAAGTGGGATAAGCAGTTGTGAAGGCCCTCCCCACAATGTTGCTACCAGAAGCTCTGAAGGTCCTCCCTAGAGCACCCACAAGGGCTTACTCTGTGATCTAGGAATGATCAATCAAGAGAGCCTATATCATGATGCGTGTCAGGGAATACCTCCCCTCATCCTGATGATCAGACAGCAAGAAGGTCCTCCCCTTACTGTCATCTGCTCTGATGGTCCTCCTCAGGGTATACACTACAGATATGCTTCTCTTTGTAGTCAGGAATCAAGTCATGATGATAGTCATCGCCATGATGACCCTCATTGCAAAGGCCCTCCCTGCAATGGCAGTTGCTATAAAGGTCCTCCCCATAGTAACATCAAGCAATGAGAAGGTTATACTCTCATTGTAGTATATCCTGAAGGCCCTCCCCAGGATTTTCAATGTAGAAATTATCCATACAACCAAGTATCAAGTCATGATAGTAGTCCTCTCCATAATGACAGTCATTACGAAGTCCCACCCTACAATGGAGGTTTCTTTGAAGGTCCTCCCCATAGTAACATAAAGAAACAATAAGGTACTCCTCTCATTATAGTACATCATAAATGCCCTTCCTAGAATGTGCACTGTAGAAATTCTCCCTATATCTAGGTATCAAGTCATGATGGTAGTACTTTCCATAATAATAGTCATTATGAATCCTCCCCTATAATGGAAGTTTCTATGAAGGTCTTATCCTTAGTAATATGAAGCATTGAGAAGGTCCTCCTCTCACTGTAGCCCACCCTAAAGGTCCTCCCTAGAGTATACGCCATAAAGACATTTCCCACGATTGGGAATAAAGTTGAAATAGTAGCCCTCTCTATTGGAACACCAATTTTGAAGGTCCTCCCTACAACCAAAATTTATACTGGCAAGAAAGAGCTCCCCTTTCTAGAACAAATGTGAGAAATCCCTCTTATACTGAGAAACTAAAAAAGATGGAGTAAAACACATCAGGCACTTCATCTATGATGAGTGATATTCATTCTCAACCAGAAGATTTCCCGAGGACACACTCATATTCTAATCCACCCTCATGCATCCGTAAATCAATAAGGCACTGACCAACCCGATTCCAAGGATTGAAATTATTAAGAAGCAGTCGAGCTGGGCATATCAAGTAGAGGAGCCTTCAAAATAACATCAACATGATATGTTACTTATGATAAGACAACTAGCTAAGGATAATATACCAGTGATGTATCGGCCAACAACCACTTCTCACTTCGAAATACCTGGAGATTTGACTTGGGAATGTATACATGACATTCACCTCAATATATGGATGAATCTTCGTTAGATGAAAGAAAAATTTCTACCCTATGAAGGGTATATATATCACATCAACACATTAGGGGAGCTTCGACTTCTAATCGACCTATAAGTTCTGTCATTCACATGGTAGCTATGATTAGAAAGGTGAAAAAAAATCAAGAACTAGATTGCCTCCATGAACTGCATATGTTGTGTTGCCTCATTGGCGATGCCCCGAATGGAGTTCACATTTGGGGATAGGGAGAACATGGAGATCTACACTTTAACCCTTGTACTGTCTAGAAAATCCAATTAGAAATGACATCTTGTAATGTCATCACTAAAAGGAAACAATCAAGTGAAACCCATGATCAGGAAAAATGGAATACTAAGCAAAAAAATAGACTAGAGTAAGTCTCAAAATCATCAGGACAGAAGATATCAAACCATAAAAAATCATCTGAGTTAGGAAAACAAGAACATCTAGCAGGCTTCCCTCTTAAGGTAAGCTAACCAGAAAGTAGTGCTCATGTCTTCAAAAGACCATAGACTCCGTAAAGGCCCAATACCATACTCAGCTCTTACCCACACGAGAGTACGTAAAACTGAAAATGTTTCCATAGCGGTGACTATCACCACAATGCGGGAATAACCCCAACCCACAGGGATGGGGGAATTTTTAAATAAAAGTTCCCCCGTAAGACCAAAAAATCAAAGATGTAGTGAATCAATGGATGAATGGGAACAACCCCATACCGCAAGGTTGGGGGAATTTTTACCTCAATTCCCCTCACAGCGGACGTCTATCTTCTCCTGTCTAGGAAGAACGATGGACAGAAGAGTCACCCATTCCACCCATTCTCTTGGTTCGCACCTTCCGAGATAAAGGCGCATTACAAGGTCATATCATGGCTCCCATTGGGTCAATATTTTCTAAGAAACCCTAATTATATCACAGAATGGAAGGATAAAGTCCAAAAAAGGATGTAGAAAGCCTTTCTACCATTCAACACCAAGTACACCACCCCTAATGTGGTATGCCTTAGTGAACATGGTAAATGTCAACCCCACAGAGCTCACAGGAAATGAAACAGAGGGATATGAAGTAAGGGAAGATGGTTCCCTCCCAGACACATCCCATGCTGAGCTTGATGGTGTACATACCTGTAACCAGAGAGCGGTCCTAAATTTGGGAACCCCCTCAGTTAATCTGACACTACCTCTTGCACGAAACCCCAATAAGGAGAAGAATAAATTAATGTTCGACTATGAACTACCTTATCCTCCCCATAGAAATACATCCCTCACTCTTGAGGAAAGGTTCCCCAAGAAGGAGGATGAAATATGAAGATCTCAGAAGAAATAATGCTGAGCTACATCGAGGGAGCTACCTCACTGGATGAGTTTCCCATGTGGAACGTCAGTAGGTGCTCCTAGAAGAGGTGCCCTTTCCACATGCACTCATTCCGAAGAATGAAGCCAAGCTTGGAGGCTCATTCAATCCAGCACTGGGAGCATCAAATTACTTAAACCCATCCCCGAAAGGACATCTAGACTTCCCCCACTGGAAAGGCATCTATAAAAAATTTAGGGAAACCCACTGAGGATACCACCAACTGGATATCCACCCCAAATTACAAGAGTGTCGGCACTCCCAGTCTTGGACACTACCACACCAGCCCAAGCTCAAGCCCGACATGATTTGAATCAAGGGATCTTGAACACCATTGATCAATTAATAGCTCGACTATAAGCCATGGAGAGGTGGTGTGCTCTGATATAACCAAAGAAAAAACCCTACCTGATTGGTTGTGCAACGTCCCACCACAACCGAATTTTAGAAACCCTATATTCCCAGTATTCGATGGATCAGGGGACCCTAAATAGCATTTAATGAATTATTCCTCTTACTGAAACCCCATGATGGATACTCTGAATCAAAAAGTAGTAGTAAAACTCAGGTGCTTCGTACAAACCCTGTAGGGATCATATTTTGTATTGTATACTAGCATTCTATCCAATTCAATCATAGGTTGGGAGGACCTCTGACAACAATTTATCTTCAAGTTTAGTTCGGTTATAACTAAGATGATAGTTAGTGATGTCATGAACTGCAAGCAGTATGAAAATGAAAGAGTCTCAAACTTCATTACCCGATTGAAAGGAATGACTTATTCCATGAACCGAAAACTCACCCAGGATGATATGCTCGCCATGTGCATCGATAAGCTTCAGGATGAATTTCAAACACCACCCATCCCGGTGAAGTATGCAAGTGGGCTTAGAGATTTCTCTTCCATTTCCAAAAGATAGAATAATCCTTTCAACAGACCAACATCAAGTCCTATGTGGCCCCATTATTCCCACAGAAAATAATTGGAAAATATGAAGAAGATTCTTTCATGATTAAGCCACCCCCAGCACTATCTCTAGTTGTGAGGCCTCCACTGAACCGTGCAGGACCCCATGGATGCCAACCACTACCACTACATTGGAAAGATGATAGAAAAGGTGCTAAAATAAATCAGTTTGATGAAAAAAGAAACAATTTATACTCATTGAGAGATAACTAGGTCCACAACTGTATCATAACTGCCATGAATTGCAACTTTCATTGGTTACTAGAGCTGAAGCGAGCCAATTAAGTGGGTCTCAAAGGCCATCAAAATTATTATCCCTATCACTAAATACTGGGACTCAAAATCTAGGAATGCATTATTTTCAAGGATCTACTACAAAAGATGGTAGATTCTGTGCAGGTCAGGTTGGGTCTTCCACCAGCACAGGTGGTGTATGTTTCCATCTCAGACTCAAGAGAGGAAGAAGAAGGAAAAATAGTCACCAGTAAGAAAGAGAAAAAGTTTGATAATTGTATGTCCTGGAAGTCAATAAATTTATTCCATGGAATCCTCCAGGAATAGTTGAAAAAAACCAACCGTGCCCTCAAAATCTCCCAATACAACACAACCGTCCTCCTCAGCCCCGCAACCCTCTAAAGGCTAGAAGGTAAGAAAGAATGAGAATGAAGATGGTCTGACACCAAAGCTGAAGTCAGTGTTGAAACTTTTAGACTTCATACTAATAGACTTGGTACAACAGTCACCTCCCCGCCAAATGGTACAACAGGAACCAACCCACCAAATGATACAACATGCACCGCCCCACCAAATAACACCATCAGAAGGTGACTGTCAGACAAAAACATTATCAGATCAAGAACTGTTCTTCTTCTCCATTAATGTCATTCACTTGATGGATCCCTTCTTTGGTGGAGACTATGGCCATGAACCCAAATTCCCCAGACCCAACTGGAGAGATTATGGAAGAGGCCATAGAGGCTGAAGGTTTCTTGGAAGGCACGATCATAGTAGGAGTCAAATTATAGGACACACCAAAAATCAAACTGTTAACATCACAGAAACTCGTGGAGGGACCCTCTGTTAGACACAACAAGAACTTAAATGCTCTTCCAGCCCATTCATAAGAAATAAAAGCCCAATTATCTTGTAATATTCATCAGGGGATTAAAAAATATAATATTTCCCAATGCATGTAGGCGAACTTGTTCGGAAAAACCCAAAAAATACCACATTACCACCGACCCTGCTCACAAAGTTCAAACCATCTACTTCCAAAGACAAAGACCCTAAAGTTTCTATGAAAAAGAAACCCTGAGCCAGGAAGCACCGACCATTAGAACCAAAATATGATATTCTAAAGCAGATGGATTTAATACTAGTGAAACATTCAATCCTGGATGTGTTAAGCATGTCCGTAGATCTTAGAGAGGCACTCATCAATCCTTACAAAGTCCCCAAGAGTTCGAGGCCGATGTTGTAGTAGAAAAAGTCTATCGAATGAAGACCAATCCTGAAGAATGTCACGCCGTCCTCTCCTTCACAGAAAGGGATGATGAATCCATCATGCAAGGGCACATCAAACCCTTGTATATGTTCTGTAAGATAAATGGAAGTGATGTTAAGAGGATTTTCATCGAAATAAGCTCTAGAGTCAACCTCCTCCCATGGAAGACACTTCTTCGTCTAGGCTACAATAAATATAGCTTGACACCATCCACTACAAATCTTCTAGGATATAAAAAAAGTGAGCAGAATCCACTGGGATGAATCAAGATTAAAACACAGTTTGGGGACCTCATGTTTGATTCCAAGTTCCTGGTAGTGTGATAAAGTATGGCCTTCAAAATATTATTTAGGAGGCCATAACTACATAAACACGCTACAATTCTGTCATCATACCATCAGTGTGTCAAATATTTCACTAATGGGAAAAAATACATTGCATGCCGATAAATCCACGTTTAAGTCCTCCGAGTTGCATTATATCAATGCAGGGTTCTTTGAGTTTGAATGAAATTATCCATCAACCGATGAGGTTGACTGGGTTACTACCTAGAATGGATTGGAAACTACTCCCACTGATACCCTCTAGTAACTTGGGGAAGTGTATGTATTACCCATCAACCAAGTTGAATGCATAAGTGAAATTTCAGATGCATACTCAATTTTCTACATGGTCTCTATTATGGACACCATTTCCAAAGACACAAAAGAGTAGGATGACTCCCATGATGTCAGGAAAATCCCTAATAGAGATGATTCTGACCCATCCATGGGACCCCAAAATACCCTTTCCTTACTCACTAAGGAAAAAGATGATTTATCTCCCAATGTTGGAGAGTTAGTCTTGATAATAATCTCTCTATAAAAAGAGGAAGAAAAGGAAGAAGTGGAAAAAGGGGAAGAATAAGAAGAAGAATAATACCTTAAAGATTCCCATCTTGTGTTCAAAGAAGGTGTCTCCACCATAATCGATGAACTTAAAGAGATAAACCTAGGCACCAAAGACAACTTTCACCCCAGTCTGATTAGTGTGTCTATACCTATCAAGGAGCAGGAGGAGTATACCTCCTTCCAAAAGAAAAATAGAGATGTTTTTTCCAATAATTACACAAAAATATCAGGCCTTGATCCGTAGGTTTTCACTCATCATCTGGGCTTAAAAGAAATCTCCAGGGCTATAAGAAGGCAACCAGAAGGACTCACCCAACTCATGCTACCAAAATAGAGGCTGAAGTTGAAAAGCTGATTAGATCCAACATCATATGGGAGGTCCAGTATCCGATCTAGATGGAGAACATAGTCTCTATCAAAAAGAAGAATAGATAGATTATATTTTGTGTTGTCTTTAAGGACCTCAATCGACATTTCCAAAAAGTTGATTTCCTGGTCCTGATAACAATATTGTTGATCAATGAAACTGAAGGATATGAGGCACTCTCCTTATGGATATCTATTCTGGATACAATCAGATCTAAATAGGCTAAGGATATAAAGAATATACTTCTTTTAGGGCCCCTCAGGGAGTGTTCTGTTACAAGGTGATGCCCTTTGGTTTTAAAAATTTCAGCGCCAAATATCAACATGCCATGCATCACATCTTCAAGACCTTTTTGGGAAAGTTCGTCAAGTGTTATGTCGACGATCTGGTGGTTAAATCAAGAAAGCACTCAAACCTCCTATCTGATCTTGAAACCATATTCAAAAAATTGTGACAACACAGTTTAATGATGAATCCCCTAAAGTGCACCTTTGGCATTACCTCTGGAAAATTCCTCATCTTCATGGTACGACATCATAACATCGAATTCGACCCTGAGAAGACAAAATATATCTTCATAATGTCCCCACTTCATAACCACACTGAGTTGAGAGGTCTATAGGGGAACCTCTCCTACATTTGGATCTTTATAGCCAACTTGGTGGGTAAATGTTTACCTTTCACCAGGTTAATGAAGAAAGGGGTTATGTATGAGTGGGATAATGATTTCCATGAAGTGTTCAATAATCTAAAAATATATATCCCAAGCCTAATGGTAATAATACCTCCAGTTGAGGGGAGACCACTCATTTTGTACGTAACCACCCCGGAATGCTCATTATGCACCTTCCTCATGCAGAAGAATGATGCCAATAGTTAGAACATCCTCTATCATATTAGTTGAACAATGATTGATGTTGAAACTCGATATTAAAAAAATGGAAAAGAACTGCCTAGCCCAAATCTTTGTGATTCAAAAATTTAGGCATTACCTACAACACTATGAGTTACACCTGGTCTCCTGCTATAACCTGCTATAATATATCCTAAATATTCCATTGTTAAATTGAAACCTATCAAGATGGGAGGTCATCCTACAATAGTTTGACATATGGTACGTACCTCCGAATGACATCAAAGGCCCGACGTTAGCATACTTCCTGACAGAGCACCCCTCAGAAGAAACCACACCATTGGAAGCCAAACATCTGGATGAAGAAGTGTTCTTTATCTAGGAGGACCCCCAGATGTGGGAAATATACTTCGATGGTGCTTCCTGAAGCTTGACAAGGAAAAGGATGGGGATCCCAAGGTCAAAAAAGTGGGGCTGGGAATTATACTTGTGTTCCCTAAAAAGTCTGTCCTTCCTTACTCTTTTATACTTTTAGATGGGTGTACAAATAATTAATTAGAATATCAGGCCCTCATTACGGGCCTGGAACTTGTATTTTATGTACAATACAAACACCTAATGATAAAGGATGATTCATAGCTAGTCATAAAACATGTCAATTGGTGACTATTCCATTAAGAAAGAAGTATTGGCCCCCTTCATGAACCATGTTCGAGAACGGATTATATAATTCCCATCAGAACCAACATTGAATTATTTCCTCCAATCTCAAAATGCCCAAGATGACACTTTCTAAAATGCATCCATGACCATTTCTGATCCAGAGTAGAATGAAATGGTCATTAGCATTTCCCACCATCGGATGGTTTTTCCATTTATCTATAGAAATGCAGAGAAAATCGACGAAATTTTCCCTATTTCTAAGCCTTATGGTCACACCACTGGATTGATGATTCCCATTGAAAATTACCTTTGAAAGGGGGAACTCCCACTAGATTGGGATGTAAAGGAACAAGTCCTAAGACGGGCAGTCAATTTTCCCTTGTACAATGGGGTGAACCAAGAAAAATTTATATACAAACTAGGCCTTGACAGAGTCCTTCTCAGGTGCATTGATGGAGAAGAGAATATTTTCATCATAACGGAAGTGAACACAAGAAATTTTGGAGCACACCAATCAGCAACCAAGCTCTCTCACCACATCCGATGGCTTGGGTATAACTGGACCACTATGATACATGATTGTTCCATATTCACTAAGAAGTTTCATTATTTCAAAGTTCATGCCAATTTCATACACTGAACCCTGGAGTTAATTCATATAGATAAGTACTTCTGGCCATTCCCCACCTGGGGGATGGATGTTGTGGGTCCATATCCCCTCACTATAGCCAGACAATTCATGTTCATACTCACAGTGATCAACTTCTTTTCAAAATGGGCCGAAGCCATACCCCTTAATGAAGTTGGGGAAAAATATCATTAAATTTGTAAAGTCCGACATCATTACTAGATTTGGTGTCCCTCATACAATACTGACAGATAACGACACCAACTTCTAATTTGCTAAGTTGGACAAGTTTTACCTAGAGTATGGAATCAAAGACATCTATTCATCCTGCTACCACATGTCAACCAATGGGAAGATAGAGGCATTCAATACGAATTTGTCCAACATACTCCATAAGATGGTAGATATAGATAAGAAATCATGGAAGATAATCTACTTCATGCTTTGTGGGCTTATAAGACCATGACCTGTACTACCACCCAGGCGACCCCGTACTCACTAGTATATGGGGAAGAGGTGGTTTTACCTATCGAAATATAGTTTTCATCACTTCATGTGGCCATTTGTGGTCAAATTTAACTAGAAAAGAAATCATAGAGATGGTTTGATGAATTAGAGTAGCTAGATGAGAAAAGTTTGTACACTTTAAACAATTTGGAAATCTATCAAAATCGAATCACACAAGCCTTTAACAAAAAGGTTCACCTTCGATCTTTCCTCTTAGAAGAAATGATGTTAGTCCTAAGAACCTAGATGATACGTGGGAAGAAGCCCCCAAAGCCTGAACCAAAGTGGGAAGGACCATATTTCATACATAGGGTCTATTGAAATGGAGCATACACCCTGATATCAATGTAAGGACAGCTCATCACAACTCTCACAAATTCAATGTTTCTGAAGAAGTACATCACGTAATAGTAATGCACATGCCATTGTACAATATCTAAGACCTTAAACTATGAGTAGTAATACCGTTAAGTCATGGTACAAACTCTATGACCCTAAACTATTAGTTGTAGTCCTTTCCACATGACATTAAACTATAAGGAAACCATCGTCGCTGCATGACTCTAAAATGAACAACCTCGGGTCCTTGATGTAAGAAGTTAAACTACATATCACACAAAGCATCCTAATTTCATGATGATAAACTAAATAATCACTTTCATAACTACGTAAATATTGGATCCTTCCCTTGCATGATATATAGCGATGCCTCGATCCTAAATCTTGGCCCAACCTCCCAAAAAATGCCTATATCATATCCTCTATTCGCCCACATTGGTGCGGGAAAATCTTGTCACTCCTTGTTTCTCACATTGAGTGTAACTCACGTGAGATTAGGATCAGTGGTAAGGATTATCTTATGCAAACACATTATAGAGAATTATGGTAGACCCAAAACTGATAGAAAATAAAACAAAACTGTTCTTACCGCTACAGACTGAGTCAGATCGGTACATAGAATGTTCAGAACTACATATGGCTTGATTCATGCTCTTGAAGGATATGTAGTGATGCTCAAATTTGGAATCTCGGCCCAACCATCAAAAATAAGAAAATTACCCCACATGTTCCTACACATGGACCGAGCCAGATTAGTACATGGAATGTTCAGAATTATATATGGATTGATTTCTTCTCTTGTAGGATATGTAGTGACACCCAGATTTGGCATTCCATCCCAACCACCATAAAAAAATTACCCTTTTCCCATTTTTAGACATACTTGTATAGGGAGTATGTGAAAGGTCCTAACCACATGAAAATAAACTACGAGATTCTTCAAGAGTTATGTGTGGCCTAATTCTCAGTGTTATAGGATCCCGCACATTCCCCTCACTCATGAGAAGTCAAAAGATTCTGCTTCCCCCTATAAATATGAGTTAGATCTAAGCCGAAGTTATTGTAGTTCACGGTTAATCAAATTCTATGTATTCTTTATGTTCCCAGGAACATCTTTCCTATTTGTCAAAATCCATATTCTGGGAAGCCTTGGATCAACCATAACCCTCCATGGCCATCTGATATGGAAGGCCAGTGTCTTGTAGACACCTTTGTTTGGCAATGCACATCATTCCCTAGTGGCTCTGCATATGTTTCCCCCAAAAATGACTGTCAATCAATGGAAAATTCATCCCTAGGACAATCCTCTCCTATCTTAATACACCAAATGGATTCCAAGACCCATTATATCCCTTATGATTCAAGTTTCCCCCCAAAATATAGTTTACACATTCAATCATCACTCATGACTAAGGAATGCCACAACATCCTGATTTTGATTAACTCAAAGCTATTAAATATCTTTATGATAGAAAAATCACTCTCACTTCATGACAATAAACTTCCACACATCATGTCCTCACTACACGATGTTAAAATTCAAGGCCAAAATCACCATTGTTTCATGACATTAAACTAAACAACATTGTTTTAAGCCTAAAGTGCCCTATGATGTTGATTTTTCTATTCTTTGGTAATGACCCAGAATCCTCACAATCCCTTGTTTCTCACACCAAGAATAACACACATTAGCTTTGGGATCTTAGAGAGATACCCACCATGACATTATGGAAAAACCATCTAGGAATTTGGTCCATGTTACACAACCCTAAAATTCATGTCATGGTTCCCTTACCTGAGAGGAACCCCACATCTTGTCCATGTGACGTTAAATGACTAGGTACCCCAAAGATGGGACGAATGCCTCACCATACATATGAGCCAGATCTATGTAAGAGAAACCTGGCTCTCTGAGCAAATTGCAGCCCAATGTTCCAAATATGTCCGGACACACTCCTTCCATACCTCAAACTCTATGCTCTGAGAAATCTTGAATCCCAATAACCATTTATGGCCATCAGAGATGGAAGGCCAGTGTCCTGTGGACACCTTTGTTTGACTATGCACATCATTCCTTGGTGGATCTATATATGTCGCCTACAAAATGACCATCATTCAAAGGAAGATTCAACCCCTGGAGAGTCCTCTCATATCTTAGTATGCCCAATGGATTCCATGCCCTGTTCCATCCCTCCCGATTCAAGGGACATCCAAGTCATCGTTTAAATTTTCCTCCCTACACAAATTCTAGATATATCATAACATATAGACCTGATTCATCTATGGTCCCTTTTTAGGTTTCCAAATATACCCCATCCATATGCATGAAGTTAATCCGCATACAAAAGAATATCCCCCATTCATTTTTGGGAGAGGTTTAGCTAAAATTACTCCTTTGTGTGTTCAAGTTCACCCCTTGTAGAAGGTCACATAACATATTTAAAAAGTTACAAATCTCCATAATCCTTCATATCCATCAGATATGGAAGGCCAGTGTCCAATGGACACCTTTGTTTGACTATGCACATCATTCCATAGAGGCTCTGTAAATACCACCTACAAAATATTCATCAATCATAGGCAAATTCATTCTCAGGAGATTCCTTTCCAATTTCTGTATGCTCAAATGAAATTCATGCCCTATCACACCCCCAAATTTGAAAAAACCATAGATAATTGAATACATACATTCTTGTTTCCAAATTCCCCTAACATGGGGGGGGGGGGTTCTATCTGAACTGACCATTCACCATCTCTCCCTTACACAAGTAAGAACTGAGCGAGAATGATTTCCCACTCAAAGCCAATATGGATATCCATAATGATTTTAGACACCATTAATCAGGACAGCCACACACTGTGTCTCCCAACATCAAAATAAATTCTAAGTGTTTTAATCCCTACCAATACATTGAAGATAGAAGGCCAGTGTCCTACAGACACCTTTTTTTGACTATGCACATCATGCCCCAGTGGCTCTGCATATGTCGCCTACAAAACAACCATAAATCAAAGGAAAATTCGTCCCCAAGAGAGTCCTTTCCTACCTTCATATTCCTAAAATGTCTTCTAAGTCTCATGTAGGTCCAAAATTCACAAATTAAGGGTCAATAAAATTCTCTAATTCACGTTTCAATGATATTAGAACATTCTCAGCTAACAAATTCGGAATTGGGGACCCTACCCTATTAAGTTTGGTGAAATATATTTGACATAAAACATCAGTAATAAGTTTTTTTGGTAGGACTACGAACTGCTAGAGAAGGAAAAAATAAATATACTTTCCTGAGGGAAAATCTGTTGAAGGAACCTCTAAGTAAAAGCTGAGTATCATTCATCAAAAACGTTGAGTGATCAAAAAACATATAAAATGTGTTTGGTTAAAAATAGGAAAGGGCGGTCTAATAAAATATTAAACTTATGACCACTAAGACTATGTTAAGTAGCCTTAATAAAAAATTTGGGTAATAATGAAAAATACATAAAATATTGTGAGGTGTTCTGTAAAACCTCAACAATAGTCAAACTACGATCACTGAGTCCCGTGACTCAGGAAAAACTTAGAGCCTGAGTCGATTATTCGAGTTTACTAGTCATGGTTTAAAATTAATACTGGATTGAAATAATGTTTATATGATTGATTGTGATTGATTTACATGAAATGAAAAGGAAAAGAAGAATGATTTAAAGGAAAATTAGTTTCATTTAATTTTGTAATGAAATGGAGGAACATCCCTAGTCTGTAGTCTCTCCAAACTAAAAAGAGGAAGGGTACATATCATGATGCGGGGTGGTGATACAATGAGGATAGTTTCTCCCTTTCCAGAAGGATAGAATGTTATTTCCAAGAGCCATAAATAGTTTGCTCTAAAGAAGCTCTCTCCTCTATTTCATCCTTGACTGTCAGACGCACTCGCTCCAGAATGACTTTAAGGCCCCACCCTTTCTTCTAGATGGATTTGTAATTGGCACACGAAGAGGCCAATTGATCCCTCAACCTTACTACGAGGTCCTCTCACACCTGAAAAATATTCCTTTTAGGTGTCCAAAAAATCACGAGCCTTCGCCTACTCAACCGTTAGGGGATTGTATTCCTAAGAAACATCTCGGAAGGTCACATCCTAGTGATGGGAAGAAATGAACTTGGAAATATTTTGCTCACTGGAAGCAAGGCCTTCTTGGGAAGTGATGATATGTTAGATAAGGAGGTGTATGTTTCGATAATAAAATCCGTTAGAACCTAGATCAGTGAATAATCAATAAAAATTGTCAGTATCATCATCAATAGTGGCTGGCATGCGCATCACAACATGTGAAAATTTGCAATATTTATTTACCTACTAACTACTATAGAAGTGGCGAGTAGGGTTGAACCATGGAGAGAATGTTATTAGACACTAGAAATGTCCTTTTAGAGGAATGTTCAGGTAGATGAGCTTTAATTGTGTGATTAAAAACTAAGTTCTAAAAACTAAATGAATATTTTAATAATGACTATTTAAATTAACTAAAACTATCGAAGTGAACTAAGATATGAAAGAAACTGGCAGAGTTGGAAGTGTCAGAGTCATGACGTCCGTTCAAGTGCATGCAATGTCAATTATTTAATTCCCACATTTGAATATTTATTTATTCAATTATCACTGATTCCAAATTTAATCAAAATACTATCTGGTCTTGTTCTCTGATGTTAGACAGTATTTCAATGTTTACACAAATTATCTGTCATTTCGTTCTCTGTCCTGACAAATAATTTGCGTGTCATTATAGCACTGAATCACTTGGTGAAATACAAAAACCCGTTTCTCAAAAAGTCTAAGTATCTACCTGTTTCGGGTTCACTCACATGAGATCACTTATTCAGTATCACTCACACAAGTTTGAAAAAGATCACACACAAAATATTAATTTTCCAACTAATATATTTATTTATTCAGAATTAGCTCATGCGCTTGATCGAATTCTGAATAAATAAATTCTCTGATGAACTCCTATTCGTGATTACTTATTAGGTATCACACGAACCGGTACCAAAGCATGTGTTCAGAGCCCAAATGAAAATTAATTTCATCACAGATATAATTAATTAAATAAACATCCAATTAAAATTAATTCAAAAGGCAATAAAAAATAGGAATAAATTAAAGACATGCATTCACCATCACATTTGTCACAACTCCAACACAAATGAAATTAACCAACCATCACGATGAAATAACACATAAAATAATATATAGAAGATATCACTGTTCTCATGTCATTGTTGTGGTCACCGCAAGACACCGAAAATGATCGTAAAATAATAATCATCCCTCCACTCTGTGCAGTCGCTGATGCCGTACCCAAATCAAACCACCACACCGCTGAAAATATGCTCCGATCAGTGCTTTCACTCACCATGCGACGTGAATCTCTGGAATCCAAGAGAATTTTGATGACATATATGAACCTCTTATATGCTCCTAGTGATAGTTTTCCGCTAGCTGATGCATGCTGAAATAGCCGAGAGTGGGGTGGGATTGAGGCAGCTGGGTTGGGAAGCAGGTGATGAGAGGGAAGGTCAAGGCTAAGGGAAAGGGGGAGTGGCGGCTGGGTAGTAGGAAATAAGGGTGAGAGGATGGAGCAGTGTGTGAGGGGAGAGCCGAGGGAGTAGGGGGAGCTGGTTGTGTAACTCAGGAGGCCGACAGGTCTTGGGGAGAAGATGGAAGTGGGGTGAAAGGGGGGCGAGCGGGTGTTGGCTGAGTGGAGTGGGGGTTCATGGGAATAGGAGGGGCGGTCGATGGGTGAGAAGGTGGGGAGGCGGTAGTGGGTAGGCGGGATGGGGAGGGGAGGCAGCGGGTGAGAGGGAGGGAGAGGGAGGAAATGGAATAAGGGGATGAGGATTGGAGAGAAGGATGAGGATGAGGGGGAGATTGGAGAGAGGGATGCGGAATAATGGGGAGGGTGGATGGGTGGTGCGGGTTATTTGGGGTGTGAGTGGGGGAGAGGATTGGAGAGAGGTAGGGGGGATAAGGAATTGGGGGGATTGGAGAGAGAAAAATGGAGAAAAATGGGGAGGGGTGACGTGGGTAGTTAGGGGGGAAGTGGGGAGCATGGGAATAGGGAGGGGTGGAGAGCAGGACAAGGGGGGAAATGAAGAAAAATAAAAAAGATAAATTCAAATTAAATTAAAAAAATCTATTTATCTTATTATGTTAAATAATAATAATAATAATACTAATAAGAATAGTAGTAATACTAATAATAAGTATAATTATATAAATATAAATATAAATATATTATATTTACAAGTTAAATTAATAAACTAATAATAATAATAATAACTAATATTAATTAAACTAAAAAATATAATATGAAAAGTTAATAAAGTAAAAATTAATAAAAACTAAAAAATGAAAATAAATCACTAATATAAAATTAACTAATAACAATAAAAACAATTAAAATATTAAAAACTAAAAAAAGAAACTAAAAACACAAGAAACGGTTAAAAAATTAATTAAAACTAAATAAAAAAATTATAAAAATGTTAGTAAAATCCAAGTACATCAGTGGCCATAGGTTTCTCCACAGCAAGAGCACATAACTGGTGCCATGCCACTTTTCGCACGACCTGGTGGCTCCCCGTGACACCAGTACCTTGATCCTATCCTGCCACAACGTTTATATAAGTGTGAAGTGTCATCACAGGAGTGGAAAGGGACCTAATATCGGTAACCCAAGATAGGGGGGGGGGGTCTCCTTTACCTCAGATGGTTCAACCACTGGAGCTTGGTGTGGAGGACTAGCCATGACTTTTGGGGAATCCGGTGATACTGTACTTAGACCAGCCTCATTAAGGTCATGGGTAGTGTTTGTAGGAGGGGAGCAGTCTGAATCATTTCCCACTGAGATAGGTTGTACCGAAGAACCCCTCCCAGATGCATCTAATGGAGAACCAAGCATCTTATTACTATAAGGGCATGAACATGTGGTGTATCCATCATGGATGCTGCAGGGACATGAGTAGGAGTAGTTTTCACACTATTCATAGTAGGAAGAATGTATGGCATTGTCTTTGGGGTAAGGATGGAGCAGGGAATGGTTAATGGTTTCTGCACCCACCAAACCGGTTCTCTCAGCACCCCTTTAGGGTAACAGTCCGCCCAAAGGTGGGCATAATTTAGTGACAGAAAGGTGGATCCCATTGTGTTAGGGATAAAAAACTCCATAGGGTCACATTCATGGTCATCATAAGCCACAACTGGAGAATAATTATGGGATGAGACTATCCCCTTAATTGAATAGTCGGAAGAAGCAAAGTCTGTTGAAGGAATCCAAATTTCCTGGAAAACCAGTAGGGGGGTTATGGATTTAAAATAACTAATTGGTCTATATGATCAATGATCATCCCATCCAAAATTGATATAAGGTATGATAATTACTTCATAGAATCACCCCTATCACCTATTAATTACCCATGAGGGGTAGGATGTGGTGAAAAAGAGAACTGAGAAGCATCTTTCAATAACCCAACTGCATCAATAATGCTTAGAGTCCTGGGAAAAACAACATAAATGTTGAGAAAAGTGGGTTTACAGTCATAATGAGGAACCTTGGCAATATGTTGATATTCAAAATATTGGAATTGTACTTCCATCCACTCATACAAGAATTGAAATGGTCAGCTGAGATGATGTGGGGGCCTACCTTCCTATATATTTCCCCAAAAGATCATAATGTCAGGCGAGGGTTGGAAGGACCAAATTAATGGGTTGAACCTCTTCTAGCGTAGCCACCATCATCAAAGTATAGTCCCAAACCCTGGTATATACATCATGGGATGCGAAAATCCATCTACTAAAAAACATGTCAAAGAAACCTGCTAATATAAGCATAGGTGATACGTCTAGTTTATGCTGATATCCCTAAGTGGTATACCGTCCTGCATCAAGGGTAGCATAATATAACAATGGAGTCTTGAAGGACTGATGGGATATATGATTTTTACTGTGGTGAGCCTTCATCTTAAGTCTGGTCACCTACAAGAATAATCCTATCCACACCTCAAATGAGATAAAAGAGAGATCCTGGTGGGATGACCAAGTAATACATTTTTCACAACCAATAAAATTCTTTTCAAATGGGACACATGGTTAGTGTCATTCCAAGTAGCGGGTGACGAGAGAAAATCATCATACATATCTCAAAGGATGTGGAGTATTCAAAGCTAGTAAATATCCCATAATCTAATTCCCACCTACCCATGCAATAAATGGAGGGTGTTGGTTCTTGAACACCAGCAGCTCAACAAATCTGAAAGAATTTCACCAGGAGAGAAGACTACAAACTGAGAAACCTAGGCTTCTTAATACAAGCCCACTACCTCCAAATGATCAGGGGACAGCAAAAAAGTCTAATGTACACAGAATGCCCATTCCCACTCATCATAGAAACATCCTCTAGCCCATATATTCTACTTGGAGCTCCACCTGATATTAGGGTTTTCTTGGGAGATGCTGATAATGGATGTGTACTCTTAGGCGCCTAGTCTCGGGACACCATCACGACCCCCGAAATTGACCCAAGTCCATGCCTAACCTCTTAATATGAAGACATTATCCTAAATTTGAGTAGTGATGAATTCTTATACAAGGTAAATGTTGGTGAAATCAGGTCCTTGCAGTGCTTCTGAGAGGATGAAAAGGGTATCAGGGTCAGCCAACGATAGAGGAACATCGTCAGGTAGATTAAAACTGTAAAGTGGAAATTGTACAAATAGCGAATAGTCTAGGATATCTGGGGTCAATAAATCCATTAAGAAGCTATCACGAGGAATAATGTAGTCTTGAAGATGATCCTTACTATTCAACACCATGGTCTCCATTGTCTTCATCAATTTTATCATAGCTTGTGAAGAATCTATTGTAACCTGCATAGAAAGATCCAAAATATAATAAAAAGATAGTCCAATAAAAGTTATTGGATAAAGGGATACAAAAGGAATGGCTAAAGGAATTAAAATATGTCCACATAGAGCATTGGATACTATTCTCGGAAATAGTATATGGTAAGAACATTCTGTATAAAGTATGATGAGTGGAAGCAACCACTACATTCGACTATGGTATGCGGAAATGTTTCACCGCATATAGACATGGTACGAAAACCAACCGTGAGGCTCTGGCCCACGGAACATTGGACAAAAAATAGAAGGGTTCACAGAAGAAGGATACTGCAAACCTATTCCCTGTTAAGTTCATTTTCAAAGATCATGAATTAAAATTTTAAATTTGGATTATTAAGACATAATGTTTGGTTTGCTGGTTGAAGCTCGATATGCGGACAAACAAGCGTCATAGAATTTTCCTACAAAAAATCCGGATTTTAGTTCTAAAATTCAAAAATGAAATTCGCAAAATCCAAAATTCTATACAAGGACATATAAATAGAGAGCATATCAATTTGTGGCATGTATGAAGCGGTTCGCGAACAATATTTTTGCAAGAAGAAAAATACGCAAATGAAGAGGAAGCTAGGGGAGTCAAGATCACTTTTTCCATGAGAAACGGTAAAAGACAAATGACATGGGCCCCTATATATAGGTGTGGTCCCCTCATACTAGGATTATTGGTTCTACCATGAACCATTTCAGTCTAGGACCACTTATACATCAGAATAATCCCCTTTTTATTCTGAATGGACCCCATTCCAATGGGGGGAATTGGTAGGGTCCTGAAAATTCTTCCAAGGAAGAAAAAACTCCCACAATCACTTTGCAGAAGGAAGAAAGTACTCCAATAAGTCTATCAAGGTGAATGTAATAAAATTAAGTTTCAAATTTCAGAATAAACATGAAGGAAATCAAGTTTTAAAAGTATTTTAATTGGCCCATGAACCATCAGTGAGAAGGGTTTGTGGACCGCCTGGATTATGAACAACTAGTATCTGGAACGATCTATGAGGCGCTAGCCCGCAGAGCGATGACCAGCGAACATGGTGGACCATGAACTGAATATTCGATGGACTCATGCACATGAATGTGATTAACATACTATCTCAAGAACATAATGGTTCACGAACAAAGCACACCAGCAAGGTTCCGCAAACCATGATCGTGAACCATAACTTCCACAAATCCCGATTGACCGAGTCTTCCAAAAGTCAGGATATCTCTTCATTGGCCTCCACAAATGTTTCCACATGCGCAATAGATACAATTTCCATATGCTCTATAAAAGGGGAACAAAAGGAATTAGGAAAGGATGACTGACGAAAGATTGAAGGGAACCCAGAGGTTGGAAGAAATCATAGAAGATTCGAGGTTCAGTCTTGAATCATTGGTGAAGCCCAAATTGCGAACCACACTCTTGGTAGGTACAACCTACCACGAACCATGAAACAGGGGAATTGAATAATAATAATAGAATCATAGACTTAATTGGTGAACCGTGAACCACTTAACTCTCGCAAATGAAGATCCTGCGAATGATAATTCCCCAAACCCTCCTTCAAAATGGTGTTCCTCATAGTGTATCACTACACAAATTTAACCCGACACCACATACCACATTAGTACGTATATGGAACCCAAAGTGGCGTGATGGACCACGTATGACTATGGAACATAGTGATCTACACCCATGAACACATACCTCATCGGTACATGGATGACCCTCTACCCGCATACCACTACGGTATGTGGAGCTTCCCCCATCCCATAAAAGAAATCAGTACACAAAATAGGGTGTTTTAAGGTATTATATTTTCTAGTTCCAACCTCACCCCTTCGATAACATCCAGTCCTCCATAATCCCTCTATGAACTAGTCCCCCGACATCAGGCCAAAGCCTCCTAAAAAGCCACCAGACCAATATGATCAGACTATTGGGCGCATCAGCACACCCCCTTGAGTCTATATACCCATGGTAAGCAGAGTGACTAAGGATCTCCCCACAATGTTTTGGTCTTCGGGAATTTCTTGGGGTCAACATTCCCATGGTAACCCAAAGTCCAACCTTGGGACACCAACATGAACTTCTCCATTCTATGGATTAAGGGTGATCACTTTCTTTTCCATTCAATGAAGATTAGTAAGAAGTAAAAGGAGTTGTGTTCGATTCTCCTTTGACAAGAACAAAACTCCTCCCCTTCCCAGAATGCATCTCAAGGCCCTCCCCTTGAGGTAAGTCCTCAATCTTCTGAGGCCAGGCTGCATGAACTTTATTGTCATCTCACATTAAAAGGTTCATTGCTCCATTCACTCACCCACCATCACCCCAAACTCTTCCTCCGTAAGCTCTCCAACTCCCACCAATTGGAGAGGAAGCATGTGGTTGGTTAGATCCCTCACATCCTCTTATTTCTCACACTAAGAATGAATCATGTGGGATTAGAGGTTTGTGATGATTAAAACATCCACACAATATGAACTATGATAACTTGAATTCCTAATGAAGTCAATATATGTAGGATGCCTACTTGAAGGACTGGGCTCAAATGTTTTCCCTTCCAAATGGGTTTACCCAATCATGTTCCCCTCAAATGGTCAGTTTCCAGGCGTAATCCCCAAAAAATCAGAAATAGGATAACTCTGATTCCTGATCAAATCAGGATACATAGGACGCTTACTTGATGGCCCAATCTCAAAAGGGTGCCCTTACAAAAGGGTTCACCCAATCATGTCTTCTCAAAAGGACATCTTCTATGCATAAGCCCCACATAATTTTGAACTACGTGGGTTCTAATTCCTCTATCGAGGATATGTAGGAAACCCATATTATGGGTCTGATCCCAGCATCAAGTCACCTTCCACCCCGGGATGACGATAAAATCTAGAGCTCCTTATTATATGGCTCATGTCAGCACCAACTCTTTAGCATCAAATATATGTATGCTTATGATGATCTTGTGAACCAGGGGTAACTCGTAGAAACAATATTCAAGAATGAACCAAGGATTCAAAATCCCTTGAACATTACTTAAATATATAAGAGAGTCCCGAAATAGGCAGCAACTCATCCCAGAAGGGGAGTGGTGAGCCTGAATTCCCATCCTCTCAACCAATGGAGTCTTTAAGTGTCATTGGAAAAATCCTCATCCAATGAGCACTTGTATTTGGAAATTAGGTCCATGAATCATGGATACTAGGGCCATTGGGCATATTTGGATCCACGAATGAACCCTTTGGATACCATCTGAGAAAGTTATATCTGAGAAGGAAATATTGCACAAGTACATTACCCCATGAAATTTCCCTCTAAGACCATCTGGCTGTGAAATCTCCTTCACAATATAAAAGAGGTGAATTAACCATCCCCTATAGGGTTAATCCAACCTTAATTTAAAGTACAATGACACAGAAAAGGTCAAAACAAAAGAAATGTTGAATTTGACAAGAACAAATCTCTAGGAAAAAAGATACGAGTGATGATTCTCGTCAGACCATTTCCTCACGCGCCACGGAAACACACCGCCTCAGAGGCGGAACAAACCTACAACTAAAAAAATATCAAGGGTGAAATGCCTACCACTATTCTATAAAATGTAAAAGTTAAGATGAAATTACGTAAATGAATATAAAAATAAATATTAAGTTTATGTTGGGAATATATGTTTATGTAACTAAAAGGTGACATGGTGATTAGGTGAATAATATTGTTTCAAAAGATGATCACTACTTTTTTGAGGAACATTATATGGTTAAGCTAAACTAAATAATACGGTATTTTAGTTGAGGATTAAGGGTTGAGAAATATATTGGAATCATATATGATTTTAATGTGTCCTAATGGTTATTCATATTATTTATAGAAATTAATAACACATATTGGAGATTAATTAACAATGGAATATACATTTTTAGAGTGATTAATGTTATTTAGAGAAAATTGATAAATTCACTTTTGAATAATATGTGACAAAATACATTCAATTGTTGTGTTTCAATCTTAGTTAGTAAATTTTTGAATATTTCTAAGGATAATTATTTATATAATTATTATGTTTGAGATTTGAGTATTACTATTTATTTTTATAGTTTAATGTATTATTGATTCATATGAAGGATTTCTAATTACCTTATCTTATGCTGAACATTTTTTTGTTAATGTCTATAAATAGTAGTAATATCTTGTTATCATTTTTTTTAATATGTGATCTATTATAATTTGATTTTAGTACTTTAGGCCTATAAAAATTAAACTTCAATACTCATCGTTTGGAGAAAAATATAATATTGTAGTGGAAAATTATTAAAGGATGAAATACTACTTGTAAAGTAAGTATATTTCATTATATTCTTAGTCTAGATATTAAAGTAATTACTCAACTTTAGAAAAAAGATCTTGAAACAAAAATGGTATCATATTACCATAATTTTTGACAAATCTTTGGCCTTTGTTACATTTATTTGGTTTATGGTTTTTTGGCCATTAAATATCACATGACCATTTACTTTATTATGATCTATGATCTCTTCCACTCTCCATAATTATATAAATATTAATTTTCCTCCATTTCTATGTTTTCACTTCAAAATATCATTTTCTGAAAGGACGCATGCAGCTGATGACCCCTAACCTTTTAGCCCCTCAAAAATATGTTTTCTATAAAAAATGATGCTAAAAACAAGTTGATTATCATCAGGAGATCCATAAAATCATTAATTAATCTATAATATATGGGAAATGTGGAAACATCCCTGATTATTAAGGGGTTAATGGAGGTACCCCTCTCAAGGAATCGAATAGTGGTGGGCATTCCTCTTTTAAGGTTGAATTAATAAATTGCAAGGAAAATGTGGTTGATAGTGAGGGTTTAACCCCCAACCATTAGAAGAGAAGTCCATATAAATACTATTCTAATGTAACATGGAATGTTTCTACTGTATCGTCTTCAAAGGTGTCAAGGAAGGAAAATATATAAATTCTTAGGATCTTAAATCAAGGTAATTTTCAATCTGAGTGGGAACCTGTTGATGATTCTGAATATGAAAATGACATGTCCTGTTATGATATTTAAATATATTATCTGAGGGGTGAGGGAAAGTACCTTTTTTTACCCAATCCATTTCCTTTGTAATTTTTATTTTTTATAATAAATGGTAATAAGCTTTGCTTCTAGCTGGACTTGTTTGGTCAAAACACTTTTTTTGTCAAACAAGGGTTTTATTACTTTTTATTAGATGATATTATAATAGATTTTAAGAACATTAGAACTTTTATTTGAAAAAATCATACCATTTTATAAATCATAATTTCAAAATAATATTAGATTAATTTTTTTTGTGAATTTTCTAAAAAAATTTATTTTTCAATGAATAGTGAAAAATGCTGATTTTTATTGAAAACTGCATTTTTTAAATGTATTTCCAAAGTAAAAGTATATTTTGGATTATATTGAAAATTTAATTATTTAATTTTTTTTATATACAATCTAATTATTTTTCTTTTAATGAATTTTATACTTGAATTTGGTATAAAACAATTTTTACTTAAAAAATATTTTTCTAAAAAACTAATTTTCATTATGTTTTACTAATTTAATTTTACCAATTATATGAATATAGTATTGAAAAGTGAATCTATATTTGGAATCATTAGATACAACTTTTTTAAAAGGTACCTTTTATTTTTGGTCATTATGAATAATAATCTTAGTAATTTTTTATCACCACTATAAGCGTAAATCATGTAATTAAGGTAAACAAATAATATGATAAGGTCTATAAAATGATCTTAACACTTGAATTAATTGTTTTGTATTATAATATGTCACCCAAAATCATATAATATTACAATATATGACTTTTTTTATTTGTAAATGAATTTTACCTTTATGATATTTCAGTAAAAGATAAAGCAAAAAATGTCAGTTTCTTTTTATTAATATTAATAATATTTTATATTATGGATTAGAAAAAAATATTATATTATAAATATTTATTCAAAATATAAATTATTTATTTTAATGTAAATTTATTTCCATTTTTAGCTAAGAAATTTTAAACATAAATTCTTATGCAATGTTGACACAATGCTTGTTCAAGTAATAGAAAAATCAAATAAATGATTTAAAAAACATTAAATGTAATATTTTTTTGGGTTAGTTAATATGAACCAAAAATTTTATAGGTTTATATAAAATATTATAAATGTTTTAATGGAATATATTTTAATTTAATCAATTCCATATAGTTTTCAAAATCAAATTAATTGAATAGTTCTGAAAATAACATTAATGATATTTGATAATAAATGATATATAATTAAAAAAATTTAAATCTGAAAGCATCATATATTCTGAAAATATGTTTATATATTGTTTAAAATATCAACCAAGGTTCATTGAGGTGCCAATTTTCCTTTTATAGTAACTATCTTGAACCTTAAATTATAAAAATACTTTTAATACAATAATAATTAAAAGGATTAATGGAGGGTTAAAATAAAACAATAAGGTTGAAAATAACAACTTAACTTATATAATTTTTATATTATGAGAGGATTTATACTTATCATCATCTAATATAAGAATAAAATAAATTTTTAATCCTTTTAAGGTGATAATTAATTTATATTAATTTAGTGCTTTATGAAATTCTATGAATTCCCCTCTACACTATTATAAAAGGGAACATCATCTCTTTATTTCTACACACTTAAAATGTTTTTTGGTACAAAAAGGACTTTAAAAAATCCATTCACCCCTCCCCACTTTCTAAATGCCTTTTTGGGATATGAAATCTAACCTATTAAATATTTTGCTGTAAACCTTAAACGTTTTTTCGAAGAAGTATAGTTCTTAACCAAGCATTTTCATTTTATCTATTCTTCTACCCCATTAAAACCTTATTAAACTAGGAAAAAATAATAATGTAAGTATATTTGATATACTTGGTTTTTATTATGTTAATTTCATTACCTATATTCATCTCCTATTCCATAAAATAATAATACAAACCACCATTCATGTGTGCAGCAGACTACCGCCTCGGGAACCAATGTAAATTGTTTTACATTACAGGCTATAACACATATTTATGATGATGGATTTAATATATATATATATATATATGATATATTTGACTGATTTACAATTCTAAAATATTAATATATCATATATTTTCTTACTATTCCATTCATTGAAAATAATAACATTGTTTGTGTGTACATTTGGATTGCAACCTCTTCAAAGCAATGTGATTCTTTTTTTTCATTACCAAACCACATGGTGGGAATATATAAGTTTATTTAAATAAATAATATGTTATTTGTTATATAATTATCATTATATAAATTTAAAACAATTTATACATTTTCTATAATTATCATTGAAAAATGGAAATATTACTCATGCATACGTACGATATACCGTCTCCATGATTGTAACATATTTCATTTTTCATAACCATATTTAATAGTTGGTTTTAAAATTATAATTGATGTAAAAAAATTATATCATGATTATTATTCTATATATGATGTATTAATTAACCCATTTTCCATATTCATCCTACCGAAGCCATTTTGTACCTTTTTGATGAATATTATCAAAACATCTAGCGTGATGTTAATTTATAATGTAATTGAAAATACAATTTTAATAAATAAAAATAAAGGAACAATAAACTTGAATTTTTTTATTAATAATATAAATAATTTACATATTTTTATTATTTAGAAAGATAAATATTTTACGTTCTTATTCAGACTCGAGGTAAGGGACACTTTAACTTTAATACCTTATATTAAATACTGTAAATATTTATTTTTAAATATTTTATTCCATGCCAATATTCATAATTTATATGTATTTATTGGGTCATAAATTAATTATCAAGGAAATTTTAAGAATATTTTGAATTTATTTCAATGGTTTAAAAAGGAATATTTTTATGTACTTTAAACAAAAATATTTTTCTTTATTTATAAAATACAAAAGGAATGTTCTATTTTAATGTATATGGTGTCATTGGATTTTCCCACTATTGTAACCATTATATTATGTTTTGGTTTCCTTTAGAGGATTAAGTTCTTTTCTTTAATGAAAACCCCTCCTTGTAACACCCCAAGATTTTATGAGATATATTCTTTTTAATTTCATTGATATCTTCTTTTGTACACTACAAAAATATTAGCTTGTGCTATACGCAACACCGTATTAGCTTGCAGTGCACACATCACTATTCTTGGCTCGTTTTACACACAATTTCAAGATCGTTCAGTAGAAATTATTCTATACAACATTGAGAATATATTTTGTTCAATGTATAAATGAAATTTGTTTTGATTATGTTATACGCAACACCAAAGGAATCTTTCACTACACCCAACACTAACTTGTCTTGCGTTACACGCAAGAGAGACCTTCCTCGATGGCTTGCGTTGTACACAATACCGAGTTTCACAAAACAAAAATATATTTTTATAATATTGTTATAAACTAGCCTTTATGAATAGTATTAACCACATTTTTTATTTTATAACATTATAATTCATCTTAAATATTTTCTAGAACATAGTATGAGAACAAAATTAAATTTTCAGATAAAAGAAGTATTTTTAAAAAAATGCAGTTTTGTCGCATTTTGATGGCATACCCATTTTAAATATAATTTTTGACATGTTTATAAGTTCAATTTGAAAAAGTAAACTTCTTATTTTGAATCAGGATATAAAAATTCATGTTGGATAAAATTTTGACATTATTCTGATAACCTTCTTATTTTGATGAATAATAATAATACGCTAAATTTTAATTAAAAACAACTTTTTTCATCAAAATAATTTGTATTGTTAAATTATAATATTGAATGGTTTTAAAGTATTAATAAAATATTTTTTTACCATTTAATATAATTTATGTCACTATAATTAATTTTCCATTGAATTCATAGGTAAAAACATTTCAATCTTTTTCAATGTTTTGAATTTTAAAACCTTTTTTGTCAACAACATGATTAATTTTAAATTAATTACTAAAAAATATGTGTCTTGAATTTGAAAAAATGGATTTCATATTTGGAAACTGTAGGTCCAAATTATTTTAATAGACTACTTTTATTTTTGGGCATTATGAATAGTAACTACGGTAAATTTTATATACCATGGTTAAAGGTAATCGTCTAATTAAGTGTAAAAATTATATTATAAAATTACCCTAACACTTGTATTAATATAATTTTATGATTTTATTTCATCATAAAATATTCTTGGGTATAAATGGTATCTATTATAACCCACTTGTATGAGATTGAGACATTTAATTTATTTTATTTAAATGAAAGTGAAATATGTCTCACTCAAACTTTTATAATTAAAGTATTTTTAATAAAAGGTTATATAGAATATAAATTATATTATAAATAATTATTTTAAATATAAAATTATTTTATTTATCATGGTAATTTATTTTTAATTTTTAAGAAATATATAATTACCTTAATAGCTTATACATTAATGATGCAAAAATTAATTATTTAGTGAAAAAATCAATAATATAGTTTTTATTAAAATAATAATACCCATAAAAAGGCCCAAAAACTTGACCAAAACATATTTTTCAAGCATATATACACCATAAGTATCCAATTTTCAACTTGGGTACCATTTGGAGCCTTATAAAATAGATTAAGACATTTATATTATTTTATTTTAAATGATGTCAATGTTGCCACCTTCATAATTTAATAAACATAACATTTTAAAATTTGGGAGTTTTAGAAGATAAATTTGACTAAAAGTATTATTATAAAATATATTATATTTATATTAATCATAGTATTTTATTTTTAATTTTTATGCAACAGATATGTATATTAAATAATTATAGAAAATTTTTGTAGTAATTATTTTATTAAGAGAAATATCAAATAAATGGTTTTAAAAATATTAAAATAAATATTATATGACCTAATTAATGTGATCCACGAATTTTCTAGACGAATATGACTTGTTACTAATCTATTAAATATTTTGGTTTGAATCTATCATCTGTTTGGATTTTTTTAAATTCAATTAAATGAATAGTGTCAAAATTGACACTATTGATATTTTATAAAAATAAAATATTATTAAATTGTTTAAAAATCACAAAAATATTTAAAAATCAAAAACTGAAATTTTTATGGTCTAAAATGTCATAACTTATCCAATTATAGATAATTCAAAACAAATAAGTAAGTATTTATAAACATTTAAAATTTAGAATATTATTACCACAAATGAAATTAAATAGATTAAATAAGGATAAATCAAAATGACATTGTTTAAAATAAAATCAAAACATTTATAAATTCGATTAATTGATGATATTACAACCCTATCGTATCTCATATTCTAATTTTAATCAATTTGGATGTTTTTAAGTGGGTTTTGAGTTTATTATAAATTAATATTTTGGAGGTTTCTAAAAGTGCCCCTCTACTCTTATAAAAGGGTACCTCCTCCCTCTTTTCTTCACTCCATTTCAAGATTTAAAACTTAGCCAAACCATGAACATTTCCATTATCAACTTTCCTAGAAACATACTAGAGGTCCAGGTCTTCTTCAAAGACCAACATTAGTTCCCTAACAGGAGGTTTAGAAGAGGCACGTCGAAGAAGAGGTAATATCCTTTACCGATTCTTTCAAATTTATTTCTTCTTCTACTTCCTCTTCTTTAGTTGTGTCATTATAAAGTAATGACATCTGTATCAATAATATACTTATATGTTAGTATAAATATGAAACAGTCCTATTTCACCTTCAATTCATCCTATGGAAAATGAAATCACCAAGCATGCGTACGTATGGATTACCATCTCCACGATGTGGTGTAATCTGTTTTTCTACCACCACATTACATGGATGGGTATAATGGTGGAAAAAATAACTATATATGATAATTATAACACGATAATAATTATGAGATATTATATCTTCTCTAACGTCCCGGTTCTGGAAGCCACCCAAAGGCGCCCCGTACCCGGTTGGTCACATGGCCTCAAGCACATTTCCCCAAATGCCAAAGGCTGCTGACTAGTAGTGAGGGCATTGTGTGTGATAGTGGGAAAACTATGCCCTCATTGGAATGGTAGATAATAGACGTAAAAAAATATGCAATAGAGGAATCATTAAATATCCAACAACAATGCACAATTAAACAACAGAAGACTAAAACAATAAACCACTAGAGCACATATGTATATATGAAATGATGCATAAGACATATCTAGGAAAACAACCCAACATGTCACAATGCTGGAAATACAAATAGTACCAAAACAAGTACAAAAGAAAAGATAAATAGCTTATCTGCAACGTAAGCCTAGGCTTGCTCCCATGCTCTCCAGCTCCAAAGCAATCAAGTACCTGAAGTCGAAGGGCGCTTTCCCTTTTCTATAACTGCAACAACATAGTCTGTTTGGGCCCAAAAGCATGGCCCAAACAGGGTGTGAGAGTAAATCCTAGTAGGAAACCACCCAAAGATCTGTGCCTCACAGTCAGTGAGCATATAGTAGGTTATAGTACAGTAAGCAGTAAATAGTAATAGTAACAACTGGAAGTTATCAGTAAGAAGTAACAGTAAACAACAAGCAGTAAACAATCCACAGAACCACAATCAACAGTGAATCTAATAGCTCACCATAATAGTAACCCCTCTGGGGAGTACTCACAACTATTCCCTCTGGTCCTATCCAAGAAGCACCAACAACCCTCTGGGCAGTGTACTTAGCCTAACCCCTCTGGTTTGGTCATACAAAATTATAAGACTATCTGGGGAAGCTCGCTCGGTCAATTCCTCTTATAGTCTAGGGTAGTCAGGGACTCTCTGGGGGTGATCACACAGTCAATTTCCCTTATATCCCCAAGGTCTAGAATCTTTCTAAGGAATCTAACTTAGTCAATTCCTCCTATAGTCTCAGGTCTGTCACATACTCTCTGAGGAAGATCGCTCGCTCAATTCCTCCTCTAGCCTGGAACGGTTTTAGGAAATTCAAACAAGTAAAGACACTCTAAGGAAGCTCACTCGGTCTACCCTCCTATAGTCTATAATATCCAAGACTCTCTGGAAAGCTCACTCGGTCTATCCCATGTAGTCTATAATTTCTGAGACTCTCTGGGAAGCTCACTCGGTCTATCACTTATAGTCTATAGCACCAGGTTCTCACGGTCCCGTGCCAGTCAGTGCATAATAATGCTATAAGGCCAAAGTACACCTATAGACCTACTTGGATAAACAAAGTACACCTATAGAGATACTTGGCTAACCAGTCTATAACATAACAAGCATGTCAAGAATATCATTACATCCTATGGTCACAAGGCATGAAAAATAGGTATAACGACCAAAATCTAAACAAGACCCAAAGGGTCGCAAACAGGACACGACATGGGAAAAACACCCAAGCACAACAAATTATCCTCACACATGATCAAATTACCTCTACACAAGCATACAAGAAAGGCAAAAACTCAACAGGGGAAAAAAGGTAAACACACAATACCGTGTTCACGGGTATTGGTGGAATTTGCACATAAAACTCAATGACATCGAAAGGTAAGGCACAAACCACCTACCTTGGTTCTAGGAGATGAATATAATTTCACCACAAGGCTTGATTCTCCTTAAAATGCCGTAGATCTACAAAAATGCACAAAAAGTTCAACCCATGATATCTTGAGAAAGATGAAGAATCATTGAATGAAACTCAAGAAGAAGGAAGATCTCACCATTGCGGTTCCTACGCAATCGACGATGATCAATTCAGAAAACAGAAGGAGGCTCAGGGGATCAGAGGGTGTTGGCGGCCATACAGGTTGCTCTCAGTCAAGGATCCTAGAGAAGATGATGTTTTCATCGATTAGGCGTGACCCCGGTCCATTTAATGAAAAAAAAGAAACTACATGGCGTCTACTTCTGGGGTAGACGACGGGTACATATCTTTTCCATACTCCACTTCAAGCAACATCCACATCACCCTTACACACTGTGTGTGTGGCTCAGACACGGCCAACACATGGCCTGGCATGACATCAAAGTACACGGCGTGTACTTCGATAATTTCCAAATTTTCTTCTTTTTCTCAAAAAAGACCAGAAAAGGAAAAACATACCTGAAACGAAGATTCGGGTTCTTACAAAATTCCCCCTTAAAGAAACTCATCCTCGAATTTCCCTAGCAAGGTGTTGAATAAGAAGCCCTGAATAGATCTGACCACTGCGATCGAACATCGACCTCCCTCTCCTAGGTCTCGTCCTGTACTCGCCTGTGCTACCATAGCACTTGTACCAGAGAAACAGACTGGCCGTGGAGAACCTTTGTACTGTAACAAAAAATCCAGATAGGATGCTCCTCAAATGACGCATTTGCTTTAAGCTCAACCTCCTTGGGTTGAAAGACATGAGACGGGCCTGAAAAGTAATGCTGGAGTTGGGAAACATGGAAGACGTCGTGCATAGCCCTGTACCTCTGAGGTAACTGCAACCGGTAGGCAACCAGCCCAACTCTCTCCAATACCTCAAATAGTCTGACATACCATGGTGAAAGCTTACCCTATCTTCGAATCCTCTTGTGTCCCAATCTCGGTGTGACACACAGGAAAACCTGATCCCTGACCTCGAACTCCAGAGGCCGTCTCCGCTGATCAACATAAGACTTCTGTCAAGACTGTGTTGTATCCATACTCTTCCAAATCAACTCTATATGCTATGCGGTCTTCTGAAAAAGACGAGGTCCTAGCAACACTGCCTCTCCTTCCTCCAGCCAGTACAAAGGTGATCGACATGACCTACCATACAAATCCCCATAAGGTGCCATATGAATAGTCACCTGAAAACTGTTGTTATTGGTAAACTCTACAAGAGGAATATTCTTTTCCCAAGAACCACCAATGTCTAGAATGAAATCTCAGAGCATGTCCTCATGCACTTGGATTGTATGCTCAGACTGGCCATATGTCTGGGAATGGTATGTTGTACTCAAAAGTACCCGCATAACCAAAGCCTTCTAAATCCCCTTCCAGAACTGAGAAGTAAAACATGCACCCCTATCTGAAACAATGGAGTGTGGAACACCATGCAGAAGTACAATATCTCGGATGTAAAACCACCCTAGATCATCAAAAATGAATGTCTCTTTTATTAGAAAGAAGTGAGCAACCTTCGTAAGCCAGTCTATGACAACCCAAACAACATCAATCCCTCGAGGTGACCTCGAAAACCCAGTCACTAAGTCCATCGTGACATCATTCCACTTCCACTCGGGAATGGGTAACTGCTGTAAAATCCCCTCTGGTCGCTGATGCTCTGTTTTCACCTGCTGAAAGATAGAACATCTCATGATGAACCCAACGATATCTCTCTTCATTCTTGGACACCAATACTGGTGGTGCAGATCATGATAAATCTTGGTGATTCTAGGATGAACTACCTAGACTGAAGAATGAAATTACCGCATCAACTCCTTTGTGTATGTCTACTGGAACCCATACAGGTCCTTGAAAATGCAAGATCTCATCCTCGCCCACTGTCCATCCAGGAAGAGGGTCCTCTCCAGACACACTCTCTTGCAGGACTTGGCCTTCTGAGTTTGATAACTGCCTCATCTATACCTGATTGAGAAGGGTAGAGGTAACAGCTACAGAAGACAGAAAAGTCTATCCCTATCTATCGTAAACCTCCAAGTGCATCTCATAGAACAGATCCATAAGCTGCCACTCACTTATGGCCTACTGAACTACCTGAATCTGAGTTCTCCTGCTCAACACATCAGCCACTGCATTTCCCTTTCCCGGCGTATAGGCAAGCTCAAGGTCGAAGGAATGAAGATAATCGACCCACCTGTGCTGCCTCAGATTCAGATCATCCTGAGTGAAGATATACTTGAGACTCTTGTGGTCGGTAAACACCACAAAGTTCTCTCCCAGAAGATAGTGTCTCCAACAACATAAGGCATGAACAAAAGCTTCCAACTCTAGATCGTGTGTCGGGTAGTTCCTCTCGTGTGGCCTCAACTGCTGAGACCCGTAAGTAACGACTCCATCTCCCTCCATAAGCACAACTCCTAACCCGACACTTGATGCATCACAATAAACTGTATAGCTCCTGCCCAGCTCTAGAAAAACTAGTATCGGTACTGACGTCATCCTCCCCTTAAGCTCCTGAAAGGTTGTCTTATAAGAATCTGACCATAAGAAATTCACCCCTTTCTTGGTCAGACCTGTTAGCAGTGGTTCAAGGCATAAAAAGTCATGTATTAAACACCTGTAGTATCCAGCTAGCCCTAGAAACTCCACACCTCAAAGAAATTATTCAGATGCTCCCAGGAAACTACAACTCTCACTTTCATTAGGTCTATTAATACTCAGGTTTCTAATATGACGTGACCCAAGAAGTTAATCTGATCTATCCAAAAGTGGCATTTTGAGAGCTTAGCATATAATTGATGCTCTCTCAGTGTACTCAGAACGATCTCAAGATGGGTATCATGGTCGTGTCGAGTGTGAGATTACACAAAGATATCATCCACGAAGACCACCACGTAAGAGTCCAAGTATGGATGGAACACCCGGTTCATCAGTGCCATAAAAACTGCTGGCACATTCGTGAGACTGAATGGCATGACTGTATACTCGTATATACCATTCCTGCTCCAAAAGGCTATAAGTGGTATATCTGATGGTCTAACACACAACTGATGATAACCGGACCTCAAGTCGATCTTCGAGAACACTCGGGAGCCTCGAAGCTGATCAAAGAGGTCATCTATCCTCGACAAGGGATATTGGTTCTTGATTTTTAACTGGTTTAGCTTCCGATAATCCACACAAGGCCTAAGGGTGCCGTCTAATTTTTCACAAACAGGACATGAGAAATCCAAGGAGAAGTACTAGGTCAGATGAAACCCTTTACCTTCAAATCCTTCAACTAATTCTTGAACTCTTGAAACTCAGGTGTAGCCATCATATAAGGAGGAATGGACACTGGTGCCACTCCTGGCATGAGCTTAATTGAGAATTATACCTCACTCTCTAGAGGTAAACCTGAAAAGTCCTCTGGAAAGACATACCTGAAACGATCCACCACTGGAGGAAAGTCTAACCATGAAGTCCCCTGGTCATCCAGATAAAGATTGGAAATCTGGGCTATAACTCCTCCTAGCCCATGATGCTCTAGTCCAGCTCTACCCGTCTAGAAATCCCACTCACCTCTATGAAGAAAAGATCCACCCTATGGTGATACGAAACTCACCTTGCGACGGTAGAAATTGAAAACTGCCTAGAAGAGAACTAACCAGTCCATACCGAGAATGACATCATAACCTGTTATCTCTAGGAAATAAGGGTCCCATAAGAAGTGACACCCTGCAACCTCAATAGGACACTCTCTGCACTGACGTACACTAGATGTCCTCATCCCCAATGGTGTATCAAGAGTCAACATGTCAGTAGACGAAAAGATACAGATCCCAAGGCTCTTCACAACAGCAACTGAGATAAAACTATGAGAAGAACCAGTATCAAAAAGGGATAAAGATAAAACTGAGGCTACTAAGATCGTACCTCGAAATATAGAAGGTTTAGGATCCTTCTCCTGATAGGTCTACTCCACGGAGAAAGTCTGGCCTGTACCGTGGCCCTGAGCCCTTGGCTGACCACTCTAAGCTGATCCACTCTGGTGTCGCTGGTAACCTAGTGACTGACCACCACGGCCGCGACCTCCACCTTTACCTGAATGTCCAGAAGAACTCCAGTTCCTAGACTGGTGAGAAACTGGCAATAAATCTCCTGCATGTGGGTTCATAGAAGAACCCCTACCACCAACTGTAGGTGAGAAGATCTGATAGAAACGCTGAAGATGACCCATCTTGCTGCAAGATCGACACTCCATCGTGTCTCTCTGGCACTGAGGCCTAGTATGTCCACTACTACCACACTGGTAGCATACAACCTGGATGCCCAAAGATACATTCCTCCTACCCTGATCTCCTCGAGTAGACTCCCTATGGTGTTTCCTACTATCAGTGGGAGGAACACTGAATCTGGATGTCGAATCGCCCTGACTCACTGCTCCAGAATCCCTCAGATTGCACTCATAAATCATTGTCTGGTTGACAATAGATGATATCAAAGTCAACCAGAAGATATTCACCTAGGAATGGATCTCCATCCTGAGACCATCCTCAAACATCCTAGCAAGGAACAACTCATCACCTGTTGGAATCGGCGTGAAGCACTGCAGCTCAGTAAAGCGTGACGAGTACTCCATGACAAAAAGAGTACCGTGCTTGAGACTCATAAAATCCCAGACTCGGTTGGCCCTTAAGGTATCTGGATAAAAGTAATCATATAAGATGCGTCGAAACTCATTCCAAGTCATACCCTGATGGCGCCCTGACTGTGAGATCAACTCCCACCACCTCTTGGTGGTGTCTTAGAGCATATAAGTCACAATCTATACCCTTTTATCTGGAGGTATCTCCAGATGCTTGAAGATTGTCAGTGTGGCCTCTAGCCAGGACTCTGCAGCCTGTGGTCCTTCATACCCTAAGAAAGTATGAGGATGTTGCTACTGGAAAACCTGCGTCAACTCAGCCATCGATGGGGTAGGAGGCGGTGCTCCCTGAAAGGTATGCATTATCCTCAGGAAGTCCTCCCGGAACTGCACATCAGTGCCTGTAACAGGTATAACTGCTGGTACCATGGCTAGCATAGCAGAATGATCTCCAGGAGGTTCTTGATCGGCCATGTCTAGTGTATGATCACAATCTGGTAGCTGACGAACAACCGGAGGACATCTCGGTGGCATAACTCTGAAAGAACAAAAGCACACCTTAAGTCAGGATTATCAAGGATAGAAAACACAAGAGTACAAAATGGGAAAAGAAGAAAAGAACAAGAAAGTTCTACAAAACACGACTACACGGGGTGTATAAAAACTACACGGCATCTCCTCTTAAGCCAGACGCATGGGCGTGTACTTCAGCCACAGATGGTCATGTAACACCCCAGACTACATGGCGTGTTGCCCCCACACACGGCGTGTACTTTAACTCCATTCCTTTTCCCAAGTCTCTTTACATGGATAAATCACACGGTCCTCTTAACCCTAGACTACACAGCATGTTCACTAAGGACACGGCGTGTACTAGACAAGGTTTCAGTGACCCGTGTTTTTAGTTACATGGCCGGCTATACGGTGGACCCTTACACGGTGTGTTCCGAACAAACACGGCATGTATAAGAGAGATAACACCAACCCGTGTTGTTCTCGACATGACCAGGTACCTAGAACAAGGATACATGGTGTGTCCTTACCAAACACGGCTTATTATGCACAAGCTTCCCCAACCCGTGTTGTTAGTGACACAGCCGGATACACGGCTCACTACTACACGGCGTGTAACTACCATACACGGTGTGTTCCTGAAAACATTTTCTCCACCCCATGTTTTTGCTCACATAGTCAATGACACAGTCTAAAACTACACGACGTATAGTCAAGTACACGCCGTGTATTTTGGGGTTTTCTAGGCAGTAGCTTAGAAACTGCACCGAAGACCAGAAAACATTGAAAAACAAACATGGAGTTGCCAAATTCTGATCCGTGAGGGCCTATACTCCCCGCGAATCAAAGCTTTACATATCTTACATATCAAATACAAGGGTAACAAGTCAATTATCCACCATGTTCCAATTAACGAGGGCCCATAACACCTCAAGAACCAAAATTTGGCATTCATTTAAGCAAGGTACAATACAAACAATTCCTCTATCAAACAGTAGGGATTCTATCAAGCATCTATCACAATAGCATGCATAATCCACACAATGTCTATCACAACAACATGCAATCACTAATGCACCCTAGATGGCATGGAAATAATGCATGGCATGTGATTTCTAAAAAATGCCTATATGATGCATGAGATGACATACCCTCATCTTCATTGGGTTGTGATAGAAATAGAACCTCAACAATATCAACAGTAACAACACACATCATGTGAGTCACTAAAGGTGAAATCAAATCAACTGCAAAATTGCAAACCAGAAAAATTACAATAAACGAGGTAGTATGGATTTTCCCTGTACACAGGTTAGCTACTCCTGGGCATAACATATTACCAAGTACCAAATCCATCCTATCCCCATCTAAAGGCTCCAAACAGTAAATCAAGAGAAAATAATTCCTCTGATACCACTTTGTAACATCCCGGTTTTGGAAGCCACCCAGAGGCACCCCGTACCCGGTTGGTCACATGGACTCAAGCGCATTTCCCCAAATGCCAGAGGCTGCCAACTAGCAGCGAGGGTCTTGGGTGTGATAGTGGGGAAAATATTCCCTCATTGGCAGAGTACACAACAGAAGTAAACAAAACATGCAATTGAGGAAGCAATAAATATCCAACAACAATGCACAAGTAAATATAGGAAGACTAAAACAATAAACCACTGGAGCACATATGTATATATGAAGTGATGCGTGAGAAATATCTAGGAAAATAGCCAAATAGGTCACAATGCTGGAAAAACAAACATTACCAAAACAAGTACAAAATAAAAGATAAACAGCTCCTCAGTATCGCAAGCCTAGGCTTGGTCCCATGCTCTTCTGCTCCAAAGCAATCAAGTACCTGAAGTCGAAGGGCGCTTTCCCTTTCCTGTACCTGCAACAACATAGTCTGTTTGGGCCCAAAATCATGGACCAAATAGGGTGTGAGACTAAATCCCAGTAGGTAACCACTCAAAGATCTGTGCCTTACAGTTAGTGATCATATGGCAGGTAATAGTACAGTAAGCAGTAAATAGTAACAGTAACACCTGACAGTAATCAGTAAGCAGTAACAGTAAACAGAAAGCAGTAAACAGTCCATAAAACCACAAGCAGCAGTGAAGCAAATAGCTCACCACAATAGGAAACCCTCTTTAAAGTACTCACTGCATCCCCTCGGGTCCTATCCAAGAATTACAAAAAACCCTCTGGGTAGTGCACTCAGCCCAACCCCTCTGGTTTGGTCATACGAAATTTTTAGACTCTTTGGGGATGATCGCTCAGTCAATTCCCCTTATAGTCTAGGGTAGTCAGGGACTCTCTAGGGGTGATCATGAAGTCAATTCCCCTTATATTCCCAAGGTCTAGAAACTCTCTGAGGAAGCTCACTCAGTCACTTCCTCCTATAGTCTCAGGTCTGTCACAAACTCTCTGAGGAAGCTCGCTTGGTCAATCCCTCCTCTAGCCTGGAATGGTTTAAGGAAATTCAAACAAGTAAATACCCTTTGAGGAAGCTCACTCGGTCTACCCTCCTGTAGTCTATAATATCCAATACTCTCTAGGAAGCTCACTTGGTCTATCCCCTGTAGTCTATAATGTACGAGACTCTCTGGGAAGCTCATTTGGTCTATCCCTTATAGTCTATAGCACCAGGTTCCCATGGTCCTATGCCGGTCAGTGCATAATAATGCTATAAGGGCAAAGTACACCTATAGAGCTACATGGATAACCAAAGTACACCTATAGAGCTACATGGCTAACCAGTCTACTGCATAACAAGCATGTCAAGAATATCATTCCATCCTACAGTCACAAGGCATGGAAACAGGTATAATAGCCAAAATCTAAACAATACCCAAAGGGTTATAAACAGGAAAAGGCATGGGAAAAACACCCAATCACAAAAAATTATCATCACACATGATCAAATTACCTCTACACAGGCATACAAGCAAGGCATGAACACAATAGGGGCAAAAAGGTAACACCTAATACCCTGTTCACGGGTATTGGGGAAATTTGCTCATAAAAATCAAAGACTTAGAAAGGTAAGGCACAAACCACCTACCTTGGTGCTAGGAGATCAATATACTTTTACCATGAGGCTTGATTCTCCTTAGATCAACGTAGATCTACGAAAAAACACAAAACATTCAATCCACGATATCTTGAGAAAGAGGAAGAATCATGGAATGAAACTCAAGAAGAAGGAATAGCTCACTGCTGCAGTTCCAATGCAATCAACGACAATCAATTTGAAATACATATGGGGGATCAGGGGCTTGAAGGGTGTTTTTAGCCGTACAGTTCGCTCTTGGTCGAGGAACCTGGAGAAGAAGGTGTTTTTGACGATTAGGCGCGACCCCGATCCGTTTAATGAAAAAAAAGAAACTACACAGCATGTACTTCTAGGGTACACGACATGTATATAGCTTTTCTGTACTCAACTTTAATTGGCCTCCACATTTCCATTATGCACCATGTGTGTGGAACAGACATGGCCAACACATGGCCTGGTGGGACATCAAATTACACAGTGTGTACTTATAAAGTACCAGACGTGTACTTTAAAAATTTCTAGATTTTCCTCTTTTTCTCAAAAAAGACCCGAAAAGGAAAAACATACCTGAAATTAAGATCTGTGTTCTTACATCATCCACTCCAATTCCATTCAATAATTATGGGAATGATATCATTTCTCATGCATACGTACGGATTACCATCTCCACGACACGATAAGATTCATTCTCCATGTTAACCATTCAAGAATGATTATAAAGTATATATAATAAATAATCATAAAATATATGCCATAAAAATGATATTGTATATATATATATATGTTTCATTTACTTAATTCCATTCAATTCAATAAGGAAATGAAAACAACGTTCATGAGTACGTACGACCTACCGTCTCCATGAACAATGTATTTCATTTAATTTATCTATCTATTATATATATATATATACTGAATATATATTATATATAAATCTTGTTTTACATTCTGGAATTAAGAAAATAATGATATAATTAATAATGTCAAGAACAAAAAGTCCAAACACGTACGATACATGAAACGATTATTACCCAAAACGTTACTTCAACATAGAATTGACAAATAAACGGGTAGTATAAAGTCATAAGTGAATAATAAATGATATCATAAAAATAACTATGATTATTGAATAATTCAATGAAATTATTTAAATCATTATACAAGAGGTTCAGAAACATAAGGAAGAAATTAGACCTAAGGTAAGGGATTATTTCGTCTCACTTTTATTTATGTGAGACATATGCCTTAATCACCATATATTTATTTTGTTTGGTGTTTATGCTTCCCATGAATTTTCTATGATTTTTATTATAAAGGATATGATATTTACATATGCATTTAATTTTATTTATGTTATGAAATGTATGATTCTACCAATTATAAATGGAAAGAGATAATTTTGCAATCTCATTTTTACCTGAGATTGCTTATACGTAAGTATTTACTGGGGTTATATTTATTATCCATGTCCATGTTTTCTAAAAATGTTTTCATAAATTTTTTAATATTCTCCCATGTATGTTTAAAGTCATTTTTACCCTTTTTTTGACGTTTACCACATTATGTGGAAGGAATCTTTCTTTTGTTTACCATACAAGGTACTTTTTTACTTTTCTGGAAAAAGTATGAGGAGAATGTTTTTTAACTTATACGGAATGAACAATTTTTTATGGTTTCATAATGCCTTATTTCCATAAAGATTACTCTATAATATTTCATGATTATTTTCCAAAAAAATTATTTTATTTTAAAATTGCAAGACATTTTGAGAAAAGAAGATGATTTTGAAGAAGAAAGGATATTTTTCTCAAGAATTCATTTCAAGTGTTTTATTAAAAATATTTTCCATCTAAGATGAAATTATTTAATATGGGTATGTTTCAAGTATAATTTCCCTATTATTTATATGTTTTGATTTTGTTTATGATTAAATGATATCCATCTATTTTATATGGATTATGTTATGATGGGATGATGTTTATGAAACCCATTTTACACATTGGGTTATGATGAATGATTTATGTTTAATTTGTGGCACAAGTAAGAATGATTTCATTATTATATGGGTGGGACCTCTATCTCCCTTTGATGCATTGGGTAAATATTTATATCTCATGAGATAGACATGGCTGGAACGATAATTTAATCTGGTTCAGTGAAACAGGGCTGGAACGAGGAGTAAACTCGGTTCAATAATGGTCTTTGTTCACTATGATGGTCTTGGAAGTGAGCATCAACTAATATGAAATGATTTTCTATTTTTATGTGTGTATGCCACAAATTTTCATGTCTTATGTTATGATTATTGGGATTACATTTCAGTTCTATGATTTATCCGGTGACATGATATTATGATCTCTTTTGCAAGATAAGATTTTCAAATGAATATGATATGATTGATATTTACTTTGTTTACCCTTACTAAGCATTTGAGCGCACCCTTTTTATGTTTTCTTTTCCCCAGGACATAATGAAAAGTTTTTTGTAGGAAAAGGGTGGAAGATCTTTATGGGAGATTTTGAAGATCTTTCACCATGATTAGAATATTGTGTTCCAAGTTTCCAAATACACTAAACTAACACGGTCTTTGGGCGTCTGTTTGTGTCATGTATTAAGTATTTCACAAAAGAAATGTAATGTCCATGTATGTCAAAAATTGGTCTCTACAATCCTTACATTTTTTCAGGTAATTTTAGTTTTAAAAGTTTTGGTTTAGGGGAAAGATATATATTAATATATAATTTTTTATGGGTTTAAGTGGATTTTTTAAGAGTTTGATTACTAAAATGTAATATCTCCCATATTTAATGCATGATTTATTTTAAATATTTTATGATCGGACGAGCCTAACATTTCCGTAAAATGCATTGGGTAATGGTTAAGTTCAATTGATAATTTTGTTGGAATACAATCGTATAGTTATTTAACTTGTAAGGGTTATTATAAGTGCTCTGTGAAGATGATGTACCAATGAACCTAGATGACTTTTATATTCATTCTAATGATTTTTATTGAAATCATTTTGTTTCAAATATAGGGTAATGAACTTTTTATAAGATCTATTATTCCCTTTTAGGGTAAAAAGGTATGTTTTTAAGAAAATATTTTTTATGGTTTCTCATGTTTTTTAAGAAACCCTCATGATTTTTTCCCTTATATTTTCTTATAAATAGTTTTATAAAAAAAATTATAAGTAATGATGATTCCATTTGAGCTTCAGATTTATTATGTTAATGGAAAACTCACTTTATGAACTCATGATTCTAAAATGGACTAACATGTTTCTCTCATATACCTTTATGATATTTATCTACTCATCCCAAATTTTAATTTTTTATAGGTTTTTAAGAATGAGTAGAGATAAAAATGAGGTCAAGATGAAATTTTTTAATTTTTTTAATATTAGTGCGCATAATGTGTAAAAACAATTTTTTAGAAAAAAGTGTATTTTTAATTATAATAATTATTTCAGGATAAAATTATCAAAGTTTTTGATTTTCATAAAATTTATTGGTTTATTACTAACCATATAATATTTATTTGGATTTAAGAAAGTTAAATCTTAAATCCATCATGTGAATATTTAATTAAATGAAAAGGCCCAAAATAGTTTTCTTATTAGAATAAACTATTTCTTTAATTTCAATATGTCAGAAATTGCTTTCCTAAATTAAACATATTATATTTAAATAAATAATGTTGTTCTCTTAATACATTTTTAATTAATAATTTTTTTTATATTGTTTTATGTTATATATATGTCATTATGAGTCAAAAATTCTATAGTTTCAGTGAAAACCGTAATTTTCACTATTTACCTAAAACTCAACCATTATAGAAAATTACCAAAAAATCATCATAAGATAATATTTTTATAATGAATCAAAAATTGAAGTTAATTTTATCAATTTATAATTCCTAAATATAGGAATTTAATTATAAAGGGAAATATATATTATAATGAAAAACATTTTTATTGGGGAAATTAGTTTTTCAAATAGTAAACGTTCTTATTCTTATTCTATATAAATTTATAATTAAATTAATTTTCATGTATTATTAATATGAAAATTATATTTTATTATCCATTCTCCTTAATATACTTATTTCCTTGGAATAAAAATACATAGAGCATAAAACTAAAATTTTAATAAATAAATACCATTTTAATTATAAAACTAACATACTTTTTTAGATATACTAATTGAATTTATCATTTCATTAGTATAAAGATTGACCTTTATTTTTTATTCTACAAATATTTTATAATTCATTTACCTATAATAATGCCCAAAATTTTGATAACTTCTTTATAATGATTTTTTTGATCTTAATAAATTGTGTTATTGATTATTTTTATTTGTTGTTGCATGTGAAACAAACTATTCAATATAGTATTTATTTAAAAATAAATTTACACTAAAATATTACGGCATTTAATTATCCCCATATTAAATAAATTATTTCACCCTAATTAAAATTATCAATCACTAATGAAAATATCTAATCAGGTCTATAAGATAGACATAATAAAAGGTTTAATTTTAAATGATGTATTGACTTCACTAACTTGTTTAAGTCTTGGAAACTCATCTTTTTCTTTCATGATAGAAATAACCCAATAATGTGTTTTTATATAATAATTTGAGCTAAAAAAACCTCATTATTATGAATCATGAATCATATATTTGAATTATTTTTATTTGAGACTTTATAGATTACCTTACCCTGATAAATGAAAATAGGTTTGTTTAAAATATAAGATGTGATATCCCAATTTTTTTCAATAATATGGAGTTAATGTGAAAATATAAAATTCATTTCAAAAATCACACAAATTTTATCTAATAAAATAATAATTTAATTTTCACAAAGTAATATCCTATAAACTTCAACATGGGATATAATAATTATACTAAATGAAGTGTTCTTTGATAGTAAATTGACCAGGGTGGTGATTTGATGATCTTAGAAAACATCCTAGGTAAAATAGACCAGAATAAAATAATTTATCCACAAATATATAGTTAAGGATATTTGTTTCTGAATTTTCAAGACCCACTTTAATAGTTGTGATTTTATAAAAATTCACTTATTCCTTTGGTTTAGGTTTTTGGTGAATCCTATAATCCATTTTAGGCCATAGATTAGAGCATGGTTTTATATAATTACAAAATTACATTCATTTCAATAATTAAACTATGAGTGGTTAATTAGTTAATAATTTATTATCTAGCATCATATTGTCCAACCTGTACAACCCTTTTTGAAAATACCTTCCTTAATGGATAACCCTTCCACACTTGAAGCATTTTCACATTCCATTTAGACTTTCCCTTGGATTATTCTTCTACACATTTTTTATGCATATAATGGTGAGTATTAATTCTCCCATGGTCTATTTCAACTGAAATTCTATGAAAATACATCCATATATTCCTTGGTATGTTTTGTGTTTTATAAAGACTCATTTTATTACTCATAACAATAGAGAGTTAAGAGATCATAACCAAAAGATCTTCAACACCATCTTCTATTATATTTAGTTTCTCATTAATATAATCACTACCTTTTTCTATCATACCCATTATTAAAATGATTTATCTTTTCTCTAACCATTAATTAAAAAAAAGTTAAATATGAAAATACTTAATTTGGAGTTCTTATAAAAATGATAACCACTAACCTAAAATGTATAAATCATAAATAACATATGTAACATAACTTAAAAATTTACATGTTTCAATATATGTTATTCATTATTTACAATCTAATACGCTATAAAATCGTGTAATAAAAATGTCCTCAAATCCAACATAATGGTTTATAAAGGGAATGTGAATAACCAAAACATATCCCCCAGGAGTGTCAAAATATGAGTGCAGTTAAGCCTCTGAATAATTCTACATGGGATGATTAATTTAATAGAAAACTAACTTCTTCAGGGTTATTAAGCATAGGTGAATCTATGCCAGATCCTGTATCCACATGTGTTTATCCAGAAATATGTTTCATTATAAGGAAACAAAAAATGCTACAATTTAAAAATATTTTAGGATGTAATCCTAGATTTCAAATTTTCACTTGGGTTTTCAATAAATTTCAATCATCAAAATCCCAAACAAATAACAAAACTAATACAAAAAATAACTAAAATAATCCAGAAAAATATGTAAAATAAGTCAAAAAATAACTAAAAAATTCTATGAAACCAATTGAAGATCTATATTCATACACACTCAAGTCTAGTGCCAAAACATATAAATTAATTACTAGGTTTAATACAAAAAATGGGTTACCCAAGCTAAATATATATTTATTTTACATTATTTTATTAAGTTAAAAATTATATCTCACAAATAATATCACAATAAAAAAGACAAAAAATTTACTATCTTTGAGTATGAGATACATAAGAAACTGATTTTTTAATATTTGGGAATAATTTTCTATAATATAAGTCTAATAGACACCCTTATATACTTCACATAAGTTATAATCATATTCATAATCAAATTAATGGTAACATAAGATAGGGGTATGGCCAAATGATTTGTAAGGAAAAAATGCATCAACATTTCTTCAAGGGTTTGACCACAACTATACAAGAAAACATGATATTGGAAAAATATATTATTAAAATTAATAAGGAATAATAATAGTTTTCCAAAATTCATAATGGTAGGACATGTAATCTCAAATGAAAAAACATGTACCATAGAATTAAATTGAGATAATAAACATGATTCATGACGTATAATCATAAGAATATGACATAAAAAATATTCATGCCATGGAAACATAATAAAACAATTAATTATGGAAAAAACATAAGTTCATGAAATTATCACATTGGGATAAAATTTAATCATTCCCAAACTTTATGTTATAAAAAAAATTACACACAATGTGTTGTGAAAAAAAATATTCTATGCATAATGTCACTATATAATGAGTTATAAATCCCTAACCAAGTAATTTGAGGGTGATATAAGACCCCAAATATCATCGTCCATACATATGTGTGCCATATAGACTTACTAATTTATTATATCAATATAACCCAATGAAAAATGGATTTTGTATCATTTTTAAATGGTATCACATAAAATGGATTCAAAAATTAATTCGATAGATGAAACAAAATACATCACACTAAAAAAGTTTTACATTAAGGTATTTATAATGTGATTTGTTAAACATAATTCCATATGGTTAATATATTTTGGAGTTAAGGTGGAAAATGGAATAAAAACATAAAAAAGTTTTTAAAAATGCATTTATTAATACCATCATAAAGATATGAAGTTACGAGTGACTTTCAAGAAAATAATTTTTGAGAAGTTGTGATGAATAAATTTTCAAATATTATTTAGATAAAAATAAAAATAAATAATATTTGAAAAATTTATAATTTTTTTTCCAAAGTAAATTTGGAGTTCTACATAAAATTTACAATCATGGAAGGAAAACATTTTCAATATTGAAAATACTTTTTTGGGAACTTAAATCATAACAATAGTGATAAATAATTCATTTGAAAAGTGGTAAAGAGAAATTATAAGAACACTATAAAAAATACATATTTCCATTTTAAAATCAGAAAGGAGAAGATTGGAAGAAATAGAGAGTATGGACTTAGAAGAAAAGTTCATATTTGTATAGGAAGAGAATTATTCTTAACATAATAAAATTTTATGAAAAAATAGATTAATCAAAGAAAATGTATTTGATTTGAAGGTGTAATTAAATATAAAGGACTTGGAATGGAAATATTATATCACATTTGGATATTATGAAATAATATTGTGGAAATATATAAAAATAGTATTATTTATGACTCATGAAAAGAAGTTGAGTCGTAAAAGTCCCTTACATTTTAGGTCAACTTCCATGAAGTAACTTGGAATTTCCATGTAATAACCATAACATTATTAATAACATATTTTATAAAATAATTGATATTTATTACCATGTATATATTTAAATTATAATAATTTTTTTTATATTTATTAGTTAGTTATAGTTTATTTTCTTCATTAAATGGAAACATTTTTGATTTTTTCATGCTTAATTAAATATATTGATGTCAATAAAAATTATTTAACATGAAGTTAGTCATTCTAAAATTGTAAAAAAAAATTATATTCTTTATAGTTATTTATAAATAACTAATTTCATTCCATGATGTTTTTTAACGATTCTTAAAGATGGAACTAGTGGAGAGCTTGTTTCAGTAATTTTGAAAAACAAATGATGGTATATTTAAAATGAGTTAAATATAAATATAAACATCAGAAAAAATTAATAGTGTTATAAAATAATTTTAATTCAATTAAATAGTTTTATCAATTATCCTTGTAGGGTGGTGATAGAAAATGAAAAACATCATTACATGGAGGTGATAGTATATATTCACACACTGATGAAGTTTTCATTTTCCTAAAAAATAAAGGCTAGAATTGATTTAATTTTTATAAATAAAAATAGTTTTATATTTATATTATTTATTCATTTAATACCAATTTTTTAACATCCATTTAAATTTGGTATGAAAAATAAAACACATCATTCATAGGGGCGGTAGTCAACGCGTATTCAAGGATGATTTTTTTTTTCATTTTTTCTAAAGAGCTAGGGGGAAACTAGATAATTATTATTACATATATATAATAAAATTGAATTAAAATATCTATATTTATTTTATTATTTTGTTATGGTGTAATTTATTTTTGATAATAAATATGGAAAATTAAAAATGTTAAAAAATTATTAGTACTCACATTGTGAATTCGAACCATCTCTTGGAGTACATTTTGGAAATAGAGGATTTTGGGATTTTACATGGATCAAGGGGATTAATAATATGGTATATGCCTCTAGTGGAAGTATAATGGTATGGTTTTTAATATTAAATATTATTTTTAGTGTCTAAACAAATGGGTGATGGGAGTCCATATCTATAAATTAATGGAGTGACATTTTTTTAATAATATAAAAGGGAATGCCACTATTCAAGGAACCTCATTCCAAAGTATGATAATAATGGAGTTTTTATGTGTATTGGGTTGAGAAAAATATTATAAAAACATTTAGAGATTTGGGTTGAGTAATTATTAGCTTTTTTAACTTTTACCAAAATTTACTTTAAAGGGAGCAACACATTTTTTATCATGGGTAATTTATTTTTTGACCAAAATTAAATTTTACCCTATTCCATAATTAGAACATGATTATTTAAATTATTTAAATCATTTTATAAAATATAATTTTTATGAGTTAGAATAATTAACATTAATATTAGTGCACATAACACGTAAAAACCTTTTTTTATAAAAAGTGTATTGTTAAGCATAAAAATTATGTTTAGAATAAAATTATATATGTTATTATATTTAATAAAATTAATTGATTTATTAATAATAAATAAATGTAATGTTTCTTTAAAATAAATCCAAAACTGAAATCCAATATTGAATAATTAATTAAAAGAAAAACCAAAAATGTTTTTTGTTGGAATAAATTATTGCTTGAGTTCCAAAATACTAAACATAGGTTCTATAAATTCAAAATATTACATTTAAATAAACAATTTTAATCCTTAAATATATTTTGTATTTATTTTTTTATAAGTCTTTAATTTATACATATTTCAGGATGAATTCATAAATGCAGCAGTACTCGTGAAACTTGTATTTTTCACTATTTTTTTTAAATTATCCATTTCATAATAATTACAAAAATTTATCATAATATATATATATTTTTATATTTAATTCTAATATGAAGTTACATTTTTTAAATTAAAATTGTGATTTTTTTGAATTTTACTTTTTATTACTAAATAATATAAATAATACTATTTTATCTAGGGGGTGACTTTTTCAAATAGTGAATTTTCTTATTCTTATTTCCTATAAAGTTATAATTACATTTTATTAAATATTATAATCATGAAAACAATATATTTTTTATCCTTTAACTACAATATACATAGTTTCTTGAAATAGATTATGGATAGCGCATAAGAAACTAATTTTAGAAAAAAATATAATTTTTAGATTACAACAATCTTACTAGTTGTTTAACTATACTAATTTAATTTAATCAGTGAATTATAATTAAATGTGATCATTATTTTTAATTTTAAATATATTATATAATTTATTTATATCTATTTATACCATCCAATTCAATTATTTCTTTATAATGATTATGATTATCTTACTAAAATGTTTCATGGTTCATTTAGGATTGGTGTTACACATGGAACATGTTATTCAACATAATATTTATTTAAAATGAAATCAATGCTAAAATTTTTGGGAATTAAAATACCTACAAAATTGGAGAAATTAAAAATAACTTTATAATAGTAATATTCATCCCTCAAAAGGCACTGTGGCTTGTTCTCCAGGAACAAATACGACCATTTCCTTCTAATGACTACCTCCCTCTCCAATGTCTCTTCTTAGATCATCCCATTTACCTATAGAACTAAATTCATTAGGTTTACTGTTAAAATTATCTCTATAATTCACAACCCTAATATGTTCCTTCACATTAGAAGCATTCAGTTCCAAATCACTTTTCCCCCATAATAAGACATCTGTAATTTTTTTATATAATTATAAAGTTGGTTTCGAAGTCTCTTTTTTATTTAAATAAAGGAACTCTATTTTTTTTGGGCAGAGGAGACCCATTACACAGATTGTGGGCTCAATGGACATTAAATCCCAATAAATGGACTTAAAGGAAGATATTTTTGGCCCAACGACCATTCAATAAATAGTACTACTACAATACCCAGTCTGTTATAGTACCTACTACAATACTTTCCACTACTACAATTCTTACAATAGTCCCCACCACCAATATAGTGTTGTTGGTGCTGCAATTCCACTGATGCTACAGTTTCTATAGTACCACTATATTTCTTCTAAATGTTCCTACTCCCAATGGGATTTGAACCCCTATACTTGATTTAATATTACAATGTGATTACCACTAAGCCAAACCCAAACTATAGACATCAGTTGTGTATAGATAATACATGTTCAACAAAGACTCATGGAAAATTTTATAAATCACCACATATCACTATATCAATAGTAACTAATTATTCAATTTATTTATTCACTCAATGATATAAAACGTTATTACATATCATGACCCCAACTTCCCAAAATTTCTATGTTATTGATTACATAAACTAGGAATCATGTTCAAAAGTATATAGTCACCAACCTCAAATCTCAGAGTTCATCATCAATGATCGATATAAGTTGATCCAAAGTCTATTTCATGATTTATTTAACTTGATCCAAAGTATATTTCATAAAACTAGGCACCAAAATATTCTGATCACCTAATCATTCCCAACATAATAGTGACCAACCTAGCCGACCATACAATGTATAAAAAAGGTCCATATGAATTATTGACTGATAGATTTTATAATAACTAAATTACACTAATAAATGTTATTACTCCCTATATCTTTCAAAATAATGCACAAAATCTTGGATAATATCATAAAAAACCTAAATAATATGACCTAATACCCAATCATTTATGGATAAAACACAATACTCTTCTTCAACTGCAACCCCATATAATTTGGGAGTCCTTTAAAAAATATCAATAGAAACCAAAAATATTAAAATAAAATTATATACTCTAAAGCCCCATGATTTATAATAATAAATTTTATATAACTATTTTCAACCTCATATACTATTTTTTTCTAATATAGGATTTAAATGCATTGTATTCAGGGTATAATTAATAGTAACCCAAACACACCCACACCTTAATGGTGACCTCAATAATTCAATAAAAACTGTGAAGACCCAGAAATTCCATGGATTTTTTTTAAATAAATGGGAATGTTACGAGTCCGCGAAAATTTACGGTGCTTGATTCCGATGTCTGGTGTGCCCGGAATCAATTTCTGAAGTTTTGTTCGGGTAAATTTAGTAAACGTACGAGCGGGATTTTATATCTTTCGAACCATTACTCAGAATTTAAATCTGAGGGCACCGTTGAATTCGCAGCACCGATATTTGCTTAAGAGAACTATCACCTCGATAACACTTGGTTGAGAAAGAAAGTCAGTTTTTGAGTTTTTAAGAAAAAGTTAAATAAAAATAAGTGTGAAGCTTATTTTTAAACTTGGTGGTTAAAACCTCCAAGGGGAGGTTAGTGGTGGAGGCCACCACACCATAACCTCCCATGAGAGGTTATCATGGTGGGTCCACTCACACATAACCTCCCTTGGGAGGATATCTTTGGTGGGGACCACCCGGGCTTAAAACCCTTGAACTCCCCATTAATGGAGCTACCACCCATTAAACCTCCTGAACTCCCTTAATTAATTTATACCTACACACAATAAGTAATTAAGTGGAGCCCCCCATTAATTAATTCTCCATTTGAATTCATGCCAACCTTTAAAATAATGGATAATATATTATTTCATTTTGGTTGGAAACTTTCTTTTGGTGGAACGGAAGAAGAGGAGAGCTAGGGAGAACCATCCTCGCAACGAAGAACACGAAGAACACTGACGACACTTCTTCCTCAGTCTTCTACCCAGGACACTTTCTGATGCACGAGCATGAAATCAAGAGTGTGTGATGAATGTGGTGAAGGAAGAATCAATGTTCACTTTTTGCAACATCATTAACGAACAAAAATACGAGGTAGGGTATATTACGTTTGAAATTGTTTTCGTCCTTCAACGGACAAATCTTGGATTGTGTTTTTCCAATTGTTCTCACCATAACATGGAAGGCTCGGGCTGCATGAACATGGCCTTACCCTCCTGAATCGTTTCTCCTCATTTTTTGATGGCATCGGCGGTGCAACGGCGCCACTGGAAGAGTGGACCGCGTCAGATCAACGACGGCCGGTGACGGGCCAACCGCGAAGAAACCAGCGGCGCAAGGCCGCTGAGTCTCCAAAATGGCGCGGAACTGTCATGCCACATGGAAGGAGAGACATGGCCATGAGAGGACAGGGCGGAAGGGGAGCGGCGTCGTCACGCCGCCCAGAGGAGGAGGGTCACGGCCAGGGCGGGCCGCGGCGGAAGGGCACGACGCCGTCGCGCCGCGTGGAGGAGCAGAACCTCAGCGTCGTTGTGTTGTTGTGGAGGAACTGAGTCGGCCGGCCGGCGGCGGTGCAGAGTGGCTGGCCGCTCAGCCAGCCGGGAGGAGCGGGACCCCGCTGGGTCCCGCATGAGCTGGACCGGTGCCACCTAGAGCTAGTTTGTGTCCCCACTCGAATAGTTCAACCATTCGGGAGTCTAGGGGGAGTGCACCTCCCCCTAGACGTGGCTAGGGAGGGTTGTGCAGGGCGTCACCAGCCACTGGCCGGCCAGGCCACACAGGCCGCCGGGCCGCCCCCTTGGGCCGGGCCACCCTTAGGACGGACCGCCCCCTCAGGCGGGGCCTCCCTCGGGCGGGGCCTCCCCCTCGGGCCGGGCCACCCTCGGTTTGGTCCGCCCCCTCGAGTCGGGTTGCACTCAGGCGCCCCCCCCCCCCCTCGGGCTAGGTCAAACCCGTGGATCGGGTCGGACCCCAGTCCAAACCCGTTTTCCCAAATACACCTTTTCACCCATAACTTGGGTTACAGGTGTCCGATTGATGAACCGTCTACTACGATGGAAAGATTAGACCATGATGGTTCTTTTGGAATTCCCCACTTGAGGGTTGGACATAGTTGGGGTATGTCCAGGTTGGATTGAACCTAAAATCCAACCTGGCCCCCTTGACGGAAATTCCAATAACTAATAGACTGGGCGTCCGATTGATGCACCATCTGTTGAATTGAGACCCATATGATGAGGAAGACCTTTGAGATACTTCTACATGGGTTTTAATGATAGTTGAAGTATCTACCAGTAGCTCGTGAAGCGTATCCTTCTTGGGGCGAGTAGAAGGAGTACAGAGACCTTGTAGTTGGCTGAGACCTAACGACTGCTTGACCGATTTGACTCAGAGTGACTCGACTGGCCTAGTGGGGAGCGCCTATGTGTGAGTGAGGTAGAACCATGTCTGTAAGTTACTCTGTGTGAGCATGGTAGACCCACAATACTTGACAGGAGGAGTACCTTAGTAGGCTATGAGAGGGAGCACCTTTGTGTGAGTGCGGAAGACCTGCGGTGGGGAGCACCTCCGTGTGATGCTGTAGACCCACGATACTCGACAGGAGGAGTACCTCAACTGTCTAAGGATAGTGGGAAGCACCTCTGTGTGATGCAGCAAGCCCACAATACTCAATTGAGGAGGAGTACACCATCAACTAAGATTTTGATAGTGTGACTGGGGTTGTTACTTGATACTACCCCTAGAATAAAATCCTAGTTTCAGTTGAGTCAATGAATTTTGTGTTTTCCTCATGATTGGTATGGGTTACAAAATAACTTAGATATATGTATAGGCATATACATAAGTAATGGTTATTTGTTGACTTCATACTTTGTGGTTATCCATGTTGGATTTTCAGAGACCATGAGGGTCTCGAGGTCCCTACTGAGTATCATTATACTCACCCCTGCACGATCTATGCTCGCACCCCATTGTGTTGGTTGTAGATGATGGAAATCGCTGACTGAGGAAGAGAGTAGTAGGACTGGATGGTACCTGGAGGTGGACTAATTGACATGACAGTGCTCGGAGAAAACAGACGGACGTGGAGTGCTGAGGAGGGCATCTGTACCTACCCTTTAGGTTGGAACCCCGAAGGACAACCCAGTGGCTGCTTTACTTTTCTTCAGTTGTACTTGATTTCAGTTGTGCTTGTACTTTCATGTTGGGCTTGTATTTATGTTCCCTTTTACTTTCCAGCACATCTTTTGTATAATGTTATACTTAGTGTTTTGCTTCCAGTTGTGTACTCTGTTGTGTGTGTTTCAGTTTATAAAGGCAATTTCTTCCCAGTATAGGGATTTACGCCTTTGGTGCTAGACACCAGCCCCTGAACTATGGAAGGCGGGCTTGGGGTAGTCATGATACGAGCCTCGAGGGACAGGTCGTGATAAATTGGTATCAGAGGAGTCGGTTCTACCGCAGGACTTAGGACTTAATATTTCTTTTCTGTGAAGCAATAGTGTTAAGGGTACTAAGTGTGGTTTTCAGTTCAGGGATTCTAGTGTTGGTGTAGGCAACTAACGTATCCATACACAAGGACCCTGACTAATGATTTCTGACTTAGTGGATGAAAACACTAATTACTTGTGTGTCTTTAAAAGTTTTTCCTTAACTCAGCTCAACCAGGTCAGCTCACCTGGTATAATCTTTTGGCCGTGTCACATTTGTTTCTTTCAAGATGCCTCCCCGCAGATCCCTGAGAGTCGTACGCTCTGACAGCCCATCGAGCAACGATACCTCAACATAGGGCCCTTTACCAGTAGAGTCACCAGTGGTACCACTTCCCATTGAGCCACCAATGCCACCAGGCCCAATAGTAGATGATGCATTCCGTTTGAGCACGTTTCATGAGTTCCAGTGCCAGAGGCCACCCAGTTTCCGGGGAGAGAAAAACCCATAGGCGGTTGAGGATTGGCTGGAAGTTGTGGTGGGAGTCTTCAGGCTAGTAGGGATACTAGCAGACTACATGGAGATCCTTGCCTCAAGTCTCCTTCAGGAAGCAGCAAGCAGATGGTGGAGATTTATGCTCCAGGTCCACAATGAGGCGACACTTCTCTAGGTAGACTTTGAGAGCCTGTTCTAGGAAGGGTTTGTTCTAGTTACCCTACGAGCGGTACAAATACAGAAGATACTACATCTATAGCAGGGTATCATGACTGTAGAACATTACTCAGTGAGGTTCAGTGACCTCTCGTGCTACTCCACAGATATGGTGCATGACCCATTCTTCAGGGCCCGAACCGTCGAGCAGGGGATCAGGTGAGAGATTAGGGCATCGATGAACTCCCTCAACATCCTAATGCAGGTGGGGGTGTTAGAGAGAGCCCTCCTAGTGTAGATTTTTCTTACTAATCACTCACCAGTAGTGATACCCACTACTAGTCGATATGCAGTGGTGTCTTCTATAGCTCTCAGTAGACAGATGACATAGAGGTCCGAGAGGACCAGACCCCTGGGTGGGCAACTACAAGGCTTAGGATATGTTGTGTGGGGAACCCGAGGTATTGACTTACTAGCCAGGAGCAAGCAGTGTTACTCATGCGGCGGGCAGGGTCACATGGAACGTGATTGTCCGACCATCCATTCACATGATCAGCAGACAGTTGAGGATCCTCCCAGGTAGAGGTAGAGGTTAGGTCGAGGCGGTCCGCAGGGCATAGGTGGATGTGGTAGAGGAGATGGTTGAGCAGCTGATGGTGGGTGATGTTACGAGGTGCTACCGCCACCACCAATAGGAGGTCCACCCCAACCGCAGGGAGTGGGTGGATAAGGGAGAGCTCAACTTCAGGCAGCTGAGGCATACGATCATGGATCTCTGGAGATGATTCGAGGTACGATATGTGTCTACTCTACCATATCTACAGTTCTTATAGACACAAGTGCTAGTCATTCTTTCATTTCCACTGCCCTCATTCAGAGCACGAAGATTCTGACGGAGCCTTTGGCTCGATCCTTACGGCTAGATACTCTTATGGGAGCAAACTTGACGATTACGCACTGGTTCCGGTAGTGTGAGATTACTCCAGGAGGAAAGATCTTCTGTTGGGATCTCCTTGTAGTGGCGTTGAGGCCTTAAGACATCATCTTGGGTATGGACTAGTTATCTATAGTCCAAGCTCATATTGACTGTATTAGGAGAAAAGTGCGGTGTGTCCACACGGATGGGACCAGGTTTACATTCACTAGTGAGAATGGAACCTTTGTAGCACCAGACGGACTTACTCATAAGAGGGTGTAGCCGATCACTCACCAGTTGGCTTGCCTTACCCTTGGAGTTGTTCATGTGGAGACTCCGACTTATCCTGTATTGGTGGAACAGTACGCGGATGTTTTCCCTGACGATGTTCGAGGACTACCACCTTGTAGAGAGGTGGACTTCTACATTGACCTCTACCTAGGGATGACACTGATATCTACTCCAGCATATCGGATAACTCCCACTGAGCTTCATGACTTGTGGGTACAGCTGGAGGACTTATAGTGGAAGGGATTAATTCGGCCCTGTGTTTCTCCCTGGGCAGCCCCAATTCTATTCACCAAGAAGGCGGATGGGAGTTTGAGGCTCTGTGTCGACTAATGTCTCCTGAATCAGGTGACCGTGAAGAATATGTACCCACTCCCAAGGATTGATGACGTCTTTGATCAGCTCAAGGGATCATGGTGGTTCTTGAAGATAGACCTCAGATCAGGATATCACCAGCTCAGAGCTCGAGACTAGGATGTGAAAAAGATGACCTTCAGGTGTCGATACAGCCACTACAAGTTCTTGGTTATGCCCTTCAGTGTAACCAACACTCCAGTAGTGTTCATTAGTCTCATGAACCAGATCTTCCAGCCATACCTCGATTGCTTTGTTGTAGTCTTCATTGATGATATTCTGATCTACTCAACTACTAAGGAGGAGCATGCCTACCATTTGCAGGTAGTACTGGATACACTCTAAGAGCACCAACTTTATGGTAAGCTTTCAAAGTTACAGTTTTGGATTCGAGAGGTTCACTTATTGGGACACATAATCTCAGAGGATGGAGTTACAGTAGATCCAAGAATGATTGAGGCTGTACTTTCTTGGGAGCCACCCAGGAGTGTGACGGAGGTACGAAGTTTCCTAGGCATGGATGGATACTACCGAAGATTCATTCAAGACTTACCCAGAGTTGCAGCACCACTATCAGCCTTGACGAAGAAGGGGAAACCCTTTGTGTGGTCGGAGAGATACTAGCAGAGCTTTCAGGAGATGAGGCAGAGGTTGACTAGTGCCCCCATCTTGAGGCTTCCATAGGAAGGCGTAGGGTACGTAGTCTATTACGATGCATCAGGGATCAGACTCGGGTGTGTCCTGATGCATGAGCAAGCTGTGATTGCGTATGGTTCTCGGATGCTAAGAAAGATCGAGTAGAACTATGCTACCCATGACCTAGAGTTAGCAGCAGTGGTCATCACCTTGAAGATGTAAAGACACTATCTGATGGGAGAGCATTTCATAGTCTACTTCGATCACAAGAGTATCATGAATATCTTCTTCTAGAAGGACCTGAACCTGAGACAACGACGTTGGATTGAGTTCCTACAGGACTATGACTTCGAGATATTCTATACTCATGGGAAGGGGAACGTTGTTTCAGATGCACTCAGTAGTAGATCTGGTATGAAGCTACTAGGAGAGGCGACAGAGTAGCTGGCTGACTTATAGATATCTTTCGTGGATAGAGATAGAGCAACCTTTCTACAGTCTCTTATGGTCACTCCCCCACTTCTTTAGTGAGTTCGGGTGGCACAGCGTGGAGGCGCTGACAGTGAGACACGACATGCTCATATATCTACAGGGTAGGCACCTGATGGATTTTCAGAAGGTGGGGAGCACATCATCCTCTTTAGAGGATGTACCTTGGTACCAGTTGCACTTTCAGAGGAAGTTTTGAGGGAGTTTCACACCTCCCCTATAGCGGTACATCCATAAGTGGAAAAGATGTATCAGGACCTCCGACAACAGCACTGGTGGCCAGGTATGAAGAAAGCGGTAGCGAAGTTTGTCTCTTGGTGCCTCACTTGTCAGCAAGTGAAGGTGGAGCACCAGGTACCGGTAGGCTTGGTTAAGCTCTTAGCAATTCTTGAGTGGAAGTAGTATGGGATACCCATGGACTTCATGATGGGTCTTCCACATACATCCATGAGTCACGATTCAATATGGGTGATCGTTGACCAACTCACCAAGTCAGCCCACATCCTACCGGTCAGAGAGCAGAGCTCAATAGAGAGCTTGATATGCCTCTGTGTGCAAGAGATTGTGCATTTACATGTCATAACTTATTCTATTGTCTCTGATCATGACGCACGGTTTACTTCCTGGCTATGGAAGGGGTTGTAGGAGGCTTTCGGGACAAAGCTTCACTTGAGCACCACCTTCTATCCTCTGACAGATGGTTAGACTGAGCGGACCATTCTGACCCTCGAGGACATGCTCCGAGCCTGTGTCCCTAACTTTGGTTGTAGCTGGGAGGATCACTTACCATTGGTAGAGTTTTCCTACAACAACAGCTACCACTCCACCATCGGTATGGCACCTTTTGAGGCCTTGTATGGTCGACCTTGTAGATCGCCACTATGCTGAACAGACCCAGGGGAGTCAGTACTAGTGGGACCAGAGATGGTACGCGCTACCCCAGAGAAGGTGAAGATCATCCCGGAGTAGATGAAGACTGCATAGAGCTGACAGAAGTCGTATTCTGATAGGAGCCAAAGACCTCTAGAGTTCGAGAATGGGGACCACATCTTCCTACGGGTCTCACCTCGATGAGGTCTACGGAGATTTGGCTGATTGGGTAAGTTATCTTTGTGATTTATAAAACCTATCCAAGTCCTCATCAGAGTAGGCGAGGTTTCTTACCGCTTAGCTCTACCACCTCAGTTGCACCGAGTGCACGACGTCTTCCACATATCTTAGCTGAGGAGATACGCGCATGACCCTTCCCACATCATAGACCATAGAGAGATGGACATCTATAACGGGATGACTTTCACGGAGGTTCTAGTGGAGATTGATGATCAACAGGAGTGGGTCCTACGTGGATGTTCGATACCTCTGGTACGTGTTCGCTGGCAGCACGGGAACCTCTAGGAGAGCACATGGGAGAGGGAGGCTCAGATGCGTGCTCAGTACCCCCATTTGTTCCCTTAGTTTGAGTTATAGATTATGAGGATCTAAATACATGAGGTGGGGAGAATTTAAATACCTGCAAATTCTATGGATTTTTTAAATACATGGGAATTTTACGAGTTCGCAAAAATTTACGATGCTTGATTCTGGGGACAGGTGTTCCCAGAATCAATTTCTGAACTTTTTTTCGGGTACGTTCAGTAAACGTACGAGCGGGATTTTATATATTTTAAACCGGTGCTCGGAATTGAAATCTGAGGGAACCGTTGAACTCACTCACCTGTATTCACTTAAGAAAAATATAACCTCCATGATAGTTGGTCAAGAAAGAAAGTTATTTTTTGAGTTTTTAAGAAAAAGTTAAATAAACATAAGCGTGAATCTTATTTTTATGCTTGGTTGTTAAAACCTCCAAGGGGTGGTTAGTGGTGGAGGCCACCACACCATAACCTCCCATGAGAGGTTATGGTGGTGGGTCCCACCCGCACATAACCTCCCTTGGGAGGATATCATTGGTGGGGACCACCCGGGCTTGAAACCCTTGAACTCCCCATTTATGGAGCTACCACCCATTAAACCTCTTGAACTCCATTAATTAATTTGTGCCTACACACTAGAATTAAATAAGTGGAGCCCCCCTTTAATTAATTCTCCATTTTAATTCATTACAACCATTAAAATAATGGATAATCTATTATTTCATTTTGGGTGGCAACTTTCTTTTAGTGGAATGGAGGAAGAGGAGAGCTAGGGAGAACCATCCCTTCAATGAAGAACGCGAAGAACACCGACGACGCTTCTTCCTCGGTCTTCTACCCCGAACACTTTCCGACGCACGGGCATGAAATTGGGAGTGCGTGACGAATGCGGTGACTGAAGAATCAATGTTCAATTTTTGCAACATCATCAACGGACAACAATACGAATTAGGGGATATTACGTTTGAAATGGTTTCTGTCCTTCAACAAACAAATCTTGGATTGAGTTTTGCCAATTGTTCTCACCATAACATGGAAGGCTCAGGCTGCACGAACATGGCCCGACCCTCCCCCTTCATTTCTCCTCGTTTGTTGACAACAACGACGGAAAAAAGGCTTCGCCCGAAGAGCGGACCGCGACAGAGCAACGACGGCCGACGATGGGCCGACCATGAATAAAATGATGGTGCTAGGCCACTGAGTTTCCAAAAGGGCGTTCCACCATCGTGCCATGCGGAAGGAGAGATGCGACCAGGGTGGGCCATGGAAGATGGGGCATGGAATTGTCGCGCCGCATGAAGGAGGAGGGCCGTGGACAGGGCAGGCTACAACGGAATGGCGCAACCCCATCACACCGTACGGAGGAGTACAACCGTGGTGCCATTGCGTCGCGACAGAGGAGCTGAGACAGCTGGCATTGGCCAGCCGCTGGTAGTGCGGAGCTACTAGCTACTAGGTTGGCTGATAAGAGCGGGACCCCGCTAGGTCCCACATGAGCTGGACCGGCACCACTAGGTGCCAGTTTGGGTCCCACCCGAACGGTTCAACCATTCGGGAGTCCAGGGGTTGCGCATCTCCCCCTAGATATGGCTAGGGTAGGCCCCTAAGGGCGCATCCAACTGCTGGCCGGCCAGGCCATGCGAGCCGCCGAGCTGGCCTCGGGCCGGGCCACCCCATCGGGTCGGATCGCCCCCTCGGGCCAGGCCGGGTCAGACCCACGGACTGGGTTGGACCTGCAGACCGGGTCGGACCCCAGTCTTAACCCGTTTAACTTGGGTTACGGGTGTCCGATCGATGAACCGTTTACGGTGATAGAAATATTAGATCATGATAGTTCTTTTGGCATACCTCACTTGAGGTTTGGACATAGTTGGGGTATGGTTGGGTTGGTTTGAACCTAAAATCCAACTGGGCCCCCGGGACAGAAATGCAAATAACTCACAGACCGGGCGTCTGATTAACTCGCTGTCTGTCGCGTTGAGACCCCTATGATGAGGAGGAACTTTGAGATACCTCTACATGAGTTTTTTGTGATAGATGAAGTATTGACTAGTAACTCATGGAGCGGATCCTTCCAGGGGTGAACGGATGGAGTACAGAGACCTAGTAGCTGGCTGATACCTGATGACTGCTTGACTGATTCGACTCGTAGTGACTCGACTGGCCCAATGGGGAGCGCCTCTATGTGAGCATGGAAGAACCACAGTGGGAAGCACCTCCGTGTGAGTGCAGTAGTCCCATGATACTCGACAGGAGGAGTACCTCAGTAGGGTACGAGGGGGAGCGCCTCTGTGTGAGCGCGACAAACCCGTGGTGGGGAGCGCCTCTATGTGATGTAGCAAACCCTCAATAATCGACAAGAGGAGTACCTCAGAAGTCCAAGGATAGTGGGAAGCACCTCTGCGTGACACGGCAGGCCCACTGTACTCGATAGAGGAGGAGTAAACCATCAGCTGAGGTTCTGATAGTTCGACTGGGGTTGTTACTTGATACTACCTGTAAGAACCCGATTCTTATTCTTGAGGTATGTGTTTCTTCTTTTCCTTTTTACTTAAGTGTTTTTGAAAAAAATAAGGAAAATGGGAAAAAATCCCAAATTTTGTGGGTACATGCCATGTACTTTTCCACACGCCGTGTACTTTGGCCATGTAGGATGAGTACACAGGGCATGTAGCCCTGTCGGCGATGAAAGGTGTAAAAACCGACTACCCACTATGTAGTGGGTTTTTACACACCGTGTAGTCAGTCGGTAGGTGAATAGTAAGGCGGTGGGAGTAGCCGCCATTTGGGTGACAATACACACCGTGTATTCTGAAATACACTCAGTGTACTCATGTTGACAGATGAACAGTTCGGTGGTGGAAAAGTAGCCGCCAGTGGAACAGTTAAATGATGAAAAGTACACGTCTTGTACATGAGAGTACACACTGTGTAGTTTTTTTTTCTTAAATTGGGAAGTAGCATCCTCTATTCATAGAAGAAGCTTAGAACATTATTAGAGCTCGGGAGGACGCCCAGAGCTTCGGAGATCAGCTGACCGTGCACTGGGAATCCGTTTCAGCTTTTGCTGATCACGTTGGAACCGCACGAGTGAGTTCTCACTTCTCATTGCACTGTTCTTACCAATTATTCCACTATGGGAAGTTCTTTGCATTTTAACGAGAATTATTTTATCCCATATCTACGTCATTCGTAGACGATTCAGGAGGTGTCATTCACGTATACTGATTAGAGAAAATAGAGTTAGGTGGTCTGGTGTTTAAATTCCAACTGCTGTGTGTTTTGTGTACCACTGTGATACGCACCCATGTTGGGGGTGTCTTATGGTTGAGGCCTTGCATAATTAAATACCTATAATTTCATAGGTAGTTTAATGAAATTGTATAACTGTTGTTTGGGTCACTTCTTGAATCCAGGACCACCCCGGGGGTGCGTTCCACTGTTTAGCTGTTTGGCCAGGATACTCGTGGTTATTCCATGATTATAATGTGAATTGAATTTCCTTGAGAGGAACTTTATATAAATTTATGGTTTATTCTTTGGGCTCGGCCCGGTTACTTGCGCCTGAGGGAAATTTTCTATTTTGCCAGAGGGTATTGATTGTTTAGCCCGAGGGCAAGGTATTATTTTGCCTGAGGCCAATGTTCTATTTCACCTGAGGGAAACGCTTCTTATGCCCAAGGGCAGTGACTTCTATGCCTAATGGAAATATCTCGTATGCCCGAGGGAAATCTTCGATAGCCTGAGGGAAATCCTGAGGGTGTGGTTTTATTATATTAGCTTGAGGGTAAGGTTCTGATTGGCCTGAGGGCTTGGTTTTGATGAGCACACAATGTTATTAAATTAATTGAATGGTTAAAATGAATATCAAAATGGAAATGAAACTATTAGTGACATTTACTTTTTAGTACATACTAGTTTACTGCATTTACTTTTGCACACTACTGTTGCATATTTTCATTGACATTTGGGTACATGCCTTTGGTGGGTGCCTATTGGGATTTATTTCTCACACCCTGTTTGGGTCATGTCTTTGGCCCAAACAGATTACATTTCTGTAGGTATGGATAATGTCAAGGGTCCCTATATAGGTACTTGATTTTAGCAGAGGAGTAGGAGAGCATGGGACCGAGCTTAGGCTTGCGATGCCACTGCATTCTGTTTACTCTACCTTGTTTAGTTTGGTTGTACCTTGTACTTTGAGTTTTATTGTATTGTATTACAGTGTATCCTATTCTGGCTGTTTTCATAGAATTAGTGACATGATACATCATTATATATATAACTGCTGATTTTCTTTTACTTCTGTTGTCCATTTCAGTTGAATATTGTTTACTGCATCAACTTTTGTATGTTTATATATTTTATTCAGCTGTGCTACACTTTGACAAATGAGGGCATAGTTTCCCCACTATTATTCCTTGGCCATCACAACTAGTTGGCAGCCTTTGGCATTTGGGAAAATGCGCTTGTGGTCATGTGACCAACCGGTTTTGGGGAACCCGTTGAGTGGCAACTAGATCCGGGACGTTACAAATTGGTATTAGAGGAGTTATTTTCTTTGACTTACTGTTTGGAGCCTTAGTTAGGGATAGAAAAAATAGGTATTTGGTAATAAGCTGTGCCAGGGAGTAGCTAACCTCTGTACAGGGAAAATCCAATTTACCTCGAATTGCAATTATCACTAGTTTTTCAATTTTACTGTTGATTTGATTTTCACCGTTGGGTGACACACTTGTGGTGTGCTGTTTATATTTTTATAATGGGTTCTATTTAGTTGCAACCTAATGAGATGAGGGTATTCCATCTCATTCATCATTTAGACACATGTTATAAATCACATGTCATGCATTCTTCCATGCCATGTAGGTGCATTAGAAATTGCATGTTGTTGTGATAGTTGTTGTGCTAGAAAATCATGTTGTTGTGATAGCTGCTTTAATGAATACCTGCTATTTGATAGGGTATTTTTGTGTGAGGCCTTGATAGAATGAACTCAAAATTTTGGTTATTGAGGGGTATGTGCTCTCATTGACTGTAATTTTGTGGATCATTGGCTGTTTACCTTATTTATAACATAGATAAGATGCCAAGATTTGATTCACGAGGATTATGGGCCCTCACGGATCGGAATTTGGAACTTAGGTGTTGTTTACAGTGTTTTTCTGGGTTCCAGAATAGTTTCTAAGGCTTGCTGTCCAGAAAAACCCAGAATAAACACCATGTAGTTTTGACTACACACCATGTATTCTTCTGTTCGGGAAGAAGAGAAAAAGTTGTGAGTACACACCATGTACCCTAAGTACACGCCGTGTAGTAGCTAACTATGTCGAAGGCCATGTGGGCATAGACACGGGGTAGGGAATGACTTGGGGAAAACATGCCATGTACCGGTTGCACACGCTGTGTAGAGTGGACCCTGTGTCCTCCCGTGTAACTAAAAACACAGACGGAGGAGATCCCTTCTTGTACACGCCATGTCAATGATGCACACACTGTGTAGTTTAACCTGGGGACCTAGCTGTGTAGCTAACAAACATGGGTCGATGTTACCTCTTCTTAAACACACCATGTACCTGTGGGACATGCTGTGTAGTCTTGACCAGGGAAAGACTGCGTGGACCTAGCCATGTGGTTGGGAAGACAAAGTGGTGCACACGCCGTGTGCGGGTGTAACACGCCATGTAGTGTCAGCTGAGTGGTAAGCTGTGTCACTAACAACATGGGAAGTTGGAAATTAAGTCGTACACGTTGTGTCTATCTGGGATACGCCACATAGTTTTGTTTAAAGAAGAGCGGTGTGGCTAAGCCATGTGGAAGGACATAGGCACGGAAGGAGGATTCAAGTACATGCCGTGCAGTTAAGAGACACGCCATGTGTTTGGGGTGTTACACGACCAGTTTTAACTGGGGTACATACCCATGTGGATCGCCTATGAGAACACGCCATGTAGTCAAGTTTTGTAAATCTTTAATGCTTTATTTCTCATGTTTCATTCTTGGTTTCCTCATTTTTGGTCTTCGATAAATCTTGATCTAAGGCGTGTGTTTGACCTTGTAGAGTCATGCTGCCGAGACGACCACCGATTGTTCTCCAAGAGAGAAAAAATGATTATACTTATGAGATGGTATTCCATGGGCTACCAGTTGATCCTCTAGCAGTGCCAGGTGTGGTTCCAGCTGTTATACTGGACGCAGGCACGAAGGTGCAGTTATGTGAAGGCTTCATGCGGTTCATGCAGACTTTCCAGGGAGCACCGCATGCCTCCACATCTATTGTAGAGCTGACGTGTATATTCCAGTAGCAGTATATGCCTATGTTTTTAGGGGATGGAGGACCACAGGCTGCAGAGTCATGGATGGATTCAGTGAAGACTATTTTCGATCATCTTGGGATGTCTCCCGGGAGGAGGGTCAAGCTCGCGACTTATATGCTGCGTGATTCCACCAAGAGGTGGTGGGAAATCACCACCCAGTCAGAGCATAATAGAGACATGGAGTGGGAATATTTCTAGGCAGTCTTTTATGAATTCTTATTTCTGGAGACACTGAGGGAAGATCGAGCTAGAGGGTTCATGAATCTGCAGCAAGGATCCATGTCAGGGATGGATTTTTCTTCTCGCTTTATCGAGCTTCTGTGTTTTAAACCCGTTCTGGTGGGTGATACAATGTTGAGGGCTTGACGCTTTGAGGATGGTCTTCGGTATGACATCCAAGAACTGGTGAATGTTTTCAGGTTGCCTACAGTGCATGCTATTGTGAACCAGGAACTGATTACTGAGAGGAACCTGTGGGAAGCTAGTGGTGCAGGCCAGGGCGGTTTGACACCAGTTTCTAGTACTATTTCTATCGGGAAGAGGAAGCGGAAAATGAGTTTCTCTCATGGTGGCAGTTCTAGCCTGGCGATTACTTCAGGTGACCCATTCATTTGCTACCAGTGTGGTAGAGAGGGTCACAAGAGACCTCATTGTACCCGTGACCCAGTGGAGTGCTGAGCTTGCGGAAAGATGGGTCATCGACATCGCTTTTGTAGGGCATTCCCACCAGTGGATAGTGAGAGGGGTTCTGTGCAGACTCCATGTACGGGAGAAGGACCAGCAACTTCTTACCAGTCAGGAAACTGGGATACGTCAGGACGTACATGCAGAGGTGGTAGTCGTGGCCGTGATAGCCAGACACCAAGAACTTAGAGGCAGCAGGACGAGACAGCTCCGGGTAGCCAGGCTATGTCACAGGGCCGTGACACTGGGCTGGCATATGCAGTGCAACAGACCCAACAAGAGTAGGATCCTAGACCTTCTACTGTCAGAGGTACTATTCTAGTAGCTTTTGTTTTATCTTCTGCACTTTTCGATATGGGTGCTACAGATAGCTTTATATCTGTGCCCATTGTGGAGAGATTTGGGATCAGTGTTTCTTCTTCTTATGATGTTATAATGATAGACACTCTGTTGGGAACTAGAACAGTTTGTGTGCGTTAGTGCAAGGAGTGCCCCTTAGAGGTTGGTGGGTGTCACTTTCTATGGAACCTCTATGTCTTAGAGATGAAAAGCTATGATTTCATTCTCAGGATGGACGGGTTAGTTCCCTTTCATACCTTTGTGGATTTCTATAATCTTAGGTTGAGTTTCACGTCACCAGAGGGCAGAGAGTTTATATACAATGGTGAATGTGATGTCCAGGCGAGCTGAGCCAGACCTGAGCATCATGGGCAAGGTGGTGTGATAGCCCGGATTGTGAGTTTATATCTGGATGATCAGGGGAATTTTCAGAAGTATTTCTATCTAGTGGTTTATCATTTCAAGGATGTCTTCCCAGATGAATTTTTAGGTCTACCTCCGAAGAGAGAGGTGGATTTCTCTATTGATCTTGTGCCAGGAGCAACACCAGTGTCCATTCCCCCTTATAGGATGGATACACTAGAGTTTTAGGAGCTCAAGATATAGTTAGAGGAGTTACAGGCAAAGGGTTTCATTAGACCCAATACTTCTCCTTGGGGTTCTCCTATCCTTTTTGCGAAGAAGGTGGACAGTACCCTTAGACTTTGTGTGGATTATTGGAAGCTGAACCAGTTGACGATTAAGAACTGATAAACCTTGTAAGGATTGATGATATTTTTGATCAACTTCAAGTAATATGAGTGTTCTCGAATATTGACTTGAGATCCGGATGTCATCCGTTATGCGTTACACCATCAGACATACCAATTATAGATTTTCGGAGTAGATATGGTCTATACGAGTACTTGGTTATGTCGTTCAGACTCACGAACACACCATCATTTTTCATGGCTCTGATGAATCGTGTGTTCCATCTTTATCTGGATTTCTTTGTGGTAGTCTTCATGGATGAAATATTAGTGTACTATCACACTCGACATGACCATGCTACCCATATTGAGATCATTTTGAGTACACTAAGAGAGCGTCATCTATATACTAAGCTCTCAATGTGCAACTTTTGGATGGACCAGATACACTTCTTGGGTCATATCATCTTAGAGGTAGGAGTTGCTGTGGACCCAGAGAAATTGAGAGCAGTATTTTCCTGGGAGTAGCCTAAGAACGTGTTTGAGATACGAAGTTTCTTAGGGCTTGCTGGTTACTACAGTCACTTTATACAGGACTTCTCCCAATTAGCAACAACATTGACAGGATTGAGTAAGAAGGGTGTGAAGTTCGGTTGGTCAGAAGCTTGCAAGACATCCTTTCAGGAGTTGAAGGGAAGTTTGACATCAACACCAGTCCTGATACTTCCAGAGCAAGGGAAGAGCTATACAGTTTACTATGATGCATCGGTTATTGGGCTAGGAGCGGTGTTGATGTAGGGAAATCGAGTAGTTGCTTATGGGTCTTAGCAGTTGAGGCCATATGAGAGGAATTATCCAACGCATGATCTCGAATTGGATGAATTTGTTAATGCATTGCGCTGTTGGAGACATTATCTCTTGGGAGAGAATTTTATGGTTTTCACCAACCACAAAAGTCTAAAATATATCTTTACCCAGTGTGACTTGAACCTGAGGCAGCGAAGGTGGGTCGAATACCTTCAATCCTTCAACTTTGAGCTTTCCTATACACCTGGTAAAGGTAATGCAGTAGCTGATGCACTGAGTAGGAGGACTCAGATAGAGGGAGTGAAAGAGGCCAGTGATGAGTGGCAGCTTATGGCTTTGTTCTCTGAGATGAATTTGGAGGTGCGCGACAGTCAGGGGAAGACCTATCTTTTTTCCTTAGTCGTGACCTCTAAAATCTTGGATAGAGTGAGAATGAGACAACTATATGATTCAGAAGGCCTCATTCTACGAGAGTTGATGTCAAGTGAGGACCCTCCTCTAAGATGGATGATAGGAGATGACGAGGTACTGCGTTTCCATGGAAGAGTATGGGTTCTAGAGGATATATGCGAGGAGCTGATGCCGAAGTTTCATGCTTCATCTTGGGAAGTGCATCCCAGAGTTTCCAAAATGTATCGCGACATGAGATGTCATTATTGGTGGCCAGTTATGAAGAGTGAGGTAGCTGGTTTTATTGTGAGATGTTCCACCTGTCAGCCGGTGAAGGCGGAGCATCAAAGGCCAGTCGGACTGTTATAGCAGTTACCCATTTCAGAGTGGAAATGTGATGAGTCATGATGGATTTTGTGACTAGGTTGCTGAGGTCACCCCGAGGAAATGATGCTCTGTGGGATGTTGTACACAGACTTACGAAGGTAGTTAACTTTTTTCCAATCAAGGAGACCTTCGGTGTTGACAAGCTCTAGAAGTTGTATATCCAAGAGATAGTGCGTCTTCGTGGGGTTCCTCATTCTATCATTTCAGATAGGGACACCCACTTTACATCTCGTTTTTGGTATAGGTTTTAGAGGGCACTGGGTTCACAGGTGCTTCTGAGCACAACTTACCACCCTCAGACTGATGGCCAGTCAGAGCGTACGATACAGGTTCTTGAGGACATGCTACGCACATGCGTCCTAGACTTCAGGGGCTCTTGGGAGAAGCATATATCCCTGGATGATTTTTCCTATAATAATAGTTTTTAGGCAACTATTCAGATGGAACCTTATGAGGATTTATATGGTAGGCCATGCCGATCACCCTTGTGCTGGTTAGAGGAAGGTGAGGTAGCTTTGTTGGGACCATGCCTTGTGCAGGAGACATCAGAGTAGGTCCAGTTGATACAGAAGTGGATGGCTACTGCGCAGTCTCGTCAGAAATCTTATGTTGATCGCCACAGACGAACCTTGGAGTTCATGGTCGGTGATCTGGTTTTCTTGCGTGTTTCACCGAGGTTGGGACACAGGCGGATTAGGAGACAGGTTAAACTTTCACTGAGGTATGTGGGGCCGTTTGAGATTCTGGAGAGAGTCGGGCCATATAAAAACCCAATGTTTTTCAATGGAAATTCGCTTATTATATTTATGTCATGAAATAACATGAAAACACAACACAATGAGCTACTAAGTGATAAGTGTCCTTTAATCATAAGTTTGTTACTTCTGTGTTTGGAATTTTAAAAATCCTACACACACGGTTATGCTCAAGATGATTCTTGGAGTCTAATGAAACAATAATAATTTTTGGTGAATAGTAATGTACCCTTATGAATAGTAACATACCCTTATGAATAGTAATATGACCCTTATGAATATTAAATCATTCAACATAAGTGTAACCTTACCCATTAATAATAAAATAAAATCTAGACATCTTAGAAAGTGACAATTTGACCTTAGTAAACGTTTTGGTATTTTGTAGGTCATAAATAATTAATTATAATTAATTAACTAATTTAAAAGAAATAGTAGTTTCTTAAAATGTGTTCATTAGTTATAAAATCAATGTATTATAGTTTTTTAGATAATTTTATAAGACCCTACGTAATTTTTGAAAGCACTATAAAATCAGTTTTAATCTTAAAAACTGTTTTTAAGTAAATTATGATTTTAAAAAAATATTAAATTAATAATATTTAGAAAACTATTTTTGAAAAATGGAATTCATTTTTGGATTCTACACATTGAAAAATGGTTGGTGTAAATTTATGGGATTTTTCTGAGATTCTTGAATTTTTGATGAATAGTAGAATCCGATAATTTACAGTAAATGCTAAATAATGGATTAATTGAGTCATCGATGATGCTCTTCTAATGTAAGACCACCTGTTTCGGGATCACATGATAAAATTACTATTCTTGGTAATTCAAGACTCACTATTCCTTGTCTTAGGGGAAATTAATAAACTAATGTATTTTATATTAAGGAAACCCCTCTCCCCTCCACTATAAAAGCCACCCTTCACACCCTCATTTCCTCACACCTCTCAAGCTCCAAAACATCTCTAAACTCTGAACAAACCTCTTTCATATCCCCTCCCCCATGTCCAAGATATTCTGGTCTAATCAAATGACAAATCTTAGCCCCTTAATGAGGTTTTGAAGAGGAGGATTCAAGAGGTAATTTCTCTCCTGCTTCTCCTTTAATTTCCTTTCAAGTTCAAGTTCATTTCTTGATCTATCCCCACCTATATTCATCCAAATGGTATTTTAACTCTATTATTATACATATACTATAATTTTATGATTATAATTGTATATTATATCATCCAACCCACTTTCCCTCTTCCTTTTATTTTATTAAAGAGAATGTTGTTCGTGAGGTGTTAATTTATCCCCTTCAAGAACGACATGCGTTCTTCTTCCATTTCTACCCTCAGATCTGGTCATGAAACCATTTTTATGGTTGAACCACAATATGTTATATGTATTATGTCCTATTTAAAGTTCTGTAACGGACTTATGAACATATTACTATGTGATAAATTAAAACAACTTCATTGTGATCGAAAAACCACCCAAATTAACCCAAAACAATCTTCATTTTATTATTATATAATGATTCATCCCCATGGATCTAATATAATTAATTATAATACCATTAAAACTCCTTTAATATCATTAATGACATGTAATATCATTTCTGGATGTTTACCCATGTTCTACCCGAACTTCAATTTATGAATACAAGTGAACCACCCAAGAAAAACCATAAAAACAGACATCCCCGAACAATGTTTTTAAATTATATAAGTCATCCAAAGGAACATAAAATGACATAATGAAACCATAATAAACCCTATTAATGTATAAAAGGTTCTGGAATTTCTAATTAATGAATATAATGTCATTATACAGGACATTAAAGAGAAGGAAGCATTCAGATACAAGGTAAGGGGAAATTCTCGAACCCAACTTTCATCCTTTCAGTTTCACCTCTTTCACTCAATTTTTCATATGGTCACTCCTTAAAGATAATTTTTACATAATTTTATTTATGTTTATGGGATATAAATTTTTTCTAATGAATTTTATGTCAATCCAAGTGTTTCCAAAATAACTCTTCTTTTAAGAACTCAAATTTTACCTCTCATTCATGGTTGATGGTTCTTGTATCAAATATGTTGTTCCCTCTTTCTTTTGGGAACCCAAAGCTTATGAATGTATTATTTTGAGATGAAAAACATTCCATTTCATGGGTTAGGTATGTTCATTTATGTTATATGTTCATTGTGTCTTGCATGATAAATGATAATGTTCGGATGTGGCGGGTGCGCCCAGAATTATATAGCGCAATATGAATGTTTAAATGTGACGGGTGTGCCTGGAATTACACAACTCTCCAATGCATTGGGTAAAGGTATTAATCTTATGAGTAAATGTGAAATTATTCTATCTTGTTTCACAAGTATGTGTGTTATTTGACCACTAAGACTTGATGTTTCATTTTTATGCATTGCCACATTTCAAGTCCTTTATTTATGCTCCTCTCATGTTCATGATCTTTTGACTATGTTAGGATTATGCTAAACCCATGCTATATTGTTCTTATCTATCCTCTTACTGGGCTTCTAGATCACCCATTTTGATGTATATCCGCATCTGGCTACATATACTAAGGAGAGGACAAGTTTCAATAAGAATCTAGAGAAGAAGAAATTAAATAAATGTTTATGCTTGATGTAGTATTTGTTATGTATGGTCCTAGTTTTCCCAAGACACTAAAACTTTGGATCCTCTATGTGTAATAATATTATGTTTTTTACCTTTAAAATTATTTAAAAGTAATGTAAGAAAAGGTTGGGTCACTATAGTTGGTATCAGAGGCAAGGTTTTGTTACTTTTGTAGTTATTATTAGTGAACCCTATAGAAAACCTCTAGTATGAGATTAAGTACAAATATGCCCACAAGAGTATTTACATAGGGATCCCATATATTATGATTTTAATATAAATTGTTCAAATGAATAATTTATGTATTCATGAATTGTTTACTAATGTTTTTTTCTAACCTTTTCTATTTTAGAAAATGGTGGGAACCAAGAGAAATCGGGCCAACAACTCTTGCGAGGGCCAATGAAACGATTGCCCGAACGACATACCCAATGATTTGGGAGGTGGAGTTCAAAACTTCATGGCGATGCTTACCCAATTATCTTAGGTTATGAATAATAAGCATAATAATGGGGAATGTCCTCCTTTACCAAAGAGGGATCAACTAGCTATCGAATGTTTTATGTGGCAACGACCACCGATGTTTAGTGGATCCTCTGATCCACTAGTTGTGGAACAGTGGGTCAACTCCATGGCGAAGATATTTTCTGTTCTTCACTATTTTGAGATGGAGAAGGTGACCCTAGCTGTTTATCGTCTAGATGGAGAATCCAATCACTGGTGGGCTTTGATTAAGAACCCCAAGCCAAGGGAGGAAATCGAAGAAATGGAATGGGAAGACATTAAGATAACGTTTCTTAATAAGAAATTCCCACAAACTCTTCACATGAAGATGGAGAGAGAATTTATAGAGCTCAGGAAAAAAGAAGGAGAACCTGTCACAACCTATGAAGAGAATTTCACAAGGCTTGAAAGGTACGATTTGGGTTTTGTAATCAACAATGATAGTAAAATCGATAGATTATTTAGTGGATTAAAACCACACCTTCAAAAGGATCTTACAATTCGAGACTTTCGGAGTTATGAATAAGTTGTTCGGTGTGCTCTCAAAGTGGAGATGGAGTTTGAGGAATGGTCCCATGGCTATGGTGATAAGAAAAGAAAGATGGAGTTTCAAGCTGGTGGATCTAATGATAAAGGCGAGAAGAAAAATCAATGATCCACATGCCAAAAATGTGGGAAGTTACACCATGGGAACTGCCTCAAAGGGACGAGGAAATGCTTAAAGTGTGGGATAGAAGGACACCATGCTCAAGAGTTTTTAAAAGACACAAAAATAAAGGAGAATGTAGCCAATGAAAGGAGAGAACCACCCATGGTTCAATGCTACAACTGTCGGGAGCTAGGGAACTAGGCAAACCAGTTCACTAAACCTCAAGCTCTTAAGGGTAATCAGCGTCAGTAGCCACCAAATCCAAAGGAACAAGGGAAGGATTATGCCATCACTACTGTAGAGGTGGATCATGACAATGAATTCATCCAATGTACACTTCCTATTCACTCAAGAATGGGAAATGTCTTATTTTATTCTGGTTCTACGCATTCTTTTATATCTTTCAAGTTTGCTAGAACTATAGAATCGAAGCCCTGAAACCTGGAAGTAGAGATATCTGTAAAAACACCAAGTGGTGCAATAATTTCAACCCATCTGTTTTACTCTTCTCCTGTTGGCGTATGTGGGAAGATTCTTCTGGAAAATCTCGTAATACTTCCCTTGGTGGAATTAGATGCTATAATGGGAATGGATTGGATCTCGTTATATAGAGCACATATCAACAGTTAGGAAAAGGAAATATCTTTTCATATTCTGAACCATCCCATGCTCCTCTATAAATTCAAGGAATATCATGAATCTCCCATGGAAAATACTTCAATGGTGTGGGTGTTGATTCCCTATGAAGAAGCATACCTTTCCCAAATGGTTGAGTTGAAGGAAAGTTCCAACCATGACGAAATTCCTATCGTGAGAGAATACAGAGATGTATTTCCTGAAGAGTTACTTGGAATTCCCCCAGATCGTGAGGTAGAGTTCTCAATTTAACCCATGCCCGGAGCTACTCCAATCTCTATGTGTCCCTATAGAATGGATCCTATCAAACTGGAGGAGTTAAAGAAGAAGCTACAAGAGCATCTAGACAAAGGGTTCATAGGGCCTAGTGCATCACCATGGGGTGCTCCAGTGCTCTTTTTAAAGAAGAAGGATGGAACAATGCGACTATGTATCGATTATCAAGAACTCAACAAGATCACCATAAAGAACAAGTATCCTCTCCCAAGGATTAATGACTTGTTCGATCAGTTAAGAGGAGCTCAATACTTCTCAAAGGTGGATCTTCGTTCTGGATATCATCAGGTAAAGGTGAAGAAGGAAGATATTCAGAAGACTTCCTTCCATACAAGGTATGGGCACTATGAGTTTTTGGTGATGCCATTCAGACTTACTATGCCCCTACAATCTTCATGGATTTGATGAATAGTGTCTTTAGAAATTACCTCGACAAATTTGTTGTAGTGTTTATCGATCATATTCTCATCTACTCTAAGAGCAAGGAGGAACATGAAGAATATCCAAGACTTGTGTTGGCAACATTAAGAAAGGAGAATTTGTACGCCAAGTTCAGCAAGTGTGACTTTTGGATGAATCAAGTCACATTCTTAGGACATGTGATCACAAGTGAGAGAATTTCTGTGGATCCTTCAAAGACAAAGGAAATTGTGGAATGACTCAAGTCCTCTAGTGTCACAGAAATCTGTAGTTTTCTTGGATTATCTGGGTACTACCGACATTTTTTGAGAAACTTTACACGATTGTCAATCCCTCTAACTAAGTTAACAAGGAAAGGGGTAAAGTATGTCTGGATGGAAGAATGTGAGGGAAGATTCAAGGAGATAAAGAGAAGGATGATCAATACACCTGTACTCACACTACTGAAAAGTGGAGAAGGTTTTGTGATATACAGTGATGCTTCAACGAAAGGATTGGTTTTTGTAATCATTCAAAATGAAAATGTGATAGCCTATGCCTCACAACATTTAAATATACATGACCAGAACTACCTGACACATGATATAGAGCTGGCAGCCATGATTTTTGCCTTGAAAATCTGGCAGCACTACCTTTATGGGGAGAAGTGTGAAATATACACCAACCACAAGAGCCTAAAGTATATATTCACACAAAATGAGCTCAACGTGCATCAAATGAGATTGTTAGAGCTAATCAAGGATTAGGATTACTCTATTCACTATCATCCTGTAAAGGCGAACAAGGTAGCTGATGATCTAAGAAGAAAAGAACCTGCTACTCTATCCATCTTGCAGATTGAGAAGGACCCTATCTTCATGGATATGAAAAGAATAGATTTGGAAATCATAAGGGCAAGGGATACATCCTACCTTGCCCAAATGATTGCGCAAACATCCATCTAGGAGAAAATTAAGGAAGCAATAATGGATGATGTGGAGATACAAAAGATGGTGAATGTAGTAAAGGAAGGGAAGCTTCAAGAGTTCCATATCGACTATAGTGGTGTGATTCGGTTTGGAACACGGCTTTGTGTGCCTTTATCACTCGGGATAAAGAAGGAGCTATTGGATAATTCATATATCTCAACTATTTCTATCCATCCTGGGAGTACTAAGATGTACCGTGATCTCCGAGAACACTTATGGTGGGATAACATGAAGAAGGAGATTGCAGAATATATATTATGGTGCTTGGTATGTCTGTATGTTAAAGCTGAGTGACAAAATTCCAAGGGTATGATGCAGCCATTTCCTATACCCATGTGGAAATGGGAAAATGTTACTATGGAATTTGTCACGGGTCTCCTAAAGACGTCAAAGGGAAATAATGTGATATGGGTTGTGGTTGACCGACTCACCAAGATTGCCCATTTTATCACTATTTGATAATACCTCTCACTTGAACAACTTGAAAAGATATATGTGAATGAAGTGGTGAGACTACACGGTGTTCCACTCTCAATTGTCTCTGACCGTGATCCAAGGTTCACATCTATGTTCTGGAGAATCCTTCAACATGCTTTGAGTACTGAATTAAATTTCAGCATGACCTATCACCCCCAAACTGATGGCCAGTCTGAAAGGACTATTATGATGCTTAAAGATATGCTAAGATCCTGCTCTCTTGAATTCAAAGGTGGTTGGGATAAACATCTACCATTGGTTGAGTTCTCATACAATAATAACTTCCACTCGAGTATCCAGATGGCTCCATATGAAGCTATGTATGGAAAGCGATGTAGAACTCCAACCTGTTGGGAAGAAGTTGGAGAAAGGAAGCTACTTGGACCCGATCTTGTTCAAGAGATGACAGAAAAGGTTCAAGTCATCCAGAAAAACATCAAACCTGCTCAAAGTCAGAAAAAGATCTATAATGACAACCGTAGAAGGGACTTGGATTTCAACGTTTGATATAAAGTCTTCCTTCGAATATCTCCATGGAAGAGAGTCATGCGATTCAGGAAGAAAGGGAAGCTAAGACCAAGGTATATTGGATCCTTTGACATCCTTGACTGTATAGGATATGTGGCCTACCATCTTGCACTTACACCAAATATGGCTCAAGTCCATGATGTGTTTCATGTATCACTACTGAGGAAGTACATACCAGACCCCTCACATGTACTAAACTCAGAGGTGGTGCAGTTGGAAGATGATCTCTCCTATGAGGAGTATCTAGTAAAGATTCTGGATCAGAGAGATAAGGTTTTACACAACAAGAAATACCGTCTTGTCAATGTATTGTGGAGTAACCATAAGTTTGAGGAAGAAACATGGGAACCAGAAGAGGCAATGAAGGAGAAACACCCTCACCTGTTTGTGTAAAGTGAAATTTCGGGGTTAAAATTTCTTAAGGGGGGAAGAATGTAACGACCCAATGTTTTTTAATGGAAATTACCTTCTTATATTTATGTCATAAAATAACACAAAAACACAACACAATGAGCTACTAAGTGATAAGTGACCTTTAAACATAAGTTTGTCACTTATGTGTTTGGAATTTTTAAAATCCAACATACACGGTTGTGCTTAAGATGATTTTTGGAGTCTAATGAAACAACAATAATTTTCATTGAATAGTAATGTACCATTATGAATAAAAACATACCCTTATGAATAGTAATATGACCCTTATGAATAGTAAATCATCAAACATAAGAGTAACCTTACCTATGAATAATTAAATAAAATTTAGACATCTTAGAAAGTGACAATTTGACCTTGGTTAACGTTTTGGTATTTTATAGGTCATAAATAAATAAATATAATTAATTAATTAATTTAAAATAAATATTATTTTCATAAAATATTTTCATTAATTATCAAATCAATTTATTAAAGTTTTCTAGATAATTTTATAATACCCTACATAATTTTTGAAAGCACTATAAAATCAGTTTTAATCTTAAAAACTGTTTTTTAAAGTAAATTATGATTTTAATTAAATATTAAATTAATAATATTTAGAATAGTATTTTTGAAAAATGGACTTCATTTTTTATTTCTACACATCGAAAAATGGTTGGGGTAAATTTTTGGGATTTTTATGAGATCCATGAATTTTTGATGAATAGTAGAATCCGATAATTTACAATAAATGCTAAATAATGGATTAATTGAGTCATCGATGATGATCTGCTGATGTAAGGCTGCTTGTTTTGGGATCACATGATAAAATTACTATTCTTAGTCATTCGTTACTCTCTATTCCTTGTCTTAGGGGAAATTAATAAACTAATGAATTTTATATTAAGGAAATCCCTCTCCCCTCCACTATAAAAGCCACCCTTCACACCCTCATTTCCTCTCACCTATCAAGCTCCAAGACTTCTCTAAAATCTGCCCAAACCTCTTCTATATCCCCTCCCCCACGTCCAAGAGCTTCTAGTCTCATCAAAAGACCATGATTAGGCCCTTAAGAATGTTCTCAAGAGGAGGATTCAAGAGGTAATTTCTCTCCCTCTTCTCCTTTAATTTCCTTTCAAGTTCAAGTTCATTTCTTGATATCTCCCCACCTATATTCATTTAAATGGTATTTTAACTCTAGTATTATACATATAATGTAATTTTATGATTATAATGGTATATTATATCATTAAATCCCCTTTCCCTCTTCCTTTCATTTTATTAAAGATAACGTTGTTCATGAGGTGTTAATTTATCACCTTCAAGAACAACATGTGTTCTTCTTCCATTTCTACCTTCAGATCTGGTCATGAAACCATTTTTATGGTTGAACCATAATATTTTATATGTATTATTTCCTATTTAAAGTTTTTTAACTTAATTATGAACATATTACTAAGTGATAAATTAAAACAACTTCATTGTGATCGAAAAACCGCCCAAATTAACCCAAACAATCTTCATTTAATTCTTATATAATGATTCATCCACATGAATATAATATAATTAATTATAAGATCATTAAAACTCCTGTAATATTATTAATTACATGTAATATCATTTCTTGATGTTTACCCATGTTCTACCTGAACTTTAATTTATGAATACAAGTGAACAACCCAAGAAAAACCATAAAAACGAACATTCCCGAACAATGTTTTTAAACTCTATAAATCATCCAAAGGAAACTAAAATGACATAATGAAACCATAATGAACCCTATTAATGTATAAAAGGTTCTGTAATTTCTAATTAATGAATATAATGTCATTATATAGGACATTAAATAGAAGGAAGCATTCAGATAAAAGGTAAGGGGAAATTCTCGAACCCAACTTTCATCCTTCGGGTTTCACCTCTTTCACTCCATTTTTGAAATGGTCACTCCTTAAAGATCATTTTTTCATCATTTTATATACTTTTATGGGATATAACTGTTTTCTAATGAAGTTTATTTCAAGAAATTTTTTTTCCAAAATAACACTTCTTTTAAGAACTCAACTTTTACCTCTCATTCATGGTTGATGGTTCTTGTATCAAATATGTTGTTCCCTATTTCTTTTGGGAACCCAAAGATTATGAATGTATTATTTTGAGATGAAAAAATTCCATTTAATGGGTTAGTTATTTTCATTTATGTTAAATTTTCATTGTGGCTTTCATGATAAATGATAATGTTATGATGTGACGGGTGCGCCCAGAATTATATAGCGCAATATGAATGTTTAAATGTGAAAGGTGCGCACAGAATTACACAGAGCTCCAATGCATTGGGTAAAGGGATGAATCTCATGAGTAAATGTGAAATGATGCTATCTTGGTTCACAAGTATGTGTGGTAGTTAACCACTAAGACATGATGTTTCATTTTTATGCATTACCACATTTCAAGTCTTTTGTTTATGCTCCTCTCATGTTCATGATCTTTTTCATATGTTAGGATTATGCTCAACCCATGCTATATTGTTGTTATCTATCCTCTTATTGGGTTTCTAACTCACCCCTTTTGATGTATATCCTCAGGTGGCTACATGTACTAAGGAGATGACAAGTTCCAATAAGAATCTAGAGAAGAAGAAATTAAATAAATGTTTATGCTTGATGTTGTATTTGTTATGTATGGTCCTAGTTTGACAAAGACACTAATCCTTTGGATCATCTATGTGTAATACTATTATGTTGTTTACCTTTAAAATGATTTAATATTAATTTAAGAGAAGTTTGGGTCAATATAGGCTGGTTTCCTATCAGTTTCAGTTACCACAGAGGTACCGGGCCATGCATGATATTTTCCATGTATCTCAGGTGTGCCATTATAATTTAGACCCATCTCACGCCTTTTATCCCGAGGAGGTTGATCTTCAGATCGATGCGTCCTTCGAGGAGCATCTGATTTGTATCATTGATAAAATCACGAAGGTTCTCCGAGGTCGGTCAGTTCCTCTCGTATAGGTGCTATGGAAGCATGGCCGGGTGCATGAAGAAAACTGGGAGCAGGAGACCGACGTACGTACTCAGTGGACAGAGTTGTTCTGAGATTTATCTTCACCACCCTTAGAAGGGAAATTCAGGGACAAATTGATTTAAGGGGGGAGTTTGTAAGAACCCAGTTCTTATTCTTGAGGTATGAGTTTCTTCATTCCCTTTTTACTTAAGTGTTTTTGAAAAAAATAAGGAAAATGGGGAAAAATCCCAAATTTTGTGGGCACACGCCCTGTACTTTTCCACACGCCGTGTACTTTGGCCGTGTAGAATGAGTACACAGGGCGTGTAGCACTATTGGTGATGAAAGGTATAAAAACCGACTACACACCATGTAGTGGGTATTTACACACCATGTAGTCAGTCGACTTGTGAATAGTAAGGCGGTGGGAGTAGCCACTAGCTGGGCGATAGTACACGCCATGTATTTGGAAATACACACCGTGTACTCATGTCGACAGATGAAAAGTTCGGTGGTGGAAAAGTAGCCACCAGAGGAATAGTTAAATGATGAAAAGTACATGCCGTGTAGTTGAGATTACATGACATTTAGTTTGTTTTTTTTCTTAAATTGGGCAGTACCCTCCTCTGTTCACAGAGGAAGTTTAGAATATCATTGGATCTCGGGAGGATGGCAAGAGCTTCAAAGATCAGATTACTGCACACCGGGAATCCATTTCCGCTTCCTCCGATCACGTTGGAACCGGACGAGTGAGTTATCCCTTCTTCTTGTGATGTTATTACCAATTATTCATCTAAGGGAAGTTATTTTCATTTGAATAAGAATTCTTTTATCCCAAATCTACGTCATTATTAGACGATTCAGGAGGCGTCGTTCACGTATACTGATCAGAGACGATCGAGGTAGGTGGTCTGGTGTTTAAATTACAACTTCTGTGTGTTTTGTGTACCACTATGATATGCACCCATGTTGGGGGTGCCGTATGGCTGAGGCCTTGTGTAATTAAATACCTAAAATTACATAGGTAGTTTATGAAATTGTATAACTGTTGTTTGGGATCACTGCTTGGATCCAGGACCACTCTGGGGGTGCGTTCCTCTGTTTAGCCATTTGTCTAGGATACCTAAGGGTATGCCATGATTATAATGTGTATTGAATTGCCTTGAGAATAATTTTATATAAATTGCTTGTTTATGCTTTGGGCTCAGCCCGATTACTTTCGCTTGAGGGAAATTTCCTATTTATCCTGAGGGCATTGTTTGTTTAGCCCGAGGGCAAGGTACTATTTAGCCTAATGTCAATGTTCTATTTCACCTGAGTGAAATGCTTCTTATGCCTGAGGGAAGTGACTTCTGTGCCTGAGGGAAATATCTCATACACCTGAGGGAAATCTTTGATAGCTTGAGGGAAAGCTGGAGGGCGTTGTTTTATTATATTAGCCTGTGGGAAAGGTTCTGATTGTCCTGAGTTCTTGGTTCCGATGAGCAAAAAAATTTATTAAATTAATTTTATGGTTAAAATGAATATGATAATGGCAATGAAAATAGTAGTGATATTTAATTTTGAGTACTTACTTGTTTACTGTATTTACATTTGCACACTGTTGTTGCATTTTTTCACTGACAGTTGGGCACAAGCCTTTGGTGGGTGCCTACTGGGATTTATTTCTCACACCCTATTTGGGTCATGTATTTGGCTCAAAAATATTACATTTCTGTAGGTATGGATAAGGGAAAGGGTCCCTATATAGGTACTTGATTATAGCAGAGGAGTAGGAGAGCATGGGACCGAGCTTAGGCTTGTGATGCTGCTGCGTTCTGTTTACTCTGCCTTGTTTTGTTTTCCTGTACCTTGTACTTTGAGTTGTATTTTATTGTATTGTAGTGTATCCTATTCTGGATGTTTTCATAGAATTAGTGACATGATGCATCTTTATATATATGACTGATGGTTCTCTTTTGCATTAGTTGTCCATTTCAGTTGAATACTGTTTACTACTTCAACTGTTGTATGTTTATATAATTTATTCAGCTGCGCTACACTTTGACAAATGAGGGCATAGTTTCCCCACTATCATTCCTTGGTCCTCGCTACTAGTCGACCGCCTCTGGAATTTGGGGAAATGCGCTTGAGGTCATGTGACCAACCGGGTTCGGGGCACCCGTTGAGTGGCAACCAGATCTGAGACGTTACACTACCCCTCGAATAAAATCTTTGATTGAGCTAAGTTAATGACTTTTTTATTTTCCTCATGATTGAGATGGGTTACTAAATAACTTAGGTATATGTATGGGCATATACCTAAGTAATGGTTATCCGTTGACTTCATACTTTGTGGTTATCCTTGTTGGATTTTGAGAGACCTTGAGGGCCTCAGGGTCCCTACTGAGTATTGTTATACTCACCCCTGCACGGGCTATAGCCGTACCTTGTTGTGTTGGTTGCAGAGGATGGACAGCACTGACTCTGGCAGAGAGTAGCAGGATTGAACGGTACCTGGAGGTGGACCACTTACTGTGATGATACTTGGAGTGGACGAATGGACATGGAGTGCTGAGGAGGCCATCTGTACCTACCCTTTAGGTAGGAACCCCGGAGGATTACCCAATAGCTACTTTACTTTTCTTCAGTTGTACTTTCTTTCAGTTGTGCTTGTACTTTCCTATTGGGCTTGTATTTCCAGCCCCTTTTACTTTCCAGCACATATTTTGTATACAGTTATACTTAGTGTTTTGCTTCCAGTTGTGTACTCTGTTGTGTGTGTTTCATTTTATAAAGGCAATGCCTTCCTAGTATAGGGATTTATTCCTTTGTTGCAAGATGCCAGCCCCTGGCCTATGGAAGTCAGGCTTGGGGTAGTCATGATACGGGCCCCTGGGGATGGGTTGTGACAAAAACATCCACCCATTTAAATGTTCAAATTAGTAAATTCAATAAAAACTCTACTGGTTATCTATATTTTACCTTGATCATATGAAAATTTAAATAACAAGGGAAAAAGTTAGTCATGTTGTTTTTTCATTTCCTACCACTAGAAATGATGTATAATTTCATGATGTATTTTACAAACCCCAATATTTATTTACAATCTTTAATGGTGAAAAAATTATGAAAATACCTCCCAATCCTTCGAGAAACCACAATCCATCCTATGAAATAATGATATAAATTTTCTTTAACTGAACATCCCTTGATGACAACTTCTCTATTTAGAGAATCATAATTCCTTTACATGCATCATTAGAAAATACCCATCTATCACTTGGTCTATCAACATGAAATATATAATGAAACTATATATAATTACTCCATGGATCACATTATTAACCTCTATATGAAATTACACTAAAATATGAATAAATTTCCATTAATCCCTAGTTTGCATAACATCATAATATAGATCATTCCTACCCAAGGTATCATATAGAAAAATCCATTATCCTGTTTCATATATAAGGTCAATATAAATAGTTTTATGATATTATAAAAAAAATTATATCTCAAATATAGATTATATAGTTCTAAAATATATTTTAAACTCTTATGATATCACAAACCCCACATAAAAAGGAAATTCCTCTATATTTTCAAAACATGAACAAAAACAGCTACTTCAAATTCTTAAACATTATAATTATTCTCACAAGGTCTTAGTTGAAAATACCAAAATGGAAAAAAGTTACTCCTCTATATCAAGGAATATCCTAGTACTAATACTGATACATTGAAGAACACTTCTTACCCTACCCTAGATTATACAATCATTAAGAATATGTTATATATAATATGGTTCAAGAATTCCATTAATGACTCTTGACCTAAAAAATTAGCTTTTTAGTTTGAAAACAGTTTTAAGGGAAAGGTGAGAACCCATGAAAGTACAAAATACAAACCATTAACAACCATACAAAATAGATAAACCATTATAGTCTAATCTTAACCTATTTGAAAAATTATCCTTAAATAATTTCCATTTAATTTTTTACCTCTCTATACGGGAAAACTTAAATAAGATATTCAAACCAATAAGCCCTCTTTTCCCACATTTGAATGTACTCCTCCATTTTTAATTTTCTTGCATTGGAAAAATTCACATCCTTTTGAGTCAATAACTTCATGGAAGAAGTCAAATTCCAAAAAACATGAATGAGTCACCCATAATATCCAACCATCCTATAAAATATCATATGTACAATAAATTATTTAGTCTTTACCAAGAAATAAATTCCTTAACCTTCTCATGATAAATAGAAAATAATTTTTGGTAAAAAAAATTGATGAAGTAACATTACTTTTTAAATCTATAAATGGAATTTAGAAAATTTATAGTAAATTCTATTCTTAGAAAAAATATTTAAAATAATCACCAACTGCCACCAAAAATATTTTTCCAAGATTTAATAAATAAAGATGTTATCCATAAATAAATCTTAATAAGAGTCGATATATTCTTTGAAAATATTATTTATCAGTACCATAAAAATAATATATGCATTAATAACTCAAAAAATGGATAAACAAGAAATTATAAAAGATATATTTACTTTGATAATATATTTTTTGGAATATATTAACCCATCCCCCTTAAATGATGATAACTAGAAAAATATGATAAACATGGAAAACCAATGTTGTCCCATGTTATGGTTAAATATATCATCAATTTATGAAAGAAATAATTTAGTGTCTCAATGAACTGGTTCATATTTTGATAATTAATTTGCAACATCAAGATACCATATTATATTTTTAGAAGAAATACGTTTGCTACCCTTGTGGAAACACCCTTTGAATGAACCCATTCAAATCATTATTGTATAATTTCACCTTCATAACCCTCAACTCCATTGGTTCTGTACGATTAGGTGAAAACAAAATAAGAATCATCCTAAGAACCATGTCAATGAAAATAATTTGCAACCCACCTTAGGGGTTTCCAAAATAAATCATATGCAAAAACAACTAGATACCAAATAAAATTATTTGTAAGTAAAATTGAATCTTTTTATTCATTAAACCAACCACTAATACTACTAAATAAAATTTAATTGATCCCAATTCTCTAACAAACTGTCATTACCTAATCACTTGAATATACCACTCTCCTTTGAAAGTATATATATATTTCTAGTTATCACTAAAAATAAGTCCTATGACTATAATAATTGATATAGGTATAAACACAATCAACCAATATTTTATAATGATTAAGTAAAAAATTATACTATTAAGAAATAGAAAACCCCATGATGTTTTCTTGTTTTGAATCATGATCAAACTTAACAGACACTTAAATCCTTATGTGGTTCTTTCTCATAGGTGAGGGTTTTTTCTTCTTATAGAATATGTAATGAAGTACAGGATTAACTCTAATGGATATCCAATAATAAATAGATAAATTAATTTGATATAATAATATGAAAAAATTAAATAATCCTAGTATCTATTAGAATAGTCCTTTATAATTAAGAAGGAACTATTCTCTCCACAACCTCATATAATGTCTACTTAGTGGAGAAGTGTTTTATCTGACTCTTTTGTGGTGAAAATGATCCTATTGAAATGAACTATACACTCTCCTATAAGACCCGAAAATTTCCCACTCATGTGCATTGACCTATATCATCAATCCTTGAACCTGAGTGGAAGTGTCACTACTAATCTATCATGGGAATCAATTACAATATTTCTTTAAATACCCAACAGTTCTTCACTAATAACACATTAAAGGAGGAATTGGAAACCCTAAATTCAGAATTTATAATACACTATAATAGAAACACCCAAGTAGTCCTCTCCCTTTAGAAAACTAGAATTACATATCAATTGATCTCCATTAGATTTCATTTCACTTAATCTTCTATCTACTAGTGTAATTATTATTATTATTTGACATTAGAATAAAAAACTATTTATATATAGCTCCATCAAAAACATCACAGGAACTACCTCTATATTGTAACATAGCTTTAATTGAATGATATTTTCCATATCTACTATCAAATTTGTGTTTTAAAACTCAATACCCTAAGGTTTAAAGTTTTCAACAACTTTCCAACACACATTACAAGATTATTGAATTTAAATTCACTGCATTAAATATTTAGTTTACAAATTTATAATTATATAATCTATTGATCTATATCAAATTTCAGTTCCTTTATATAGAACTGATCATTAAAGAGGATTTGGATTCCATTATAGCCAGGATTCTTATAATTCTTTGACTCCTCCATCAACATTAACTACATTCAATCTAGTATCTCTAGAAAGTAAGTCCTAAATATGTGATTATAGGTATATGGAATATATAAAAACCTGAGGATATGTTTAATATTAATTAATAGTTCCTCTTACATGACTATACTAAAATAACTCCATAATGACTCAAGGTTATAATAGATAAACCTCGTGGATTTAACTACCTTTGCCGATCTATCCTGATTAGTAACCCAACCAATCCATTAGATGGAAAAAACCATATCCCCCACGAACTAAGGGATTATAAAAGCATATTTATCACTCCTCACCTTTATTTATGTCCAAGAAGATCTATACTAGGAAGAATATTATATATCATGTAAAATATTCTATTAAAACCACATAATCCCACTACCATTCAACTTCTCAAAAAATCACATTCCATACTATGTCTTGGTGGATTGTTATTACCTTAGATAAATTCATTCCAAATTATTTTCTCTAATAATTATATCATGTTTTATAAAAATTATTCATTATAAAACCCTCATTTGAAAATCCAAAATACAACTCAGTCGTTTTGATGAGACTAGAGCATAACATGCATATAAATTTCACCATTTTATTTAAAAAATTAGAACATATCACAATAACTCATGTCCAAGAACCATAAAGGATTAGTGTGTTTAGATAAAAGATACATAATATGATTATTTATGGAAAATATTTAACATCTCTCACTATCATTATTTACACATTTCAGCCAAACAGAATTATCATAATTAATACCATTATTCCTAATATGGTGAAATGAAAATATTTTAAATGGTGAGATTAGAAGCTCAGTTAGAGTAAATATGAGGGGTAAAAAATAAAATATTATAAGATATCATTAGGATACGAGAACATGATCTTAAATTAAATTAATCCTATAAAATAATTAATAGATCATAAGTTATGAGTTATGGCATAAGGATTTGGAATAAGAATATGGAAACATCCTTAATAAATTATGATCCATGTGAGAATATCATAAGAACAAGATTATGAAATAAAAGAGTGACATGAATATAAGTAAATAAAATGATTTATTATATCAATGATTACTTCTAAGATAATCCTTACATAGTACTAAGTGAACCATATTGTATTGGGTTCACCCTTGATGATTTTAAACTTTAGTGGATAGAGTCCCATAACAGATTCCGTTCACTCCTAATTCCATTAAATATTATCTCACGACATGTAAATACTTAACAATTTCATTGGAGACATATATAATTTATGTCCTCCCATCACAGAATGAATACTATATAAACATCTGTCACAGGATCATGAAAACAATCATCATTTCTTTACATCATAATTAACCCCGGGGAATGAAACATGTTTCATGGAAAATCCCTTAAAACATAATCATAAAAATCAATATAAATAAATAAAGTAGATGGTATCATTATATAATTACCCCATTGAAACATATGAATCGATAATAATGTTTACATTGATGAAAAACACATTCATAGAATCATTATAAATACACATTGAAAAAGAAGAAGAAATATCATTTTCTTTTAGAAATTTTTTCAAAAAAGAAAAACACAGAAAAAATGGGAATGTTAATTGATTTGAGAAAAATTTAATGTAACCATGAAAAAAATAATAGTCATGATATAGGTAAAATTTGGTCAAGTGTTAAATGTAAAAAAACATTTTTCCACGCCTATATAAAGAAAGTCAAAATTTACTTGTACGGATAATGTTAAAAAGATTCATTTTAAAATATTTTTAAAAAAATTAAAAGATAGTTGAAAATGACCTAAGAAAATCATTTAAGTATAGAGGAGAAAATTCATGAAAAAACAAAATAATATAGACAAAGAAGAAACATATTCTAAACTTAAAAGAAAAAATAAGTTTGGTTTTGGTTAAAAATATTACTTCAATTTTTTTGAGTTCCAAAGAGAAAAAAATGGAATAAATTATTTTAAACCCCTAAAATAACTATATAATAAGAAAAAATATAGAATTTATGAGGGACATAATATAAAATTTCCACAATGTAAATTGAAACCTAAATAATCTTGATCAAAAGATAGATTGAAACATAATCCCTTATCTTAGTCTTCTAAAAAGTAAAACACAATATAATCTCATATAAAATAAATTTAAATTTATTATACATAAATATTATATTCATATTTTAATTTATATTATTCTATTCAATTCATATATAATTTCTTATCACTAGTTTATTAAAATATATTTTATAAAATAAACATCAAGGTGTTAATAGTTCTCTTTTCCACACATGTTTAGGTTCGACAATTTTGGTCCTTGAAACTTTTACATGGTTATATAATATTAATCATGTAATAAGTATCAAATTTATTTATTATATAAAATTTAATAATAGTCCATTTACAAAGGATATGAAAAATGGAATACATCTCTCTGTGGATGTGGTAGTCCACACATACACACCTGCAATAATTTCATATTTCAATGAAGGGAAAGAAAAAAAGGTATGAAATAATTAATATTTTTAGAATCATAATTATATCATACATATAATATTTTTCATTTAATCCATCTATATAAACAACCAAGTGATCTGATGAATAAAAATGTTTTACATCACTTCATGAAGGTAGTATATGTTTTCATTTTCCATTATATAGAAATTAGGTAGATCATGATTGTTTCATCAAAATAATAAAATTTTATTATAATAATTAAAATATTTTAATTATTTCAATGTGGTTGTTTAATATTAGGTAGAGGTGGAAGAATAATGAAACTTGATATAACTCGGTTAAGGCTATTACCTCTTTATTGGGCATCCTTTGGATTTATTCTTACACTTTCATGGGACGATATTTTGGTGAGATAAAAACCTATAGGTCATTCATAAGGGTGTTGTGATGTAATTTTGTATAGTTTGTGGTTGAGATAAGGTTCTCAAATTTTATGAATAATCGAGGAGAGGAGGTTCTCTTTTATAAGTGAGGGGAGTGAAACCCTTGAAAATATTAAATTATTTTAAATATAATAAATAAAAATAGCAATGAGAGAGGCTCTAATTTAGAAAATTATTAAAGATGGTATAAAGGGATGATAGAACATAGTAAACCAATAATATAATGATATATTATTTGGTATATTTAAAGACTTATCCCTTAGTTTAATCTATTTTTACCAATTTTAATCATTAACATAATAAATTAAGTTTAACTGTGGTAATTATTTATTATGAATAAAAATAAAAATAAAAATATTACAAAATCTATACATTATTATTAAAAACATGGAACCTAATTTTTTAGATTAAATTTATAATAGTGGTATAAATTAATTCCAATATCTGCACAGATAAAAAATTAAAAACCATTTTTAAAAAAATAATATATTGTTAAGAATAAATAATTTTATTATCATTTCTTACCTTGTAAAACCCATTAAATAAATTTTAGTTTATTTAATTGAACATATTATCTAAAAATTTTAGTAAAACAATTCATCAATAGTTATTAATGTAATTTTTTAATATAAAAATAAATTAATCACATAAAACACAATTTTATAAAAAATATATCTTATTACATTAAAAGGATTTTAACTTCATTTATAACCATTTGATAATAAATGTTTGAATAATCATTCATTTTTATACATGAGTAAAAAATTCTAATCTATTGGTTTAATACTCAAAATAAGTGAAAATATTTTTTAAATAAAAACACATATAAATAAATCAATTTTTGTAAACAAGACATTTTTTAGCCAAGATTTATTAGTCTAGTTTCATTTATCTGTACTTTTCCATTTGATGGATGTCATTAAATTATTTTATTATTAATTAAATGAATTTAATAAATGATTTTTATCGATATCATACTTAAAAATAATTAAATATAATAGAAATAAATAATTCAATATAATATTTCAAAACAAATTCAATGTTATTTTCTTAAGTGAATTTGACCCCTTTTACACAATCATTTATTTTACCAATTTTATTTATCTATTTAATATTTTATTTTATTATTCAATTAATTTTAGTTTTACATGAACTAATAGCTATCAAATGCATTTATTTATTTCAAATTAATATACATATTCTAAAATCATGGGGTGTTACAATTGACCCTCTTAGAAGAATTCCCCCTTTAAATTATGCATCATTATGTCATCATGTTCCAACATACCGTCATCAATGTTATGGTTTTCTATAAAAATTTGACTATGTGGGGGTCCTATTTTTCATAACCTTATTTCTAAGTCATGTATCTCCACCATTTTCCTCTTAAGAAATATTATGATCTAGCAATACATCCTAAGGGTTCAAAACATAATAGGAAGAAGGGTTATACTTCCTCAATAGAGATACATGGAACACATCTTGAACCTTGGAGAGGTTTGATGGAAGAACCAATATATAGAATTCCATCCCAATATGATCATGAATCTCTAAGGGATCAATATATCAAGGGAATATCTTCTCTTTCTTTTCAAATTTTATAACAATTTCCAAGGTTATATTTTAAGGGATACCTAATCACAAAATTCAAACTCTATATGACACTGATGACTTTAATTATAAATTTTTATTGACTATAAGACACTATGATGTGTTGATGAATGGATTTTATAATTATATATATTTTATTCAACCATCTCAGGTCTTTATAGATTATGTTCTCTAACTTCATCCAATTACGTTGGAGTTTTGTACTTATTTTCATTTTGGACTTCATAATTATCCATATTCATTTTTGATTGAAATCTATTATTGTAAAAAAATTTGAATAAAGGAAGGTTTTGTTCCCAACCACCTTTGAAATCCATAGATCAATATCTCATTATATCTTATAGGATTTTAATGTTCCCTTATATTGAGCATCTTTTAATGATGATATTTAGTGTTAAAGTTCATGTTCATATTTAATTCTTGTTGAAGACCTATCTAGAACATCGAGGTAAACCACAAAAATCAAACAAATACAATAGAGAGTAGTAATCAATAAATATTTAAATCTTCTTTATTACATATCCTAAAAATTTAATCAAGAATAAATATTCATTGATAGAAATAAAATGTGTTTAATTTATAATAAAATCTACAAAACCCAAATAAAATTATAGCCTTCATATATCTTGGAGTGTCCAAGGCCGAAATCCATATTGGTGTTATACAATTTTCTTACTGGTATGGTTAATGGATTCATTATCCCATTGAAATTATAATGTTAAATCTTAACTCACTAGATTTCTGAGAAACAATATACATACTCCACAATATCCCTCTTCATTTTATCCATCTAGGAATTATCTCATATATATATATATATACATCATTTTGATCCTAGTATGGATATAAAATTACTATCTATGGGATTTATACAATATATCCTTATTTAATTTTGAAAATGAAGGGAAAAATATTCAGTTTTTTAATATTATAATTCCATCAAGATCACATAAAAACTTTGGAACATTCCTTACCTTCGTTTTCAACACCATATCTTCCTTTTATGCCTCTTTAATCTTCACATGGATGGAAAATTGAATAGTACCTTGGTGAAGATAGTATTTATTCCCTTTATTTATGATTTAAAGTTTAATATTAAATAAATTCATAATTATTTTACCTTTTTTTCATCTACATCAGGGATAAGCTAGCATTGATCCTTCCAAATCAGAGCACAAGACCCCTTGTTTGGATTTATTGGGTGGCAATGTATGAGGTAGTCAAAATAATAAATCAAATACAACCTTCTCCTTTAGTGAATTTTTAATTAATTATTTGAAAATATATGCTTAATACATTAATGATATATATATATATATATTACACCATTCACCACAAAGATAATTCCTCTATATTTAAAAAAAAAACTGTTGCCTAATTTAAATCATGAGTCAATTACTTTTTTGTCATGAACCATCAATTTTCATGGGAAATATTCTACCAAAATGAAATTTTGAATTATAAAACACCCTAATACATTAATTGAAACATCATTTTAAATCACAAATACCTCTCCACTACAAGGTTTTGTAACCATAGGTGCACTATCCAACCTTCTATTTAACTCCTTTAAAATATTCTTTATATTCACAGCTCCATCGTAACATAGATCTCTTTCACATAAATAAGGTTAATCGATTTGATAACTATGATAAATTTATAATAAATCATAAATAATATCCAACAATTCTATATGGTCCTCTTCCATAGTGTTTGGCTTAGTCCATTTCTCAATATCCTTCTTCTTTGAAGGATCCATAGATATAAACTCTCTTTTCCATAGATATAAACTCACTTGTGATTACATGGCCCATGAATGAGGCTATTTGTGTCCTGTATTAAAATATTATAATTTTGGCATAAAATTTATCATTCTAAATATTCTTAAAAATTATCATTAAAGGGCCTTCTTTACCATCCTTACTCATTAATTATATAAGAATATCTTTTATAGATAACACTGATTTGTTGAGGTAACTTATAATGATTATATTCCTTAGATCCATCTACATTTTAGGGGAATTTATAATACCATATTAAATAATAATAAATTAATTGTTTATATACCAAAAAAAGGATTTCTTATGTATATAAGCCTTTTTAACAATTAATTATTGATATCCATATCAAAGGTTAATCTTTTAGAAGTAACGAGCTATGAGAACTTAATAAAACATTAATCAATACGGGGATGATAGTGATCTTGTTAAGTTTTCAATAATAAATAAAATGACTCTATAAAAAATATTTCTTATTAATAATGAACATGTTCACCCTATGGTGATTAATAAGGGTATAAATTTCCATTACTCATATTCTCTTAGAGTTTCATTTTCAATTCCTGCAACTCAATTGGGTCCACTTTATAAGGAGTCGTTAAAACAGGAATAAACCTAGGTAGGAGTTATATTTAAATACTATCATCATAACCTAATGTAATACTAGGGAACTATTTATGAAATATGTAATCACATTCCTATATAATGGGTGTGTAATAACAGAACCACATACAATCCATTACTTTGTGTTTTAGAGAGTATGGATGTATTTTAGAGGATAAAGATGAGTTTGAGGCCCAACACACCATAGCAGTTGGCATGGTACTAGCCATTTCGGTTCTGTGAATTTCGGATCCTAGGTAAGACTATTTTGGATAATAATATTGGGTGATTAATCATTTTTGAGTTGGATGTGTAGAACATATTACACCATAGTGAGTAAAACTATCACATGAAGATATTTTTATTGGTGTTTTGAGTTTCATATAGGTATCCCATCCTTATATTCATTGTAAATGTAAATCAGTTTACCCTCATGTGAGTTTTTTCTATGCAATGGTAACCATATTTACATTTATATAAGGCACCACATGAGTGCACTGTGGTTAGTGAAATTAGTTAACTAAACATTTTAGAATCACTTATGCAAAAAGAATCCACATGTGTGGAACAACTACCAATAAAATTCCCTTCTTTATCCATTTTTATAAGGGTGGTGGTGAGTTAAGGGTAAAGTCAAAGAGATTCTAAATTAATATGAGGGAGGATTAATCATTGTGTATTGAGTCTTTACCTCATGGTCTTTGGCATGACAGGTTGAAAAGGGTAGTATCTTTACACTACACCATAGAGGAGTCCATCATGGAAGTTAGGTGTAGTTTCTAAGTCACATAAGTTTATAGTGGAATCACACAATTTTTAATGATTTTTTTATTTTTTTTCATTAGGGTAATTCTGATGCTCGCATGAGGGAAATCCACAACATATGGGTCATACATATTACACTTATACAACACGTTTTTTCAGGCATATGAAACATTTTTTAGTAAAAAAATCCATAATTTCTTTTAGTACAGTTCCAATTAATGGGTTTATAAAAAATAAGGCAATATTAAATGAAAACTATGTATTTTAATTCTATTATGATAAATATGGAAAGAATCTTTATCCTCACAAAAAATTGGCGTTTTAAATGGATTGTGTTAGATAATTACATAGAAAATAATTAAATTCCTATTAAATTCAGATTTATTTGATGAGTATTTAGGGATATATATGGAAATATATTTTATTTATTCTAATGATAATTTCATTTAAAAATTCAAGTTCCTTTATTTATCTCAAGTTTGGGCAATCCAAAATCCGTTGTTTGAGATTTTATAGAACTCTTTGATTAGTTTGATCCCTTCCTCGCATTCCTGTTTTATTATTTTCTCTCAATATCTTTGTTTTGGTGTTGCACAATATGATGTTTCTTCTAGTAAGGGGAGTAAAGACATATCTCTATTAGGTTTTTTGAAAATTGTGAGGTTATAGTTGATTTTTTACTAGTAACTAAAATGAACTATCTTTAAAAAGATACAATAAATTTATGTATGGTAATTAAATGGAGAAGAAATTAAAATTTATTTTATGTATATTTATTCATTATTTCATGTGTTGTTTCTACTGATACTATCATATATATAATAACATGGATAACTAGAGGAAAATTTGAAAGTAAAAGGGATGAAAAAATTATGAAAATGATGTGATGCATGGGTCTGGGTATTTCAATGATATGTAATACATGTAATATTAAGAGTTGTGTTTGTTTATTTAATTTTTAGGATAAAATTATAGTATGGAATAATTTTTTACTGTGAACATAAAGTATTTTTGTGTTTCATTCAAGAAACAACACACATAAATTAATAATAATTAGAGATGGTAATTTAATGGTATTTATTAATAATTAGGGCTTGAAGGATGTTACTATTGACCCATGTATTGTATATGATTGAAAATTCCATGGTTGTTGGATATTATGTGTGTTGTGAAATGAATAGAAGATGGTTTATGATGTTTGGTTTGTTGATTATTCCTAATAGTATAGTATGTGATGGAAATAATAAATTTAAAATGGGTGAAATTGGAATAAATGCAATGGTGGGATGTGAGTTTTATATGGAATGTGGAAAGGTTGAAATAAATGGATATAGGATTTAATTTTAATAGAAATTATTGAATGAATGAGTAAGGTAAGGAATAAATTTTGGTGATGGTTGAGAATGTTTTTGTAACATTTCACCCCTCACTCATTAGCTTTGAAAGAGGTATATTTTCCACTAACCTTAGGTGAGGTCCCCAAGAGATGAAAGGATGGTAATAAATTCAGAGATATTAGTAAAACATAGTGGGACAATTTTCCTAGAAGAACAAACACAACTAAAGAAGAAAAAAATATAAATAACTAAACCAACTATATGATCCACGATGAATAACAATACAACCCAAATAAAAAACAATAAACAATAACATCAGAGTTATAGTGACAAAGTAAAGAAAGATGTATAATAAACTAAAGAAATATATCATAGAAACACCAAAGTGGCATCACTCAAATAACACCAAGAGGGATTACCAAGATTCGAGAAACAAATGAGGAGGAAATAACCATGATACACTATTATAGAAACACACTACATTTCTCTTATATTCATATTAGTATAAAATATCTTCAAACAAACCAATGTTAACAAGAAGGGGGTGAGTATATACTCCATAAGTAAGCAAAAAATTATTCCCAATACATTTCATTTGAACAAGAAAATATTACAAAATTTTATATAATATAAAATAAAAAGTGATAAATATTTTATTACCAATCCATAAATAAGATCCTTGTAAAAAAACAGTGAGAAATGTTTTTCCAACTGCTGTTACAACATGGAACAACCATCCTATATCCAAAATCAAACATATAATCAAATTCATTTAAACCATGTACCTTCTTATTATTACAAGTGGGGATTCACCTTTTCACTAAGCCATCACTTAGTGAACTATGTTGATAAAGGCACTTCAAGCCATGATTCATCCCAAGTTTTCCTAAATGATAGTGGAACATCATACCACAATCTATCCCAAATGCACAAAATCACATGACACTATGTTTGACATGTTATCCTATTAAATTATTCCAAATAAAAAATTTATTTCATAAACAACATTATTTTAATATTTTTATCAAAAAACTTATGAGAATCATGACAAAACAAAGGATTTGGATATGAAAAAATAGATATTTCTAATAAAATCAAAGATAAATGAGTTTAAACACCGAGTATTGATGTTCTAGAATTTGAAAAATGAGAGAGAAGTCACCCACCTCACAATGGATGAAGAAACAAAATGACACATAAACATCTATATCTGTCCTTGAATGTAATTTATTTAACAAAAAATATATCCTCAAGAACACATCATAGATCATAGATCTATACATAAAAGAATAGTTCAAACATTGTTTTGTGAGAGAAGATGATGATATCTAAGAATAAACATAGAATATAAGTACACAAAAATGATTTTGGACCTCCAACACAATTTTATTCATTAAAATATTCTTTTAGTTTAATAAGAATTGATAAGGGACCCCAGGAGAGGAGGGGAGTTCAAGATCCCAATAGAATAAGGGGAAAATGAATGTTTAATGGAATTAATACAAGTAAAAAGTTTTTTCAGAGTATTATCTTTCCATAACATGGTTTGGATACATGATTTATCAAACTATGAAAAATATATGAACATGCTACTAGACATAACACAGGTAATTGGATAGTTTTTATTCATGGTTTATTAAATCAAATAGAAATCATGAGGTTATACTATCTTAATTCCATACACATGCATGGTTAGATTTCATGGTTTGATAAACTATGCACTAACCATTATTCTCTTACTTCTTCAACCAACATGGTTTCCCCAATAATGTTAATGGTTTGGAAAAGGCTTGCTCCAACCATGCACCTTCCAAGTGACTCCTAGAATCACCTTGTATGGTTTCCTAGAGATAATGAATAGTTTTTCCTAACCATGTACAAATCATGAACCCTTTCAAATACTACCATGACACTTTAACACCATATAAAAACTCTTGAAACTTAACCTATGTATTATATAAATTCAAAATACATAATGAAAGTAAAAAGTACATAAACCAATGGTGTTATAGATTTTACATTAAATGTTTAAACCAATAGCTTAAAAAATAAATACTAGTTGGTAATGAAAAATCTGAAATTTTCTAAGTGAAATATAAAAATATAAGTAGTGATTATTTGAAAGGATTTTTTATTGTTAGTTGAAAAGTTTTTCCATAGAGTCATCAATAGTTATGGATGGGTATGGGTGGTAAAATAATAGAATAGATGATTTTTTATATGATTGTTTTCTTAAAACTCTAGGATGGGATCTATATGAGACCATTGCTTTATATATTTTCTCATAACTTACAAACAAACTAAAACTAAGTCAATTATTATTTATAGATTCCAAATGTATTGGTTCGATGTGTTTTCCCCAATATCCATGATGGCGAGGGTAGATAACTGACTACACCAACTTTCTTTCCATATATTTAACAACAGACTTGTTGTGATAGCCTAAGTTTGGTATGATCATGTAAGGTTTTTGAGTGGAATTTGGTTTACCCAATGATATGATGGGACAATAGTTATCTATTATGGGTTATTCTTGGTTGGAATTGGGAATTTTGTGGATTTACTTTATCTTCATGAAATTCTACTACCCTGGTTTTGAATCGATGGATATAGATGTGATGGGGGTTTTATGTGACCATTTGATATGTTTTTTATTTGATTAAAACATAATATGTTTTTCCTTGAAATAGTTGGGGTGAGTAGTGTTTTTATATGAACCACATCGACATGAAATGATTATATCCCATAACGATTAATGTTGGGGTTTGGTAGTGGAAAACTACTGGGTAAGTGGTCATAGGTGCCTATAATTTTATTTTTTTGATATTATTTTAGTATACCTTGGCTTAAATACATGGAGAGTGATCATTGGTGAGGCTATAAAGTATAGTTGAACTATTAGGTGGATGTTGGTTATACTCTTTATTCACTGTATAATTAGTTTTTTCTTATGTTTACATGAGAGGTCCCTAGTAGGATCTTATTGAGTTTACATGTTATTCTCAAAAAATTTATATATAATTTTTTTCTAGGGTATTAGGATGGTTTTTGAGACTTAGATGGTCTATTCTTACATGAAGGTGGAATTTCTCTTTGTAGTTACTACTTTGGAGTTTTTTTGAAATTTTATTTTGGTGATTTATTATATAAGACATGTCATGAATTGTTGTATTTATTTATATAAATCATAGTTTAAGTATATGATATGTTATTGAATAATTTTTATATTTTATATATTTTCCTCAAATTCATATATGAAGGTAATACCTCCCATTGTATGTTTTATACCCTCATAGCTAGTGACAATCCTCTTGTTATTGGAGGCAGTCTTCAAGGGTGACACCTTGAATTCTTTTTCTATCCCAAGATGTGTACCACGAGATGGGTTAGGATGGGATAATAAATAGTAGTATAAAAGGTGATGGTTGAGATATAAGACATAGTTTTAGGAACTGTGATGATTTTATGGGTAGGTAGGGAAATAATATCAATTTAATTTGGTATTTGACATAACCTAGAGTGACCAGCAATGAAATGATATTTTAGGACTCCTGTGGTTTGACATAGGGACTATGAGTCTATAAAAAAATCAAGTGATGTAGTGAAAATTTCATGTTAGAGTCCTAGTAAAGGTATATGCATCATATATTTTTGTTATTTTGTTTGAATGGAGTGATCTTGGAAATTAAATAAAACTAATTTAATGAATTTTATTGAATTCTATGTTATTAGGGTTACATATTTTTATGGTTTTGGTAATGTATATCATGTACTCAAGAATATGATGAGATGGGAATCCGACCCGATCATGATAGTTTATTTTTCATGATTTATTTTAAAGCTATATAGATGAATCAAGGATAACCAAAGAGAAAAATATCATGGTTTTGTATATGATTTCCTTTACTTTTATACTTGTGGAATCTCTATTTATGATAATATATGAGTTTTTTTAGTTTTGGGGTATAATATAGAGATGAGATATTTTTTTGGGATGTGATGACTTTCACCACAAGAAAATGGAAAATTGAAAAATTAAAACTTTTATAGTGTATATATGGATTTGTTCTTGGTAATTGAATATTTTTAATAAAATTGAAAGATATTTTTTCTTAATAAAATATATTGTAAAATTTTCATGATTTATTAAGAATTTTATGTTTTGTTTTGAATTCTATAATTCTAAAATCATAAAAATTGATACTAAATTGATAAAAATAATGATTATAAATTTTTATATAGTGATGGTTTAATTTTTATGACTTGTATTTACTTTAAAATTCGATTTAATTAAAATATTTAACTATGACTACTAGAATTTTTTTAAAACCATGATGTTTATTATTTTACAATGAGAGAGAATTTTTGTTTTAAAAATAATTATAATGACTTTAGTATGATCTTGTAACTTGTTTGTAGTGTTTTACAAATGTTTTGAAAGAATCATATTTAAAATAAATTGTAAGTGTTTCTGTTAAAATTATTCTGAAAGATGATTTAAGAGTTACCCATGAATTTTTTTTTCATGCTTATAAATTTTTTCATTGATGGGATTATAGAATAAATTTCACATTTTAAAAACTAATTTTTTGTTTTATGTTCCTTTCAAGGATGATTTAAGTATTAACTAATTTCTTTATGGTGAAAAATTGAATTTTGGATTTTATTTGTGAATGTGTTTCAAGTGTTTGTTTTTGATAAAGTGTCTCAATTTGATGTGGTCATTATAATTAGAATGTAATAATTTTGAATTTATTTATGATAGTTAACACATACATTGTTATAGGTTAATTAATGATCATATTCTTATCCCCCATTACTAAAATGTGTATTAAACACTTGTATTAGAATGATTAACATAATATGATGGACACCCTATTCAGTATTCGATAAATATTACTAGTATTTTAAATTGTGTTTGTGGATATCATGTTAATGTTTTTAAAATGGTATTTGATAAACCATTGTTATTCTATCATGTGTTATAATTTAATTTTCTTTAATGTTAGGTAATCATGTTAGAGTAAATTGGTTATGATATTCTTCTGAGAAACTGAATTAAATTTATTTGCATTGATTTGGAAATATTAATCTCTTTTTTCTTTGTTATTTTTATGGTTGGTTACTTTAATTTATTGAAATGAAATAATGTTTTTAAAAATATTTTTTCCCAAAGGGGTTTTGATTTTTATTTTAAAAATGGTGTGTTAATTGAGTATTTTAACTAACCCTATTTCTTAATGATTGGGGAAGAGTTATATTAGTAGATAATCACCATAATTTTGGGTTAAAAAGGTAGGAGATGGAGTCATGGGATGGGATATTATTCCCCTTCCAACAACACAAGGTTTTAAAGTTACTCATTAAAACATTAGGACCTAAAGTTAAGTAATTAAAAATAGAGGCTGATGCCACCTTAAAGTTAATAAGTACCCTATGGTAATTTTAGGTTTCCTCAATGGTGGGTATGATCCATGGGTATCTCAAGCATATAAAAATATAGATAATGTTCTAGTGGAGGGTGTATCTTAGGATGAATTAATTATCTTAGCAACTGAGGACTTCATTCAATAGGTGAGAAGTCATTTTGAGAATATTGAGGGTGACACTTCGAGATGTGGCACTTGACACAAGTGGAGATAAGAAGCCTCTAGGATTTTGAGGACTCGAGTATAACCTCAAACATGGGGCCTAACGAGATCCATTTTTTCTTCACTGGGAAGAATGTGGTTCTTTATTTGTGGTGTGATGGGGCACTAATGGTCCTAGTTCCCCATGATTTGTGGTGTTACTGGGTCCTAGTGAAGTGGTTTTTTGGTCTCATGGATTGTCTAATTTTCTATGTGTAGTTATAAACAAATATTGTTTTTTTAATATAACTTCAATTTCTAATAAAATAATGTATTGTTTTTTGACTCATAAGTTAATTTTAGTTTTTTTGAATGTTATTATGATTGAGTTTTTCATTATTTGTGACAAATACCTATTTAATTAATTATAAATCCATGGTTTTAGTGGTATATACTAAAATGAATTCAATATATATTTATGTCATAGGTTATCAGTGCCTTAACCTTCAAAGGTGGTGGTAATGTTTGTGTTGTAGTGAGATCTATGATAAGTGTCCCAATGGGTTTTTGTTTAGACCTTGAATCATATTTTACTTTGGGTTTCCTTTTATTATTGAGGATTATAATAGTTTTAGATGTATTGGGTGTAATATCTCAGACCCTTATATCCCATTTCTTTTAACTTCTAGGAGTTCATATCTATTTTAGATGATAAAGATATGTTTGACCGTCCTTAAATACCACTAGATCATAGAATTCTATGTGGCTCTTTCCATTATAGTTACTTAATAGTAAAATCATGGGGTAGGATCTTTTGAATATAATTTTAGAAGTGTTCAGATTTTATAAAAGGAAATGTGCTTCTTACCACAATGTAGTGAGTGAAACAGTCATGGGTGGCTGTTTTTGTAGGGGTTTCATGTTTTTAGAGGCATCCAATACCTGTCCACTAATTAAAGGAAAAATATTTTACCTTCATGTTTGTTATTAAAATGTAATTCTATGAATACTTAAACTTTTGTGAGGAAGTCCCTGAGTGTAAAACATAAAGTGAAAATGGTTTAACTGACTATTTTAGAATCCATTTAACATAGAGAATCTATATGTGTTAAATGGGTACCACTAAAAAACCATAATTTAGCTATTTTTTTGGGTGTGGATGTGAGTTGAAAAAAAGTATAATATATATCAATTTTTATATGATAAATGAAGAAATGAGGATTACAGGGTCTCAAATTAATGGTCTTTGACCAAAATGAAATAGTTAGTGTCCTTTCACTATACCTAGTTGAGGCTGTGGTAGAAGATGTGTATAGTTTCTATGTCACAAAATAGTAAAGTGGAGTTACGTAAGGGTAATAGTTTTTTCCATTATATTTATGATGATGATTATAATTATCATTTGATGGTGACCCACTACATAAGGGTAAACCATATTCACCATATTCAACACCTTTTCACACATGTGTGAAATTATTATTTTTCAGAAAATCCAAAAAATATTCCAGGATAGTTCTATGACCTGGTTAAATGAAAAATAAGGAAATATTCAAGGGAAACTATGAATTTTAAATCCTTATTGATTACTGTATAAAAATTATTAAATCTAACTAAATTATTTTCATTTTAAATGGGTTGTTGAAGAGAAATAATCAAGATTAAATTTATTATAAATTAAAATCAGAGAGTTTAGATGAGTCTTTAGGGATATATAAGTTAAATGATATATATTATTGTAACAACCAGAGATTTCATGAGATATATTATTTAAATTTCTTTGATGTCTTTTGTTGTATGCTAAACCAATATTATATTAATCTATACACAGCATCGTATTAGTTTGCAGTATATGCAACACTATTTTTGGCTTGTGTTGTACACAATTTCAAGTTCTTTTGATAGAATTCATTTAATGCAACACTGAGTAGACATTTTTTTCAATGAATAAATTAACTAAATTTTTATTATGTTATGTACATTACTAAATGAATCTTTCACTACACATAACACTGAATTGTCTTGCATTACACGCAAGAGTGACATTACATGATTGCTTACATTGTACGCGATACTGAGTTTCACTAAACAATGATATATTATTAAAATATTATTATTTAATGAGATATAAAATAGAAATTAGGAATAGTATTAACCACATTTTTAATTTTATATAACATTATAATTCATCTTACACATTTTCTAGAACATGATATAAGAACGAAATCAATTTTTTTGGATAAAAGAAGTAATTTTTAGAAAATACAGTTTTACCACCTTTTGATGGCACACCCATTTTAAATATAGTTTTTGACACGTTTATAAGTTAAATTCGACAAAAAAACTTCTTATTTGGAAGAGGGATAGAAAAATTTACATTTTTTGAATTTTGGGTATTTTCCTAATAAAATTAAAATTTTAATAAATAATGAAAAATACTTCATTTTAATTCGAAATTGCCTTTTTATCTAATTAATTTATATAGTTAGATTATATTTTTAATTATTTTTAAAGATTAATTGGATTATATTTATATTATTTAATCCAATTATTATCATTGGAGATAATTTAACTTTTAAATTGGTCTTAAACACATGTCAATTTTTTGATAGTTATTACTTCTTAAAAACCAGCTTTTTGGTTTTGACAACGGGAATTAATTTTAAATTAATCATTATATATTCTGTGTTTTGAATATATAAAAATGGATTCCATATTTAGAATACAATGGTTCAAATTGTGTAAATATGTACCTTTTATTTTTGGACATTATGAATAGTAACTTTTGTAAATATTTTATTAACTATTGTAAATGGGTAAATCTGGTAAATAAGGGTAAAAAATAACATTATAATAATATTAAACTACCCTAAAACATATCCTAGTCCTATTGTATGAGATCTGTCTGACCATGGAAATCCTTTGGACAATTTTGGGACCCCATGGAGTCACTTGGATATGAAAATGACATTTTATAAGAATTAATTTAAAGTAAAGATAATTATAACCTAAACCTATATCTTTTACTAAATCGAATATAATATAGGGTTATATAACTGATTTATATTTTTATAAATATTCATTTTAAAGATAAATATATTTCTTATATCATATTATTTTATTTATAATTTCGAGACATTAGATAAATATATTTATTTAAACACAATTAAGATGTAGTGATTACCTCATTATTGAAAGATTCAAATAAATAAATCTATAAATATTAAAATAAGTATAATTTGAATATTTTGATACTATCCATGAAGTCTCCGGATTAAACTGATATATTAGGGATGGGATAATTCTTTTTTTGGAAGTAATAAGGTTTTTATAAATTTTTAAAAAATTCCAGTATGAATAGTATACAAAATTGACATAATTCATAACATAAAGCAGAAAATAGATTATTAAATGATATTAAATTCATAAAATTATAATATTTGTCCAAATAGTTAATAAATGTCCAAATATGTAATAATTAACTTTTTTGGGTCTTTTTACATGATAAGGTAATTACATTAACCCACAATGTATAAATAATATGATATCACGGTAAGTTTAAAAATGGTAAAATAAGGGTTAAACAAAAAATATAAGGATAAAAAATATTCAAAACTTGTATAAAAATTATTATATAATGGTTATTAGAGAAAAAATAATCTTATATTATAATTAAATAATTTTTGGGCTATATTAAATCTAAATAGAATATATAATAATTTAATATTTTAAGACTTACCTAAGTTGCCCCTCTCATCTCTTATAAAAGGACACCTCCTACCTCTCCTATTCACTCAATTTTGATCCTTAAACCTTGGACAAACCATAACAATATCCCTTCTCAACTTCTGTAGTTACATTCTAGATGTTCCGGTCTTCTCATAAGACTAACTCTAGTGCCCTAAGAAGAAATTTAAAGGATGAAAATCGAGGAAGAGGTAATCTCTTCTACCGATTCATTCAAATTTCATTCTTCGTATACCTCATCTTCATTAGTTGTTTCACTATAAAGTAATAACATCAAAATCAATACTATACTAATAATTTATTAAAAAATTTAAAAAATTATATTTCATCTTCTATCTATCATACGAAAAACAAAATCACCGGGCGTGCGTACGTACGACTTATCGTCTCCACGCCATGTTTTAATATGTTTTTAACCACCACCTTACTTGGATGGGTATAATGGTTGAAATAATAACTATATATGATTATGATAACATTATACTAATTCTGAGATATTATACACCATTCACTTCAATACCATTAAAAAATTATGGGAATGATATCGTTGCTCGTGCGTACGTACGACTTACCATCTCCACAACACGATGAGATTCATTCTCCATATTCACCATTAAAGAATGATTTTAAAATATATATAACAAATAATCATGAAATATACAACATAATAATGCTATTGTATTTATGTATATATAAATATATATGTTATTTACTTACTTCCATTCAATTTAATAAGCAAACGAAAAAAGAGTTCATGTGTACGTACGACTTACTGTCTCCATGAACGGTGTATTCAATTTCATTTAATTATATTATATATATTTATATTTATATACTGAATATATATGATATAAAAATCATTTTTTACAATCTAGAAGTAAGTAAATAATTATATAAGTAATAATATCAAGAATAACAATTCAAAACACGTATGATAAATAAATCAATTATTACCCAAAACATTTATTTAACATGTAATTGACAAATTAAAGGGTAATATAAAACCATAATTGAATAATATACGTTATAATAAATATTATAATGTTTATTTTACAAGTTTATAATGTGTTTAAAAAAACTATACATGAGTTTTGGACACATATAGAAGAAATATGACCTAAGGTAAGGGATTATTTTGTCTCACTTTTATTTCTGTGGGACATATAACTTATACAAAACCTATTAATTTTGTGTGATGTTTATTATTACCATGAATGTTTTTATGATTATTATTATGAAGGTTATTATATTTCCATATTTATGTAATTTTCTTTATTTTATGATTCATACGATGTGAATGATTATAATTTGTTAAGGGATAACTTTTCCAATCACATTTTTATCTGAGATTGTTTATTCGTATGTATTTACTAGGGATATATTTATCATCCATGTCCATGTTGTCTAAAAATGTTTTCATAGATTTTTTAATATTATTATTTTAATATTTAAGTTCATTTTTACCCCTTTTGACTTTTACTACATGATATGAAAGGAATCTTTCTTTTTTTACCATAAGAGGTACTTTTTGAATTTTCCAGCAAAATTATGCGGAGAGTGTTTTTTAAATTTACACAGCATGAAACAGTTTTTAAATATTCATAACAACTTATTTACTTGAATATTACTCTACTTGTTTACAAGTGTATTTTCAACTAAATTTTTTTTCTTTTAAAATTGCACGACTTTTTGGGAAAAGAAAACATTTTTTGAAAAAGAAATGATATTTTCATCAAGAAGTAAGTTAAAGTGATTTATAAAAATTATTTTCCATCTAAGATTACATAGGGTTATGTTTATTTCATTATTATTAATTTTATTTGATTATTATTATGATTGATTTATTTTTATACATTTATTTTATATGGATTTTTATGGAATTTTGTTTAATAAACCATTTTATTTCATGGGTTATGCTAGGATGAATGATTTATGTTTTTGTCACACATGTAAGATTGATTTAATTATGAGATGGGTGGGACATAAATCTACCTCCAATTAATTGATTAAGGATTTATATCTCATCATATAGGAATTAATGAAATGAATGTTAATTCTAGTTCAGTAATACAGGACTAGAACAACAAGTAAATCTAGTTCAGTAATAAATGGCTGGAATGAAAAGTAAACCCAGTTTATTAATGGAATTTGTGAATTATGATGGTCTTGGTAGAAATGAATTTGCTACTATGTAAATCATATTATGTTCTTATTTATATTCCACAATCCTATGTTTTATACCAATGTAATTTTATGGTTAATGTTCCTTTATGATTTATGCCTTACGAACTGCCAAAATTTATTTCATGGCTCATGATTTTGAAATTTTACCTTTATGTTCATGTTTTTACATTCTTATATTTATGGTTTTTTATGTTCTCAATGTTTACCCTTACTGAGAATTTAAGCTCACCCTTTTTATGTTTTCATTTATCTTGGATAAAAAAAGGTTTTAAGTAGGTAAAAAGGGGAATATCTTTAGAGGAGATATTGATGATCTTTTACCAAGTTAGATGATTATGTTCCCAATTTCTAGAGACACTAAACTAATACTGTCTTTGGGTATCTGTTTGTGTCATGTATTAAATATTTTGGAAAATAAATGCAATGCCTATATACATAAATCTTGGGTCTCTACAGTTGGTATCAGAGTGAGGGTTTAATCAACCTTTAGAAACTAGGATGTGAAAACATTAGTGAGATCCCTAGAGATATTTCTAAGGATATGTACGAGGATGTCTTAAGAATAAGTAATGTATAGGTTACAAAACTAGTTTTTATGTGATAATCAAGACTAATATATGATTAAACAAATATATCATAGATAGAAATATTATAATTAATTTCCCATACTTATGTGTTTCTAATATCTGTTATATTTTTCTCACACTTTGCTTTATGATCTTAATAAATATCCAGAACTATATAGAACATAGTTAAATAGTGAATGTTTTAGATATGTAAATTATTTTAATTATGAAGATTTATTTCTTAATTGGAAATATCATGAAGAGAATCATGACGATGGTATGAGTATTGGTCATACTGCTGAGGATAAATTGATTGTAAACGACATATGAAAGGTATGTGATGTTCTTCCAGTATTTTTTACATTAAACCTATGGATCTTGAGGTCTACAAACCTTAAGACACAATTCATATTTTATAAAATATTAAGATGATGGATCGTAAGTAATTTTTTAAGAATAAATTTGGATGATTGAGGTGCATATGTCTCAGAATTCAATGATTATGTTATATGAATCAGAAAATATATAAGTGTTTTCAGTATAAGTTTTTTCATTAAGTATTGGAAAGGATATTTTGAATAGTTATAAGGAACCAAAAATTGATTTAAGGGTAAGGTGATATACTTTTATCAAACATTATTAAGGGAAAAATAACACTTAATATGTACCTTATGTTAAGAAAATGAGGTTTGGATAAAGATATGTTAGATTTGAATAAGTAAATTGGATGATTCTAGTTTCTTGAAATCTAATTATTGAGTTCTTGAAAAAAGGTTTAATCTTTCATGGATGAATTATAAAACTTTTTGGGACTTAATAAATACATCCAATAAGTTTTGGAATAAGGAAACATGCATCTTTTCAATAAAGATGTCTAATAATTCAGTTTGTTACTATGACTCAAGATAATACATGATTAAGGTATAAACATGTTTGTAATGTGACACCCAAGAACTAACTTATGAGTTATGGGAGATAAATGTTAGGTCGATTTATTTCACCTATTTTTAAGTTTTATATTTTTGAAAGTATTTCAATGTTATCCATTTATAGATTATATAAGTTATATTTCGGTTGAAGTTTGTTATAGGCAGACTTATGCATATTTGATTTCATGTGCTGATATTTAGGTTGAGATAGATGTAACGACCTATAATTCAATCCCATTGTCTTCTAAAACTTCAATAATGATGAATTTGACTTCATTTATTTAAATAAGAGATGAATTGGATGTTGTTCAAGGAACGGTCAATGATGAGATTGTACTAAAATGTCACACCTGGTTTTTGATGTCTTTATTTTGATCCAGTTCATTGAAAATACCGATCATTTTATTTTGTCTTCTGTAATATGAATATTTATTTTTGAAGTTACATCTATTTATAATCACCCTACTTTGGGTTCCACATTTCTTGTTTGGGAGTTTTTGGAGAAAGGGTGGTTACTTCAAGGTTTGGGCCAAACCATGAGCCTATTTCCAAATTTAAAAACAAAATTTGTTTCTCTAATAACTCCTTTGTTATTCAACATTTTACACCCATTAAACTTACAAATTTTCATTCCCTAATATATTCAAACCAAAATATCCTTTTTTACACCTTAAGAATTTTTAAGTATGGTGAATTTAGGTAAATTATTTAGGTATTGGGCCAGCCCATGGGCCCATTTCTTGTTTTAAAAGAATATGTTATTTATTTTATATCTTATTCATTTTTTAATAATTTTCAGTGATTCCACCTCACAATCCAATCCAAAATCCCTAAAATAACCCCCATTATAAATTTTTCTTCTTTTTAGCGCATTTTCATCACATATTAGGGAAAACTTTCTCAGGGTTCTTCAAATCGTCTAGATTTGAGAAGGTTAATTGTTTCATCCATAAATCATTAATTTATTAAAATTTCCCCACAGAAGTCATTTCCACTGGTTCTTATAGACCTAAGGTGACCCTCCATGGAGTTTCAAGCCTTTCCTATCTTCTAGGAGTGTGGATCTAAGGGACGGTGAAGAGTTTTCTTGTTTCCAATCCGAGATTCCTTCCCCATTGTCATCCCTCTTCCTACTCTTTCCATTATTTCATTATTATTTATTATCCCCTGGTCATGAAAGAAATAGGGTTATTTTTTGGACTGATTTTTTGGGGTTTATATTCATTAATGTATGTTCTTCACAGTTTTAGGGTTTATATACCTGCGACGTATGATTTCGGTTGTGCTTTCCATTTCACCTTGGATTTGAGGTAGGTTTCCCATTCCACTTAAAATTTTTATTTAAGATACATCCATTTCATAATATTTTCATCTTAATAATACTCTAGAAATTGTAATTTATAATTTGAATAATTTTTTTGGGGTTCCAAGTAATGGTTAAAACTTTGTTTTTTGTAAAGTTGTTTTGTTTTGTTAAAATAGTACACACTACGTGTTTTTTCAAATGACTTCATAGATTATGCACATAGTTTTTGGTATTTTGAACATATTTCAGTAGATCTAATAAATTTATGGAATTCAAGTTATGTTTTATTCCTTTTTGAGTGCTTAAAAGGAATTGATTTTTTCAAAAAATGCATGCCATGTGTTTGGTAAGTTTCCTAGTTGGCCTTTTTGTGTTGAGTGTGGTTTAAAATGATTAGATTGTTTTTATAATCATATTGGATGTAGTAAAAGAAATTTTATTGGGTTCTTTATGTGGATTCCAGGTAGATTTTGGTTTTTAGAAATAAGGTGTGTTGATTTTATGCTATTTTGACATGTGTTTCTTATGGAAGGCCCATTTGGAACTTTTATAAAAAGGGTTGTGTAATAGACAAGAAATATGAATATTTACAATGTGGTTACCAATGTTTTGAATCATAAAATAGAGGAATCCTATATCCTTATTAAATTTGGTATTTTTGACTTTGAAAAATTTTGGTTTGATAAAAATTTTAAAAGGCTAGTTTGGCCTTTCCTAAAAAAATGAATAATGATTGTTTTACATTTATATACCGTGTTGGGTCAATTGGGATTGTTTTATGCCCCATGAAATGATTTATTAAATGTTTTTTGGGATGAAAAATAAGTCTAGGTATGTTTTTGTTGTACTTTTATCCTTAAAAGAGTGTTTTTGAATGAATTTTATGTCCAAAGTCTTATTACACTCTTTGAAATTGTTTTATGAAAATTTTAAGTGTTTTATTGATCTGTGAAAGAAATGTGAAGCATGTTTATGGGTTGTTTTCATGTTTATGGTTTGTTAATTGAATTTTAATTTTTAAAGGGTATTTGATAATATGTGTAACTTGATTGAGCACTAAAGGGAATCCAATGTATCTATGTGGGTGGACGTGTACTAGTATGCTAGTGATCCCGTGTGGTTTGGACCCTGTTTCACATAAAAAGTTTGATGATGAAAAAACTAACTAAACAATGATGATGATGTTTTTATAGGACCACTAGGTTATGGGTATGCTACCTACTACTAGCTCATGTGCACGAGAATTGATATTTATTATGATTACCTTCACCGAGATACGAGGTAACTGGGGATCACAAAGAACTAGTTCCTAGGGGTGTTATTGAGATTGTAATAATTGGAAATTTTGTACTCACCATCAGCATACGGTGTGCTTAGTTGGTAAATTTAAAAACTTTTGTGTTTTGTTTAAAATTTTACCTTCTTTAAAGCATCCCTCTTGAAAACTATTTTTATTTTGAAGTTTCACCTCTTTGGAAATTGTTACCTACAATCTTATTTATAAAACATGTAAGTTTTTGTCTGATAATTGTTTATATCATGGGACCTCATTTTGGAAACATATATTTAAATATTATATTTTAAACATGAAATTGATGTTTCATTTATTTTAATGTAGGTGCATTGGGAATAGAATATCAGGCTAACCTACTGAGTTTTAATACTCATGCCTATAGTCTTCTTCTGTTTTTAGCCCTTGTTCAGGTTTCAGCTTGAGTTAAATCACCTTGGGCAATGTGTGATATTTATGTTGGAGAGTGACTAGTGGGTCACATTGAGTTAATTGGTTATCAGGTTTGGTCAGTTGAGTTATTGGTTTATTTTTCCTTCCAGTTTCTTGTACAAATAATGTTCAGTTCAATTTTTATGTAAATGTATTTTAGACTATCCATTTCTTTCCACTGTTTCTTTGATTATTTATATGTGGCGAAAATCATTACCTTGTGTACTATATTGATTCCCTAGGTTATTTTCTCCATTCAGGGAGGATCAGGAATGCCTCTTGGGACTTTCCACGGGCTGGCCTAAGGAACTAGTTCAGGGTCAACTTGGCCCGATTCATGAAAAAATGGTATCAGAGGAAGTTGGATCATAGTGGACCTTTCTTTTTAGGGAACCCTTGTTATTTTGGGGGTGTCAAAGTTGATGGAGTAGGAATTTTTGTACATGATGGGTAAGTGCAGGAAGATCGTCACAAACTCTTTCTCATTCTAATCCTCAGGTTTCAATGGGATGTTTGGTTTTATTAGTATCCTTTGTTCTTGTTTATTGTTTGGTGTTGGGATATGACAAGGGGATTCTAAATAATGGACTCTGTGGGATCACCAGTCCTAGAATACCATGTGGAGCTAGAGAATAGTCCTAATATGTCTCTCTATATTGGCGTTGTGTTTTATGCATGGCTGCCAACCATATGGTCAAGTCACCCACTAACATTAGTTCCCCTTTGTGGGTCTCTTAGACCTTTCTTGAATTATGAATTTTTGTTTTGAGGATCCCTGTGTGAGAATTGGTGAAATGGGTTTTAAAGGAAGGATTGGATTTTGAAAAGTGGAAAAGGGGGTTTTGAAAAAATTAACCATAAGAATGGTTTTGTAAGGTTGTGTTTTTTTAAACAAATTTTGGAGAGGAAGTGGAAATTATTTAACGGGATTAGATTTTCCCTAATATAAGCTTGTGGTTTGTTGAAATAATATGATTTGAAAGTGTGAATGATTTTAAATTGATTATGAATATTTGTTCTAAATGGGGTGTTTTGGGATGTTGAAAAGTGTTTAAATATGATAAATCTATTTTGGAAATTGGTTATTAGTGGTTTGTGTTTTCCTAGAAAGGGTATGGGTCTCAATGGCCATTGGAATGTGAAAATATAACTTGCTTAATTTTAGAAAATGGTAAGGGGTTGTTTGGATTATCTTGGTTATTTTGAAAGTTGTTAAAAATGAAAAGGGGTAGGTTTTTATGAAAATGGTTCTTGATGAAGTGTGGTTGGTTTTGTGAAATCTGAAAAGTGTTTTTACATGGTGGTTGGTGTTCCTTTGGATGGTACATGATTTTTGGAATGATGTTGTTTTGTTTTAGCCTTTGGTGTTTTCATGGGTGCTCACATGCACAGTTTTATTAATATTTGGAAGGATGGCCTATATGGCAGGGTGGTTGGGTGCCTGGGTTGGCATAGATATGTGCATGTGAGTGAGACATAATGAAACACCATTGGTGAATGTGGAAACCCACCAAGTAATATTGTTTTTAAAAAGTGTTTTCTTCTGAAAAATTGTGGATTTTTTTTATAAATAGATGGTTATGTGGATATTTTTTTGTCTATGTATTAGAAGATTTGTTTATTCAGTCTGTTTCCTTGTGATCTGGAATTCATACTCTTGTTGTGTCTTGATATGAGATATTGTTGGTGGCTTAGTTTTGGAGTAATGGTCAGCGGGTTTCAAAAGATGTGTTGGATGTTGTGATGTGGCATGGATTGTTCTCTGTTGGAAATATTTCCTATTGATCAACCTAAGGATTCATTTCAAATATTAAATCCACCTATTCTAATGATACTAAAGCCAATTTGTTGTAATATAGAGATTTTTGGGATTGATTTAAAGTGATTCTAGATTGTGATAATTATTTTGGACATAGCAGTTTTTTTGTGACGTTGATGTGGTTCACCGTATTCCTTGTCCATTCTGCTCCTTGTTCGGAATGAGAGAGAACAAAAAAGTGTATCTATGAGTTCCTGTTTAGATGAAGATGTTTCACTGAGAAAGTGAGGTTTGTGGGGTGTTTTGATACTTAGCACCTCACTGCGGTGTACTAGATGCTTCAAGCATCAGGGCTCCAGCCAAAGGCCTCAAAAGTGAAGCTTTTCACATAGTCAGGAAATCACCAGAGGTGTAGGGAGCTCAACTAGGATCTTGCCTCCATATTTGTGGTAAGTTAGTTTATATGTATCTATTGTGGTTCCTCATCACTATGAATTTATTCTTGTCGCAATAATCATGGTGTACTTACCCCTCATATAGTGTCTATGGTTATGCCTTATTGGATGCGTGTTTCTGATTAATGTCCCCGTGTGGACCACCAATGTGAATCAAGTTTGGTCTTGGTATTACCTGTTCATAGATTGAGGGTGTTGGGTTGTTCCTCTATTTTTTTAGTTTCAGTGGCCAAATTATTGGGTCCCCTTCCCTCCACTCCCCGAGTTGTGGGGGTTTTGATCCATGCCGAAAGTGTTGGCCCAGTTATTGTAACCACCATTCGAGAGTGGGTTGCTTAAATGTTCATGTAATAACCCTATTAACATGGTTTGGTAGGTTTTTGTGTGAGATTTTTGGTGTAAGTTTTCAAGTGATTCCTAATTATATTTAATGTTGAATTCTAGTATGTTCGTTGCTAGTTGGGTTCTAATGGTGGGTAGACCCACCACGGGTCTCATGATTTTTCCTCCTAAGAACATGTCTAGTGCTAGTTGTTTCTTAATATTGGGGATTCCATTATGTAATCCCCTAGAATATTTTTTTTCATGAGGTCTCTTTGGTTTGGGTGGTTGTTGGGTTCATTGGGAAAAGTCTCAACAATCGAGTTCTTGGTTTGGTTGTGGATGTAGTGACTCGATCTTTTGATTGATTCTTGGGAAGTGGTTGAGATTTGGTGTTTTGGTAGAGGTAAGAGGCTTAAGTTCCATTAATGTCAGATGGTTTTTCATTGGATTCGGAGGCTGGACCATATTGATAAGTAATACTCAGGTGTTGATCAGTCATCTGAAATGTGTTGTGGCTTTCTAGGGGGCATAAAACTTTAATGGTGGGGAGAATTGTCACACCTAGTTTTTCATGTCTTTGTTTTGATCTAGTTAATTGGAAATTACAATCATTTTCTTGGGTCATGGGTGAAATTAATGTTGGTTTTTGAAGTTTCATCTATGTCTAATCACCCTACTTTGGGTGCCCCATTGCTTGTTTTTGAGTTTTTGGAGAAATGGTGGTTACTTCATGATTTGGGCCAAACCATGATCATATTTCCCAATTTAAAAACAAATTGGTTTCATTAATAACTACTTTTTTATTCAACATTTTTCACCCATTTCACATCCTACTTTTCCTCCACTAACATTTTCAAACTACCATATCCTTTTTTACCACTTAATAATTAATAAGCATGGTGAATTTGGGTTACTTATTTAGGTATTAGGACAACCCATGGGCCCATTTCTAGTTTCAAACATATAATTTGTTTCTTTTATATATTATTAATTGTTTGATAATTTTCAGTGATTCCACCTCACACTAGAATAAAAAATACATAGCCTCACCCAATATATATTTTTCTCTTTGGAGCTCATTTTCATCGCAAATTAGTGAAGAAGGTCTCAGGGTTCCTCAAATCGTCGATTTGAGAAGGTAAATAGTTTCATACATAAATCATTCATTTTTTACTCTTTTACCACAAAATTTGTTTTTCCTAGTTCTTACGGACCATAGGATACCCTCCACTGAGTTTCAAGACATTCAATTTCTTCTATGAGTGTGTATCTAAGGGAAGATATAGAGTTTTCTAGTATTCAATGTCAGAATCCTTCTCCATTGTCCTCCCACTTGCTCCTCATTCCATTATTTCTTGGTTATTTATTCTCCCTTGGTTATTTAATACCTAGGGTTATGTTTTGGAATGATTTTTATGGGGTTATATTCATTTATGGATGTTCTTTATAGTTTTAGGGATTATAAACCTGCAATGGGTGATTTCAGTTTTGCATTTCCATTCAGCCATGGATTTGATGTAGGTTTCCCATTGAACATTAAATTTTTATTTAAGATATATCTATTTAATGTTATTTTAATCTTCATCATACTCTAAAAATTTTAATTTATTCGTTGGATAATTTGTTTGTTGTGCCCAATAGTGGTTAAAACCTTGTTTTTGGTAAAGTGGTGTAGTTTTATTAAAATGATGCACACCACATGTTTGTTCAAATGATTTCATAGATTCCATTCCTAGTTTTTGGTATTTTGAACATGGTTCAGTATTTTGAATAAATTTATGGCATACCATTGAATTTTATTCCTTTTAGAGTGCTTAAAATGAATTGTTTGTTAAAAAATGCATGCCATGTGTTCGGTTAGTTTCCCAGTTGGCCTTTATGTGTTGAGTGTGGTTTAAAATGATTGGTTTGGATTTATAATCATATTGTTAGTAGAAAAAGAAATCTTATTGGGTTACTTATGTGGATTCCAATCAGGTTTTGGTTTTTATAAAGAAGGTGTATTGGTCTTAAGGTATTTTGACATGTGTTGCTAATGGAAGGCTTGTTTGGCACTTTTATTATCACGACCCGTCCTCGGGGCCCGTGCCGTGACTACCCCAAGACTTCCTTCCACAGGCCAGGGGATAGTGACTAGCACCAAAGGAGTAAATCCCAATAACAGGGAAGGCATTGACTTTATAAAAGTAAACAAACACCACAGAGTACAAGAAGAAGTAATACAGTAAGTACAAAAGAAAGTGCTGAAAAGAAAATGGGCCAGAATACAAACCCAACTGAAAAGTACAGCTACAACTGAACAAAAGTACAATAGAAAAGACAAACAGCTGGGAAAATGAAGCAGCTCTTAGGTCGTCCACCTCAGATCCAACCTGAAGGTTAGATATAGATAGCCTCCTCAATGATCTCACCCGTCATCCTCCTTCGAGTACCATCTAGTCGTGGAGTCCACCTCCGGATACTGACTCGTCGTGAGGTCCACCTCCAGGTACCGTCCAGTCCTCGAGCACTCGGCCTCTGTCAGCACTATCCGTCATCTTCATCCAACACAACGAGGTTTGGGCATAGCCCGTGCAGGGGTGAGTATAACGATACTTAGTGGGGACCCCGAGACCCTCAAGGTCTCACTATATCCAACAAGGATAACCAAAAATAAGGATATAATAGATAACCCTTACGTTGGTATAAGCCCGTACTTATACCTAAGTTATCAAGTAACCCATCTCAATCATGAGGTATCACACAGATATGAAATCAACGGATAACCAATACTTAGTTATATGCCCATACATATACCTAAGTTATCAAGTAACCCATCTCAATCCTGAGGAAATCACAAAGGTCAATGACTCTGCTCAAACCAGGATTATCATTAAAGATATCGAAACCAAAACTGCTGGAGAACTCCTCCTCTGTCGAGTACAGTATCCCTGTCATGACTCCGAGGTTCTACTCACTATCCTTAGACTGCTGAGGTAATCCTCCTGTCGAGTATCGCGGGTCCGCACCCAAACACAGTAGTGCTCCCCGCCAGGGTTCTACTGCCCAAACATAGTAGAGGTTCCCCTAATAGCTTAAAGAGGTACTCTTCCTGCCGAGTACCGCGAGTCTTCTACCAACTACTAGGTGCTCAGTCCGCCTTGGGTCTGCCACCAAATACCGGGCGCTTCGTCCACTGGGCTAGTCGACTCACTCCAAGTTGAATCGGTCAAGTAGTCGTCAAGTCCACAGCTACTAGGTCTCCGCACTCCGCACGCTCGTCCCCAGGAGGATCCGCTCCATGATCTACTATTAGATACTCCAAGTATCAAAAATTCCAACAAGGAAGTATCACAAGGGACCACCTCATTACAGGGGTCTCAATGCAACAGACGACGCGTCGATCAGACACCTGGTCTGTGAGTTATTAGCCTTTTCGTCCCGGGGGTCCGGTAGGTTTCATGTACGAACTGAACCAACCATAACTCAATTGTACCCCGAACTCTCATAGGTTATACACATAGGGACCATTTCTCAACGTGATTACCAATCCCGCTAACCGTTTGTTAAACGGACATTCGGTCTCAAAGTTATTGGCTTTTCCGTACCAGGGGCCTGGTTGGATTTCAGGTACAATCCAACCCGGCCATAATCCAACTGTGTCCAAACCTCAGGTGAAGTATTCCAAAAGAACCGTCTCATCAGGAGGAATCCAACAAAGTCAACGGAATGTCAATCAGACGTCCAAAGCTCAAGTTATAAGCGTTTCCACTCCGAGGTCCCAGTTGATTTCGAGTTCGAACCAAACCGGCCATACTTCAAATGACACCAGTTAACCAAACCGGTCACACCATTGCAATCTGTACCGAAAAACACAGGAGATGGACTACCCATTGGTCCAAAATGGATAACCGGTGAAAAAGTTTCATTTCACCGCAACACGTGCGAACCAGGCCTCATGGGGCCCATGCCTCGACCTCGACTTAAATATCCAAAATTGGTCTTGAAACATCTATCTTAATTCTAGGGTCGCAAAGTCACAGATGGTTCATCATTCCGACATCGTGTGAGAGAGATATGTCAAATACAAATCCTGTAATAATAATAATATTATTATCATTGGGTGTTTCGTGGACCCGAGCCATGAACCAAAATTTAGTATCGAACATTCGACTTGAATCGACCATCTTAAAGATAGGATCACGTTGCTGCTGACGGCAAGCCAATCGGACATCGCACACATGAGTTATGGCGGGTCAAAGATTTAATAATAATATTAAATCAACTATTTTTCGAGCGGTTTGGGTACCCGATCCAAAAACCTGAAAAAATACATTCAATATTGGACTCGAAATGTCCGTAGTGGAATCTGGGTCGCACTGCCGTAGACGGTTCGTGAAACCGAGGTCGTACGAATAAGTTGCAGTCGAAAAAGTGTTTTATCAAAAAAAATAATAATATGATTATTATATGATTATTTTTAATTAAATTTACCTCAAAAAAACACAATGTCACGCACCACCACCCTCTCTCTCTAATTGGTGCTCCTCCCTCCATTTCATGAATGGAAATCCCTAATTAAATGGTGCACATCACATTCATTGGATTCTCCTTCTTTCTTTAAGTTTTAATTTATTTCCTTTAAATGTTTTCTCTCTTCAATCTCCTTCACCATTCACTGTTTCTTCTCCACTAAACCCTACCAGCCTGGCCTTTCCATGGCTACCTCTCACGCCGGATCTGCCGCCTCCGGCCTACCACCATCCTGGCCTCCCGTCACTCCACCGCACCGCCCCCGTCTACCCGCGCCGGCGCAACTCAAACTAGCCGCATCGCTTGGCCCCCCGTCCGCTCGCCGTGCCACCTCCCGTTAACATGCACCCAACCCCATGCCGCCGCACATCAAGAACAAGTTGGCGGTGGGTCCGGACATGTTCGTAGTCCATACCCACCACATTAGAAGTTCGAATAAACACCCAACAGAATATTCTTCCATGCTTGAGGGAAAGAATCACGTAAACGTAAATAAACAAAAACTCCTTTCCTCAGTAATTAACATCTCATGTCAATTATTTGTAGAATGTGGCATCGTAGAAGATGGACGTCTATTCCGTTGACGTCAGGGTGTGTCCGAAGTAGAAACACCATTGGAGAAATCCCCTGCGTTCTTTGTGGAAGAGTCGTTGTTCATTGAAGGTTGGTGTTCTTCGTCAAAGAAGAACGGTTCCTTCTAAGTCTTCTCAAGAGTTACTCCACCACTACTGCCAACCCCCAAAATAATAAAAAGGCTCTCCATAATATAAAATGCCATTTAATTCAAACCTTTGATGGAATATTAATTAGGGAGGTGATGGGTTTCCATAATAAGGGTAGTTGTCACATTAAATTGGAGAGGTGTTAAAGGGGGGTTAGAGAGAGTTAAGGAAGTTGAGAGGTTAGGGCTCGTGTGGGCCCCACCTCTCATTTGTACACACTTTGAAGAGTTTAACTTGCAAGATATAAAAATAAAATTGTTCAACAATTTTATTTATTTTAAACTAAATCCCCAAATAACAACCTGCATAAAACGCAATTGCAGTAAAGGCCCCCTTAAAAAATTACTGGCGCTGCGAGTTCATCGGTGCCCTCAGATTTCAATTCTGATCACCGGTTCAAAATATAGAAAAACCCGCTCTTTTGTTCACTGAACGTACCCGAGCTAAACTTTAGAAAATTATTATCAGTCACCCTCGACCCGCGTCAGTCGAGGTTAGGCTCTACCTAAGTAAAACACGCCCCAACGAAGCCATCAATGCTCTCGTATTTTCAATCTGAGTTACCGTTTAGATGTTATGAATTTTACGATAAAATAATTGTCACTTAATTATTTTATTTGCGACCAAAAACTAACCTTTTTTGGTTGCCCGTACCTGCCAAAGTTAGTATCTTCTTAAATAAATCATGACCTCATGATTTCAGTGTTGGTCTCGTATTTTTAATCCAAGCTACCGTTTTGAGTTATAACCATTTGAAAAATAAAATAATTTATTTAATTATTTTATTTATGGTTATGTCATTTTTGGAATTTCTCACAGGAGGCCTACACCGACTAAACTTAAGTCACACCTAGGGTAAACTCGCCATCCTGATCACAACAGTGCCCTTAGATTTCTAATCAGATTAATCGTTTAAGAATTATTCCACTTTTTCAGTAAAACTACTTACGCACGTTAATTTAAGCTTAATGAAACTTTATAAAATTATTTCGGGCACACCGGGCCTCAGAATCAGGTGCCGTCAAAAACTTCGGGCTTGTGAAATTCCAAAGAATTTAAGAAAAAAATTTCCTTGAAATTTACGGTTCTTTACATTTATAAATAGGGTTGTGTAATGGACAAGAAATATGATTAATTTCAAGGTGGTTACCAATGTTTTGAATATTAAAATGGTGGGTTCTCACATCCTTATTAAATGTGGTATTTTTGGATTTGAAAAATGTCGATTTGGTAAAAATGTTTAATGTCTCATTTGTCATTTCCTAAAAAAATGAAGAATGAGTGTTTTACATGTACATACAATGTTCCGTCAATTGGGATTTTTTTTGGTCCATGAAATGATTTATTTTAAATTATTTTAGGGATATAAAATATGGTTGGGTATGGTTTATTTGTGTGTATGTCCTTAAAATATTCTTTTATAAATGAGTTTTATGTGCAAATCCTCATTACATTCTTTGAAATTGTTTTATGAAAATTTTATGTGGTTTATTAATCTATGAAAGAAATGTGATGCTTGTTTGTGGTATTTTTTATGTTTAATATTTGGGAATTGAATTTTCATGTGGAAACTGTATTTTCCAATATTTGTAACCTAATTGAGCACTAAAAGGAATCCCAGGTATCTAGGTGGCTGGACGTGTACAAGTATGCTAGTGATCCCATGGGGTTTTTCCCCTATTTCTTGTAGCAAGTTTGACAATGAAAACACTAACTAAAATATGATAATGATGTTGTTGGAGGACCACTAGGTTATGATTCTTCTCCCTAATATTGGATCATGTGCACAAGAAAGGATATTTATTATAGTTACCTTCACCGAGATACGAGGTACTTGGGGCTCACAATGAACTAGTGCCTAGGGGTGTTCCCGAGACTTGTGCTCATTGGATATTTTGTACTCACTATTGGAATACAATGTGATTAGTTGGTAAATTAAGCAGCTTGTGTGTTTTATTTAAAATTTTATCTTCTTTAAAGTATCCCTCTTGAAAACTATTTTTATTTCAAAATTGCACCTCTTTGAAAACTGTTACTATAATTCTTGTTTATAAAACATGCATGTTTTTGTCTCATAATATTTTTATAGCGTGAGACCTCATTTGGAAAAAATAACATTAAATATTTTATTTTAAACTTGAAATTTATGTTTCTTTTATTTTAAATGGTGTGCATTTGGAATATAATATCGGGCTATCGTATCGAGTTTTAATACTCATGCCTATAGTCTTCTTCTGTTTTTAGCCCTTGTGTCAGTTTCAACTTGAGTTCAATAGCCTGGGGAGACATGTGATCATTGTGTTGGAGAGTCAAAAGTGGGGTCAAATGGAGGTATTTGGTTATCTGGTTTGGTCATTTTATTTGTTGGTTTAGTTGTACATTCAGTTCCTGGTACAAATAATGTTCAGTTCGATTTTTATGTAAATGTCTTTTGGACTTTCTATTTCTTTCTGCTGTTTGTTTGGTTGTTTATATTTGGGATAAATCTTTCCCTTGTGTACTATATTTATTCCATTGGTGCCTTTTCCATCCCAGGAGGATTGGGAATGCCTCTTGATATGTTTTGCGGGCTGGCCTGGGGAACCGGTTCAGGGTGGACTCGGGTCGGTTCATGAAAAAATAGCATTAGAGGAGGTCACCTCTTAGAAGACATTTATTTTTAGAGTGCCATTGTTATTTGGGTCATGTCAAGGTAGATGGAGTTAGATTTTTTGGACTTGATGGGTAAGTGTGGGAAGATCATTGCGAACTGTTTCTCGTTCTGCTCCCCGGGTTTCCACGGGAAGTCTGGTTTTATTAGTTTCCTTTATTCTTGTTGATTGTTTGGTGTTGGGTTATGACAAGGGGAGTCTGAATAATGGCCTCCATGATCTATCAAGGCCCAGAAATCCATGTAGAGATGGGTCATGGTCCTAATATGTCTTTTTGTGTTGTCAATGTGGTTGACATATGGCTTCTAACCATGTAGTCAAGTCACCCACCAACACTAGTTACCTTTTGTGGGTCTCTTGGTCCTTTCTTGATTTATGAATTTTTGTTTTAAAGATCCTTTTGTGATAATTGTGGAATTTTTTTTAAAGAATAATTATATTTAGAAAAGTGGAAAAAGGGGTTTTCAAAAAATTAAATATAAGAGTGGTTTTGTAAGGTTGTGTTTATTTTGAAACAAATTTTGGAGAGGAAGTGGAAATGATTTAACTGGATTGGATTTTTGGTAATCTAAACTTGGGGTTTTTTGAAATAAAATTCTTCAAAAGTGTGAATAATTTTAAGCTGATTGTGAATATTTGTTTTAAATGGGGTATTTTGGGATGTTTAAAATTTTTTGAATCTCATAAATTAGTTTTAGAAATTGGTTTTGAGCAATTAGTGTTTTCCTAGAAAGGGTATTGGTCTAAATGGCCATCATAATATGAAAATATACATTGCTGAATTTTAGAAAATGGGAACGGGTTTTTTTGGAGTAGCTTGGTTTTTTGAAAGTTGATAAAAATGAAAAGGGGTAAGTTTTTATGAAAATGGTTCTTGATGAAGTGTGGTTTGTTTTTTGAAATCTGAAAAGGGTTTTTTTACATGGTGGCTGGTGTTCCTTTGGAAGGTACATGATTTCTGGAATGATGTTGTTTTTTTAGCCTTTAGTGTTTTCATGGGTGCCCACATGCATGGTTTTATTGATATCTAGAAGGATGGCCTATATGGAATGGTGGTTGGGTTCTTGGGGTGGCATGTAAATGTGCATGTGAGTGAGAATTGATGAAACACCATTGGTGAATGTGGAAACTCCCCAAGTTAGTTTGTTTTTAAAATGTATTTTGAGATGAAAAATTGTGGAATTTGTTTATAAATAGATTATTATGTGGCTAGTTTGTTTTATATGTCATAGAAGAGTGGTTTATTCAGTATGCTTGTGATATGGAAGTCATACTATTGTTGTGTCTTGAGATGAGATCTTTTTGGTGACTCAGTTTTGGATTAATGGTTAGTGGGTTTCAAAATACATGTTGGATGTTGTGATGTGGCCATGGATATTTCTCGGTTGGAAATATTTCCTATTGATCAGAAAAAGGATTCATTTAAAAAAATTAATCCTCCTCTTTGGATGATGCATCAGCCTGTTTCTTGGAATATAGATGTTTTTTTTGATATATTTAAAGTGATTCCAGGTCATGATAACTATTTTTGACATAGTAGTTTTGTTCAGTTATGCTGATGTGTTTTTCCATATTCCTTGTCCATTATACTCCTTGTTCGGAGTGAGAGATAATGGTGCTATGTATCTATGAGTTTCTGTTTAGATGAAGTTGTGTTGTTGAGAAAGTGAGTTTTGTGGGGTGTTGTGATCCTTAGTACCTGACTGCGGTTCAATAGATGGTTCAAGCATCAGGGATCCAGCCATAGGCCTCAGAGTGAAGCTTTTCACATAGTTAGGAAATAACCAGATGTGTGGGGATCTCGACTATGCTCTTTCCTCCATCGTTGTAGTAAGTTATTTTCTATGTATCTTTTGCGTTTCCTCATCACTGTGAATTTCCTCTTGTCGCAACGAGCGTAGTGGACTTACCCATCACGTAGTGTCTATGGTTATTCTTTCTCAGATGAGGGTTTCTGATCAATGTCCCTGTGTATACTGCCAATGTGAATTAGGTGTGGTCTTGGTATTACATGTTCATATATGGAGTTTTTTATGGTTCCAATATTTATTTTTTGGTTTTAATGGCCCAATGATTGGGTCCCCTTCCCTCCCCTCCTTGAGCGGTGGGGGTTTTGATCCGTGCTGAAAGTGTTGGTCCAGTTCTTGTACCCTCCATTCGGGAGTGGGTGGTTTAAATGTTCATGTTATATCCCTATTAACTTGGGTTGATAGGTTTTCATGGGAGAGTTTTGGTGTACTTTTTCAAGTATGTCCCAATTAAAGTTAATGTTGAATTCTTGTCTGTGAATTCCTAGTTGGGTTCTAATGGTGGGGAGACCCACCATAGGTCTCGTTGATTTTTACACCTAAGAACATGTATAGTTTTAGATGTTTATTAATGGTGGGGAGTCCATTCCATACACCCCTGTAATATTTGGTTTTCGTGAGTGCTCTTTGGTTTGGGTGATTGTTGGGTTCATCAGGAAAATGCCCAAAAATCGGGTTCTAGGTTTGGTTTTAGAGGTAGTGACTTGATCTTTCTTTTTATTCTTGGGAAGTGGTTGATAGTTGGTGTTTTGGTTGAGGTAAGAGGATTAAATTTCATTAATGGTGGATGGTGTGTCATTGGATTCAGAGGTTGGACCATATTGATAAGGAATCCCTAGGTGTTGATCAATCAGCTGGAATGTTTTGTGGCTTTCCAAAGGCAGAAAACTTTAATGGTAAGGATAATTGTCACACCTAGTTTTTCATGTCTTTGTTTTGATGTGGTTCATTGGAAATACCGATCATTTTCTTGAGTCTTGGGTGAGATTAAAATTGATTTCTGATGTTTCATCTATGTCTAATCACCTTACTTAGGGTTCCCCATTACTTTTTTGTAGTTTTTGGGGAAAGGGTGGTTACTTCATGATTTGGGCCAAACCATGAGCCCATTTATAGACTTAAAAACAAATTTTTTTTCTTTAATAACTACTTTTTTATTGAACATTTTTCACCCATTACACTTCCTTTTTTCCTTCCCTAAAATATTCAAACCACCATATCCTTTTGAACCCCTTAAGAATTCATAATCAAGGTGAATTTGGGTTACTTATTTAGGTACTGGGCCAGCCCGTGGGTGCATTTACAGTTTTAAAAAATAATTGGATTTTTTATATATTATTAATTGTTTAATAATTTTCAGTGATTGGACATCCCACTAGAATCCAAAATCCCTTGTACCACCCAAATTATATATTTTTCTTCTTTGGATCTCATTTGCATCACATATTAAGGAGAAATGTTTTAGGGTTCCTCAAATAATCCAGATTTGAGAAGGTAAATCATTTCATCCATAAATCGTTCATTTCATACTCTTTTCCTAAAAATTTATTTCCCCTAGTTTTTATATACCTAAGGCCACCCTCCAATGATTTTCAATCCATTCCCTCCATTATAAGAGTGTGGAGCTAATGGAAGACAAAGGGTTTTCCAGTTTATAAGGTGAGATTCCCTCTCCTTTGTCCTCCCTCTTCATCCTCTTTCCATTATTTCATTTCTATTGCATCTCCCATGGTCATTAAAGACCTAGGGTTATGTTTTTTCATTATTTTTATGGGTTTTATATTCATTTATGGATGTTATTCATATTTTTAGGGTTTATAAACCCGTGGAGGGTGATTTCGATTGTGCATTTCCATTCAGCCAAGGATTTGAGGTAGGTTTCCCATTGAACATGAGATTTTAATTTAAGATCCAAATATTTCATGATGTTTCTATCTTCCTCATACTCTGAAAATTATAATTTATTCTTTTTATAATTTGTTTGGTGTGCCAAGTAGTGGTTAAAACCTTGTTTTTGGTAAAGTGGTGTAGTTTTGTTAAAATGGTGAACACAACATGTTTGTTCAAATGATTTCTTAGATTCCAAAACTAGATTGTTTTATTTTGAACATAGTTCATCAGCTTGAATATATTTATAGCATTCCATTTAAGTTTTATTCCTTTTTGAGTGCTTAAAATGAATTGTTTTGTTAAAAAAATGCATGCCATGTGTTCGGTAAGTTTCCCAGTTGGCCTTTATGTGTTGAGTGTAGTTTAAAATGATTGGTTTGGATTTATAATCATATTAGAAGTGGTAAAAGAAATTTTATTGGGTTCCCTATTTGGATTTCAAGCAATTTTTTGGTTTTATAAATAAGGCATATTGGTTTTACGGTATTTTGACATGTGTTTCTAATGGAATCCACGTTTGGAACTTTTATAAAAGGGTTGTGTAATGGAAAATAAATATGAATATTTTCAAGGTGTTTACCAATTCTTTGAATCTTAAAATGGTGGGTTCCATAATCCTTATTAAATGTGGTATTTTTGGATATAAAAAAATGTCGGTTTGGTAAAAAAAATTTGAGGCCACATGGCCTTTCATAAAAAAATGATGAATGAGTGTTTTACATGTATATTCCATGTTTCATGAATTGGGATTGTTTTATGGTCCATGAAATGATTTTATTATATGTATTTAGGGATTCAAAATATTTTTGGGTATGGTTTTGTTGTGAATTTATCCGTAAAAGAGGGTTTTTGAATGATTTTTATGTGCAATGCCTCATTACACTCGTTGAAATTGTTTTATGAAAATTTTAAGTGGTTAATTGATCCGTGATAGAAATGTGATGCATGTTTGTGGGATGTTTTTGTGTTTATGGTTTGGGAACATAATTGTTATGTGGAAAGTGTATTTGATAATAAGTGTAACTTGATTGAGCACTAAAGGGAATCCCATGTATCTTGGTGGCGAGATGTGTACTAGAATGCTAGTGTTCCCTTGGGGTTTGGCCCCTGTTTCACGTAGAAAGTTTGACAATGAAAACACTAACTAAACTATAAAAACCACTAGGTTATGTGTATTCTCCATACTAGTAACTCATGTGCATGAGAACATATATTTATTATGGTTACCTTCACTGAGATATGAGGAACCTGGGGATCACAGTGATCTAATGCCTAGAGGTGTTCCTGAGACTTTTTCTCATTGTCTATTTTATACTCAATGTTGGCATAAGACGTGCTTAGTTGGTAAATTCAATAGAGTGTGAGTTTTATTTAAAATTTAACCTTCATTAAAGAAGCCGTCTTGAAAACTATTTTCATTTTGAAGTTTCACCTCTTAGAAAATTATTACTAGCATTCTTGTTTATAAAACATGCATGTTTTTGTATGGTAATTTTTTTATAGCATGTGAACTCATTTGGAAAACATACCTTTAAATATTTTAATTAAAACATGAAATTTATTTTTATTTTTATTTTAATGTAAGTTCACTGGGAATAGAATATCGGGTTAACCTAATGAGATTTAATACTCACGCCTATAGTCTTCTTAGTTTTTTCCCCTTATGCAAGTTTTAGCTTACATGTGATTTCTATGGGTGAAGTGTGATCATTTGGTTGGAGAGTGACCAGAGGGGTCACATGGAGTTAGTTTGTTATATGGTTTGGTTATTTTATTTGTTGGTTTAGTTTTACTTTTTGTTTCTTGTACAAATAATGTGCAATTCAATTTTTATGTAAATGTATTTTGGATTGTCCATTTCTTTCCACTATTTAATTGATTGTTTATATTTGGGAAAAATTGTTTCATTTTGTACTCTATTGATGCCCTTGGTTCTTTTCACCACCCTGGGAGGATCAGGAACGCCTCTCGGGACTTGTCGCGGGCTGGACTGGGGAACCGGTTCATGGTCGACTCGGGCCAGTTCGAGATAAAATGGTTTCAAAGGAGGTCGTCTCTTAGAGGACATTGGTTTGTAGAGTTCCCTTGTTATTTAGGGGATATCAGGATAGATGGAATAAGATTTTTTTGGAATTTATAGGTAAGTGCATGAAGAGCATCGTGATATCTTGTGCGTTCTGATCCTCAGGTTTCCTTGAGAAGTCTTGTTTTATTAGTGTCCTTTGTTCTTGTTGATTGTTTGGTGTTGGGATATGACAAGGGGAGTCTGACGAATGGACTCTGTGAGATCTCAATGCTTGTCAAGCCATGTGGATATGGGTAATGGTCCTAATAAGTGTCTCCACATTGGTGTTGTTTTTGACATATGGAAGCCAACCATACGGTCAAGTCACCCACCAACAGTAGTTCCCTTTTATGGGTCACTTGGACCTTTCTTGAATTCTGAATTTTTTTGAAGATACTTGTTTGATAATTTTAGAAATGGGTTTTAAAGGAAGGATTGGATTTTGAAAAGTGGAAAAAGGGGTTTTAAAAAAATTAAATATAAGATTTTTTTTGTATGGTTGTGTTTTTTTGAAACAATTTTTGGGGAGGAAGTGGAAATGATTTAATGGGATTGGATTTTCCATAATCTAAACTTACAGTTTGATGAAATGAAATTCTTTGAAAGTGTGAATCATTTTAAGGTGATTCTGAATATTTGTATTAAACGAGGTATTTTGGGATGTTGAAAAGTGTTTGAATCTAGTAAATTTATTTTTGAAATTGGTTTTGAGTGGTCAGTGTTTTTATATAAAGGGTATTGGTCTAAATGGCCATAGGATTATGAAAATATACCTTATTAAAAATTAGAATATGGGAAGGGGTTGTTTAGGGTAGCTTGGTTATTTTGATAGTTGATAAAAATGAAAAGGGGTAGGTATTTAAGAAAATGGTTCTTGATGAAGTGTGGTTTGATTTGTGAAATATTAAAGGAGTTTTTTTACACGGTGGTTGGTGTTCCATTGGAAGGTACATCATTTTTGGAATGATGTTGTTTTTTTAGACTTTGGGGTTTTCATGGGTTCTCACATGCATGGTTTTATTGTTATCTTGATGGATAGACTATATGTCATGGTGGTTGGGTTACTGGGATGGCATGGAAATGTGCATGTGAGTGAGACTTGATGAAACACCATTATTGAATGTTGAAACCCACCAAGTTAGTTTGTTTTTAAAAAGTGTTTTGAGGTGAAAAATTGTAGCATTTGTTTATAAACAAGTTTTTATGTGGCTATTTTTTTCTATGTCTTAGAAGAGTTTTTTATTCATTATTGTGATCTGGAAGTCATATATTTTTTGTGTCTTGAGATGAGATCTTGTTGGTGGCTCGGTTTTGGAGTAATGGTCAATGAGTTTCTAAATATGTGTTGGATGTTGTGATGTGGCCATGGATAGTTCTCTGTTGGAAACATTACATGATGATCAACCTAAAGATTCATTTCAAATATTAAATACACCTCTTCGTATGATGCCTCAACATGTTTTTTGGAATATAGAGCTTTTTTGATTGATTTAATGTGATTCTAAGTTGTGATAAATCTTTTTGAAATAACAGATTTGTTCGGTGATGTTGTTGTGTTTCATCATATTCCTTGTCCATTTTTATCCTTATTCAAAGTGAGAGAGAATAGTTATATGTATATATGAGTTCCTATTTTGATGAAGCAGTGTTGTTGAGAAAGTCAGCTTTGTTGGGTTTTGTGATCCTTAGCACCTGAATGCGGTGCAATAGATGGTTCAAGCATCAGGGCTCCATCCATATGCCTCAGAGTGACGCTTTTCACACAGTCAGGAAATCTCCAAATTTATGGGGAGCTCAACTAGGCTCCTACCTCTGTCATTGTGGTAAGGTAGTTTCTATGTCTCTATTGGGGTTCCTCATCACTGTGAATTTCCTATTGTCGCAACGAGTGTGGTAGACTTACCCCTCACATAGTGTCCATGGTTATGCATTCTCAGATGCAGGTTTCTGGTAAATGTCCCTGTGTGGACCGCCAATGTGAATCAGGTGTGGTCATGGTAATACATGTTTGTATATGGAGGGTGTTGGTTGGTTCTTATATTTATTTTTTGGTTTCAGTGGCCCAATGATTGGATCCCATTCCCTCCCCTCCCTAAGTGGTGGGGGTTTTATCCATGCCGAAAGTGTTGGCCCAATTCTTGTACCCCCGGTTCAGGAGTGGGTGGTTTAAATTTTCATGTAATAACCCTGTTAACATGGTTTGGTAGGTTTTCATGGGAGTTTTTTGGTGTAATTTTTCATGCGATGCCCAATTCAAGTTAATGTTTAATTCTTGTCTATGCGTTTCTAGTTGGGTCCTAATGGTGGGGAGACCCACCGCGAGTCTCATTGATTTTTCCTCCTAAGGACTTGTCTAGTTATAGTTGTTTTATAATAGTGGTAAGTACATTAAATTCTCCCCTAGAATCCTTTGTTTTAGTGATTTCTATTTGGTTTGGGGGATTTTTGGGTTCATTGGGAAAATTCCCAACAATAGGGTTCTAGTTTTGGTTGTGGAGGCAGTAACTCGATCTTTCAGTTTATTCTCAGGAAGTGGTTGAGAGTTAGTGTCTTGGTGGAGGTATAAGGATTAAGTTTCATTAATTTTGGATGGTGTGTGATTAGATTTGGAGGCTGGACCATATTGATAAGAAATCCTTTGGTTTTAATCATTCATCTAGAATGTGTTGTGGCTTTCTGGGGGCAGAAAACATTAAAGGTGGGGAGAATTGTCACACCCAGTTTTTCATGTCTTTGTTTTGATATGGTTCATTGGAAATACAGATCATTTTGTTGGGTCTTGGGTGAGATTAATGTTTATTTTTTAAGTTTCATCTATGTCTAATCACCCTAATTTGGGTTCCCCATTGGTTGTTTGGGATTTTTTTGGAGAAAGGGTGGTTACTTAATGATTTGGGCCAAACCATGTGCCCATTTCCATATTTAAAAACAAATTTTGTTTCTTTTATAAATATTTTTTCATTCAAAACTTTTCACCCATTGAAATTTCTACTTCTCCTCCCTGGACATATTCAAACCACCACATCCTTTTGGACCCATGAAAAATTCATAAGCATGGTAAATTTGGGTTACTTAATTAGGTATTTGTCTAGCCAGTGAGCCCATTTCCAGTTTTTAAAAAATAATGTTGTATTTTATATATTATTAATTGCTTAATATTTTTCGGATCTTCCACCTATAACTCGAATCCAAAATCCCTATCCTCACCCCATTATCAATTTTTTCTCTTTGGATCTCATTTTCATCGCATATTAGGGTAATAGTTCACAGGGTTCCTCAAATCATCCAAATTTTAGAAGGTAAATCATTTCATCCATAAAACATTAATTTCTTACTATTTACCCCCAAATTGGTTTTCCATTGTTCTTACTTTCCTACAGAAACCCTCCACTGATTTTCAATCCATTAACTCTCCTCTAATAGTGTGGATATAAGTGAAGACGAAAAGTTTTCTAGTTTCCAAGGAGAGATTTCGTCTCCTTTGTCCTCCCTCTTCCTCCTCTTTCCATTATTTCATGGTTATTTCTTCTTCCCTGTTCATGAAAGACCTAGGATTATGTTTTGGAATTATTTTTATGGGGTTTATATTCATTTAGGGATGTTATTCATAGTTTTAGGGTTTATAAACCTGCGATGAGTGATTTCGGTTGGGAATTTCCATTCCGCCAAGGATTTGAGGTAGGTTTCCCATTGGACATGACCTTTTTATTTAATATCCATCTATTCAAGGCTGTTTTAATCTTACTAATACTCTAAAAATTCTAATTTATGCTTTTGATATTTTTTTTGGTGTTCCAATAGTGGTTAAAACCGTGTTTTCGGTAAAGTGGTGTTGTTTTGTTAAAATGGTGCACACCACGTGTTTTTTCAAATGATTTCTTAGATTCCACACCAGGTTTATGGTATTTTGAACATGGTCCAGTTTCTTGAATAAATTTATGGCTTGAAATCAATTTTTTATTCCTTTTTTAGATCTTAAAATGATTTTTTTATTAAAATAGATGCATACCATGTGTTCGGTAAGTTTCCTAGTTGTCCTTTATGTGATGAGTGTAGTTTAAAATGATTGAATTGGATTTATAATCACATTTGAAGCTGGAAAATAAATTTTATTAGGTTCTTTATATGGATTCCAAGTAGGTTTTGATTTTTTATAAAGAAGGTGTATTGGTTTCAAGGTGTTTTGACATGTGTTCCTAATAGAAGGCCCATTTGACACTTCAATAAAAAGGGTTGTGTAATGGAAAAGAAATATGAATATTTCAAGGTGGCTAGCAATGTTTTGAATCTTAAAATGGTGGGTTTTCACATCCTTATTAAATGTGGTGTCTGGGGATTTGAAAATGTTAGTTTGGTAAAAAAATTAAAGGTCTATTTGTCCTTTCCTAAAAAATGAAGAATGAGTGTTTTATATGTATATACCATGTTGTGTCAATTGGGATTGTTTTATGGTCCATGAAATAAACTTATTAAATGTGGTTAGGGATGAAAAATATGGTTGGGTGTGGTTTTTTGGTCCTTTTATCCTTAAAAGTGTGTTCTTGAATGAGTTCTGAAAATCCTCATTACACTCTTTGAAATTGTTTTATGAAAATTTTAAGTGGTTTATTGATCCGTGAAAGAAATGTGAAGCATGTTTTTTGGATTTTTATGTGTTTATGGTTTGGGAATTGAATTTTTATCTAGAAAGTGTATTTTATAATTTGTGTGACTTTATTGAGAACTAAAGGGAATCCTGGATATCTAGGTGGGAAGATGTGTACTAGTATGCTAGTGATCCTATAAGGTTAGGCCCCTGTTTTACGTGAAAAGTTTACAACACTAACTAAACTATAATGATGATGTTGTTGGAGTACCATAGGTTATGGTTATTCTCTATACTAATGGATCTTGTGCATGAGAACAAATATTTATTATGGTTACCTTCACTAAGATACGAGTTACATGGGGCTCATAACGAACTAGTTCCTAGGGGTGTTCCCGAGACTTCTGCTCATTGGCTATTTTGTACTCACCATCAACATATTGTGTGTTTAGTTGGTAAATTCAGAAATATGTGTGTTTTAATTAAAATTTTATTTTCTTCAGTTCATCAATCTTCATAACTATTTTCATTTTGAATTTGGACCTCCTTGAAAATTGTTACTAGCATTCTTGTTCATAAAACATGCTAGTTTTTATGGTAATTTGTTATAGAATGGGTACAGATTTAGAAAACATACCTTTAAATCTTGTATTTAAAACATGAAATTGATGTTTCTTTTATTTTAATGTAATTTCATTGGGAATAGAATATTGGGCTGACCTACTTAGTTTTAATACTCATGCTTATAGTCTTCTTCTGTTTTTATCCCTTGAGTAGGTTTGAGCTTGAGTTCGATCTCCTTGGGCGACGTGATATCATTGGGTTGGAGAGTGACCAACAAGGTCACATGAAGTTAGTTGGTTATCAGGTTTGGTTAGTTGGGTTGTTGATTTAGTTTTACTTTCAGTTTCTTGTACAAATAATTCTCAGTTAAATTTTTATGAAAATGTATTTTAGATTGTTCATTTATTTCCATTGTTTGTTTTATTGTTTATATTTGGGAGAAATAATTACCTTGGGTACTCTATTGATGACTTCAGTGATTGTTTCCATCCTGGGAGGATCAAGAGCATCTTTCAGGACTTGTCATGGGTTGGCTTAAGGAACCGGTTCATGGTGGACTCGGGCCGGTTAATGACACAAAATCTTGTATGTATTTATTCTAATGCAAAATTATTCAACTTTAGGGAAAGGATCTTGAAAAACAAGAATGCTAACCCAGTAAAAGGGTCCCTTAAATCATCAAATATTTGTGGATTTATGGTAGATAACTTTCTCCAAAACTTATTATCTATCCCTATCCATTAGAACTTGATGGTTAGATTTCTCTTCAATATCAATGTTTTCACTTCCCACCCATGTTCTCCTAGGTGGAAACCCATTTTTGAGTTAATTTGGTTAACCATTATGTTTCTAACTTTCCCTTTTAAAATTATGTTTCAGTATTCCTTTTTATAATGTGGGTTTCCATGAAAGAAACTTTCTTGTAGAAAACCGTTAATAACCCTAATGAATTTCGAGGGAGAAATTCATTTTAAGGGGGTAGAATGTAACAACCTGAAATTTTATGAGATAGATTATTTTAATTTCTTTAATGTATATTTTTTATTTTACACCAATATTATCTTGTTTGATAGACAACACTATATAAGCTTTCAGTATACACAACACTATTTTTGGCTTGTGTTGCACACAATTTCATGGTATTTTGATAGGATTCATTTAACTCAACACTGAGTACATATTTTTTTGATTTATAAATTAAATAAGTTTTTATTATGTTATACTCAATACCAAAGTAATTATTCACTACACACAACATCAACTTGGCTTTCATTACACGGAAGAGCGACCTTCCTCGATAGCTTGCGTTATATGCGATACCGAGTTTCACTAAACAACGATATATTATTATATAATGGGATATAAAATAGCCGTTATGAATATTATTAACCAAAATTTGAATTTTATATAACATTATTATTCATCTTAAACATTTTATAGAACATTATATGAGTACAAAATCAATTTTTTTGGATAAAATAATTATTTTTCAAAAAATGTAGTTTTAACACATTTTGATGGCGCACCCATTTTAAATCTAGTTTTGACACTTTTATAAGTTTAATTTGACAAAATAAACTTATTATTTGGAATAGGGACATAAAAAGTTAACTTTATTTGATTTTTTGGTATTTTTCTAATAAAATTAAAATTTTAATGAATAGTGAAATACACTGCATTTTAATTCAAATCTACCTTTTTATCCAATTTATTTGCACAGTTAGATTATATTTTTAATTGGTTTTAAAGTTTAATTAGATTATGTTTTTATAATTTAATCCAATTTTTTTCATTGGAAGTAATTTCAATTTTATATTAGACTTAAACACATGAAAATCTTTTGATATTTATTATTTCTTAAAAACCCAATTTTTGGTTTTGACGAGGATTAATTTTAAATTATTTCTACAATATCTGTATTTTGAATATGGAAAAATTGATTCCATATTTGGAATCATAACGTTCAATTTTTGTAAATAGATAGCTTTTATTTTTGAACATTTTTAATAGTAACATAAGTAAATATTTTATTTACCATGGTTAAAAGGAAAATCTGGTAAATTAGGGTAAAAATAATATTATAATAATATCAAACTACCCTAAAACATGTAATAAACCTATTTTATGAGATATTAATTACCATGGGAATCCTTGGGTCGATTTTGGGATCCCATGGATTCACTTTAATGAGAAAATAAATTTTTATAAGAATAAATTTAAAGTAAAGATAAATATAATGTAAACATATATCTTTTAATAAATAAATTTTAATATTGGGTTACATAACTGATCTATATGTTTATAAATATTCATCAAAAAGATAAAATTATTTCATACATCATGGTATTTTATTTATAATTTTTATATATTAGATAAATATATTTATTTATGACACAATTATGATGTAGTGATTACCTCATTAATGAAAGATTCAAATAAATGAATTTATAAATATTAAAATAAATTTAATTTGAATATTTTGACACCATAAAAAAACTTTCTGGATAAAAATTACATATTATGGATTATATAATAATACTTTTTCGAAGAAATAAGGTTGTTAATAATTTTTTAAAAAATTAATTATGAATAGTATCCAAGAATGATATAATTCATAACATAAAACATAAAATAGTTTATTAAATTATATTAAATTCCAAAAAAAATATAATATTAGTAAAAATTATTAATATAACTACAAATATTTCATACATAAATTTTTGTGGGTATTTGGACATGATATGGTAATTACATTAACCTATAATGTGTAATTAACCCGATATCATGGTAAGATTAAAAAGGGTAAAATAAGGGTCAAACAAAAAAGATAAGGATAAAAAATATTCAAAACTTATCTAAAAATTATTGGTTGATTATTATTAGAAAAAACATATTATCTTATAATTAAATAATTTTCAGACCATATTAAATCAAAATATATTTTATAATAAGTTTCTATTTTAAGACTTTCCTAAAGTGCCCTCCCCTCTCTTATAAAAGAGCACCTCCTCCCTCTTATATTCAATCCATTTTGATCCTTAAAGCTTGGATAACTACTGAAAAATTATTTTATAAACAAACCTCGTTATATTCTAGAGGTAATGTTTTTCTCAAAATACCAACTCTAGTTCCCTAAGAAGAAATTTAAAGGAAGCACATCGAGGAAGAGGTAATCTCTTCTACCGATTCATTCAAATTTATTTCTTCTTCTACCTCATCTTCATTAGTTGTTTCACTATAAAGTAATAACATTAGTATAAATACTATAATTATATGTTATTATAAATATTAAATAATGCTATTTCACCTTCTATCCATCTTATGAAATATGAAATCTCCGCCCATGTGTTTGTATGTCTTACCGTCTTCACGCCGTGGTGTAATATGTTGTTCACCACTAACTTAATTGGATGGGTATAACAGTGGAAACAATAACTATATATGATTATAAAAACATGATAATAATTCGGATATATTATACACCATTAACTTCAATACCATTCAACAATTATGGTAACGATATCATCGCCCGTGCTTATGCACGACTTACCTTCTCCACGACGCGATGAGATTAATTCTCCATATTCACCATTTAAGAATGATTATAAAGTTTATACAATAAATAATCATGAAATATATTAAATAATAATTATACTGGATTTATTTCTATATTTATTTCATTTACTTACTTCCATTCCATTTAATATGGAAACGAAAACAACGTTCATGCATAAGTACGGACTACCATCTCCATGAATGGTGTATTCCATTTCATTTATCTATCTATTATATATATATATATATATATTTATACTGAATATATATGATATATATATCGATTTTTAAAATCTTTAATTAATTAAATCAAGATATAAGTATTAATACCAGGAATAACTATTCCAAACACATATGATAAATAAAACGATTTTTACCCAAAACGTTACTTTAAAATGGAATTGACAAATGAACTGGTAATAGAAAGTCATAAGAAAATAATATATGATATAATAAATATTATTAGGGTTATATTACAAGTTAATAATATGTTTAAACCCACAATACAATAGTTTTAGAGTCATATATAAGAAATCGATCATAAGGTAAGGGATTATTTTGTCTTACTTTTATTTCTGTGGGACATATGCCTTATATACAACCTATTACTTTTGTGTGATGTTTATGACTCCCATGGATGTTTCTATGATTATTATTATAAATGTTATGATATTTAAATATGAATATAACTTTCTTTATATTATGATTCATATGATGTGACTGATTATAGATTGGTAAGGGATAACTTTTCCAATCTCATTTTTATATGATATTTTTTTATTCGTAAGTATTTACTAGGGATATATTTATCATCCTTGTCCATGTTTTCTAAAAATGTTTTTTGTAAATTGTTTAATATTATTTTTTGTATATTTAATGTCATTTTCACCCATTTTTATTTTTTATATGTGGTATGAAATTAATATTTCTTTTGTTTACCATACGAGGTACTTTTTGAATTTTCTAGAAAAAGTACGAGGATAATGTTTTTTAACATATACAACATGAATTAGTTTTTACATCTTCATAAAATCTTATTTCCATGAAGATTCCTTTACACCTTTAGAAGCGTATTTTCAACAAAATTCTTTTCATTTAAAAATGCACGGAATTTTGAGAAAAGAAAACATTTTTTAGAAAAAGAAAAGATATTTTCCTTAAGAAGTACGTTCAAGTGATTTATCAAAATTATATTCCATATAAGATGACATAGGGTTATGTTTTGATCCCTAATATTACTTTTATTTGATTTTTTATGATGGATTAATTTTTCTCCATTTATTTTATATATATTTTGATGGAATGATGTTTAATAATCCCATTTAATTTCATAGGTTATTCTATGAGGAATGATATATGTTTTTGTGGCACATGTGAGAATCATTTCATTATAAGAAGGTTGGAACCAATATCTCCCTCCAATGCGTTGGGAAAAGATTTATATCTCATGAGATAAACATGAATATAATGAAAAGTAAAACCTATTTAGTAAGATAGGTCTGGGAAGACAAGTAAATATGTTTCAGTAATACATGGCTAGAATGATAAGTTAACCTGGTTCAGTAATTTACTTTATCCACTATGACGGTCTTGGAAGCAATTCCTTGTCTACTATGTAAATAATATTATGTACTTATTTATTTTCCACAATCCCATGTTTTTTCAAATTCAATTTTATGGTTAATGTTCTTTTATGATCTATGCCTTACGAACTACCGAGATTTATTTCATGACTCATGATTTTGATATTTAAAATTTATGATCATGTTTTTACATTCTTATGCTTATGGTTTGTTTTATGTTCTCAATGTTTACCCTTACTGAGAATTTGAGATAAAATATTTTATGTTTTCTTTTCTCTAGGATATAAAGAAAGGTTTTATATATAAAAATAAAATAGGAAGTTATTTATGGGAGATGTTGAAGATATTTCACCAAGTTAGATTATTATGTTCCAAGTTTCCAAAGACACTAAACTAATATGGTCTTTGGGCATCTTTTTGTGTCATGTATAAAGTATTCCACAAAAGAAATGTAATTTCTATGTAAATCAAGCTTGGGTATCTACAATTATTTTAAAACCAGTTTTATTTCCCCCTTTAAGTTCTATAATATCCCTAGAGTTTAGGAGACCCAAACTATTTCATTCAAGTTTTTACATGCTTCTATGATCAGCTCAATCCCTTCATTATGTTCCAGGTTGATTATTCTTTCTCTCTATATCTCATTTCCCTGGTGAAGATAATTGTTATTCTACATAAAATTATTGTATTAATGAACTATATTTTTTATTTTTGTGATAATTATGGTGTTATAAGGTATTTGTTTCATTGGGTAACTTGGAGGAAAAAAAAGTAATGAGGATAAAATAATTTGAAATGATGATAATTTTAAGGATAAGTAATGTACACGTATTTTATGGAAATTTCATCATTATTTAATGTGTCTCTAATGATACTAATATTATAATTTAAATATAGTAAATAACTAAAGAAAAATATAACATTAAAAGATATTAAAAAATTATTATTATAGTGTGATGAATGAGTCTGGGTATCTTTATGATATGAAAAACTTTTTATCTGAAGATTTTTTTTCCATTTTTTTACTTATTAGTAGGATATAATTTAAAAATTTATATTATTTCCCACTAAAAAATGATGTTATTTTCGTTTGATTTTATGAAATTGCCTGATATAATTGAATAATATTTGTCATTAGTAATTTACGTGGCTATTATGATTATCAGTTCTCAAATGATGTTGGTGTGGACCCATGTATTTTATATGATATGAAATATTATGGTTTCTTGATGCTTTGAGGGATGTAAAATGTGAGAAGGCTGTTATATAATATGTGGGTTTTTATTGCTTAATTTTAGTATGTTATGGGAAGGAATTAATAAATTTCAACATGGGGATTTAGTTATAATAAAAGTAATGGTGGCCTATTAGTTTAAATAGGAAAGTGGAAAGGATAAAATAAATGGACGTTGACTTTAATTAGAATAATAATTATTTACATGAGTGAATAATTAAAGGAATAAATATGGATTATAGATGAATTAGTTTGTTATTAAATTTTTAAATAAAATGATTAATAAAAAAATAGTGGTTGGAAATGGTAAATATGAAATTTTATAAGTGAATACTTAAATGAGAATATGTAGTTGTTTATAAGGTTTTTCTGTATGGATATTTGTTGGGTTTGGTTGTAGAAGAAATGGTCATTGTAGATGGGTTGTAGTGGTGAATTTTTTGAATAGATGAGTTGTTATATGGTTGTCTCTAAGCGCCCTTAGACCAGGTTTTGGTGAGAGTATTTATTACTGTATTTTATTGCTATTTCTAAACAAAACTCACACGAGTATAGTGCTTTATAAAAATTACAAACATTTTAGTTTTAGTGTTCCTCCAATATCTAGGCTGGTGAGGGAGGATATTTGACTGATACAATTTACCTACCCTTTATTTAATAGTAAACTGACTTTGATGGCTCGAGGTTGGCGTGATCATGCAAGGTGTAGGAGTGGAATGTGGAATTCTTGATGATGTTTTGGGATTATAACCATATATATGAGGGAATTAGGTTGATGAAATTCACGTTTAGAGTGTCCTAATACTCTATTCCTGAAGTTATAGATGTGGATGTGTAGTTGTTATGATGTTTATGATGTGATATGAAGATTTTCCCTGATGCAACCATGTAATGTTAGAGATTTCAATATTTGGGGTGTAGGGTTATGGCCTAATCCACATAGGGATGGGCCTGATAAGATAAAAATAATTTGGATGTTTTGGTGTGATATTGGAAAACCATTGGAGAAGTGGATACGTGGAACATACAATGATACTATATTAATATTAATTTAGTATTACTTCAATGTGATACATGGTAAGTGAGCCTTTGTGAGGCCAAAAATGGGATGTTGAGCTGTTTAGTGCATGTTGGTTCTACTCTTTTTTCCCTAGACAATTAATATTATTTTTCTAAATTTTTCATGATAGATATTTATTAGGACCCTACTGAGTATAAATCTCAATATCACCCCATATATAATAAATTTTTAGGTGATTAAGCGGGTTTTGGTGACTAAGGTAGACTAGGAAAGCTAGCTTGATTTTTTGTTGAAAATGTAACTTATGAGTAGCTTTGGTGTTTTATTTTAAAGATTTATTCCATATGACTTTACATGAATTATTTTATTTATTTCTATGGATCATTGTTTATTTATATTATATGTTTTTGATTGGTGGTCCCTTCTTGTCTATTACTCTAAAATTCATATATGAGGGTAATGTCTCCCATTTTATGTTTTATTATATCAATTATATTCATAAACATGGGGTCTATTGGAGATGGGATTCATAGGTCACTTATTCTCTTCCTTACCAGAATATGAGAGGCACTAATGGGGGGGGGGGGTCAAAAGTCTTATCATTAATAAAGAGTTTATTCCAAAAAATATGAGCTTGACACCCCTTATGAGTAGATATTATGACCCATAAAATGAATGTAATTTTTTTTGTAATCTTCATAATCATTTTTGCATCACTATATTATCATATATTAATTCAGAATATGAAATGTGACTTACATTCCGCAAAACGTGGAATGTGACATATTTTTTAAGAGTCAATTCAATCCCAAAATGAAACCATATATGACTATAGTGAGAATTATAAGACTTACAGGAAGCATATTACCACACATTTAAATCTGACAGGTGTTATATATGAAAATACCATGTGTATTTTGGATGAATAATGTTTTATTTGTTGAAAATATATCATAGGGAATAAAATTAAATGTATAATTAATTCTTCTAGGATTAGTTATTAATATTGTAAAGAGGAAGTTTGAAAGAATATGCGAACCATTAAAGAGCATTAGTGATGATGCTTGGAGAAATGTAATGGATATATTTGATGCCAATTGGTAAAAAAAATTCTATTATTCTAAGTGTAATGATTATTTAACCTATATTAATTATCAGGGTCTTATGCAAGTTTTTTTGCGTAAGAAAATTGTCTCCTATAAGTAAGAATAAATAATGGTCCATCCAATGTTGGGTTGTGATTGGATAAAGAAGTTAAATGAGATGTGAAAATAAGTCATTCAAAAAATTATAAATTATGCATTTATATTCTTTTCCATGAAGGAAATAATTCTAGTTGACTAATTATTCATCGTATATATGTGTATATTGGTTTGGAATTCTAATATAGAGGCGATTTTTCATTGATATTTTAGAAAACAAATTGGCCAATAATTGGCTAGCCAAGGGACCCATGCAACCATTGCTGAGGTGGGAGAGTTTTTCAACCTTATCTAGATATCATGATGTCACATAGGGTATTTATAGTTCTTTATAGGGTAACATGAATAGAGAATCTTAGTATAGTGGGTGCATAGTGCCTGTAGAGGTGTCCGTGGACTGCCCATGTGAGGTGCGACCAATGGGGGCATGGTTTCGGGGTTTTTTTGGGTGCTGAACACCACTAATGGATTAAGTGTGAAGATACATGAGAATTATTATTAAGAAGATATTTAAAGTGTCAATATTCAATATGGGAATCGAACATAAGTAACATGTTCCACTTATTAAATGACATATAGAAATAAGTAGTTTTTTAGATCTATTTAATCTAGACTGTTTGATTGGCCCTATAGTCATCTTATTCATCGAGACTTCACTATTCAAATTGATATAAAAATAATAAAAACCATATATGTTCTTATTAAAGTCAAATAAAAGGAAAACACATAACCAAAAAATCAACATCATGCATGAAATTATTGTGTTGCATGCGTGAAATGATTAGAATAATAAGACACTATTTAAGTGAAAGTAAGTATCTTATGTGTTACAGAGTATCCATTGTATTAATCAATTGGATCATGTGACATGTAAGTATCAAGAAAATATTGAGTAGAGATAGAAATGCATAAAAAATAATACATGCGAGCTCAAATATGCACAAATGTGACTATGATCTCTTTCCAAGTATTCGATGGGTTCCTACTCGTGATTACTCTGCACGGATGAGAGGATCCTTATAGTCTCATTAAATTTGATAACACTATGCTATAGAATTATCCACACACCAAGGAATGAATTCATTTAGTAAAATAAATGTTTTTATTAAACTATTATCATATAATAGGCTATTTCAAAACATCATCTTATGTTGTTGAAGGTTTGAATTCCGTAATGGCATTGAATTCAACCTAGAATGGGTACACCGTAGTGAATGAGATTTATTAAAAAAATTTAATTTTATGATTCCCAAATAATAGGATTAAATACCATGAATTATGTAAAATTTCACAATGGGGTTTGTATTATACCGTTGAGAAAATGTATATAATGAAAAATACATGCTTGAATAAAGGAGTAAGATTTGATGGGATCATAGATATTTGAATACCTTGTGAATGATATAATAATGAGAAAGTCTTTACCATAATAATTTGAATATCTCTATGGGAGTAAATAAAATTCTAAAGTAGAATTAAATAAGAAATAATTAACTTATTTTAAGGACTAGATATTGGTGGTTAGAATAGCATGGTTTTAATAATTCAAATATGGACATATTATCTATGACATAGAAAAATTATATTAACTTACAATTAATATATATTTATAGATAATGAGAATGAAATTATTTTTGTTTGACACTATGATAAAATAGAGAAAAATTGCTAATGTCAAGAAAGTGATCCAATTTTCTATATCAACTACATATTATGATATATCAAAGAAATTTGTAGATTGAGGGAAAGCACATCATTGATGAAAGGAGTATCAACTTGAGATTTTAGAAATTGAGCAACAAGATAGTGTGGATTAATTTTCATGTGATAATCCCTGATTATTCTAATAATGAGTTGATATAGTTTTTATGACAAGAATATAATATCATATTCAATAATCAACTATCAACGATCTGTTTATTTTGGAAGAATATCCAATTATATTTGAGATAGTGATATATTTGATATGATTGATTGATTTTGTTAAGAAAGTGTTGAAAGTAATATATGAGGAACTTGTGGTGCTAGTGTAAACTTTTCCATTGATGACTAGTGGTTCAAGTATAAGCAATGACTTCTATCATATACAAGATGTGGATATTACATGTCAATTTTTTTGTGAGTTAAACTAAACTTATAGTCACTATGAATTAAAGTGAAAAGAAAATCCCCAAAACAACTACATGTTGATCATGACATGGAGAATAATTTTTCATTGAGTTTAAAAATTATAAAAATATCATTGTTATTCTATCTCTTTTATCATATTCATTACATTATTGAGTGTTTATATCAGATAACTTACTCTTTTATAGGTTACAGGTCCAAGATTATGAGGGTATAATTGAAAATAGAATAAAATCTATATAAACATATTTCTACACAGATTCACTTCCCCTCTCAGTGTCCATGTATGATCTATATGGGCTCTACAAGTGGCATCATAGTGGAATTCTTCCTCTTATTGGATAAATTTTTTTGTCCCATTTGTTTATATCAGACATATTTAAAGTTCATATTTGAATTTGAAGAAGTATTAGAATTTACTCATATAAAAAATATAGTTCCTTAATTTTTCTGTACCGACAAGGAGGTTTATTGTAAAATCTTGAAGAACAGATAGAAGAAACAGGTAAGAAATATAAAAAATGGTTTGTAGAAGAATAATGTTACAACAAAAAATAACTAAAATCAATTTGGAAGTCTATCGGAATTATATAGTTAATTAGTTGATAAAGACCATTTTTGTGATTCCAAACCAAGTAGTGATAAATGATGTCTTGATGAACCGCTTAGTTATTTTTATTTATTATTCAAATAATATCTAAAGAAATTTCCAATAAATGTTATAAAATAAAATTTTAAGTACATCAAGGGATTATATGATGAAAAATCATATCATGAAGAGGAATATGAGGATACAGAGAACACCATGACTAAAAAAGTTCAAAGTTGAGAAATTTTCCCACAATTTGTTGAAGCTAAAGAAGATACCATATTTGTTTTTAATGATCATCTCTATTATACTGAATAAGATATGCCAAAAGATGTGCATGAGGAAGAAGTGACTAGAAGAATTTTATTTAGATGATCCATGAGCTTGAATAATCTCACAATTATAATATTAATGTTAAAAAATCTTCCCTATAAATCAAATATAAGGAAGATAAATTCACCTTGGATGAAGAATCAAAATAATATATTGCATCAATCAGTAATGAAAGATTCATTATTTTTGAAGATGAATTAGAATGTTCTATTTGTGAGAAAGATGTGATTAATAATGTTTTTACAAAAGTAATCCACACATTAGAGACACCAAAAAATATAGGATTGTTAAAGAATCATATCTAGAGGTTAAATATTATAGAATTAAATATATTAAAAATTGTTTACAAGAGGAAAATAAAATTAATGGAGATCATATTCAAAAAAATAAAGATTCAACGGGAATATAAAAAATCATTCAAGGATGAGAAAAACATCCTCAACATAAAGTATCATAAAATATAAGTCAATTTGAAAAAGATAAAGGGGACATAATTAAATATTCCTTATAAATAATGTAAATAAATGGTGACATAACATGAAGTCTTGATGAACTCTCTAAATACGAAATGTATTGACTTTTATGAAAGGTTTATAAATCTAGAGAACACCAATTCTAAATCATTAAAAAATATTGAAAGAAGAAATATTTCCAATATTACATCGATTAAGAGTCATATTTCTAAAAACAATTATTCTAGTGGAAATAAGAGTTTAAGATTATCCAAATATAAATATGTTGTAAGATCATTGAAATAGGTAACAATTGTTCAATATGTTTTCATTTATACTAACACTATATCATATAGAACGTGTTTTAAAAGGAAGACTAGTAAAACATGGGTGAGGAAGACTGATGATTAACCCAGCATACCATCAAAAGAGGATGAGAAAAATAGTATGAATTTTTTCTCCCCAAGTAATGTTCACCTGATGAATCATATTTTCTATAAAAATAAGTTCTAAAATCTATTCAAATTGTACTAGAGGAGAAGAAATCATAATTTTTTGGCTATTTCCAGTGCTATTGGATATTAGGGAATCATACCACTAATTTATGGCATAGTTTTTTAGAATATACAACCAATAGAAGTCCTATATTGAGAATGATAATATCAGATATGGAGAGAGATCATGAAAAACTGAGTTATAATATACATATGGTGATCAATCAATCCATCAAGATAAAATATGGGTTTCTAAAAAACTTATATGATTATTTCCAAAAAATTGGTCATAGTTTTATTGAGTAATATTATATACCAACCATGAACAATTCATATATTCATAAAAGGGAATAACATAATAAATTTTGAAGAAAATTACATAAGAAGAAATTTTTTACTTGAGGAATTAGCTGATGAAGGTAAACCAGATAATTGTGAAGAAAGATATATATAATAAAAATGATGATATGTATACTAATAATGTATGGAAAACCACAAAAAAAATCTTATACTATAGAATTATTATCATATAATGATCCACTAAAAAATTCCAAGGAAATTAAAATTAATATAAGAAAGATGAAATCAATAAGATAATCAACCCAGGATAGAAACTACAAGATAGGATTTATTGAATAAATTCTTGAAGAAGAGTTTTATAAGTAACCTTATAATGGTAATTATAAAACATTTAAGAATCCATGTGGAAGACCTAATGTAGAATATGTTAAGAAAAGTTTCATATTTATTTTTCTTGATCAAGTTCAAGTTTCTATATAAATAAAATAAATCTAAATACGAAGCACTAGCTATAGAAAAGGAATAAAGGAAAACATGTTATTCTACATGAATAGGAACTCGAATTTCATGTGTGGCTATCAAAAAATGAAAAATCAAGTGTCTCACAAGGTGAAAGTAAATTTGAAATAATGAAAATAATTTTATGAATCTTCTACTTTCTCAAGAATAGATGACTGAGATTGAAAAACAATCACCAAGGGAAGCTATTGCAACATTGTAATAAGTTGAGATAAATAATCCACACAAAATGAAGGTGGATAAATTAAAATATTCCATATTGTTAAATAAATATGAGAATATAAAAATTATAGGAGAAATAATCACGAAAACTACAATATTAATCCTAGATATAAGGAAAAGAGACTCAAGGTTAAGATAAAATAATCAACTCTATTGCACTTATTGAGAATATCATAAGTTTTCCACCTTATTCCCTTACTTCTTGTATAGTATTTGTGTGCTTACATTGTGGGGAATTGAATGTGAGTTTCATTATTAATAAGATAATAGATGTAAAGAAGTGAAACAAATCAAGTTTAAATGATTATTTAATATTTGAGAATGAATTTAATCATTTTATAATAGTGGATCATCAATATTAATATATTGAAGGGTATTTGATAAAACTGTCTACCATGTAAAATGGAGGGAGTGAACATATTTATTGGGGTAAAAAATAAATTATATAACATAAAATTTTGTTCCATGAATATCTAGATATTTAGGTCATATTTATAGAAGTTGGAAATTAGGGTAACCAAATTATACTTATTTCCCTTGTCTTCATTATATCAAATTTATGCATAAAGGGGGAGTGCTCGTTAATGAGTAATCTCATATAATAAGGGATTACATTTTCATTTGAGATTTTCTAATGTACTTGTTGATTAAAATTTAGGATATATATTTCTTGAAATGAAATTAGGTTGTGCTTCCCCCGAAAGAAAAATATGGTAAATTTTCACATGCTGAATCAGTTGGATGACAATAATATATTAGGGAAACCACTCTTGTTTTATCCACTAGGATTTCCCTTGTAGACTTACAATTGAATACCAAAAGGCTCATTGTTATGGAAACAAGTGATATCATCATCCACATTATAATTTGGCCATATGAATCCTTTGAATTTATTATCAATAAAGGGGAGAGAAAACATTGACTTTATTTAAGGAAATGGTATTGAAAAAAAACTAAATTGGTAGATCGAAAATCCAATGTGGGTTATTTTTTAGGATAATGGTATTTATTATTAATATATCATTATGAATAAAATAAAATTTATAATGAATCAATCTGTGATTAGGGATTAATCATGGAAGGATAAATATGGAATGAATTTGGAAACCATTGAATAAGGTTATTGAAAATTCTAAGATAATTGTTATGGATTCATTATATTTTAATTAGTAAGATAATTCCCCATGTTTAAGTGTGAAAATTGTTGATCTAATCTTATTTTTCAAGGACTTGTTCTATTGTTTTGGTGTAATCACATTGTATACTACAATGAGTAATGAATAAGGATCTATCCAATGCTGGGTTTGGATTGGATGAAGAATTTGAAGGATATGTGAAATGAAGAAAATGAAAAAAGGAGAATGGAAGAATTAATATTTTTTTATGATGAAAATAAGGATGGGTGGATAATTATGTTTTTTATATCTCGGTATAATGGTTTTAAATCATGATGTGGTTTAATTTAAATATATATTTTGGAAAATGATATGCCAACCATAGGCCAACCAAGGGACCCTTGAAACCATTGTTGAGCTATGAAAGTAGGTCAACCATAGATAAAAACCATGTCGGTATAGGGGGAATCCATAGTTTCCTCTAGGGGTTAAAAAATAAAGAATATTATCAGAATGGGTACATATAGCTTGAAGGGGGTGCCCCTGAACTGTGAAGGTGAGGGGAGACCCGCGAGGGCATGGTGTGAATGGTGTTATGGTTATTGAATCCCATTGATGGTTCAAATATGAAGCAATGTGATAATATTTATTAATAGTATCTCAATTGAGGATATATCTGATATGGTAATCACACATGTGGAACACTACACACCCATTAAATGAAACGTAAAAATAAGCTAGGTCATTAGATATGTTTAATTCAGACAGTCCGATTAACCTTGACATCTTCTTCTTTATTGAGTTTTCAATGTTCACTATGATTTGTAAAGAAGAAATACCATATCTATTATCGATAAAGATAAGGTAATTATTGATACATTCTTGAAACATCAACATCATGCATGGAATTATTTTATTTAATGGATGCAATGATAAGAATAATAATATACTGTTTGAGTGAAGAATAAGTTTTTCATGAGTTCAGTAGTAAACATCGTATAAACATATTTAATCATGCAACTTGAAAGGATAAAACCAAGATTGAGATAATATGGAAATGAATCAAACACTCATTCATGTGATCTCAATTTTGAAAGAATGAAGAGATGATCCAAATCCAAGAATTTGATGGGTTTCTTCCTGTGCATATGATGCATGGAAGAGAGACTCATCATAGTCCCATAAATTCAAGAATCCCACATCCTAGAATTATCTCTTCACCATGGAATATACACATTTACCTGAATATATGTTTTTAGTGAACTAATATCCTATAGTATTTTATTAAAAAAAATCACCCTACATCATTAATGGTTTGAATTCAATAATGGTATGAAATTCATTCTACATTTGGACATTCCACATCACCTAGGATTTTTCCAAAGGAATATATTTGAGATTTTTTGTTTTTGAAATAATAGGAGATTGCTCCATATAATATTCAATATGCTGCAATGATATTTGTGTTACATCATGGAGAAAATGTTTACACTATAATTTCCAATCATGAATAAAGGAGAGATATTTTATGAGATAAAAAACAAGTTAATACTGTATAAAATATAGAATAATGACCCAGTATTCACTAGATTAAAATGAAAACCTAGATAAGAATTCAAATTAGTTTAAAAGAGAATAAAATGATAAATAATTAACAGATTTTAATTATCATATATTAATATGGATAATAGTGGTATTTCCATAATTACACTATGAAGATATTTTATATGATTGGGGTAAAATATATTCACATATAATGAATATATATTTGGAGTGAATGAGAATGAAATTATGTGTGTTTGACACTATGATAAAAGAGGGGAAAATTTATTATGTCAATAAGGAGACAAGATATACTATACAGACTATATATTATGATATATCAATGAAATAAAGATATTTAGAATGTAAAATTCATTGATAGAAAAATAATCTGCAAGATCATTTAATACTTGAGGAAGAAGCAAGCATGCAGTAATCTATATGTGACTTTCATTAATTATTATTATAGTGAGTTACTACAGTATTACTGACAAGAACTTAATATATTAAACATTACTTTCATATCGATGATCTGTTTATTGAGGATGAAAATCTTGTTATATTTGATGTAGTGATATACTTGAGTTGATTAAAAGATATTTTTTAGAAAGTGTGGAAATGAATCTATGAGGAATTAGTGGTTCCAGTATAAAAAATATCATTGAAAACTGTTGGTTCCATTATAAATAATGCCTTATATACTTTATAGGATGTAAATTTTACCAATAAAACTTTTTGAAATTGAACTACACTTTTAACCACTACAAATTACAGTGATAATATAATCCATGAAATAACAATAGGAAGATGATTCTAAGAAGTAGTCTTTCTCATTGAGGATGAACCATATAGAAATATTTTTTTATAATTGTTTAATTTATCATTGTCATAAAATTTGAGAGAGTAAATATCATATCCATTCCTCTTAACATGATTAGAGGTTCAATTATAAGAGGGTATACTCAAAAAGAAAGTATAAACATGGTAGAAAGTAGGTTATATTGATTCACCACCCACTCACTTTCCCTGTACGATCCATCCAATCTCAAAAACATACATTAGGTGAAATATTTATATCATGAGGAGTTTAAAATGATATTTTATTATTTAATCATTAGGATGGTGATGTCAAATTATTAGTAAATTATCTAGAGATGAAAGTGTGATTAGAATCATATATAAGAAAATCAAAGTTCATTTAGGTGTAATAGTTATAAATTTCTCAATTTCATAATAGTTGTAATCATTTACTTACACAAAAAAGTATTATGTGAGTATCAATAAATATTAGTCATATTTATTTATCGTATTAAAAAAAATAAAATCATTCTTATAATGTCTTAAATTATTCCATGTTTTAACCCATGACATTCTAGCTTTATCCAGTATCACTTTCTCTATAGGATTTTCTTGGTTATACTCTCATATTCTTCATAAACTAATATTTATAAAAAAAACCACTTTTATACCAACCAAGGTGACTGGAGAATAAAATATACACAAGTTTTATAATTTTAGATGAAAAATTATTAAATATCATAATAATTCACACCTGATAACTATAAAGTTATAATGTGTTATTATACTAGATATATAATGGAATTATTTATTGAAAATTTTCAGCATATCTAAATATAATTATTCACACATGATACCCTTCCAAATATATCATCCTTAATACAATTCTTCATAATAGGGGAAATAGAAACATAAGAAAGGGTGAGTCTAGAATCTCAACATGGGAAATCATGTACTATATAAAAAATATGTCCATATGTGACCATAAGATGAGAATACAAGCATGAAAAAATGATAATAAAATAAAATAATAGGTCTCAACTATTAATATATGATAAATCAAGTGTTATGAAAGAATAATGAGGAAAACCCATTAATAAATCCAGATCCGTGAGAGAATATCATCAGCATAAGAATATAAGAAAAGAGTGTGGAATACACATAACTGTAGTAGATCATTTCCATTGTTAATACTCACTAAAAAACCATAATCACATAGTGGAAGGATTCACACAGTGTATCATGTTCAATCCATATTTGTTTTTAAAATTTAGTTTATAGAGTCTCATAGTAGATCAGGTTCACTCCTTATTCCCATTTAAAACACAGTGGATATAATCCCATAGTGGATTGTGTATAATCTCCATTACCTTAAATATTATCACATGAGATGTAAAAATTTACACAATGAATTTTAAGGATACATAATTTGGGTCCCAGTTATTTCATAATGAAAGCCATACATACATGTAGAACAAGATCATTACGACATTCACCATTTTATCATAGCTTAATAAACTAGCTGTAATGAAACTAGTTTCTTAAAAAAAATACTTAAAACAACCTCATCATAAGTGATTTAGAAAAATAAAGTGGTTGGTATAATTATAGGATATCCCTAGAGAGGCAAAAAAATAACTAAGGATGTCAACATAGTTCAAAAACATTTTTATGTTTTCATTAGAAATAAACTTTAAAAAAATAAGAAATGTCCTTTCCTTTTGGAATATTAATAAAAATGAGAAATAAAAAAATGGGAATATAATTTTCTTTTAAATAAAATGTAAACTTTTAAATTAATATTTATAAATAATAAAAAACATTATTTAGAGAAAATAAGATCATGCAGTAAATATTAAAAAACATTATTTTCATAAATTTATATGGAAATTCAGAATTAACCAATATAGAAAATTTCAAGATAATTCATCTTTAATATTGTATAAAAAAGTAAAATATAAATTAAAAATAACTTATAAATAAATTTAATATATATTAGAACATTACTAAAACAAAATATGCATGTAAGAAAAAAATTCCTGACCTAAAGGAAGAAATAAGCTCATATTTTCTTAAAAACATTCGTTTTATATTTTAGGGTAACAGAGAGGGGGAAAATGAAATTAATACTTTAAAAACTATAATTAAACATAAAATAATAAAATATATGGTATGCAGGATACATATAGTATAATATTTCCCACAATTCAAATTTAAACATAACCAATCCCTATAAAGAGAGTGATTACAACATGAACTATTGAATTTATCTTCCTTAAGTTTAAAATACTCTATATTCCTATATAATAAAATTAAATTTATTATTCAGATATTATAGAATCATATTTACATCGAACTTACTATATTTCATTCACTTATAATTTATTATCACTAATTTATTATTAAATCATTATTAAGATAAATATTTGGGTGTTAAATGTTTTGTTTTCTATGTTTGAATTAGTTTGATGGTTCTAGAAATTTAACTTTGGTCATGGTAAAAAATATTAATAATTTCATAAATATAATATTTGTTTATTATATACACCATTATAACCATCCATGTATGGTTGTGAAGAAAATAGAATACATCACTTGGTGGGGGTGATAACATGCATATAGACATAGGTGATGTTTCCTTTTTTCAATGTATGAAAAGAAAGGATAGAATAAAATAATTTGACTTTTAATAATAATAATTCTTTTTATGATATGATATTTATTCATTAAATCAATATTTACAACCATCCATGATACGTTGTAAGGAGAAAAAATACATCACTTTATAGAGGCGGTAGTCTGCACGTACACAAGAGAGGTGTTTTCATTTATCATTAGATGGAAAAGAAGGTGGATAGTAATTGTTTGATCCATATAATAAAAATTTATTATAATAATGATAATTATTCCATTTTTTTGATTTGGTAATAAAAAATTAGAAGGATGAGTAAGAATTAAAAACTTTATAGGACTTTGTTAAGGTAATTACCACTTCATTGGGTATCCTCCTTTGGATATCTCTTTAACCCTTTATGGATTGATCTTTTAGAGAGAATAAAACCTATAGGCCATGCATAATGGTATTGGTAAGTGTCATATTTATAATATTGTCCATGATAATTTGGTCAATGTGTGTGATGATAATGATTTTTTGTTTCTTATCGGTGGTCGATCTATTTATTATTGTTTGGTGGTGTTCGATTTGTGGTTCTGGTTTGTTTTTTTTCATGTTTGGATATAGTGGTTGTCTTCAGGTTTCTCTTGATGGTGTCATGTCAACGTCTTATACTTTTTTTGAGGTGATATTTTTCTATATGGTGGTTTTTTTAGTTTATTGGGGGTTGGCGATGTCATTGTACCATGCGATGTTCAACGGTGGGTTTGATGTATTCCGACGATCTTCAATGACTGGTTCTTGTGGTGGTAAGATGGAGATGTTGAAAACATTGAGGGATGAAAATGATGTCTCATGATGATGATGGTTGTGGATAAGATGGAATATGTGATATTCAATCACAATCTTCTCCGATGTTGTGTATGTTTTGAATTTCGAACCAGGAAATTGGTTTTAGTTTTTTTAGTTATCACATGGTGTGTAGGTTATTAATAAACCATAAAGAGGATTCTAAAAATCAAATAAAAATTGAATCTTTAGTCAGAGGAGTAGAACCCTTGTAAATACTAGAAAGATTAAATATAATAAATTTAATTCTCAAGGGGTGTTGATCCAATTTATTATATTGTATAAAATATGATAATGGGAGGTCTCAAGCCAAAAAAATAATCAAATAAAGATAAATGTTTTGTTATATTTGAATCTATATCCCTTATTTTAACCCCCTTTAACAAAATTTAACCCGTACCATGATAAATTAACTTTTACCATAGTGAAAATTATATATGAATAAAAATAAAAATGAACTTATAAAAAAATTATAAATTTTAATTCTAAATATGAAATTTATTTTATAATATTCAAATTTTAAAGGTGGAGGAATTTAATTATGATATCCACAAAAATTGAGTAACATCAATTTTTAGAAAAAATGTTTGATTTTATTCTCCTATCATTCCATGTAAAAACCATTTCATGAATATTAATTTATTTCATTGAATTTTTTATTTATAAATTTTATTAAAAAATTTAATTAATAGTTATTAATTTAATTTATTATGTAAAAAAGACATAGTATACATACAAAATAGTTTTATGTAAAATGTCTCTTTTCTACATTCAAAAACGTTTTTCTCCATTTTAACCATCTTTTAATCAATGTATGAATGATAATTATTATTTTTACATTTATTAATAATACTATTACATACATTTAATACTCAGAATAATACAAATTATGTTTTAAATAATAATATATATAAATAAAATTATTTTTATAAGAAAAAAATTTTCGTTTAGAAATTATTTTTCAGACTAGTATTTCTTAATAATACTTAACCATTCAATAGGTATCATTAAGTGATTTTATTATTTATTAATTTTATTTAATTAATAATTATTATTTATATTATTTATAAAAACTATTAAATATAATAAAAAATAAAAATTTTAAAAAACAATTCAAAACAGAATCTTTGATGTTTTTTATGTGAATTTAACCCATTTTACAAAATAATTTATTTTATCTATTTTATTTATCTATTTTATAATGTGTTTAATTATTCAGTTTAGTTATTTATTCCCACTAAAAGCTATCAAATTAATTTAATTATTTTAGTGGAATATATATATTTTGGAATCATAGGATGTAACAAATATGAAATCTATTTTGATGAAAGAAATCAAATCTCTTTTAACACAATGTAATATTAAAGAAATCCTTATCATTACTATAGTCATGTATGATATATTTCATATTTCAAATAAATGTTATTTACCATGATAAAAAATCATTCCCATGAGGTTATTTTTAAAATCTAATTTACCCCGACATCATCGAAACACGAATTTCACTATAAAAATATTAGATATATTAATTTATGGGTACATTTTGAGTCACAATAATCTTATTTTACAACCCTAATAGACATAATAAGAATACAAGAAAAACACATTCTCTAATACGATCTTATAATAACGTGAATAAGAAGAACTAATCATAATAATCAATTCAGGGTTACACATGGACTCAAAAACTTTCCCTGACCTCCAGATACTACTGACAAGTGTTGAGGGATTATATAAGACATGGGTAATGATTTTACCTCAAGAAAACATACATGAAAAAATAGGGATGTAAAATTCCTTGAAAAAGAATAATTTTCAGAAAAAACAAGGAAACCAAGAGACACAAGTTAAAATAAGACTATGTTCTTGAAACCCAATCCACCATCTCCACCACCATAACTGAAACTTAGAACTTTGAATCACTATTTATTAATAGTAAATCATTCATATTTCCTATATCATGTTAAATAAGGTCAACATGTCTATAAAAATTTCTATGTTAGGGGTGAGTATACAAATTGAAATATTTCTCCAAAAAATCCAATAAACTTCTATATAAGAGGAATATAAATATTCTATGATAATAAACCATGATCAATCAAAATAGTTCAAAATTAAAAAAATGATTTAACAAAATAAGTTATAATGAAAAAACAATGAATACACATTATTTCCAAAATATAATAATATCCTATAAACACAAGTTGAGAATGATTCCAAACTTTCAAAAGTTTAGTTTTTCTCTAGGAAAAATATTTTTTTTAAAAAAATACATTTCCTCTATTTCTATGAAAATTACCCTTTTTAAAACTAATAACAAATCTTCATTTTCTAAATAACAAGTGAATTACATTTTTTCTAAATTCTAATTGAAAATAATATTTTTCACCATCCTAAAGAAAATAATTATTTTACTATCACTTTTCCAAAAATAAATAATTTCTAAGAATAATCCAAATTGAAAATCCACATTTTCAATATTTTCTATGCTAGTTAGCTTTAAATATGATTAAATTCCCATTTATGTGACCAAAACTTAGACTATATTGATTATAAATTTTTATCCCTCTTTATCCTAGCTGTTTCACACCATTACAAACTCTATAAATCCATTAATAATCAATGGATGAAATATATAGGTTAAAAATAGACCTCACTGAATCTATTTTACACATGCACATATTTAATAAGATAAATCCAATCCTAAAAATGAATCCTCATATATAATCCATAATATAACTAATATCAAAAATATTTTATAATCCATAATAAAACATAAATACATTTAAAAATCACATTCTATGTTTCTTAAATCTATTTCAAATCAATTATAGAGATAAATTCTAAATTATATTTAAAAAGTATTTTAATCTGAATTCACATAATTTCATAAATTCACAATGTCACCCGAATCAAGAAATTTCATTTCCGGATATATTCAAATAATTTAAAATTTATTATAAATTAGTTAATCCTATAAATTTGATCAGATCCACATACCTTAATATGTTATTTTAAGTGAATTTCTAAAATCCCTATTCGAAAATCCATGTGGTAGAATTGAACCCATCAAATTCGTAATGTGATATGAAATATATTTTAAATAAATATATAATTATTCATGAATCACTATAATTATATGAGAGATAAATAGGAATATAGAGATGGATAATGATAATATATGACATAAATAAATCATTAATGTCTTACATCAAGTTTAATATAAATTTGATGAATCCTCAAGAAAAATCTGTTTTTCACTATTAGCCAAGCTCAAATTTCATTACAATGAATACATATAGTTATCCATGGTACATGAAGAATGTGAAATTTGATTTTGAGATGATAATTCTATTAAAAAAATTCATGTAACCATGTTGGCTCCATGGAATCATGGTTATCTCACATAATTATCATAACATTAGAATAAATTATAAACTCACTAGTGGACCAATTTTTCTTTCAAATTATTAACCTAAATGGTTATACTAATTATGAATCCTCCTTATCATTTGAAAACACATATTTTCTTTAAAAAACATGAATATCTAATCCATGGAATTATATTAGTGGTGATTAGTTTTAGTTATTTGAAAGTAATCCTGGTTTTTTAATTTAAAAATTTATCAAATATATGTTGACCAAGGAAATTTTGTTACTTGAGAATAAGATTCACTTTTTGAATGGGATTCTTATTTATTTTAATCTATTAATATAAATTTTTCATTAATATTAAAAAATTATGAGGAATTTGATAATATGATTTTCCTGAATATTATTTATATTGTGGAATTTTTAGATGTTTTTCTTTTCAAAGATCCAAAACTAATTTAAGAAGTTACTAATGAAAGAAAATATATATTGATTTTTATTATTTTTTTAAATTTAATAACACATGTTCATCTTTTTTTCTTTCTAGGGGATAGAATATTAGTAATTACATTTTTTAAATACATTTATTTTTATAAGTTAAATGTATTTTATTTGATAGTTATTTATATATGATTATGTGTTATTTTAATTTATTTTAATTTACTTTTAGTCATATAAAATGAAGGAAAATTTTCAAGAAACACATGGTTTGTGAGGATTTTATGATATTTTTTTGAAAAGTGAATTTAACTAACACAAATCATATGTTATATGTGGATTGGAAAATTATTTTGTTTATAAACATAATTTATAATTTTTTAAATTTATTTTTTTATTTAATAAAATTTAAATTTATTTTGGATATTTTTTTCTATTTTAATAGAATTTTTAGAATGAACTGAATATAGTATATATTTTTGATACTTTTAGTTTAATATAAATAAGATTTATTTTAGACTTTTTTATATTATGAAATGAATTTAATTGACACATAACATAATTAATAGAATTATATTACTTAGGAAGTTATTTTTTGGGTTTTATATTTTGAAATGTAACTTTTAGAATATAGAACTATTATTTTATAAAATAAATTATCATGTAATATTTAAAATGATTTTGAATTTAATCCCAAAAAAATTTATTTTCAAAAATAATTGAGAATATATTTGATTTTTGATAATTTTGTTAGAATGCACAATGAAATTAATTTTTAATTGTTATTTTATATTAGGTAATTCATATAATTTATCATAAGACATATTTTTCAAAATTTGTTTCTCATGTTTTCAAAAATAACCTTTTCATCATATAATATATTTTTAATAAAATATATAAAACCAAATTTAAAATCAATTTTCAATTGATTAATAAGATAATTTGTTAATATGAATTTAAAAACTTTTATTAATTTTTAAATTTAGTTTTGAATAAAAAAATTTATTTAATAAAAGGGGTTTTTATATTTTGATGTTATTTTAAATTGAGAAAACATATTTCACATAATTTTTAAATATATGAATATGCCTTTTGTGTTTAATTGTTGTTTTTTTTGAAATTTCACTATTTATTTATTATACATTTTTATCAAATTATATTATTATTTTATTTTTGAATAATGACTCTTATTAATTGGGTTGAGAGGGAACCCTTTATAAGACCCAAATTTCTTAAGTTACAAATGATTTAAAATTACATATCCCAAGGGCCTAGTTTTACAAGGACTAAATTGTAATAGATCGTCATGAAATATTATTGTTCGTACTCAATATCTCATCCCATTCATAGCCCATCATTGACTACATTAACTTATTGTGTGTTCTTGTAGCCGTTCACCATAGGTAGTGATCGATCGTGCCACCACTGCACCCTTAAAGGACCCCCCATATTCAAACACTATAGACATCCACCGACTGCACTCTACCTAATCTGCCTCATGGTTTAGAGGCCTTATATCCCAAACACCCTATTTTTTATCCTAAAATCCCATTTCAGATGAATAACACCAGTTTTGAAGTATACCACTATATTACTCTCTTTTTTACAACACTACAATACATCTACAATTCCTACTATGGTAATGCTACAGGGCCTGGGGAAATTCTCTCCCACCCGATTTTGGACATGGGTTTAATGTAGGATTAAAAGTGATTATACCAATCCAGTATATCCCCAAATTCCCATTATAAACTATTTATGTAAAATATTTTTTCCCATTTCAAATTATTTTTAGTTGTATAGAATCATATGTATTTTTTATTAATAATTAAATTTTAATTTTAAAATGATCTTTTAATGATTAAGTTTTGAAGTACATACTATTTATTTTTTGAAATAAATTTAGATAACATGGATTTTTTTTTAAATGGAATATATTTCTTTTATAACCAAATTTTAAATTATATTTTATAATTACAGTTCTATTTAATTAATATATGTTTAATTATACACATATAATTAATTTAGAACATGTTATTTTATATTTTAAGAAAATGTACAACACACATTTTGTTAAATTTATTATTAAAAGGAATTAATTTATTCAATAATAAACATATGTTTTTATGAATTTTTGATGGAAATAAAACCTGATTAAGAGATTAATTTTTTTAATTAAACTGATTTATTTTGAAAGAAATATGTTTTCATAGTAATTTTTTAATTACGAAGATACATTTTTTTTATTTTAAAATTGAGAAATGTCACTTTTTGTTCCTAAATAATTTGTTATAACATTTTTTTCTATTCAAATTTAAAATAATTTTTAATTGGATACCGCATCATGTTTTTAAAATAATAAATTTCAAAAATAATATTTCACAACATAATTTTTGAGAGTAAAAAAGTATTTTTTTGATTGATATAAAAAAATATTTCAAAGTTAAACATTTCAAATGATATTTTCCTCACATCCAAATCTTTATAAAGTATGTATTCAAAGGGTTATTTGAAAATTTATGAAGCAACACTAATTTTTACTTAATTTCGTTTTCATATATTAATATGTTTTTATATATTTCATTTGTTGATATTTTTTTGAGGTAGGTAATATGTGTTTATCTTGGAATCCAGTATAAAATGAATAATTTAAAAAATATTAATTTAATTTTGTAGGTTTTAGTTATTTATAATGTTATTGGATATAATTTATATCTATTTTACATAATATAATCTATTTTTATTTAACAAAAGATAGATACACACAACATAAATTTTTATTTATAAACACATAATTTAACATTATATATTTCAATAAAACATATTATATCTATGACATATTTATCCACCATATAACTTTATATAATATTATCTTTATGAAAAAAATATGTATAGAAAACATAATTTACCAATGAAATTATTGTCAACAAAACATGTTACCAAGACAAATAAAATAATATAAATGTATAAAATAGAATATATTAGAAAAAATAAAAATAGTACTTATATATCTATAATAAAAGTATTAAATTTTACATAATATAATATATTTATAGTATATTTTTAAGAAAAAATTTGTTTTTTGGAGACATATAAGATGTATTAATGCATTATAAAAACATAAAACTCCAAGACATGTCATTTAAGATATTTTTAAAACAACATAAATAATAAATATTAATGAAAATTGTGTATAATTTTCACCTCGTGGATCTAAGATACACCATTCGATCACTTGATAATGATTACTTTGTAAAACAATTATAGGATCTTATCTCTATAATAAACATACTGACCACATGAATCATTGGATAAATATAGAATAACTATATATTATCAAAAACTTTCTAGTACCTTTATATTTAATGGTGGGAGACAAAGATATGGAGATGGAGAGAGAGAGATACATAATGGAATTTGGGATATTGTGAATTTAAAAACATGTGGGTGACCATAACAATGAGGCGTGTATTAATTAATATATCACATATTCATTAAATGAATTATTCTTCAAGATGGAAATATTTCTTAAACATTTAGCGATATAACGATCGTATTTGACATATTTTACAACACATAATTTAAATGTTCTATGTTTCATTAATTTTTAAAATCCTTAATTATTTATTTAAATTATGGTAAACTCATATTTAACCAAATATCAAGTGAAGTGGTGAAAAATATTATGATAACCAAATAAATACATAAAATGCCTGTAGTATAAATTTAATCTATAGATATTATTAATTACTTCCCTAATATTTCTAATATCATAACCATTACTTATTTGATCTGTTAACTAGTTTGTAGATAGAAAACACTAAAGTGGATTCAATTAATTATAAACAATTAATTAATTAATATAATGTACTCTAATAAAATTCCATCATTCATAGATAAAACTGTATTTTTTTTAAAATTTCAACTAATCCAATGGTTTAGTAAATATATAGGATAACTGATTATCAGTAATTTTTTTTTAAACATTATCTCATTTATTAACATGATATCTAACAAAATTAATTCAAATATCAATATTTATTTTCCTATAATACTGTAAAGGATTCATTAAAATTTAAATAATAGATGTATTATAAAAATAAATATGTATTTTATGAAAATAATTTTTATAATCATATAATGACTGTTTAATTTATAAAATTTTATAGAAATAATAAGAAATAGGTATATTATTAGCCTAATATTTCTAAAAAGTAACTCATAATTACATGTTCGATCTCTATATAATTGAACATTTACTAAGTAAATGATACGTAATCAACATAATCTTTCTATCAATCATACAAAAAAAACTATAAGTTGAATATCTAATTAAATAAAAATAGTTTTTTAGAATAAAATAAAGTAGAATTAATTATTTAATTAATATTTTTAATCATTTTTTAACAACCTTTATTAACTTTATTTGGGGTTATATTTAAATCTAGAATATATAAAAATCACTTAACACAATGAAATGTCAAAAATATATCAAATAAATAAAATATCAAGTCATTCATCATAAAAGTTTAATATCTATAGATTCTCTAAATTCAACCATGTGTATTTTTGAATTATTTCTCATAGGGGTTGAAATGGTTTTAATAGAATAAATACTAAACATATTATACTCCTTTTTATCATTATTAGATTGATTAAAAAAATATTTCATTAGGTCTTTGAAAAATATAAATTACAAAAAATAATTTAATCTCACCCATTGAACTAATGATTTTTTAAAGCCATCAAAATATAAAATCTTTTACATAAAAAGGAACTTGAGGGAGTAAAAGAATATCATAAATTATACTTTTAAAATTAACATATAACAAGAAACATTAATAACTAATAGAGTTGGATCAAATTTACCCTTATTAAAAATTTTAATCCTTAAAAACTAAGATAATATATCAAACCAGGCTCTTGGAGCTTATTTAAGGCTTTATAAAGCTATTAATAATTTAAAAACAATATTTAGAATCCTTTTATATACAAAACCAGGTGGTTTAATTACATAAACTTCTTTAGGAAAAACCACTTCATAAAGGAATTTTATTATTTATTTGAAAATATTTAAATCCTTATAATGATATAAAATCTAACAGATTTATAATATATTCCATCCATATAATTAGATAAAAAATTCAGAAATATTTTATCCCTTCTTCTTGAAAATTTCCATTATCAATAATATAGAATTTTTCATAATTATTTGATGAAATTCATCCAAATTATTTTTTAAAATAAATTTAGTTCCAATAACCAATTTATATTTTGTGGAATAAGCCAAATTCTAAAAATTATATCAATATCACTCCAAACTTTCACTCCCAGGCCGAATTCTAAAAAAACCTAATTTGAACAATTGTTTTTTAAAAAGTGAGATTAGTTTCATAACATAACCATCATACCTCACAATAATAACACAATGCCAAGAATATAAGGTTTAATATTTTTAAGGATTAGATATATAAGATGCCTATTTTATAGTACTCATGATAATTTAACCATAATCTCACAACAATAGACTCTCTTATAGATCTCCTATAAGGTTTTCTTATCTTCATAACATAGAAAATTAAAACATAATAACAGGGTGAGATCAAACACTTTAAAAACAAAAAATCATCAAAATTATCTCAATAGTTAGATCATAAGCGTTAGAAAAAACAAGACTATAGGATAAATTTATTATTGAAAGGAACATGGAACCATAATATTTCTCTACAATCCATGTTTGTAAGACTTGTAATCTAAAAATATAAAATACATGAAATGGGATAACAGTGTGAGACATGAGACAAAAACATGAGACATAGAGCATAATCATATACCTAAAATATGACATGAAATTGAAATAAAGCATTATACTAAACTATGGCATTGACATAGGTGTAGAAATAATTAAATAGTGGAGAAATAATTAATTCATATTTCTCATAACATTGTGAATCAAGATTCACTAACTTATTCCCTATAAGTGAAGGGGCCATAACTTGATTTCAATAAATATAGTGGATAAGGTATCACTACCCGATTCCTATAACATATCAGAGCATGAATCACTTTATAATTCCCATATTTGAGAAGGAATTAGTAGTTGATTCCCAAAATCGTAGTGGAGTGGACATCACTACATGATACCATATTATAATAGAGAAAACATAACTTACTCATTTTTATAGTGAGTATAGAATAAATACTTGATTCCTATAATTATCTCATGAGATATAAATACTTAAACAATTATTTGGATAGAAATATAGGAATCTGACCTTAAGGATTGTTCTAGGGTTTAGACATGGATTTTCATAATTATCTTGGTAATAATCTCATGGTGGATAGATTTTTATCCACCGTGAGTAAGAATAAAACTATTATTTCTACTATCAAGGATGACTCACCTTCTCATGGGGTGATTTTGGCCAATTTCAATTGGTGTTATTTCATTTCAATTAAAGTTTCAGATCCTAAAATATTCATAAGGAAACAATATATTTCCCATGTTATTGAAAATATAGATTCCATATTAGACTGATTTAAAATTTTCAAGAATTCAATCATATCCAGATTAGTTCTACCTATAGGTAGAAACACATGGAAATCATATAACTTATCTCTTTATCTCATGAATGTTTGGATATTCTAAAATTGGTAGTGTATTATACTAGATCATGGTTTCTTTCATGTTAGTTTTATATCTAGTGATTTAAAAAAAATGATCATGGGGCTTCAGATCCATAAAATTGAAACCATATATGATCTATTTAAATAGTTAGATATCTTATTTAACCCTATTTCCTTCAAGAACACTCATGTCTAGTTCTAGATCAAGATATCTGGTTTGAGTTAGATTATTTGGAATCCAATAATTCTTTTTGATATTTCTTCAACTATTGGAATTATGATTAATATGGATAGGGAGACATAATCTTATAGATTCAAGAATTAAGATAGATTTCTCATTGAATTTGATATTAGTTCCATTTTGATCAAGAAGGTTGTTCTATCAATCCCTGATGATGATATCCTACATAATATAAGGTATGAGAGAATCCCTTATTTCTTATTGAAATGTTACATAATTGGGAATGTTAAAGAAAATTTCTTTAGAAATGTTTTTTAAAAACACTATTCTTTTTAGAGGATTTATGTGGGTATTTACAAGATATTACATAAAAACAAATTGAATTTTATGTGTCAAGATGTTTACAGTTTATGGATTCAGGGGAAGCATCAAGGAAAAAGAAATTTTCCTCTGAAATTAAATATTTTCTCAAAAGAAGATGCTAGAAAAGGGTTGGGGTTAATCATCCTTCCAAGGAAATTATATTAGGTGAGGGTGTCTGTCCTTTAAAGGGGAAAAATGTACCTTATATTTCAATTATAGTGATTCATGTCCTTCAAACAAAAAAATATTGATCTAGAGGATGATAATAAGGTGGCTTGTTTTGAATCTTGTGGGGATGGTTCTCTTCAGTAAGGAAAATCTAATGGTTCTCTGGCAGGTAATATTCTTGACTCAAATTATGGTAGTGATGAGAAGGTTTGATAAAAATTGTTGAAGCCCAACACATACTCTCTATTGATCAAAAAATATATGTCTCTATTCTTTGTTAGCTTGGGTTCCCTACACTAGATGGAAACTCTGATAGGTATAATTTTTATCCAGAGGGAAATGTCACTAAGGGTTCTCTACCAAAGAAAAATATATTTTTTATCATGATTCATAGGTTCATGATGTCTCAGGTCTACTTGGGGACCATAATCAACTCAATAATGTCCAACCTATTGTCATGGACATTAGTGATACCTTACATGTGCATTCTCACCCTCACGAAGATATCTAAAATAAATGGAATTTAAATAATATTCTAGGTAGGTGGGAATAGATGGATGTAATGACCTTATCATTTATGAATAAAATTCCCTTTCATTTATGAATAAAATTCCCTTTCATTTAATGTCTTATAGATATAGAAAACACATGAACTTTTTTTTATTGTGTTTAAATGAATGTTAAGTATCTTTACTATTGATAATATAGTCATTGAAAATTGACCACATGATGGAAATAAATAAAAAAATTAAAAAAAAATCCTTTTGACACAGACAAAGGAGAGGATGGTCTCATCTAGTAGACTCAGGCCTTACAAAGCTCATTTTCCAGATCCTAGAAAAAAGGTACCTCCACTAGGATTAACTCTTGAAAAATCCCAATACGGGCTTCAAAATGTTAATCTTGAACAGAATTGACTACATGAGAAGTTCAAGTTAATAGTGATTACCATCCGAGCGATGTTATTTGAACCACCTCAAGAGTCTATCACCATCACACACCTTTCCCTTAGGTATTATGCAGGTGTTATAATAGGTTATGTAATCAGGTATTAGTTACTTATTTTGTAATCTATTTTTATAAATAAAAGTCATATTCCATAATTTTTTTTATAAGAATAGTATTTCAATAAAAAATAATGAATTTGGTACATTGATTTTTGGGGTAAAAATGGTACTTTTGAGAAATATATATATTATTATATTAAAATATGATTTTTATTAATAATATTATAAAAACAATTATTATAAATGATCATTATATCATTTTTTAATCTATTAATGATTATGTAATTAGTTTGTTGAGAGTTATATTTATTACGATAAAACAGAAAGTGTATATTTTAAGAATTATGAATTTTTGAAATAATTAATATTTTTATATACTATTATTATCATGTTAATTTTATAAATAATAAATTATTATATAATTTTCTATGAAGTCAAATGTAATTTTTATTAAGGTTTGAAAACTATTTTTTTTTCAAAACCCATGAATTTTCAATAAATGTTAGTTTTCATTTTAAAAGTGAAAATTCACAAATTTACAAAATTATTTAGATAAAATAAATATTTTTTTTTGGAATCAGGTCATAAAAATTATCCAATGGTGAAGTTTTTATAATTTTCTAATACAATCATATTTTTTGGGTAAATATTAAATACCGTATAAATAAAATATGTATTTTATGACATCATAATGACCCCAGAATGATGTAATAAATACTATAATGGGTATTATAAGTCAAATATTATTTTTCCATTAAAATAATTTGATTTTAGATTTGTTTTACTTATTTTATAAAGACTTAGTGAATCCTCAAAAATGTATAATATATTTCATGATTTTAAATTCATTTCCTTGAGAGTGTGACTCACCTCTACATAAGCAAGGGAAATATTTTTATATTTTCATCCATTTACCTTATAAAATATTTTCCCCCACTTATATTTGGAAAAAACCATTGGTAAAAATTTTGGGAAGGTTTGTGGTTTTGAATATTTAATTATATGGATTCTAAAATATAATTTTGGGAAATATTAAAGAATTCCCCTTTAATTTTCTATATAATCCCACCCAAGATCCCACTTTTCTTCACTGAAAATACATTAATCACATCCCTAATCTTATCTATCCACTATAAAATCTCGCAAGACACCTCAAGATCTCAATAATCTCCTCTTAATGACTTTGAAGTTAAACACACATGTAAGGAATCCATACTTTCCTTCATTTCACATTTTATCCATGTTTCTTTATGTTTTTATACCCTTTTATTTTCAATTACAAATTTTGGGGTATGATTTAAGACCCCACATACTAACCTCCTTATGTTCTAATCATGAGATACCACTATCTCTCTCATTTATTCCTTCTGTGTACACCCATTACCATGCTAAAATTCTATAAGGGATTTTTGTATTCTTATTTCCATTCAAGCATTTCTTCCATATTGTGAATATAAATTCCATTTTATATATTGGGATATTATGTTCCATGATCCCATTACTATATATATCATGAATATATTATGAGATACCCCTTTTGTGATGCTCTGGCCCCAGTTACCTAGAGTCGGTGCATTATTACATAAAATTGGCATGATCACAAGGGATCAAATCCCGAAAGACCGATCAGTTTAGTTTCCTTGGAAGTACTATATACATTCATAATATTTACATAACATCATGAAATAAAAAAATCAATAAAATTTTGTCCCCTTTTGAACACACTTAAATCCTTATCCTATCCCTACAGGTCAACCATAAAATACTTATTCACATCCTAGGAAAAATAAAACATAGAAAGGGGTGAGATCAGATGCTCAGTAAGGATAACTGTATAGTGGAAACTTTTATAAATAAGTATGAACATTTATGGAAATGTATATTCTTAAACAAAAGCCTTTTAAACATAAAATTCAGCATAATATGGAAAAGTTAAAATCAAATAATGACATTTACTTATTCACATGGATATTATACTAGTCGAATAATCACATGAAATATCAATAGCCACTTTAATAATGATGGAATACCTAGTGCCAGACTTCATAAACACATAGTAAAGGCTTTGTGCCAAGAATGAAAATAATATTTTTTTCAAGGCCTCTTTCCAAGAAAATAGTTTGTCTCATGAGACCTACCAATGCATCGAGGAGCTATAGCGGGCTCCACCCGTCACTTACTAAGTCCATTTCATTCCCCATATGAAAAGGTTTAAACATAACATAAACATTCGTATTAAAACTGGCATAAAAAATGTCAATAATTTATCCATAAACCATGAATGGTGTAAAAATAACACATCAATAGTCAAACATATCACAAAAACTTCAATACAATATTGAAGATTTGTATCATAATAAATCAACTTCAAACAAGATTAAAATCCATCAAAACGATGTTGACATAGATGAAATCAAAACTTTTTTTAGAAAAATATATATTTATATTTTGAAATCATTTAATAATCATATAATCATAAAATAAAAACATTTATTTTGAAAATATTGTTTTAATTTTGTAAGGTAATATTTGACGATGTTATAATGGCTGAAAATATCTACACTCATTGTATAAGTTAAAAAAACATTCTTGCCTTAATTTTGTCGAAAAGGTCATAAAGTAACTTGTTTGCAAAATGATAGAAAGATTCCTTTAGTAACATATAATGTCAAATAATGTTATAAATGACATTACCCTATTATATAGTAAATAGTAAAAATGTTTTGAAATACATTTTTAAGAAAACATGGATGTGGATTATAAAGAGGTCCCAGTTGATACTTATGTAAAAACAACCTCGGATAATAAAGAGATTGTGAAATTAACCCTTACTTCATACTTTTCCTTAGTCAATGGTTTTTTAACCTCATATATAATATTTAAAACATTTTTATTAAATTATAAAATAATTATATACAAAATATGATATCATATATGATCTTATAATATTGCTCTGTTAAAAATATTTTAGAAGTTTCATCATTTCGGGTGTTAAATGATTCTTTTTACTTTATATGCTTGGTTATGTAAGCCATGTTTGTTATGGATAGTATGTATTTGATTCATATATATAATGATATTATGTTCATGGACATTATTTTCATTCATAAAATGAAAATTATTCTTGAATGATTATGATGGGGAATGAATCTCATTGTGTTTGTGGAAACAATAATCCATTCATACGTACGAGTGACAATATCATTATATTGATATTAAAAACCTTATGTAATTGGATGGTATATCATATATACAGAATCATTAACATGTTATATTTATTATTTACAACATTTATACTCATTATTATACCCATCCAAATAATGAAGTTTTTGAATAACAAACTACACCACGACTTGGAGACGGTAATCCGTACGTACGCATGTATTGTGAATTTGAAATTTATAGGATGGATAGAATAATGAATATGGTTTGAGAATTTTTATAATAAAATCATTGTTTATATAATATACTAGAGTTATTATTTTATAATGGAAACGACAAAGTAATAGGTGATGAAATATTTACATATTCTTCGGATTCTTCCTTTTGATTTAAACAAAAGGGCTACTTAGGTTGGATTTATGACAAAAGTAAAGACTCCAGGATGAAGTGAGGAAAGTTGGGAGGATATTTGGGCAAGGGTTGGATGAGAAAAAAGTATTTGGAGGTGTGAAATTAAGATAAGGGGAAGTTCCCTTTTATAAGAGAGGTGGTGGTCACTTTAGGAAGAGCATGAAATATTATTTTATAATAAAATCATTTTCGGTTTATAATGCCTCCAAAATGAATTATTTAGAGAATAAGGTGGGGATGGGTCTAAAATACCTCAACCAATAGGTTTTAGACAGTTTTAGGTCATCATATTTACCTTTTCTTTTAGATTTAACTCTTAGTTAAATAGTTTGTCATTTTCCATGTCTCGGTGTATTTTTTTAGTATATGGTTAATAAACATACTATAACAAGACAAAAGAACCCCATGTTGTTAATTATTAATATATATAACCTTATATAGGTAATTTATATGAACCTTAGATTTTTAGGAATATTATATCAATTAATAATATAATATTTGTTTTAAAAATTAATTATGTCAATTTTGACACTATTTAGTATTTTATTTTTTTGATAGCCATTAAAACATTATCACCACAAATAAAATTTATTTAACCAACCATAACAGGTCATATTAACCTATAAAATTATTGTAATTCCTAAGAAGTCTCAATTTACATTTATTTGGAAATTTATAATATCAATTACTTTAATATTTCATTAATAAGGTAATTACTGCTTAATCATTGTGTCTAAATAAATTAAATTATTTAACGTCTAAAAAATATAAATAAAATTAAATTATGTAGGAAGTATTTTTAGATTTCTAATTAATATTAATAGTCTAATTTCTATTGTGTGTAATCCTATATTAAAAATGGTTTTATTATTAAACTTTGAATTTAACTCTTTTAACTATTCTTTAAATAAAATAATAACACATGTCCTAATCTAATCAAAGTGGACCAAAAAGGATCATATTCTATTCTTAAGGTTGTTTTTGGTCGAATTATACTTATCCAATAGAATTAGGACATGTGTTAGGGTAATTATGATATCATTTTTACACTTAATTACCCTATTTACTTTTAAGCGTGGTAAATAAAAGTCAAAAGTTACTATTCACCAAAAATTTCATCGTATTGAACCACATTTTATTTACTGATATTAACCGTGTCTATATGATTTTTGAAATTCAACTCAAAAAAGTGGTAAAATTAAGTTTTATACAAATTTTCAAATGCTCCTAGGAGGTTGGTAAAAGATGGTAAAAAGTTTGATAAAATTTTTTATATCTAAACTTATTATAAAATGACTCCAATGAATTACATTGAACATATATAGGTATTATGAATCAATTTTGACCTAAAATAAATTAAAATAAAATAACTATTTGATTAAATAAAAATTCGTTTTTATCCAATAACATAGTGTTTTTTTCACTATTCATCTAAAATTGAAAGTTTTTAAAAAATACCAAAAATTCACCCTAAGATAATTTTAATATTCTGAAACCAAAAATGAATTCCATATTGAGAGATAAAATTTATAAAATGTTAAAAACTTGGTATTACTATTCATAAAGACTAGTTTGATTGGTTGTAGTGTATTTGAACTCGAAGTTGCGTACAACACAAGCTATTGTATTATTCAAAGGAAAACGTACCGTGGAAGCTTGGGGTGTTACACATTTCTCTCTAATCAATTATTTTTATTAATTTTCATGTCACATCATTACATTGTCGAAATTGCACCATGATTTTTCATGCCGAAATCATCGTGTAGTGAATACCATAACCATTCCTCTATCAAGTGTAGTCACCTGTACTCACATATACTTATTGAATGGTACTTACATGTAAATATTCCACATTCCATAATCATGTAATAACTTATGAAATTTAATGATTCAATGTAATGTGATCTATGTGGTACACTTATGCATGAAATGAAATGTTTATGAAAGGTGCACCCTGAGAGCACTGTAATGCATTGGGTAATATTTAGTACCATGATATGCCATGTGATATTATTGTTTACTCATGATAATTCTGGTAAAATGAGGGTTTACTCATGTTAATCCACGTGTAATGAGCCTTGGATCATACTAACATCATTTTGTATGTTGTTGCCACATTTCCATGGTATGATAATCATGCTATATCATGCCTTTATGTTCATGTTTCTCTTATTCTCCATTAATATTACAATTTCCTAACATGTATTTTATTCGTCATGTTATGCCCTATTTACTCCAGTACTGGTCTCTATAGCTGACCCTTTTCTTATGTATGTACTCAGGTTATCCCATGCAATTCTAAGTATGAAGGAATGTTGTGGTTATGTAAAATAATATTTCAATAAATATGTTGTATTTTATATCTTAAGTTGTCATGTAATATTCCTAAGCCCCAAATACACTATACCTATCAATATTTTGGGTTTTATTAATTGGATGTTTATGTAATAAATCATTTTTAAGTGTGTAATAAAGAGAAACGATGTTATAGTTGGTATCCTATGATAGGTTTAGTTATTTTAGGTATTAGGGTTATAAAACTCCAGTGAAAGACTTAGGGATAATACTAAGTATAATAAAGTAATACCAAAATTTAGGTGAGTATAGAGTAATTGTTTTATCAATAAAATAATTCTCTATTTGGATAGGAAGAAGTAGAGGTGACTTTGGTACAGATGTATCTAGGGGTAAAACCCAAAACACCACCTTGAGAGAGACTCGAATGGGAACTGGTGCATAGAAATGGGCCTTGCTGCACTCCTGGATCGACACACTCGGGTGATATGATTTGGTAAATTCAAAATCTTCGTATAAACTATTATTAAAGAAATAAAAAATTCCCCTTGAAATATATGTGGGGAAGTAGAACATTGATAACTTAAATTGAAGCCTATAAATTCATATGTTAAGGAAAGTAATTTGATATATAAGTTGTCCCTTTTTTTCATTGGATTCCTCTTTATGTGTTTAATAGTTTTATGTACTTACCCATAATGTTCATAATATTCTAACAAATTGACAGTAATCTGAGGACTCAAGCTAAAAACTGATGCAAAGATCAATCTGATGACTGTTCTAATGAGATGCCTAATCTGACAGGAGCGGGAATCCCAAATATTGTTATGATAATCTCTTAGTTAAATCAATTTTTTTATAGAAACATGGGTTAAATGAAACTTCCAACCCTCCTAAGAAAGGAAAAGCTATAATTGAGAGCTTCATGAGACAAATACCCCTACTTTCAATGGATTATCTGATCCCTCAATCTCCTAACAATGGATCAACTCCATTGAAAGATCTTCTCCATCCTTTAATGTTACAAAAAATTGAATATCCTTTTGGATGCTTTTCATATGATGTATGAAGCTAATAAATGGTGAACATTGATCAAAAATATGAATATTGAGGAAGAGATCGAGTTTTTGGAATGGAAGGATATTACCGCTAATCATTTTTTTCATTTTCATATGGCCGGTTTAAGGGGTTACCGGTACCCAAACACCATTCCCCACCATCCAGTAGACCACATCACCATATCCAAAATAGAACCTCCATTCAAACTTCAAAAACAAATTCAAATTCAAACTCCAGCCGCCTCGAACTGCGACCCGAGCGTCCACTTACCCCTATGCACTAACAGGCCTCGTGCCGTGCGTCTGCAACGTCAGTCTGTCTGCTCAGTCTTCACGCCAAACGAAGGTCGAGCGATAGCCCTCCACCGTCACGCACCAACCTTCACCGGTGTTGGAACCATCATCTTCATCTCGAGCCATGAGACTGATCTCCGTCCATCGTCGACACCGCAAAGCCAACATTCCTCCGGCATCACCACAAAATCACCACCGGTAGAAACACAGTGGGAACAAACACTCACAAAAACAAACATCACCGGCGACGCCGTCACCATCGCCATCGCCATCTCCAAAATCAACGCCTCACCGAAGGCACCAAAAGATGCAAAACCAGTACAACCATACATCACCTCACCACGAAACGAGATCAGTAAGAAACACAAACCATTTCCAGAAGGTCAGGCATCACAGGAACCACCCAACCGCACAAGCAGCACCCAAAAACTGAGGAACCCGCCTCCACCAACCAAAACGACCGCTTCAGACATGATGGAACCCCACCACACTCACATGGGAGAGGCCGGGACCCCAAGAACTATCGACTCAAGATCGTGACCATCAGACGCTGAGAAGCACACTGCCGGACACCAGCGAACTGCCGAGAACGAACCCAGGGGCGCTCCGAAGAGTATGCCGTTGACGGGGACCGGTCTTACACCCGCCGGTCCGAACCAGCAACCTTTGATGCCCAAAAAAGAACTACATAGAAAGATAAGACCACGAAATCATGCGACGCCATCGAGATCCTGGCCAGCACACCGAGCTTGAGGGAGAACATCGCGTCGTCCGCAGCGAAGGGGCGACGACGGCGAGAGGAAAACCCTATCGCGGGAGCCCTTTACGGGCACATCTCATTTTCCTATCTGGAATGGAAGGATATTCAAAAAATGTTTTTTGTTAAATATTTTCCTTATTACCTCAAACTTAAGATGAAAGGGGACTCTCTTTCCCTAAAGAAAAATGATGACGAATCCATCAGAACATATGATAAAAAATTTACAAGGCTTTCATGATACACCTCTGACATTGTCGTTACCTTAGAATGAAAGGTTGAACACTTCTTTGGTGGGATAAAACCGAGCCTATGGAAATCCCAATAAATATATGACTTTGATAGATATGAGGAAATTGTCAAATGTTCCCTCAAAGCCAAAATAGAGATAAAAAAAACTTAAGAGTATCATGGGGAAATTAGTGGAAAGTGTACTTTAATTATGGTAGTCTCATGGACAAATACAATGGTGATAAGAAATTCAAGCACCCCACTTTTCAATGCTGCAAAAAGAAGCACCCCAAAAATTGCATGAAGGGAATGAGGAAATGATTTAGGTGTGGAAGATAAGGGCACCTGGACAATAGTTGCTGAAAAGAAAAACTTGCTATTACGACATTGGAGATGAATGATCTGTTCAACCTTCAACACATTGTTCACGGATACAACTTCAAATAACTAGAAAACTTTTCAAACCAGTTCCCTAATCCAAGGGCTTTCAGAGGCAACCAACAACCTCTAAGGAAGTAAGGGAAATTTTTTCCAGCACTACTACATAAGAGAATCCCGACAATGAAGTGGTGAATGGTACACTAGTTATTCACACAAGAATAGTGAACATACTTTTTTATTTTGGTTCTACGCATTCTTTTATATCCCGAAGGTTTAGTATAAAAATCCAAACACCACTAAAAATCATGGAAGTAGATATGTCAATGAAAACGAAAATTGAATTAATTATTACATACCATGAATATAACTCCTCTTCTATCACAATTTGTGGATTGAACTTCCCAGAAAACCTCTTCATACTCTCTATGGTGGAATTTTATGCAATTATTGGCATTTATTAGCTTTCCCTAGATAGAACCAACATAAATTATCATGATAGGGAAATCAATCTCTATATGGTGGATCGACACCTGATTCTATACAAGTGCAAGAAGGATGAATTTTATTCAGCACTATCATCTCAAGAAGGGATATTATTGGCCTATGAGAACGCGTATCTTGCTATGATGATTGATTATAAGTAAGGTACCATCATATAAGACTTGTCTATTATGAGGTAATTCACTGATGTGTTTCCTGAGGAATTTCCTAGTCTTCCTCCTAGAAGAGATGTCGAATTATCGATTGATCTTATACATGGGGCATTGAAAATATCCAAGAATCTATATAGAATGGATGTTTTGGATCTTGTGGTCATAAAGAAATAACTATAAATGAATCTAGATACAGGGTTTATATATCCATGTGCTTCACTATTGGGTGAACTAGTCCTATTTTTTAAGAAGGTTGGGTCAATACGCCTTTTCATTGATTATCATGAGCACAAAAAAATTATGATATAGAACAACTATCCTCTACCATGAATTTATGAATTGTTCAATCAGATACAAGGAGAACAATACTTATCCATGGGGATATGCAGTTGGGATATTACCAAGTAAGGGTGAAGAATGAGGATATCCCCAAGACTACTTTTTGTACAAGGTACAAGCACAATGAATTCATAGTATTTCCCTTCTGACTCAATAATCCTCTATCAATATTCTTAGACGTGATGAATAGAGTATTTAGAGATTACCTTGATAAATTTGTGGTAGTATTTATAAAATATATTATAATATAACCTAAAATCAAGGATGATCATGGCGAGCATCTAAGAACTATACTAGAGACCTTGTCGAAGAAGAATCTCTATGAAAAGTATAGCAATTATGAGTTTTGGTTGAAGGAAGTCTCATTATTGGGCTATATCATCACAAGAAATGAGATATTTGTGGATCCTTACAAGAAAAATGAAATCTAAAAATGGTAGATGCCAAAATCTATGACGGATATCCATAGCATCCTTGGGTCATATGGATATTATCAATAATTTGTGATAAATTCATCATAATTGTAAAACCATCTTACCAAGATAACTCGGAAGGGAGTCATGTTTTTTTTAAATGATGAATGTAAAGAGAGATTTATAGAGTTCCAAATGATGCTTATCACTGTACCTGTTCTCACACTACCCACAAGTGGGGACTTTTTTTATAACTCAGTGATGCTTCGAAGAATGTCCTGGGTTGTGTGTCGATTAAAAATGAAAAATTCATTTCCTATGATTCAAGTAAATTGAATGTTAATGAGAAAAACTATCCAACACATGATCTGGAGTTGGATGCAGTAATCTTCGCATTGAAAATTTGGTGACATTACCTCTTTGGGGAGAAGTGTGATATATAAACAGATCACCGAATCCTAGAGTATATATTCAAAAAGAAACAGTTGAATATGCGCTAACGAAGATGGTTAGAGATGATCAAATACTATGACAGCTCAATCAATTACTACCCTGGGAAAGCAAACAAGGTGGAAGAGGCTCTAAGTAGATAAGACCTAATGATTATATCATTGATGAGAATTGAAATGGATATAATCTTATTAGATTTGATGAATTGCACATGGGAACCATAAATATGGGAACATAATAAATCCTTTCACAAATTATTGATTAAATGTCTCTTTTGGAATGGTTAAAGTATGATGAAAAGGATGATCTAGGAATTCAGAAGAAAGTGGGAACTATCAAAAAAGGAAAATCCTCACTGTTCAATGTTAATAAAGAAGGAATTGTGATATTTGGGTCAGGAATATGTGTTCCATCATATCCGAAGTTAAAGAAAGAACTTTTAGATGATGCACCTAGTTCAAATTTCTGCATTCCCATAGGAAACACAATGATGCATCAATATCTACAGGAGCATCATTGGTGGGATAACATGAATAAGGATATCTCTAAATATACATCAAAGTGCTTGGTATGTTAGTAAGTGAAGGCTTAGAGGAAAATCTCTAAGGGGGTGATGTAACCATTACTCATACCAATATGAAAATGGGAAAACATAATCACGGAATTTGTCACTGGACTTCCAAAGACATGCAAAAGAAACAATGATATTTGGGTTGTTGTTGATCCTCATACAAATACTGCAAACTTAATTGAGATTCGAGAGGATTTATCATTGGATCAAATGGCATAGAAATACATAAGAGAAATGGTAAGGCAATATGTTGTACCAGTATCAATTATATCTGATCGAGATCTAAGATTCACCTCTACGTTCTGGATGGGTCTCCAACATGATCTAAATTTTGAGCTGACAATTAGTACAACTTGTCATACTCTAATTGATTTCAAATATAAGGGGACAACCCAAACACTTGAGGACATATTGAGAGCATTATAAATGGACTTAAAAGGAGGATAAGATCAATATCTTCCTCTGGTTGAGTTATCTTACAGCAATAGTTTCTACTCAAGAATCCAAATGGATCCTTATGAAGCCCTTTTTGGGAAGAGGTTCAGAACACCATATTGTTGGGATAATGTTTTTTTTTAAAACTTATAGGTCCATAAATGGTAAAAGAAATGTTGGAGAAGGTTAAGACCATCTAGAAACACATTAATGATTCTCAAATTCGACAATAGAGCTATTCTGACAATCATCGATGAGACCTAGAGTTGGATGTTATAGATATAGTATTCCACCACATATCACTGTGGAAGAGAGTTATGATAGTTTTAAAGAAGGAAAATATTAGTGCAAGGAACATCAGACCTTTTGAGATCCTTGATCGCATCAGAGCAGTGGCCTATCGACTAGCACTCCCACAAAACCTGTCTCAAGTACATGATGTATTACATGTATCACTCTTGTGGAAGTACATATATAACCCATCGTATGTGCTCCATACCAAGGTGGTACCAATGTATAATGACCTCTCTTATGAAGATATTAGAACGTAGAGAAAAAGTTTGATTAAATAAGATGATTCCCCTAATATAGGTGTTGTGGAAAAAACACAAGTTTGAAGAAGAAATGGGGGAACCTGAGGAAGTGATGAGGTAGAGTCACCCTCATCTATTTTAGTGTCAGAAATAGAAATTTCATGGGAGATATTTCTTAAGGGGGGAACGTTGAAATGAACTAATCATTTATGAATTAAATTCCCTTTCTTCTAATGTATTATTAATATAGAAAATACATTAACTCTTTTTATTATTATTGGGTCTAAATGACCATTAAGCGTCATTACTGTTGATAATATAACCATTTAACAGTGATCACATGAATGATATAAATATTGTGTTTTAAAAAAATCCTTTTGAAATCGAAAAAGGAGATAATGGACTCATCTAGTAGACTCAGGCCATACAAATCTCATTTGTTAAAGCTCATAAAGGAGATAGCATCACTGGGCTTCTCTCTTGACCAAGACCAAGCCGAGAATCAACAAGTTAAGCTTGAATGGAATCACCTACTGGAGAAGTTCAAATTAATAGAGATTAACACCTGAGCGATGTTATCTAAACTGCCCTAAGAGTCTTTCACCATCATAGACCTTACCTTTATGGATTATGTGGGTGTTTATAACGGGTTATGTAATAAGCTATTAATTACTTATTATGTAATCCATTTTTATAAAAAATTCTTATTCCATCAATTCCTTTATAGAAACATTCTTTCTTAAAAAAATAATGAATATGAAAAATTTATTTTTGTGGTAAAAATGGTACTTTTGAGAAATATATACTTTATTAAATTAAAATATGGTTTTTATTAATAATATTAGAAAAAAATTCTTATAAATTATGATTATATCAGTTTCTTATATGTAAATGATTAGGTAATTAGTTTGATAAGAGTTATATTTTTTTGATAAAAAATATAAAGTGAATATTTTAAGGAATTAATTAATTTTTAAATAATTAATATTTAAAAAAATATTGTTATCAATTTAATTTTATGAATACTAAATTTGTTTTTAATTTTTTATGAAGTCAAATGTAATTTTTATTATGGTTTGAAAACTGTTTTTGTCAAAACCCGTGAATTATCAATAAATGTCTGTTTGCATTTTAAAAGTGAAAAATCACATATTTAGAAAATTATTTAGATAAAATAAATATTATTTTTTGGAATTAGGATGTCAAAATCATTAAGTGGTGAATTTTTCATAATTTTATGATATAGTCTAATTTTGGGTGAAAATTAAATACCATATAAATAAAATATGTGTTCTATGAGATCATAATGACTCCAAAATGATGTAATAAATACTATAATGGGTATTCTTGGACCAATATATATTTTCCAATTAAAATAATGTGATTTTATATTTATGTTAATTATTTTATAAAACCTTAGTGAATCCTCCAAAATGTTTAAAATATTTTATGATTTTAAATTCATTTCCTTGAGAGTGTGACTCACCTCCACAGGAGCAAGGGAAATATTTTTATACGATCGGACATTGCCCTTATAAAATAATTTTTTTATAATTATATTTTGAAAAAATCATGGGCAAAAACCATGGTAAGTATTGTGGTTTTGAATATTTTATTACATAGATTGCAAAACCTATGTTTGTAAAATACTAAAGAATTCCCCTCTCATTTCCTACATAAGCCCACCCAAAATCCCACTTTTTTTCACTAAAAATACTTGTAGCATGTACCTAATCTACTATTACATCTCTATAATACTTCAATACCACACAATTCTCTTAATAAGGCCCTATTCAAGTGTTTGAAGTCACACACTCATGTAAGGTATCCTTACTTTCAATCCTTTCTCATTTTTATCCAAGTTTCATTATGTTCTTATACCATTTTATTTTAAATTAAAAATGTTGGGGTATGTTTTTGAAACTCACCCATACTACACTCCTTATGTTTAAATGATGAGATAACACTTTATCTCCCATTAATTCCTTCCCTATACACCCATTACCATGCCAAAATTCCGTAAGGGATTTGTCTCTTCTTATTTCCATTGCATTTCTTCCATATTATGAATCTAAATTCCATTTCATAGGATGGGATATTATGTTACATTATCCCCTTACTATCTATTTCGTGTATATATGATTATATACCCATTTATATCTCATCAATTACTTTTATGAATTTTCATGTCACGCTGTTACACTACAGAAATTGCACCGTGATTTCCATGCCAAAATAGTCATATAGTGAATGTTGTATCAATTACACTATCAAGTATATTGACCTTTATGCACATATAAATATTTAATGGTACTTACACGTATATATATTACACATTCCTTAATCTTGTAATAACTCATGATGTTGAATGATTCCATGTTATTTGATCTTTGTGGCATACTTATTCGTGAAATGAAATGTTTATGAAGGGCACACCCTGACAGTTATCTAATGGATTGGGTAATGTTTAGGGTCCTGATAAACCATGTGAAATGAGGATTTAATCATTATAATTGATTTTCAATGATGGGTTACACATGATAATCCATGTGCAATGATCCTTGGCTCATGATAATATCTTGTTGAATGTTATTTCCATATTTCCATGTTATGATAATCATGCTATATCATGCCTTTATATTCATGTTTCTCTTATGCTCCATTGATATGCCTATTTCCTAACATTTATATTATTATTCATGTTATGACTTATTTAATACTTTATTGGGATTTATAGCTTAACTTATTCTTATGTATGTCCTCATGTTATCCCAGCAATGCTAAGTACAAAGGAATATTGTGGTCATGTAAAAGAAGTTTTAAATAAAGATGTTGTATTTTATGTCTTAAGTTGTCATGTAGTGTTCCTAATCCCCAAAGACACTATACCTATCAATATTCTATGTTTTATTAAGTTAAAATTTATGTTATAAATCATTTTTAAGTGTGAAATATAGATCAAGGTTGTTATAATAGAAGATGGGGATTATTATCTTAAGATCCCTTATAGGGATGCTGCTATAAAAGGTAGAATGAATGATGATGATATAATTTCAATATCTTATAAAAATTATTGACCAAGGAATTGTTATTATAATATTAAAACTACCATGATAATTAAATAAATTTGTATTACAAAAGGTAAAATAATACTATGTAATTATTTCAGTTCATTGGGAGATGATTGAGATTTGTATGAGGAATAAGAGGATTACAATCTGTTGGACTATGATCTTTAATTTTGCATTTTATGGATTTTGGAATTCTATGAATGAGGGTGCAATTTTGTTGTATTATCTTACCCTATTCTCAAAATCTTGGTATGTTTTTTCTTTTTCATTAATAAAGGGTTCCTAGAACCCAATTTGTTAAAAAAATAATTAACCCGACATATGTGTTTCTTCAGTACATAAAAACATAAAAACTTCAGATATCACATAATTAACCCTTGTAAAAGGTGTATTTAATGAAGAAATTACTTGAAAATTACATAATATATCTAGAGAAAGAAGTAAGACAGTGGGATAAAATATTCTATAGTAATATAAGAATCATTAAGGAACTTTTTATAGATTAAAAATAACTTTTTATGATTTTTACATAAATCACTTGAAAAATGTTAAGGAATACCCATTTCTTGAAAGTCATAAAAATTCCTTCAAAACATTTTGTTTAAAACGAAGTAACTATGATTGATAAAATATTTACAAATAACTATTTATAAAAAAATAGAATTTTTAGATAATAAATTTCTACAATAAATACTATTGAAAAACAGTCTTTTAGAATATTTAAAAATAGATAAAGAATTCATTCATGAAACACAAGAATTTAAAATAAAAATGAAAGTAAAGAATTAATTTTTAAAATAAAACCATTAATTATAAAAAATATAATATTTTTTAATTTTTTTTCAAATTATAAAGAGTTTAAATCATTTGGAGAACAATTTTAAAACATGGAAAGGAAGATAATGAGCTTTCCTATGAAGGATGAAAATTATTCTAAAACTTGTCATACTTTTATGAAGAAGAAATTAATTAAGAATGGAGATTTTAATCAATAGTTTCTTTTTCCATAGGGATAAAGAGATTTTTTAAAATAAAATATTTTCTTAGAATAAAGTAATCATTTATTTTCAATAAATGAGTTATAACTCAAAAAAGGATATTTGAGTTACCAAAATACCTTATTAATTTAGTAACATAGGAATCAAAAACCCATGAGAAGGGAGGTCATGTTAGATTTATAAATACCTTATATTTCATGAAATTTTACAATAACATATATCTGTGTAAACTATATATAGTCCAAAAAAGGAAAAAAATAGTGAATACACATAAAATCTCAATATAGAAACAATGAGATAGAAAAAACATAGAAAAAATTTATATCATTTGTTCAACAAACATTTAATGGATTCACCTGATATAGGTATTAAAAATCAATTAATTACATGAATTTAGTGAAAAAAAATCTATTTGGAAGTAATATTACTATATGAATGATATTATGTGTCACAATATGAAATATGTATTAAGAAATTATATTTGAGACAAATAACTCATTACCTTAATTCTTGAAACCACCAAAGCGCTTAAATCTATTGTATAGCCCAAATAAATATCTTAATCATATATTTAAGAATAATTTTCATATTTATACCCTTTAAAAACTTCAATTATAATTATTCTTTTAAATGTATATTTGTGATTTAATATCAATGTTCAATATCAGTTGTGAATAATCTTGATCATTTTGAACAAGTTTCATAATAACAGTTCTATTCATCATTCATTTCCAAAATTTCATTATTCAAAAAAAATTTAATATAATTTTTTATTTATAACTATTTATAATGTTATAATTTAATTTTATGGGAGTTTTGGTTATGATCATTAGAGATGTAATCAACGATGAATATGTTTCAGTGATTTTTATCAAACAGATGTTTGAATCTTAATTAATTAGTTAAATATTAATTTCACAACTCAATAACCAAAATAAAATTCCTATAAACTTAATTATACTATATAATATCAGTAATTATTTTCTGATAGGATTATTTGATATTATATTATATCATATTTCAAGTAGGTGTTCTGACCAACCCAAACATGAACAAACCAATATTAATTGGTGATTATGTAGTGATTTCATTATAATAAAATTATTCAAAATTCTTAATGATATTTTATTATGTTTTATTAAGTATGCTAATAATATTTTTAATATAATTTGATAAGTTTTAATTTGATGAAAATAACATATTATGAATAAATTATTTTTTCCTCTTATTTTGTTTTTTAAAACGAGTTGAACTTTCAACGACCATCTGTTACTCATATTATTAATAGGTTTCCAAATTCATCATAATAAAATACTATTAATTTTATAAATATCAATTTTATCCATTAAATTCACTATCAGGATTATCTATTTAATGTGGTGAATTAAAATATATGACACTTCATGGAAGCGGTAGTCTACACATACACACAAATGCCATTTTTCATTTTTCTTAAGGGAAAAGGTGAACGGGGGATAATATTTTTCACCAAAATATAAAACAATTATGGATATGTTAAATAATGAATTCAGAATATAATATTTCAAAATATTAATTTGAAATGGAATGATATAATGAAACAATGGTGTAAAAATGTTTGTACTTGTGTTATGAACTTGATATTTCTCTTAGAAATATTATTTGAAATTGTGGTCTTAGTCAAACTAATTCAGACTATAGGATTGAGAATATGTGTAAGGAATCTAATAGGATAATTTTTTTAGTTATTTTGGATAAAATTTTCAGGTTTAGGTGTATCATGAATGGGTACAACTAATCTCTTTTTATAAGTGAAGAAACATTTCATTTTTGTAAATACTACTTAGTTTGCAATAAAGTCATAACATTATTTTGAGGTAAAATACTCAAAACAAGGGAAAAAATTAAATGTGAGAAAATTTAATTTATACAATCCTATCAAATATACATTTTTGGTGACAACTAGGGTGATTTTAGGAATTTCCCATTTTTTTATAACTTACCATAACTAAACTTTATTAGGAAAAAAAATTCAACCTCAGTAATTAATTTCATTATAAAAAATTAATATTAATCTTATTAACTAATTTAAATTCTATAAAAATGTAATTATATAAAATTAAATTATTTCATATAAGAAAAGATAATTGTATAATTAATGTGCAATGCAAGAAAAATAGTTTTTTAGAAAAGTGTTTATTCATGAAAAAAACTTATGTATGGGATAAAATTATCTGTGTTATTTATTTTCATCACAAAAATTTTTTTCTTACAAAAAATAAATGTTATATAGACCCAATATAAATCAGAAATTTAATTTTTAAAAAATAATATTTAATTTAAATAAAATAAGATTAACATTTTTTTATTTGAAAATATTATTTAAGTCCATAATATTTTAAATAGTTATTTTCTAAATTTAACATAGTATTTTTAAATTAATAATAATAACCCTAATTTTTTTGATAAATTTTTTAAGAAGTTTCTAATTAAAACATTCATCTTGATATAGTCACAAATGCTACGGTTTTATTAAAAACTATATATTTTTCTATTAACCTAAAATTCAATTATTTTTCAAAAATCCAAAAATTTCACCCTAATATAATTTTGACATTATAGATTCAAAAATGAAGTTGATTTTAAAAAATTAAAATTATATAAATTATTCATTTATTTTTAAAATAAAAATAAAATTTATCAAGAAAACTAATTTTATTGAGAAAAAATTATTTAATATTTAACTGTTCTAAATCCTCTTATATATTAATTTGTAACTGAATGCAATAATTTTAGTTAATATAGTGTTTATTATTATTATACTTTCTTAATAATATTCATCTAATTTATTGCACCTCATTTTGTTGCAGTGTTTCATTTTTAGAATGACCATAAACATATTATTATGTTTGGAAGAATATATATATATATATATATATCCAAAAAACTAGGGGAATTATATTCTCCTCACATTAAATAAATTTCTTACTCTGAATTTTAATTATCCCTTACTAGTTAAAACACTTAATGGTCTCTATATGATTATCATGACTCAATATATACCTTTTAAAGAGACAGAAACCGTGTTATCTTAGGTAAGACTAGTTAACATATCATTTCTCTCTTAATATGAATATATTACGATTCAGAACCATTTATTTCAAATATGCATCAATTGATAAGTCTTAGGATTTTCCAGGGTCATACCTTCCATAACATCATTTCAATGTTCCTATTTTTAACATAATATTTAACAATGAGATGATTATAATAATATCAAATAAAATCATATTAAATGATCATAAAAATATTAAAATAGAATGAAAAGACGCTTTCTCAAATGAAACCATCATTTAAACCTATGATACTTTTGGTTCAATTGTTATATAATTGGAACAAACAATCATTCCATTAGGTTTACCTATGTTGTCCTAAATTATCCTAGATTTATAATATATTTAAATAATTCATTATCCTCTATAAAGATTATATTATCAACAAAATCATTTCCCCATAGAGTGTCTCTCCATGTGAAGAGTAATAGTACTACTCATGATACATCAAGTGAATATTGAGTTAATACTCATCCAACATTTTTTAGGTGATTTCCCATATGTGCATCAATTCCATAGTTGAATCCACATTATAGTATCCATATTGGGATGAAATTTATTATAAAGAAAACTAAAAAATGTTTTATAAAATTCAAGGGTTTTACTTTAACTCATCCTAACAACTTATCCCTTGGGATTTCACAAATGTTATCCTTTTCATATTCCCTAAAAATAACTAAAATAATCATAGAAAATAATTAAACTCTACTACAATTCCAACTATAGTGCCCTATACCCACATTTTTAGGTTCCATCTTAAAGAAACATTATTTAAACACTAAATTTGGTAAAAGTCAGATAAAAAAACCTAGTCATAAAAATATCCAACATCATTTTTATAAATTAAATAATACATATCACAATAATCATAAAATACCATTATCGGAAGGATTACTATATATGAGGATATGCTATATAAGAAAATTCTTTTATAATATTTTTGATCATTACTCTATATAATACTACACTATAATCCCTTATAAAATTCCCATAATTTATACTAATCTTTATTACCTAGGGAATATAAACATAAGAATGGGGTGACCTTAAATTACCAGTAAAGTAAAAATCATCATCATGACTTCAAGGGTGAGATCATATGTATTATAAAAAACGTGATTAGGGGATTTATATCTTATTAAATGGAACATGGAACTATAATAGTGGTCCATAATCCTTTCTATTAAGACATGTAATCTAAAAATAAAATACAATTCTTTGGTATAAGAGTACAAAAACATGATCCATGGAGCATAATAATAGCAAAAATAAAATGCATGTTAAGGAAATGAAGAATAATAGTAAAATATGTTGATAAAAAGGTATATAAATCATAAAACAATCAAGTGGGAATCACTACCCATTTCCCATAACATTATAATGTTGGATTCACTATCGGATTCCTATAGTACATTAGAAATCACTACATAGTTTCTATAGTGTAACTTATATCACTACCTAACTCCCTTAAACATAAAGAATATGAATCACTACCTAGTTCCCAAAACATAGTGTTCCATGAATCAATACTAGATTCCCATAAAATTTTGTATCATGAATCAAATCATGATTCCCATAGTAGATAATGCATCCCTAACGACTCCCATAAACATTGTAAAGAAGGAATCCTTATATAATCCTGATAGAAAAATTTATTAAGCATCACATCCCAATTCCCATAGTGGAGATAGAATTAATACTCCATTCACATAATTATATCTGTAGATAAAAATACTTAACTAATGAATTATATTGTTATATAGTACCTCAACCTTTATGATAATAATCACACTTACATATGTGTTCCATTAGAAGATGAAAATAATCATACATAAAAAAATTATTTATTTAAAAAGTTAATAGAATATTCCATAAGACATCAACAGAAAAAGTCAGATGATATATTAAATATATCCAACTGTAATATAAAGAGCATTAAGAGTGTTTTTATAGATTAAAATTATATTTTTAATATATTTGGATGAATCAATTGAAAAATAATAGGGAATACCCAAATCATGAATGGATTAGAAACTTTTTAAAATTATTTTATTCAAAATGAAATATCGTAGCATGATAAAACATTTATAAATCATTGTTTAATCCTAAAAATAGAATTTTTACACTACCAAAAAATTGGGCAAGGCCAGCGCCACCCCTTTATCAGCACTAGTGAAAAAGTGCTGATAAAGGGGGGCCTTTATCAGCACTCAAAAAAGTGCTGATAAAAGTAGCCCTTTATCAGTGATTTTTTTAGCACTGATAAAGAGACCCTCTTTATCAGCACTTATTTAGTAGTGCTAATAGGGGGGGTTATGAGCGCTTTTTTTTAAAAGCGCTGAAAAAGGGTCGACTTCAAAAAAAATTTAAAAAATATATTAATATATAAATATATTTATATAGTTATATTGATATAAATATAATATATAATTTTTAAATATATTTTAGATAAGTATAAATGTACATTTACACTTATTATAATTAATATATAAGATATTTAGTGAAAATGGATTATAAAAAAATGAAAAAAAATATTTTTAATTAATAATTGGCTAATTATTATGGAGTAATAGTCATTTAATAACAATTTGAAGACTAAAAATTAAAAAAAATTAAAAAAACATCCAAAATATGTTGAAAACACAACTCGAACTTCAAACGACCATAACTTTTGATCCGGGTGTTTGTTTGAGCTATACCACATATCATTAGAGGAAATTGAATACCATTTCATTATATGTTCACATATATGGGAATAACATGATTTTTGAGGTTAGATATGATGATTTTTTATTTTATAGGGATATATTTACACCAGAGTTTACTACCCATATCATTAATGATCTACTAAGTATGAAGGTTATTGAGATGATAAGACCATCTAAAATTTCCTGATTAAGAGATAATGAAGGCACAATGATCAAGTTCATATACTATTTGAATATTGCGATATAATATATTATGTTAACCAATAATATCTACCTCCTTGAATGAATGGTGGAAACAAGATTTCCAGAAGGTTATGTCTGGGATATGAAACCTTGGAAAAAATAGAGGTATTCCTACCCAATTGTCTATCTAGAAAATGAAAGATATCGTAAATTTAGTAAGAATTGTCAAAAATAGCATGGGGATTATGTTTTATGATACACAATAGATGAGATCCATTGGTTTTATCAATCCAGTTGAAGGGAGAGTAACCATATTTTATTCTAATGAATTTATCCTAGATATTATTCCCTAATATCACCTCCCAAAATGTCTTGACTAGAAAGAATGTTAGGTACCCCTTAAGGTCAACAACCAATTCACTAATAGGTTGGGAAATTATAAACTAGTTTTCCCAATGATGGAAACCCTCTAAATGGGAGTTCCATAAGAATCAATTAATTGTAAGCTAAAATTTTCTTAAATAAAATATTTTGAACTCTAAACACTAGTAGTACTTTTATATGAATGGTGGAAAGGATTTTATTCAATAGAGTGATCCTATTCCAAATGAAAGTAAGAAACTCTTACAGTTAAAAATTCTACACACGATTCTGCTGACAATAATATCAAAGTGATTTTTGTGGATTCTTCTATTTGATAAGGGAGTACCCATATATTACTTTGGAAATTTCCTTCTAGTAATTCCAAGATGATCCTAAATATATTTTGAATGTATGTTCATTCACTCTTATAGATATAGACACTTCATTTTGTAACATTAATTCATTAAACACTTTTTTTGTTGTAGATGTTCAAGTAAATCATGAAGTTTCAAATATAATTAATTTGACCATCAGTTATGAAAATAATATCAATGGGAAAAAATAAGTGAAATACTATAGATTTATAATTAAAAAATATATATTAATATATTAATCTATCTAAATAACTTTATTGAGATATCTATTATGTACCTCCTTATGATGGATAAAAAGACTCATTGAAATTGGATCTCCTTGTAAAATACCCCTTACCAATTTGATGAATTATAACATCTTTCCCATGAGAGATATTTTAATCCAAGGTAAGGATAAATAGTATAAGAAGAGGATATAAACCCACTCATAGAATCCATACTAGCTCAAAACATTAAGAGTGAGACTTTATTCTATTAAATAATATGCCCTTTCAATGTTAATTCTCAGCAAGATGTTAGAGCCTGGAACTTGTTTGTCAGAATTTGATATCATCAATTAGGATAAACCTATTTATCCCTATATAGTCCTTCCACTGAGAAAGCCATGTTATTCCTATGATATTTAGGTGTGAAAATTATGATCAATCCTTTTTTTCAAAATGGTGTCAAGAACATTTTATGAGTAGTTACACATGATATTGGGCCTACATTAGCCACATTTATTAGACTACCTCACCTTTGGGATACAAACCAAGATGGTAGAAGTGGTAGATCTAGGAAGAGTAACTTATTTAAAATTATCTTGATCCACTTCAATGACCTCTTCCTTGATAATGTCTCAAGAATAAGAATGGATGGACCCAAATATCCATAAGGACCCAGATCACTTTTCGGATTGAAGATTTTAATAGCTTCATAAATTTCATCCTCCTCTAGTATAACTTCCTCCATAGAGTTGTCCTAGTCATTAACAATCCTTGTGATGTTATTAAAAGTGTAAAAATATTCTTCCACTCAAAACACCCACCTCTCATTATCTGACTCATACTAGATAGTAATTAACTAAAATAATCCACCATAAAGAGATATTATGATATATATATCACTAGATTGATATCCATCCTGAAGATTTATGCTGATTTTCCAAATTATTTTTTCACATTAATGCATGAATGGAGATAATCTATATTTTGGTCTCTTTCTCTTACCAACTGGGATCTATATTTCTATTTTTCTTGTTTTTCACCATTTATTAATTCTTCCACTATTTAACTTGATTTGAGAGAAAAAAGACAAAAATATTTATCATCCCATCCATCTAGAAACCTATTATCTAGATGACTAATTTCTTCATAGAGGACAAAAATGTTTTTTCTTCAGATTGGTGGGTTGTTATTGCATGTGGTATTTTCATCATTAAATATTTTATGATTTTTATAAAGTGATAGATAGAAATTATCCTTTATTGGATCCATCCAGTATGCACAACCATCTCTAATAATTCAATAATTTAAATAGATTGAGTGGAATAAAATAAGTTTCTTTCAGAATCCTATAATATTTTGATCTGAAGAAATAATGGAGAGTGGTTGAACATGTTTTCTTCTATATGATTGATTGATGATCTTAGAAAATTAGATAATGTGTGAAGGTTTCCCATCCTTCTATTGAGCATGATCTTTATTCTACTACTTCCATGTTTGTTGTTACACATAGTTTAATATTACACTGTGAACCCTAGATCTATAGGGTTATTATGGGAAAGGAATGAATGGATATATTTCTTAGAATTTCATAAGTAGAATCCCCCTTCCATAATCTCATACAATTTAAGAATGGTGTTGAAGTCGCTTCCTATAAAATATAATATGGATCCATGATTAAAATCATGGAGAAATTCCCACTAATCTCTTCTTCTACCAAAATACTATTTTTCTTGATAGATATAAATGAATAAGTATATATTATATTAATTGACCTTGATAGTGATTTGTTGACATGTAGCATTAATTAAATCCAATTGAATGTGATTCCCCCATAAAATATAGATATGAAAATTGACTAGACAACAATGCATGTAATTTCCCATATGTAATTTGAAATGAATACCATTAATAGAATATGTATTGATTTTTACTTCTAGGATTTCATTAAGGGAAAAAATTCTATGAAAGAATTTGAGAAGTTACTTGCTATTTTTGTCATCCCATATCACTAACATTCCATATAATAGAGGGTATTATGATGAAGTGGAAGTGGATGCATATAGATCTATAACATATTATGTTTATGAGGTAGTATTGTTAATTCTACCATTGGTGTGAGGCCTTTTAACCATGATTCTAGGTGGGGGAATGTATAATCTATTCTTCTTTATCATAAATCAAATAGAAAAAATTAGGACCAATTCTTCTCTAATAATTTTAATAACCCAAAAAGTGTTAATATAAATAATATACTCCTACAAGGAAGGAGGTGTGGAAACCTAATACATTGACTATGATGTATCATTATTTATTTCCTATATCACTTCATCGAAAAGGAATTAATGGGACATAATAGCTACATGAATAAGAGACATCTGACTGAGGATACCTCTATCCCCTTTAACCTCAAGTGGGTATAAACATAATTTTTATGAAGACCTGGTGAGTGAGACATCTTAAGGGGATGTAGAGGAGTTGAGCTTAATGGACCTAAAGTATCGATAAAAAGATACAAAGAAGGAAAATACATGATTACAAGGTATAGTTATTATAGAAAATCCTCATAAGAAGGAAGAACAGATGTGCACTATTTTTCAGTTAGTTATATATCCCCCACAGATGGTGCCATCATCATGATAGGTTCCACCTCCATCCATTGGGTGACTAAATACGGGACCTCCTTATAGTCATACCATGATTTTTTATAAACAAATTCCTCATATTATCAAGAGTGTATCTCCCATATAGATTGTGGATCCACCTCATGTGCTAGATTATCCCTAGGAGGCCTTAATAGGGACATAAAAGGAGCAGTCATAATTGATCCCATGGGAGATTGGGGGTTACCTTGCTTTCATCAAACAATGTCTGATTTACCTTGAATGTGGTAGGGAGAATAATATCCTTGGGGACCAAAATACATGAACTTCTACCAGAATTCAATTTCTTGACCGGCTTATAGGAAGATTCATTGAGGAATAGGGGAAACCATATCTATTTCAACACATTGTGTTATTATAAGGTGAATTCCATTCATAAAGTGGCTTAATTAGAAAAAAGGAAGTAGCCAAATTAATCACTTATACTCTTGAGGATGGTGGGGTTATGAAAGGGTAAGGGAATCCTAATAAAATGAATACAAAGTGACTCTAAATAAGAATCATAACCCTTATGTACATCAAAGGACCAATAGAGAAGAAGAAATAATTTTCATTCATATTCATGAGCCTCCCATGACCAAACCCTAATGAAATTAATCCTAGATGGAATATTAATGAAAAAATATTTCTGATTTAGAATTAATATGGATACAAGACTATCTAGACTCAAGGATTTTAAAATATAAGTGAAGATCTAGAGGGGAGGACTATCCACATGAAATTTAGCTATAATGGTCCATTGATGGTGTTTTGAAGCTACAATATTTTAACCTAATTATAGTGTGAGGGATGGGAATCCATCCATCATATAACAAGACTTCATTTCTATGGGAATCATAGGGATGGGTGAAGCGGTGCTTGATATGGAATTGGATGCTCAATTGATATAACTAACATGAAGACCCTAGTTGTTGTAATAATAAAACATGGAAATAGAGGGACATTAGGGGAAGGATTTGAGTGACCCAATGATCAGTCTATTATGGTCACCAAGAAATCCTACAGATCCAGGGAGGGGTGGAGCGATAAGAACTAGCAGAGGCATGGGAAGAGACCCCATCAAAATCCAACACAATACAGGTAGGTTGGGTAACCAAAGATGGATTCAGAGCTATACTACCCTCCACTATGTTGGCTCAACCATCAAATGGTCATAATTATACCATTATTTAATCATTTATGTTAATCCTTTAAATATTTAATAATATTTATATAGTACCAAATACTAAAGACTATATCTCTATATTTGTAAGAACTCATGTTTTTGTATGAGGTACGGATTCCATATTTTTCAGTTCAAATTATTAAATATGGCCTAATTTAAATTCCCCTTGATTTCATAGGTGTATTGGGGGTTTTCAAGGCTTTTTCAGACCCCAGAACCCAAGTTTTAGGGGTGAAAATGGACTGGCGCAGAGTTAGTTCAAACTATTCAGGGCATGCCGTATGATCTGATAAACCGTGTGAGGCATGGATAGAGAGAAGTAGGATTCCGCATGGTTAGGCCAAACCATGCGACTAGAGGCGCATGACAATGCGATAATGTTTTAAATTTTGATAGTGGTGTTTTTCATAGTTTCTTCATGGTTAGTCAAACTGTGTGGGTTCCCTTTTCCTATAATTAACTGTGCACTGTTGGACCACATTTTTTCAAACTGTGCGCTCAAACAATGAATCCCATTTATTTTGGGTAATTTTATAATTATAAACTTAATTAAATCTATTTTAACATAAGTTTTTAATTCTTTTTTTACTATGGATATAAAAGACACCTTTTGAGATCCCTCTTTGATGAATAAGCTAGGAATTCATACAGATTCTCCATCTGATCTTTTATTCATGTGTTTCTTGTCTCATTTGATCCACATCGGTGAGTACTCGATTCAATTTTAGTTGTTTTTTGTTCTTATTTCTATCAGCGATGCTATTTAGGTTCAATAATATTTTCCCTAATTTCAAGGTCTTTGTCCATTCATCATTTTTCTCCTGATATGAGTTGAATTAGGAGTTGATACTAGATGAACACTCTACTACCGATCTACAGTAGGTGGTCTATACTTTCCCCATTGGTTTTGGTTCTTTATAGACCTAGCTTCCATTATCCCACTCACTGTAATTTCTATCTCAACCTCAAAATTGAAATGATTAATTAAATTAAAAGGAATTTGACCTATTAGTGATGGCCTTAGGTTATGTTACAATGCATTGGTGATTTTTCCCAACCTAGGGCCACCCATGGGGTGTTCCATATTAATTCACCTTGTTTATTCCTTATTAAACCATCTATGGGATGTGTTCTCATGATTTCCTAGTTAGAGGAATCTTAATTGTGATTAAATGGATTTGGATTGCTTTCCTAGGAGATGACATACCTCATTTCCATGTTGAATATGATGTTGAGCAATTAAATTGTTCAATTATTGAATTGACCAAATGGTTAAATTTGGTTCTGATTAAATGAGTGGGTATACTCATTGATTGATTTTATTTAAATTTGAATGGATAAATTAGTGGAAATACTCATTGTTTGTATTTTGATGTCAATGGTTACATGAGTGGGTAGACTTATATTGTATAAAATGAAAAATGGTATGAAATAGTGGTTAATTACATAGATGCCTTGGACGATGCTTCTTGGATCTTGAACATGGTAGTGGATGACTTGGATTGAGTATGCTCATTGGGAATTGATTTTGTGGGATTCCTTAGGCCTTGTTGCCCCTTAGATCTGACTTTCTTGGACTTGCATAGGACATGTTTAGATGAAATTCTCATAGGAATCAAACTAGTGCCAAACCAAGTTTCCATTGAGATTATCCTAGGAATCGATGAGGATGTCTTGGTCTTCAACACCTTGGATCTGGGCCTTCATGGTCCGAAACTTTGTTTATATGGAAGAGTCATAAGAAATATGATATGATTGGTTGAACAACTTAGTTTTGGATGTTCTGACACTTTAGATTGTATGTTATGGTCGCGGATGACATGACATGTTTGGATTAATGGAAAGTCCATGTTGGTTATTTATGCATTGTTTATAGATGCCTTATTAGAGGATCTTGTCCATATTTTTCAGGTATCCTTGAGAGGCTATTCGGTATTACTGGTTCATTAGTTACATTCCATGGGCATATTTAATTACATTTACTTCTTACCTATTTACATGTACATAGCTTATCTTATTATATTTCATAGCCTGGATTATATAGACCTTTGGGTGGTTTCCTACTGGGATTATGTATCACACTCTATTTGGGCTACCTATGGCTATCCAAAAAGACTATTTGGATATAGGTAGGGATAGTGGTAAGAACCCATAGTTTTAGGGTTGATTTTATACCATGCTTAGGAGTAGGGGAGCACGAGACTGAGCTAAGGATCGTTATGCTATTTGGAGATAGAAATTTTTGGTATTTTTTTAAATTTCAATACATGTATTTTCTTGTATTGATATGTATCAATTTTTGATGCTTTTTAGAGACATGTATCATCATTATATATCATAAATTTCTTTTACCATTGTTATTCATTCCCCTTGTTTTTATATTTCCTAGTTTTTTACAACTTCTGCTACTTTTATGCTATTTTATTTCCATTATACTACACTCTAGTGATGAGGACATGGTCTCCCCACTGATATACCTAGGCCCCCGATACTAGTCGGTAACCTCTATCATTTGGTGAGATGCTCTTGAGGCCATGTGACCCACCGGGCATGGATCACTTTTTGTGGAATTCGGGTTTGTGATGTTACAAAGTTGTATGAGAGCATTATTTTCTAGTTTTATTTTCTATTTGGAAACAATTGATAGGGATATGAAGGAAATGGAGTTTGGTAATGAGTTTTTCCCACATATAGTAAAAATCCAAAATTCCTTAAATTAAATTGTTTTTTCAGGATTTGGACTATTACAGTTGATTTGTTTCCACCACTGGGTGATGCACTTGAATTGTGATGTTATTATTGATATGATTTTGGGTTCTATTTTTGTTGCAACCCAACGAGATGAGGTTATTCCATATCATGAATCATACTAGTAACTTGTTAGAAATCACATGTCACATATTATTCCATGTCATTTAGGATGCCTTACTTATTGCATGTTTTGTGATAATTATGCTTGTTATTATGATAGCTATTTTGGAGTGTGTTATGGTGAAAATTAGGTGGAATTAATGTTTTGGTTCATGGAGAGTATGGTCTCTCATGGATTAGAATTCATAGAACCATTTGGTTTATTATTTAAAGTTAAATTTTGATACAATGGGAATGATTATTAAATGAAATTGAAATGAAAAAGTGAACTTGGAGAAATAGACTTAACCTAGACCTGAATTTTGAGTGGTCAAGAGGTAGTGTGTATAGTGGTTTTGTGTGTCTGTTATTTTTACAGTTCTAGATTTAGAGGCAGACTGTGTAGTATGACCTAGTTTTAGGAGGGTTTTGACATAAACTACACTTTTGATCTACGAAATTTGATATTGTTATTTTCTGAGGTGTGTGTTTGGAATTGTAGAGTAATTCCAACATGAATACCTCCATTTGTATGCAAGGAGGGTGGTTACAAACATGATCCAGAGGTAGTGATCCATGGGATACTGGTGGATCCTCATTTAGTTCTTGTTGTGGCACTAGTGGTTATTCCAAACACAGGTGATGAGGCATAGTTTCATGAGGGATTCTATCACATCATGTAGACTTTTCAGGGAGCACAATATCCTAACTTGTCTATGGCTGAGCTGACATGTGTGTTCCAGTAGTAGAATCCTTACACATTTTCAAGGAATGTAAGACTGAAGTCTATTGAGTTGTGGCTTGATACCTCACTTTCTATATTCGATCATCTGGGGTCACCTCCTGAGAGGATAGTGAAGATTGAAAATTACATGATTTGTGGAGAAGAAAAGTGTTGGTTGGATGTTTTTATCCAGGATGAAATGTTGTGAGATATGGTTTGGGATGATTTCTGAACCAGTATATATGACTATTTATACCCTAAGTATCGGTGGGTAGAGCGGGCTAGTGAGTTTATACGTCAGGAGTAGGGAACTATGATGGTTATAGAGTACTAGGCATGCTTTACATAGTTTCAGCTTTTTTGTATTGATGTACCATAAAATGATCTATCGAGAGCGAGATGGTTTGAAGAATTTATCTAACATGCTATTTGGTCTTAGTTAAATGTGTTAAAATTGACCTATATTACTGAAATTTTGAATCAGACACTGATTACAAAACAAAACATGAGGGATGATGGGGGAATATAGCAGAGTAGTGCAATCTTTGGACCTAATGGTTTAGCATCTTCATGCAGAAAGTGACGTTTTGAGGCTTCCAGTGACATGAGTACCATTTGGGCTATGAGTATTGGTATCTTAGTGTTATGTCGTCAGTGTGGATGATGGGTCTACATGAAGAATTAGTATGATAGTGACCTATTTGAGTGATAAGCTTATAGTAGGATGGCCCACATACAATGTTTCTGTAGGACCTTCCCTCCAACAGTGAGTGGTAGGGGGTCATCTCCAACACTAGGTTTTGGAGTATGTTTCTCAGCTCTACATCAGCTAGGCATCTGGAGAAGTACCGACCATTTAGGATGAGGTAGTGGTGGTCATGGATGAGGCATCTAGACATTAGTTACACCAAGACATCAGAGTGGTCCTACTCCGGGCAGTGAGGTTGTATCACAGGGATGTGGTTTATTCTAGATATTTTCTATTCAACCTACCCCTAAGGAGTAGGGTGTTAGACCATATGGGGTGAGAGGTATGATCTTAGTAGCCTCTACTATTTCATCTTCTCTTTTTGATATAGGTACATCACATAGCTTTATAACTGTACTTGTGGTAGAAATCCTTGATCTTTTTATATAGTTTTTAGGGCATTATGATGCTCAACACTCTACTGGGATCAAAATAGAGGATGTACTCTAGTACAGGAAATGACCCCTTGAGGTTGGTGGGTGTCACTTCATCTGGAATCTTTATATCCTCGAGATGAATGAGTTTGATTTCATACTCATGATAGAATGTCCAGTAGCTTATCGAGCTAATTTTGACTGATATCATCAGAGGGTGACTTTCACATCACCAGAGGGAGTAGTTCATACTCACAATGGTGAATGGGATGTTTAGGAAAGTATAGATGGACAAAATCATTAGGGGTTGGGTGGAATGGAATATCATATCACTAGTTTGTGTCTGGATGATCAGGCAGTATGTCAGATGGAATTTCCTCCAGTGGTTTATTATTTCATGGAAGTTTTCCCTAATGACTTTTATAGTTTACCTCTTGAGAGAGAGGTTGATTTCTCTATTGATCTAGTACCATGAGATGCACTGGTATCCATTCCTCCTTAAAAAATGGTTACGAAAGAGTTGCAAGAGCTCAATAGGAAGCTAGAGGATTTGAAGGCAAAGGGGTTTATTTGACCCAGTACTTCTATGTGGGTTTCATTGGCCTTTTTGTAAAAAAGGAAGATGGTACCCGCAGGCTATGCATGGATTATCATAAATTGAACCAGCTGACGGTTATGAAATGATATCTCTTTCCATGGATATATGTCATGTTTTATCAGCTTCTAGGAGATTGAGGGTTTTCAAAAATTGATTTGAGATCTGGATATCACTAGGTACTTGTTCAACCTATATATAAGCCTTGTAAAACATTTTTTAGTAGGTATAGTCTATATGAGTATCTAGTTATGTCATTCAGTATCACGAATGTACTAGAATTTTTCATGGTTATAATGAAATGAGTCTTCCATCCTTATCTATATTTGTTTGTTGTCATTTTCATGGATTATATCTTGGTGTATTCTCACAATTAACATGGTCATGTCAAACATTTTGATATTGTTTTGGATACACTGAGTGATCATCAGTTATATGATAATCTTATAAAGTGCCACTCCTGGATGTATAAAATTAACTTTTTGGGTCACATTATCTTAGAGGAATGGGTATTAGTAGACCCAAAGAAGGTGAGTGTTATAGTTTCATGGGAACATCCCAAGAATTTCTTTGACATAATGATTTTCTTAGGGCTGGCAAGTTACTAAATGCATTTCATATAGAACTTCTCATGCTTAGCAGCACCACTTATGGGCTTGACTAAGAAGGGTTAAAGTTTGTATGGTCAGAAACCTACAAGATAGCCTTTCAAGAGATGAAATGGGGATTGAATTTAGCATTGGTCCTAATACTACTAGAATAGAGTAGGAGATACAATGTGTATTGTGATGCATCAGGTATCAAGATTAGACCAGTGTTGATGCAGGGGGATAGAGTCATGGCTTATGGGTCTTAGAAGTTGAGGCCACCTAAGAGGAATTATCTAATGCAAAATCTTGATTTAGTTGTAGTTGATCATGTATTTTGTTGCTAGAGACACTATTTACTAGGAGAGCGTTTTGTGGTGTAAAATGACCATGAAAGACTCAAGTACATATTTACATAGCGTGATCTAAATTTGAGGTAGAGAAGGTGGGTGTAATACCTACAGTCTTTCTAATTTGAGCTTTCCTATGTTCCAGGTAAAGGAAATTTAGTATTTGATTCACTGAGGAGGAGGAATCAGATATATGAAGTTCATCGGGCCAGTGGTGAGTAGAAGCTCATGGATTTGTTCTCTGAGATTCACCTGGAGGTGCATGATAGTCAGGGGAATAAATTTATATCATCGTTAGTTGTGACCTCTACCCTACTTGATAAAGTGATAATTAGGTAGTTATCAGTTTCAAAAGGCCTAATCTTACAGAAGAGTGTGGTTGGTGAGGATCCAACTCCTAGTCAGACCTTATGTGAGGATGAGATCGTGCATATTCATGGTCATGTTTGAGTTATAATGGACATACGTGAGGAGTTGATGCAATACTTTCATGCCACTTCTTGGGAAGTGCATCTCAGTGTATCCAAGATGTATCACCACTTATGTCATTGGTACTGGTGGTCTGGCATGAAATGCGAGATAGATGGTTTTGTTATGAGTTTTTCACTTATAATCATGTGAAGGTGGAACATCTGTGGCCAGAAGGACTATTATAATATTCACATATTCCAGAGTAGAAATGGGATGATTTTGTGATGGATTTCTTGACCAGTTTACTGAGGTATCCTCAAGGCAATGATGTTGTCTGAGTTTTTGTGGATAGGATTATGAAGTTTTATCATTTCTTGTTGATCAAGGAGACCTTAAGTGTGGATGATCTTGGTAGGTTGTATATCTATGAGATAATATGAATTCATGGGGTCCCGTGAACTATCATTTGAGATAGGGATTCCTTCTTTACATCTCGTTTCTGGTATAGTTTATAGAGGTTGTTGGGTACACAGGTTTTCCTGAGCGTAGCATACCACCATTAGACTAATGGAAAATCAGATCGTACGATAAAGGTTCTTGAGGACATGTTGTGAGAATGTGTCTTAGATTTTAGGGGATCTTGGGAGAGACATATTCCCCTAGATGTGTTTTCCTAGAATAATAGTGAATAACCCTCGGTCTCCCTGAGAGGGGCGGTGAATCAGGGTGTCAACTTTTTCTCCTTTTTATTGGATCTTGTTCCCACGTTGGTAGGAAATTAATTAAACATGTATGATGGATATGTGTGGTAATTAAAACATTCACATGAAGAATGAAAACACATCACTTTTACTTGTTTCACCACTAAGGTCTATGTCCATGGAGCATACGCTGATAAGTTTTCGGTCGTACCTAATTCCACTAATCTTCACTAGCTATGGATTACAAGGTTTGGGTATAATCACTCTATCCCAAGAACACTTCCTTTACAAAAGTTTAGGGATAACTCACTGCTTCCCTCTGATCACTTACATTGACTCCCCCTGTATCACTAACCTAGGTGAAGTCACACTCAGCCTATGGATGTGAAATTCCCTTCATTGATTTGACATTAAATACTCTGTCCCTGTCTAGGCATGGGACTCTGCTTGCACCATAGACCTGATTTGATTCACTTTGAAATCCCTATTCACTGAAAACTGATATTCAAAAACTGATCTTCACGAAACCTCTATGCGAAACACCCACTTTCACAAAGCACCCCCAAACTTCCATTGCGAAGCACCCCTACCTTCACTAAACAAAATTGTCTTTGCAAAGCACCCCTGCCTTCGTAGAAAAAAAACTATCTTCGTGAAGCATCCTAGCCTTTGTAGAACAACCTTTGCGAAACTCACTGAGTTAATTCATAACACTTTATCTTTATGAAGTGCCTTTTATCAAATGAATGGGCATCAGTTAAGACTTAAAGTCTCTTTGCGATGCACCATCTCGTACATAATTCTTGTTTCACGAATCTCTTCACGAACTCAAAGCGTATCCATATTTTCCTTCAAAACATCAATGAAAATGAAGAGGGGTAGCCTCATATTTATAGGCTTGTCCATTTGTGAAGCCCCACATTCTCTTTTTGGATTTTCCAAAATGTCAAACATGTATTAACGGTGAGTCTCCCTTCGTAGAGAACCATGGAAATTATCTGTTCGCAAAGATCATCGAAATCACGGAGGCTTCCGTAAAAAACTCTTCATGGAACCCTTCATAACTGTAAAGCCTTCTATCAATAACCACAAATACCACCATCACTGATCACCAAGTTCTTCATGGTGCCCATCTGAATCGCAGAGAATTCTATCAACGATCTCAGAGACCAAAACTTGTAAATCACAAAGCTCTCCGTTAGTTATCTTTAAGTCTTTTCGAAACACAACTCGCAAATCTAATGTTTGAGAAAATCAATCCTCTTCCATATTTGAATAAATAATTCAAGAAAAAACAATTTTCACATTGAAATCCATCCTCCAAATTTTGGACCCCAAAAAATTGGCAAAAACTGTAAAACGACGTCATCTTCAAAATTGTTGCCTACTTGACCTATAAGATCCCTTTCCATGAAATCTCCATGATCATCCATTAGAGGATTGACAACAGCATCAAACCATACTTCCTTTCTATCAAGGAACAACCATGTTGATCCATAGTCATCTGCTTTCATCACAAACTCCTTCTACCATGATATATATCCTTTGATCAATCACCATCAGCATCGTCAGATTTTTCAAATCAAACCTGAATATGTTTGGCAGCACTTTCTTGCCTCTTTTCCTTCGTAAGGATTGTATCATAAATTCTCCAAACGAATTATGATATTTGTGAGATACAATTCAATAATGCATCGTCTAGTTTAGGACATTCTCATAATCCCAAGGATATCCTCAATTCTTCATCTTCACATAATTCCTTATGAAATACTGCATGTCTCCTCAAGTAATCTCTGGTATAACTCTGATTCCATAGTAAAGTATTTCATGACCTCCTTCAAACCATCAATTACTTTTTTGGATTATTAATTCCAAAGAACTAAAATCTTCTCTCTTCATCCGAAATTGGATGGCTCTTCAAACACCTTCAATGGTGTAGAAAATGTGTCACCATTGACACACATTCTTTCAAATAAAGACCATGTCAAAAATTGTCTAACAACCTATCTAGTTGAGTTGATTAAGAATGATATTTAATGATATTATTCCATAGACATTCTCTTGGAATCCACTATTATGATTCCATAACCATTATCCCGGAATCATCACTTCAACCAACCTCCATTAACTTTGGATCTACTTCTTCACATATTGAACAATATTAACAACATTTGACCACCTTTAACAACAAATACAACTCATACACAAAGGTGGTCCCAACAATATCTCCCTTTATATTTGTTGGCAATACTCAGCGTTCTCTCTCAAATGAATTTGTCAATGTCATTATGTAAATATTCATTCTCTATTACTGTTCCACTTTCATTTCATTTCACTTTATCTCCCCTTTATTGAAAATAAATACAAATTTCATGGGAAACGGGTATCAATCCATACTTAAGCAATGTGTCATCCATCATTTCACTCTAACTCTACTTAATCTATGCTCGTTTTAGAAAACAATAGGATTTCATCTATATAAAAAAGTTGTCCATTATCCCATGATCATGATACCTCATGTGATGAGAACTCATGTACTTGTCTTTAAGGGCCTTTCCAATTTTCTTATGTCACTAATTAAATTAGTTACTCCCCCTTTGTAAAATAATTTTTATTTTGAGTAACCGAGGATGATAGATTAAGAAATGACATATCTTTTTCAATGACATGACCTTCAGACAATCTTTAGAGTAATTGAATTTGATACCAACTAAAGTTGATACTAATTGAAATAATAACTCTGGTAGCACTACCACAAAACTGGGCAAGTCCAGCACCACTCCTTTATCAGTGATAACGAAAAAGCGCTGATAAAGGGTCCCTTTATCAGTGCTAAAACAACGCTGATAAAAGAACCCCTTTATCAGCACTTTTTTAGCGTTGATAAAGCCCCCCCTTTATCAGTGATTTTTTTAGCGCTCATAAAGGGCCCCATTTATCAGTGCTTTTTTTAGTAGCATTGATAAAGGGTTCGACTTCAAAAAAAATTAATTAAAAAAATATATTAATATATAATTATAAAAATATTGTTATATTGATATAAATATAATATATAATTTTTAAATATATTTTAGATAAGTATAAATATACATTTACACTTATTATACTTAATATATAAGATATTTAGTGAAAATGGATTATAATAAAATTAAAAAAATATTTTCAATTAATAATTTTCTAATTATTATAAAGTAATAGTCTTTTAATAAAAATTTGAAGACTAAAAAAATAAAAAAATTTAAAAAAAGATCCAAAATATGTTGAAAACGCAACTCAAACTTCAAACAGCCATAACTTTTGATCCGGGTGTCCGTTTGAGATCTACCACATATAAAATCAAAGTCTACGATGAGCTCTACATCACTGTGACCTAGGGGGGACCTGAGTCAAGGTTTTTTCGAGGCCAAAAGCGGCTTATATGGCCTTTAAAACTGAGTTTTTAGTCGGGGTACCCTGATTTTTTAACATTTTGTGGATTTTCATCCTTGTTTATGGGGGTGTTATTGGCTTTTTTTGGTGGGGACTGAATTTATTCCAAAGTATTACATTCATATTGATATTATGTATTTGAAATTTTATCTTTTTTTATAACGCACTGCTATTTATAATCAAATATATAACTATATGTACATATTTTTAATATATTCACACCTAAAAATTAATTTTTTTAAATAAATAAATAAAAATATTTACATATAAAATATATTAGCTTTATCTAAATAATAACTAATATCTATTTTATTTAAAATACCAATATATGAATATTTATATAACTATATATTAATATAACTATATATATTAATATAACTATATATATATTAATATAACTATATATATATATATTAATATAACTATATATATATATTAATATAACTATATATATATATATTAATATAACTATATATATATTACTATACGAATAAATATAACTAAATATGTGTATAAATAAATAGATATATCATGAATAAGAGAACAAATCAATATATGGTAGTGGAAAAGGCTTTAGGTGCGCAAGGGGAGGTCTCGAGATCAAATCCGGGTGGAGGCACGGGTGCGTGCAGAAGGGTGATTTAAAGGGATAGCGCTGATAAAGGGTGTAGGTGGTGCGGGCAGGCGCTAGGGGTGTGGGAAAGCACTGATAAAGGGGGGATCAAGCACTGTAAAAATCCCCCCCCGAGATTGGTAGTATTGTTTTTATTTTTCATTCTTTATTTTTTTTTATCAGCGCTAAAAAAAAGCGCTGATAAAATACCCTTTTATAAGCGCTTTATTTTAGCGCTGATAAAAGGGGTCTTTATCAGCGCTTTTTGGAGCGCTGATAAAGGGGACCCCCCCCCCCCCTTTATCTTCACTGGCATTAATAACGCTTTTTCTAGAATTTTTAATGTCCATTTTTAGCACTGATAAAATCCATATTTTTTAAAAATTATAAGATAAATACGAACAACAAACATTCTTTGAGAATAAATAAAATAACTTGGGAAGGACTTTTATAAGATAAAAAATATTAAAATAACATTTAAAATAATTAATTGTTTTTTTAAAAAAAATATTTCTTATGAAAAAGATAAGAATATTTAACTTTATTGTTAAAATCATCAAGAGTTAAAATCATTTGGAAAATAATTTCAAAAAACAATAAGGAAGAAACAGATTTCTAGGGAAATATGGGAATTATTCTAAAAAATTTCTAATTTTTATAGTGAATAAATTCATTAAATATGATTATTTAAAGTAAAAGTATCATGTTACCCAGATAAAAATAGAATTGTAAAAGAACCGGGTTAAAGAAAACAAGAATCAAAGAATGATGTTCTAGAAGAGGTGTAATAACTCAAAGATAAGAAATTTTAGTTATCTGAATACATTTCTACTTTAGTAACACTGGAATTCTAAACTATTGAAAAGGGATATCATTATGGATATGAAAATATCTTAAATTTCAAGATAAATATTGTAAAATAAATCTATTTACATCATATATACATTTTACAAAAAGAAAGAATGTAAGAATACACATCATATCTCAATGAATAAAAATTGAGATGAAAAATCCCACAGAAAATTGAAATCATTTGAATCAAAAGACCAATAAATAAAGAAAAATATATAAATATTTAAGAATAATTAATTGAATAAATATTTTAAACTACATTAATTTGGAAGTAAACACACTATGTGAATGATATTATGGTGCACAATATGAAGTATGTCTAAAGAAATCAAACCTTTGACAAAGAATACCTTACTATAATTCCTATCTACCACTAAAGAGAATTATTATCCAATATAACAACACTAAATATCATAATTAAATATTTAGATAATTTTTAAAATCTATAAACTTTTATAAATATTATTTTTAATTAATCTCTCCATGAACATTAGTAAGTTCTTATCATGTTTCAATATTGGGTGTGAGTAATCTCGACCATTTTGAACTAGTTTTATAATAGAAATGATATTCAATGATCATAAAAAAATGTTCAGAATTTCTATATCACAAAATTTAATATAAATTATGCCTTATAATTATTTATAATTTTATTAATTCATTATTTGAGAGTTTTTGTTATGTATAATAATGATGAAATCAGCGATGGAGATGTTTTTTTTATTTTTAATGAATGGTTATGGGTCCTAATTAAATAGTATAATATTTATGTAACCATTAAAGAAAAAAATAAAATTATTATTTACCTATTTTTATCATATATTATCAATTATTAAGTTCTCATATTCATCCACGATATTATTTTATAAATTTTTTAAAGTAGGTGGTCAGACTGAACAAACATAGACATACAATAATTATTGGATGAATATGAAGTGATTTAGTTGAAATATCATTGTTATAGTATAATAAGGATATTTTTTAGGTTTTATTGAAGTGATAAATTTTTATTTAAGGTAATTTTAAGAATATATATTATTTATAAAACTATTACATAATATAAATAAAATATTCTTTTTCTTAGAATGTTTATCTAATATTGTTGTATTTATAACACTCATTTGGGGAAATATTAAAAATTGGTTGTCTAATATGTCATAATATAATCATAATAATTTTATAAAGAAAATATTTATATATTAAATTCCCTATTATGACCATCTATTTATGTTGGTTATGGAAAAACATAAAACATAATGGAGGCAGTTTCCAGCATGTACAGATGAATGTCATTTTTATTTTACTTAAGAGAAAAGTTGATAGGTAGATAATAGTAATTAAATTTATATAAAAAAACTAAATATACAATAAATATATAATTAGTAATATAATATTATGAAAAATATATTTTAAAGTTAAATATAGAAAATAAATAATGTAATGACCCAGAAATTTCATAGAAATTTATTTCTTAAATTCCTGGGATATTAATGAGTCTGCAGTTTCTGACGATGCTTGATTCTGAGGTCCGGTGTGCCCAGAATCAATTTCTGAAGTTTTGTTCAGGTATGTTCAGTAAACATATGAGTGAGATTTTATATCTTTTGAACCAGTGCTCGGAACTGAAATCCGAGGGAACCGTTGAACTCGTAGCACCTGTATTCTCTTAAGAATACTTTCATTTCGACGGAAGTGAGTCGAGGATAAAAGTTAGTTTTTTGGTTTTCTTTAAAAAAATAATAAAATAAAGAGTAAAACTTTATTTTATTTTTGAGGCGCCATGTGAGTGATGGTAGTTGGAACCTCCACTTGGGAGTTGATGGTGGGACCTCCATACCCCAACCTCCCATGAGAGGTTATGGTGGTGGGGCCCACCCGAGCATAACCTCCCGCGAGAGGTTATGATGTGGGGACTAGCCGAAACCCATAAACTCTCTATTAAATGATAGGGGTGGGGACCACCCAACCCCTATTGATAATGGAAGATAAAACCTCCTACCTCTCCCTATTTAATGAGGGAGAGCCTCTTGCCATCCACCTAATTAAATGTGACACCTCTCATGAATTTAATTAATAGGGGCCCACTCACTTAATTCTTCAATTTTGAATTACATGCCAACATAATAATAGGAAACCCCTCCTATTATTTTTGTTGGCACAATATTCTTTTTGGTGGAGGCTTTGAGAGGAAAGATAGGGAGAAAAGAACCCAATGAAGAATGTGAAGAACACGAAGAATGCCGGCGACGCTCTTTTTTCTTCGACTTCTTCCCCATCCACCTACCGATCAACCCTCCGCAACATCGTCAACGAACTGACACAACTCGAAATTGAGGATGTACAGTGGATGTGATGAACGATGGCCGGCTTTGACTTCCTTCCATGACTCCTTCAAAAAATGATGAGCATCGAGTGACAAATCATAAGGTAGGGGGATTTGAGTTGAATTAAGTATGAGTTTTTACACTCCGTTCGTCATTATTTTGTTGTGCTCCTTGTCGTCAATTGATATCATCTTAATGAGGAGGGCTTGGACTGAACGAACATGGTCCAAACCTCCCCCCTTGTTGTTGTTCTCATTGTTTTGACGACGAAGGTGAGCAATGACGGCCGACATCGGACCGACTGTGAAGGAACCAGTGGCAAGGCCGCCGGGTCGCCAAGAGGGCGTGGCACCACCGTGCCGTACAGAAGGAGAGTCGTGCCCATGATGGGCCATCGCAGAGGCGCGTGTTGCCATCGCACCGTGTGGAGGCCAGCAGATGGTCGCAGGTAGTGCGGACCGCGGCGGAGGGGCGCGACACCATCACGCCGCACCGGCAGAGTAAGGAAGCCGTGGACAGGGCGGGCCGCGGCGGAGGGGAGAAACGCCGTCGCGCCGCACCGTGGTGTGAAGTGGTTGGCTGCTAAGGCTATCCGGGAGGTGCGGGACCCCGTCAGGTCCCACGTGTGTTGGACCGGCACCACCTGGTGCCGGTTTGGTCTCACACTCGAACATCAAAGCTGTTCGGGTGCCAGGGGGCACGCGCCTCCCCCCTGGGCGTGGCTAGGGCAGGATGTCGGTCTGCCTTCGGCAGGGCCGCCCTCGGCTGGGCCAACCTCGGCCTGGGCTGCCATCGACTAGGCCGCCATCATCCGGGCCACCATCGCCCAGGCCGCCCTCAGCCAGGCTGCCACCGTAGGCCAGGCTGCTTCATCGGACCAGGTCGGACTGGACCAGACCCGTTTGGCCAGTTTACACATTTGTTCCCAAATCTTGGGCTACGAGTGTCCGATCTACAAACCGTTTGCAGTGATGGAAATATTAGAGGGAGACAGTTCTATTGGAATACCTTACTTGAGTTTTGTACATAGTTGTAGTATGGTCGGGTTGGTTTGAACATAAAAACCAACTGGGCCCCTGGAACGGAAATGCCAATAACTCACAGACCAAGCGTCTGATTGACGCACCGTCTGTTGAGTTGGAACCCTTAAAACATGGTGATCCTTTGGGTTACTCATTTCTGGAGTTTTTTTGGAATTATAGGTATTATTTATATGTCTAGGTAATATTCTATAGAACTCAAGTGCAACGGGTGCGAGGAATCCAGTGGGTGAAAGTGAGGCAGAGGTTGGAGACAGATCAAATGGGGGACATCACTCCACGATCCTGTGTGGGTTAGTGCATAATGATCCTGTGTGGGTCAGATCCTATGTGGGTCAGTGCTCAATTATCCTATGTGGGTCATCAAAAACTGATCCTATGTGGTTCAGCACTCAGTGATCCTGTGTGGGTCAGCGCATACTGATCCTGTGTGGGTCAGCGCTCAGCGATCCTATGTGGGTCAGTGCATACCGATCCTGTGTGGGTCAGATCCTATGTCGGTCATTGTGGGGGTTATTACCTATCGATCCTATGTGGGTCAGACTCCGTATGGTCTGAAGCAGTGCCTCTTGGCAGAATAAGATGATCTAGCTTTGCGACTAATCATCTGTACTTCTATACTTCATTGAAAAATCCTGGTTTTGAGCTGAGTCATTGAATTTTGTGTTTTCCTCTTGATTGAGATGGGTTTCTAAATAACTTAGGTATATGTATGGTCATATACCTAAGTAAGGTTTATCTGTTGTTTTCATACTTTTTGGTTATCCTTGTTGTATTTTGGTGAGACCTTGAGGGTTTTGGGGTCTCTATTGAGTATCATTATACTCCCCCCTGCATGGGCTATGCTCGCATCTCATTGTGTTGGTTGCAGATGACGGAAAATGCTGATCAGGGTAGAGAGTAATAGAATGGAATGGTACCCAGAGGTGTAAAACTCAGTGATATGTACACGAAGCGGATGAATAGACTTGGGGTGCTGAGGAGGCCATCTATACCTCCCCTCCAGATGGAACCTCAGTGGATGAACTTGTAGCTGCTTTACTTCTTTTCTTCAGTTGTACTAGAATTTCAGTTGTATTGTACTTTACTGTTGGGCTTGTATTTCTGAACCACTTTAATTTTAACACAATATTTTGTGTACAGTTTTTATAATTTTTTTACTTCCAGTTGTATACTCTGTTGTGTTTGTTTACTGTTATAAAGGCAATGCCTTCCCTACTTAGAGATTATGCCTTTGGTGCTAGTCACCAGCCCCTGGACTATGGAAGGCGGGCTTGGGTTAGTCACGATACGGGCCCCAGGGGGATGGGTCGTGACAAATTGGTATCAGAGGAGTTGGTTCTACCACATAACTGAGGACTCTGATCTTTCTTTTCTGTGAAGCAATAGTGTTAAGAGTACTAAATGTGGTTTTTAGTTCAGGGAATCCAGTGTTGGTGGGGCGACCGACATATCCATACACTAAGACCCTAACTAATGATTTCTGACTTAGTGCATGAAAACACTGACTGCATGCATGTCTTTAAAAGTTTTCTTAAATCGGCTCAAGCAGGTCAGCTCACCAGGTATAAATCTTTTGACCATGTCGCATCTGTTTCTTTCAGGATTCCTCCCTGTAGACGACCAGTTAGAGCCCCGAGAGTCATACGTACTGACAACCCACCAAGCGACATGGCCTCGGTATAGGGCCCTCTTCTAGTTGAGGCACCAACGGGGGCACCAGCGGTACCACTTCCCGTTGGGCCACCAATGCCACCAGCCCCAGCAGCAGACGATGCATGCCACTTGAGCACGTAGTAAGAGTTCTAGTGTCAGAGGCCACCCAGGTTATAGGGAGAGATGGACCCACAAGCGGCTGAGGATTGGCTGGAGGCTATAGTGAGAGTCTTCAGGTTGGTAGGGACACCGGCAGACCTCATGGTGATTCTTGATGTGAGTCTCTTTCAGGCAGCAACAGACAGATGGTAAAGCCTGATGGGCCAGGTTCACGATGTGGCGACACTACTCTGGGAAATCTTTGAGAGCCTATTATGGACAGAGTTTCTTCCAACCACACTTCAAGCGGTGCAGATATAGGATCTACTTCATCTGCAGTAGGGTAGCATGACAATAGTACAGTACTCAACGAGGTTCACTAACCTCTCATCCTACTCCACATATATGGTGTGGTACCCATTCTTCAGGGCCCGGACATTTGATCAGGGGCTTAGGAGAGAGATCAGAGCCTCAATAATCTCTCTCAATATACTGACGTAGGAAGGGGTGTTATAGAGAGCCCTACTAGTAGAGAGTTTCCTTTCATAGTAGTCACCAACAGCGAGACCCACTACTAGTCGACGTGCAGCGGAGTCTTCTTCAGCTGACTTTCGACACGTAGAGGTCCAAGAAGACCAGACCCACAGGTGGTCAATCGTATGACTCATGATCAGTTTTGTGGGGCACACAGAGAAGAGACTTACCTTCCAGGAGTAGGAAGTGTTACTCATGCGGTGGGAAGGGTCACATGGCACGTGACTGTCCGACCCGCCTTATAGACGATCAATATTCTGTTAAAGGACCTCCCAGACAGAGGCATAGATTCGATCGAGGCGGTCTGCGGGGTGAAGGTGGACATGGAAGAGGAGCTGGTTGAGCATTTGGCGGTGGACGACGTTTCGAGGTGTTGCCACCACCACCACCAGGAGGTCCACCCTGACTGTAGGGAGCTGGTGGAAAGGGGAGCGCTCAGCTTCAGGTAGCTGAGGCATACGACTATGGAACTCCGAAGATGATTCGAGGTATGATCTGTGTCTACTCCACCTTAGCTTCAGTTCTTATATACACAAGTGCCAGTCACTCTTTCATAGCCACTCCCTCTTTCGGAGCTTGGATATTCTGACGGAGCTGTTGGCTCGATCCTTACTGCTAGAGACTCCTATGGGAGAAAACTCAATGATTACACACTAGTGTTGGAAGAGTGACCTTAATCTAGGAGGCGAGAGCTTCGACTGGGATCTCCTCGTAGCGGCATCGAGGCCTTATGACATCATCTTGGTTATGGACTGGTTATCTACAGTCCATGCTCATATTGACTATATTAGGTGCAAAGTGCGGTGTTTCCGCACGGGTGGTACTAGGATTACCTTCACCAGTGAGAATGTTTTTTTTGTAGCATAGGATGAGCTTAATCGGAGGAGGGTGAATGTGATCACTCATCATTTGGCCTACCTTACCCTCAGAGAAGTTGATGTGGAGAGTCTTAGTTATCCTATAGTGGTGGACCAGTACATGGATGTTTTCCCTGATGATGTTCGTAGACTACCTCCTCATGGAGAGGTGGACTTCTACAATGACCTGTACCCCAGGATGTCATTGATATCTACTCCAGCATATCGGATGGCTCCTGCTAAGATTCGTGAGCTGTGGGTATAGCTAGAGGACTTGCAGGGGAAGAGATTCATCTGGCCTAGTGTTTCTCCCTGGCCAGACCCGATTCTATTCACCAAGAAGGCGGATGGGATCTTGAGGCTTTGTGTTGACTACTGTCACCTGATCCAGGTGACCGTGAAGAACAAGTATCCACTCCTAAGGATTAACGACCTCTTTGATCAGCTCAAGGGAGATCGATGGTTGTTGAAGATAGACCTCATATTAAGATATCACCAGTTCAGAGTTCGAGATGATGATGTAAAGATAATTCCCTTTAGATGTCGGTATGGCCACTATGAGTTCTTGGTTATGTCCTTCACCATAAACAATGCTCTAGCAGTGTTCATGTGTCTCATGAACAATAAATTCAAGCCATACCTCGATCAATTTGTCATAGTCTTCATTGACGACATTCTAATCTATTCGACTACTGAGGAGGAGCATGACTACCATATGCAGGTAGTACCGGACACACTCCGAGAGCACCAGCTTTATGGTATGATCTCGAAGTGATAGTTTTGGATTCAAGAGGTTCACTTCACAGGACATGTCATCTCAGAGCCTGGAGTTGCAGTAGATCTGGAAAATATTGAGGTGGTACTTTCTTAGGAGCCACCCAGGAGTGTGATGGAGGTATGGAGTTTCTTGGGCTTGGCTGGATACTATCGGAGGTTCATTCCAGACTTTTCCATAGTTGCAACACCACTCTCAACCTTGACGAAGAAGGGGAAACCCTTCGTGTGGTCAGAGAGATGCCAACAGAGCTTTTAGGAGCTGAGGCAGATGCTGACTAGTGCCCCCATCTTGAGGCATCCAGAGGAGGGTGTAGGGTAGATAGTTTACTGTGATGCATCAGGGACTCGGCTTGGGTGTTTCTTGATGCATGAGAGAGCGGTGATCACATATGGTTCTCAGTAGCTGAGACAACACGAGCATAACTATGCTACCCATGACCTGGAATTAGCAGCAATGGTCTTCACCTTGAAGATGTGGGGGCACTATCTGATGGGAGAACATTTTACTGTGTACTCCGATCACAAGTTTCTTAGGTATATCTTCTCTCAGAAGGACCTAAACCTGAGACAGTGAAGATGGCTTGACTTTCTCCAAGACTATGAATTTGAGATAGTCTATACTCCTGGGAAGGGGAACGTTGTTACAGATGCTCTTAGTAGAAGATCTGGCACACAACTGCTAAGAGAGGCAATAGAGCAGTTGGCTGCCTTGCAGATATCTGTTGTAGATAGGGGTGGAGTAGCCTATCTACAGTTTCTTACAGTCACACCTCCACTTCTTCAGTGAGTCATGGAGGCGCAGCGTGGAGGCACTGACTATGAGACACAACATGCTCATATATCCATAGGGCTGGCACCTGATGGATTTTCTGAGGGTGGGGAGCATTTCATCCTCTTTAGAGGAAGAACTTTGGTACCAGTTGCACTTCAGGAGGACATATTGAGGGAGTTACAAACTTCCCCATTATAATTACATCAAGGAGTGGTGAAGATGTATCAGGACCTCAAACGACAGCACTGGTGGCCAGGTATGAAGAAGAAAGTAGAAGTGTTTGTCTCAAAATGCCTCACTTGTTAGAAAGTAAAGGCAAAGCACCAGGTACCAGCATGCTTGGTTCATCCCTTAGAGGTCCCATAGTGGAAGTGGGATGGGATATCTTTGGACTTCATGATGAATCTTCCACGTACATCCAGGAGTTACAACTCAATTTGGGTGATCTTTGACCGACTCACCAAGTCAGCCCTCTTCCTACCGATCAGAGAGCAGGGCTCAGTAGAGAGCTTGGGATGCCTCTATGTGCAGGATATTATGCTTTTAAATGGAGAAACTTCTTCTATTGTCACTGAACATGATGCACAGTTTACTTCCCAGCTATGGAAGGGGTTGTAGGAGGCTTTTAGGATACAAAATCGCTTGAGCACCGCCTTCCATCCTCAAACAGATGGCCAGACTGAGCGGACCATTCAGAACCTCAAGAACATGCTCCATGCATGTGTCCTCGACTTTGATCACAGATGGGTGGATCACTTGTCTTTGGTGGAGTTTTCCTACAACAACAGCTATCACTCCACCATTGGTATGGCACATTTTGAGGCCTTGTATAGTTGACCTTGAAAATCTCCACTGTGCTAGAAAGACCCAGGGGAGTCAACAATAATGGGAAAAGAGATGGTACATGCTACCATAGAGAAGGTTCAGATTATCCAAGAGAAAAACAAGACTACACAGAGTAGGTATAAGTCGTATGCTGACTGGAGATGGAGACCTCTGGAGTTTGAGGATGGAGACCACGTCTTTCTACGGGTCTCACCTCGATGTGGCTTATAGAGATTTGGTCAAGGCGGGAAGTTATCTCTGCGATTAATCATACCTTTCCAGGTCCTTAATAGAGTAGGTGAGGTGGCTTACCACCTAGCTCTTCCACCTCAGTTGCACCGGGTGCACGACGTTCTCCATGTATCTCAGCTGAGGAGATACGTGCACGACCCATCCCACATCATCAACCATGGAGAGCTGGACATCGATGACGGGGAGACATTCATGGAAGTTCTAGTGGAGATTGAGGATTGGCAGGAGTAGGTCCTATGTGGATGATCAATACCTCTGGTGTGCATTCATTGGAATCTTGAGAACCTCCGGGAGAGAACATGGGAGTGAGAGGCTCAGATGCATGCTCAATACCCCCTTTTGTTTCCTTAGTGTGAGTTGTAGCTTATGTGGATGTAAAGACCTAAGGTGGGGATAATTTAAGGACCTAGAAACTCTGTGGAGTTTTTTCCATAAATTCAGGGGATTTTTACGAGTCCGTAGTTTCGAACGGCACTTGATTCCGAGGTCCGGTGTACTCGTAATCAATTTTTGATGTTTTATTTGGGTACGTTTAGTAAACGTACTAGCGTGATTTTATATCTTTTGAACCGGTGCTCGGAACTGAAATCTTATGGAACCGTTGAACTTGCAGTGCCAGTATTCATTAAAGAAAACATTCACTTTGATGACAGTGAGTCGAGGATTAAATCTAGTTTTGGGGTTTTATTTTAAAAAATAATAAAATAAAGAGTAACAATTTATTTTATTTTTGAGCTTCCATGTGAGTGCGTGTAGTTGGATCCTCCACTTGGGAGTTGATGGTGGGACCGCTACACCCCAACCTTCCATGAGAGGTTATGGTGGTGGGGACCACCTGAGCATAACCTCCTGTGAGAGGTTATGACGTGGGGACCACCTGAAACCCATAACCTCTCTATTAAATGATAGGTGTGGCGACCACCCGATCCCTATTGATAATGGAGTAAAAAACCTTCCACATCCCCCTCTTAAATGAGGGAGAGCCTCTTGCCATCCACCTAATTAAATGTGACACCTCTCACGAATTTAATTAGGTGGGGACCACTCACTTAATTCTTCAATTTTTAATTACATGCCAAAATAATAATAGGAAAACCCTCATATTATTTTGGCAGGCATAATATTATTTTTAGTAGAGGTTTTGAGATGAAGTATAGGGAGAAAAGCTCCCAATGAAGAACATGAAAAATGCCGACAACACTATTTCTTCTTCGAATTCTTCCCCGACCACCTACCGATCAACCCTCCGCAACTTCGTCAACGAACCGATGTAGCTCAGAATTGAGGATGTGCAGTGGATGTGACGAACGATGATATCCTCCGACTTCCTTTCATGACTCTGTCAATAAACGATGACCGTCGAGCGACAAATCATAATGTGGGGGGATTTGAGTTGAATTATGTATGATTTTTTACCCTCTGTTCTTAGCCGTTTTGTTTTGATCCTTGTTGTCAATTGATATCATCTAAACGAGGAGGGATCGGACCCTGAAAACATAGTCAAACCCTCCCCCATGTTGTTGTTCTCGTTGTGTTGACGGTGGAGGTGGAGCAACGATAGCTGGAATCAGGCTGACAGTGATGGAACCGGCGGCGCAAGGCCAACGGGTTACCAAGAGGGTGCGGCACTGTCGTGCGGTGTGGAAGGAGAGACGAGGATAGGACAGGTCGTGGTGGAGGTGCACAACACCGTAGCGCCACACAGAGGCCAGCAAAGGGCCGCAGATAGGGCGGGCCGTGGAGGAGGGGCGCAGCGCCGTTGCGCCGCGCTGTGGTGTGGAGCGGCTGGCCGCTCGGACCAGACGGGAGGTGCGGGACCCCATCGGGTCCTGTGTGTGCTGGACAGGTGCCACCTGGCACCAGTTACGGCTCACACCTGAATGACAGAGCCGTTCGGGTGCCAGGGGGCACGCTCCTCCCCCCTTGGCGCGGCACGCGCTGGCCGCTGGGCTGCCCTTGGGCCGAGCCACCTTCGGCTGGGCCACCCCTTTGGGATGGGCCTCCCCCTTGGGCCAGGCCACTTCCTCAGACCGGGTTGGACCCACAGACCGGGTCGGACCTCAGTACGGACCGAGTCGGTTCTACTGGGTTGGACCGGACCTGTACCCGTTTGGCCAGTTAACACCTTTTTGCCCAAATCTTGGGCTACGGGTGTCCGATCGACGAACCGTTTGCGTCGATGGAAAGATTAGAGTGATATGGTTATATGGAATACTCCACTTGATGTTTGGACATAGTTGGAGTACGATCGGGTGGGTTTGAACCTAAAAACCAACTAGGCCCCTGGAACAGAAATGCCAATAACTCACAGACCGGGCGTCCGATTGACGCACCGTCTGTCGCGTTGGAACCCTTATGACATGGTGGTCCTTTGGGTTACTCCTTTGTGAAGTTTAATGGAAGTTAAGTTATGACTAATGTCTGAAGTGTAGATTCTACAGAACTCGAGCGCACCAGGTGCGAGGAATCCAGTGGCTAATAGTGAGGCAGAGGTTGGAGACAGATCATACGGAGGTCAACACTCTGCGATCCTGTGTGGTTCAGTGCATACTGATCTTATGTGGGTTAGATCCTATGTGGGTTAGCGCTCAACAATCCTGTGTGGGTCTGTGCCTACTGATCCTATGTGGGTCAGCGCTCAGCAATCCTGTGTGGGTCAGGGTATACTGATCCTGTGTGGGTCAGTGCTCAGCCATCCTCTGTGGGTCAGCGCATACCCATCCAGTGTGGGTTTGATCCTGTGTGGGTCATTACGGGGGTTTGTACCTATCGATACTTTGTGGGTCAGACTCCGTATGTTCAGAAGCAGTGCCTCTTGATAGAAGAAGATGATCTATCTTCGTGACTAATCATGTATACTTCTATACTTCACTGAAGAATCCTGGTTTTGAGCTGAGTCAATGACTTTTGTGTTTTCCTCTTGATTGAGATGGGTTACTTAATAACTTAGGTATATGTATGGGAATATACCTATGTAAGGGTTTTCCATTATTTTCATACTTTGTGGTTATCCTTGTTAAATTTTGGTGAGACCTTGAGGGTCTCAGGGTCCCTAATGAGTATCGTTATACTCACCCCTGCACGGGCTATGCCCACACCTCATTGTGTTGGTTGCAGACGACGGACAACGATGATTGGGGTAGAGAGTAGCAGAACAGGACGGTACCCGGAGGTAGACCACTCAGCGAGACGTATATAGAGCATACATACTGACTTGGGACGCTGAGGAGGCCATATGTACCTACCCTTTAGGTGGGAACCATGGTGGACAAACCTATAGCTACTTTACTTCTTTTGCTCAGTCATACTATCATATTAGTTATATTTTACTTTACTATTGGGCTTGTATTTCTAGCTCCCTTTTCTTTCAGCACTCTCTTTTGTATACAGTTTTTCATTGTGTTTTTCTTCAAGTTGCATACTCTGTTGTGTATGTTTGCTGTTATAAAGGCAATGCCTCCCCAGTTTAGGGATTTAAACCTTTATTGCTAGTCACCATCCCCTGGACTATGGAAGGCGGGCTTGGGGTAGTCACGATACGGGCCCTGAGGGATGGTTCATGAAAAATAATTTCATGAAAAAGTTTGTACTTAGGTTTATAACATGAGATTCCTCTAGGAACAATCTTTCAAAGTGGAGGCCTTAATTCAACTAATTGAGAACATCATATTTTCAAAATGAGGTATATTTATAGGAGGATAAATTTGTAGTGTTTAAGAATGAAATTATAGGGTATAAGTTTGTTATGATATAATGAAATTGATATGCTTTTATATGTTAAGAAAAATAGAATTTTCATATATACACCTTGATTTTCAATAATAGAAGACTATTCCAAGGTAATAGTTTCTAATGTTCAGAAATAATTGAATGTGTGAAAATTTAAGGTCTATAATCCTCTTATATATATATATTGGAGAAAAATGGGTGTTTTTTGTATTTATATCATGGTTTTTTTTAACTTTTACAATAATTATCTTACAATATGACAACTAATTTTTAAGCTCCGTAAATAATTTAAACAAATAAAACTAATATCAAAATTACTAAACAATTATAAATAAATATCATAAAAAAATTTCAATTTTTTTATCTGTGAGAAAAGAAAATTTTAGAATTAACACACAAAGTGAGTAAACAAAGTTTTTTTTAAAGTATGTTTTAAGTATAGGATTTATGTGATGGATTAAATTGTCAATATTATTTATTTTGATAAATTGAATTGTATTGTTGAAAAAAAAATTACATATCATACACTAAAATCAAAGAATTAATTATTTAAAAATAATATTTAATTGATTAAAAATATAATTTTTTATTTTATAATATTATTAATGATCTTAAAATGATAATCATAGATTTTTTAAATTCAGTGTAGTATTTTTGTATAAATAACCATACTTCCTAAATAAATTTTGGATAATAATTTTAATTTCATAAATTTTTAATTTATACTTTCCTCTTATTATAGTAATAAACACTATTTGTATTTCAAATTTTATTTTTCACTACTCAATGAAAAATCAATTATAAAAAAACCCAAAAAATCACTCTAATGTAATTTTAATATGATAATTTAAAAATTGAATTTTATTTTAAAAAATTAAAATTATATGATTTATAGACATAATTTTTAAATAACTTTTCTTTCAGAAAACATATTTTTTAAAAATAAACTATTTAATCTTTATTTGTTGGTAATCCTATATTATATGTATTTAATTTTTATTAAAATATTTTTATATTGTATTGGTATTATTATTATAAATTTTAATTAATAATATTCATCAAATTTGTTCTGGATCTTTTGTTCAATGTTTCATGTGGTGAAATATATTGAACATAATATATATTTCTAATATATTTATAATTGTTCTAAAATCAAGGGGAATTACATTCTCCTCCCCTCATATAATTTAATTGCTAAAAATTTTAATTTTCCCTTAATGATTACTATACCTATGAGTATCTGAAAGATATTCAAGACTCAAGATATAACTTTTAAAGAAAGAAAAAAAATTATATCTTAGGGTAGACTATGTGACATACCATTTCTCTCATAATAATGACATATTAAAATTCCCAACCATTTAATCCAAAAATTCCTCTATCGATAAGTTTTAGGAGTTTCAAGAGACATACCTTTTATAACATTATATTCATGATAAAATTTCCAACCAAATATTGAAATAAAAATGATAAAAATAATATAAAATAGAATTAGATAAAATGATCATAGGAATATGAAAAATAAATCCAGATTTTACAACATGATGCAATATTATGGGTCCAAACAGATAGTGACATGACTTTATATGCATCTCCCTATATGCAAGAGGCTACTGACTTGAAGAGTAATTCTGAATTATATCAGTGGGGATACTATACCCTCAGTATCATATCATTTCCATACATAATAAATATAATAATAATAATGTAAATAAATAATTAGAGTATAATATAGAAACTGACTAAATGATAATTCATTCATATAATAAGAATAAAGAGAGAACCCAGAGTGGAAAGACAAAAAATGTGTAAAATCAAAAAAAATATAAATAAAATGTTTTGGAATCATCTAGATTCAATATTGGTCTACCACCAACTCTATGATCCACTAATCATCTAATATAATTGGGACCCATGACCTTAATCGAATCCTTATACATAGAGTCTACATGTGTAATAAAATTCCATTTCATAGCGTGATTAATAAATCCTAGTATAACACTATGAGTATTTCCTTAAAAATATGTACCATTAATTATAGGAGACTACTTGATAATCATTCAAAAGTTAAGCATGATTAGTTAGGAGTAGTGTCAGAAGGAGTGACATCCTGAGACATTTCTTAGGGTGCGTGTGAGTGAGGAAAATGAACACTAAAATAACTTTCATTAGGCTATTTTTTTAGTCATTAGTTAGAAATATAACCATAGTGTGTAATAGTATAAGGTGTTATAGGATACAAATGACTTAATTATAGGAGATAAATGGGATTAGATAACTAGGTTCATGGCCTGAGGAGGTTAAGTCATGAAAAAAATTTAATAGTGTGTAACATCCCTTATTTTATTTGATGTAAAAAATATTTAGTTACCAGTATAATTTCATAGTTTTTCCATAATATGGTTTCTTAAAAAGTATACGGAGTATATGAGGGTGTTTGGGGCTTTTTCATATCCAAAATTTATATTTTATGGGAAGCAGAATAGAGGTGTATTATTAGATCATAGTTGGGTCTAACCCTGTACCTCAAACTATGAGGTCCTATAAGGGTGATCCATGGTTTTCTTAATCCATGAATAGGGGCCGTAGGATGTGCAATGATATACTAGAGGGTGTGCATGGTATGTGTATTATTTTTCTAACCATTCTCTATAGGTCGTGCGAGGTGTGTCCCCTAGGTATTGGGGTGGGGGTACGTTTGGCACATAGTTTGGCCAACAAAGTGACCAAACCATGAACCCTTTAATTACTAGAGAAAATAACGATTTAAACCAAATTATTTTTTGACTCTAGGACTTTATTCCCCACATTTATCATTCATACAATTCCATATCAAATGAATCACCACCTTCATGACCCTCCCTAGACATTGAAGCCATTTTGTCACCCAAAATCTATTTTCTTCACCATCAATTGCATTGGATTGCTAATGGTAAGCAACCAAATCAACTTATTTCATATAATTTTTTATCTCTCTATCCCCTACACTATTTTGGTGTGAGATCATATTCTCTATTTTCATGGATTTTCTCTATTTTTCCATTTTCACATATTCTAGCTTGATTCAAAGGATGCTACTAGATGAGGAGAGTACTACAGAGTTAGTTATGTGGTTGAGTTAATTTCCATAAGAGTATCATTGTATTTTATCATGAACCATTCTTTATCAAGCCAGACTCCTTTGGTGTCACCTCTATAAATCATATTAAATTAAATTTATTGTCTTTCCATGATTAATATGGTCTTATCTTTTGGTGAAACAACATCGTTGATTGATCACCTTGATAAGAGACACCCTTATGGATGTGCTCTTCCTAAAAGGATTAAAAGCATATTGTTTCGAATGAAGTTACACCACCATTTTTTTGTGTGATTTACCTTGTAATAAATACATTTGAATGTGAAATGATCCAAGGAAAAATTATTGTCCATGTGTAAGGAACTTATTCCTCATGCCATAGCTATAATTACTTAGATAAAAAAAATCCCAATATGATTAAAGTATTATAGTATGAACACTTAATTAAAATGGTATGATTTGTTGATAACTATAACATCCCTCCCTATCAATCTAAGGGAAATAAAAGGGTTCCCGTATTTATGGATTCCTTGGACAAGATCATTATTATTTATAATTAGAACTTATTATGGATGATAAATACATATAGAGAGATACATGGATTATTTGTTGAATGCATTAGATGGGCTCAACAAGTGGATTAATTACCAACCCATTAGCAATACCAATTCTCTAGGGGAGTCACCATGGATTTTCTTAGTGGATACATGTTTATACCATGAAAATAATGATACTCAGTACCCTATATAAGGTACATGGTATGGGAGCATAGGGTCGTGATTTTCACCATAATGAGGGTGATACTTTGTATTCTACTTACGAATCTCCTTGGATGAACTCTTATGATGATAGGTATTTATATTTCATCTAGAATAATACTTGGATTCCTTTTTATAGATGTCATTGGATGGGATTATTATTCTATTAAATTCTAAGGATGTCTTGAAGTAAAGCTTGAGTGCTAGTTATAAATTCCAGGAGTTGAATGCCATGTCAAGGAACATTCTTGGGTTTCGCCCATGTTTACACTTTCCTGAGATGACCTAGTTATGGTTACCAAACATGTATTGTAGAAAAATTATGATATATATATATATAAATTTATAGATATACTATATCTGTACAGGTTGAGCTCGGTTCAGATACATTAAGATTAGACCGATGTAGGTAGTGTCATTCAGGTATCCCATGAGGGACCAAGTCCGAATTTATTATTTATTTTTCTACATTACATTTATCAGGAACCTGCACACAACTCATTTTAAATTTACAGACTAGATCTTCCTAGACACCATTGGTGGTGTACAAATGAGTATATATCACACCATGTTTTGATTCCCATGGTAATGAAACAAACTTCATTACTATATGTGTGGAAAAGGGAAGCATCCATCTTCTGAGGCTTGATATTTTGTGTTATGATGGAGTACATGAGCAGAGGACTAAGACAATGCTCATGATTCTAATAGAGGTATATTTTGGTCTTTTTTTATATATTTATCATTATGTTTATTCCTATTATTTCTATCCCATTTACCTTTTTTTTATAAAATCATGGTATTATTATCATTTTTATATATGATATTGATTCAATGTTAGACAATTTTTTATATTGGATGGTTAATTTTTTTTTATTAGTTTTTTATTACTATTTCCACTACATATATTTATTGTTTACCATAGTTCTACACTCATATAATGTGGTCCTAGTCTTCCCACATACATACCCTAGGCCTTATCTACTAATTGGAAGCCTCTAGTGTATAGGGTTATGCGTTTGAGGTTAGGTGGCTAATTGGATCAGGGCATCGCTTAGTGGATTTTAGATCAAGATTCTACAAAGTGGTATCATATGTGGTTTTTTGTCTTACTATTGGGTATTAGACAAGAGGCTAGGAATGTATTGGATTTTTTTAATGTTCCTATTCTTGGGAGTAGTTATCCTATATATAGGAAAAAATAAAGGTTACCTAGGATGGGATATTATTGGTCAAATTTATTCTATTTACAATTGTACAGATTTAATAATTGGCTGAAACACTTGTTTTGTGACATTATCACTATTGATATTTTTATTTATATGGAATTAATTTTTCTTTTAATATGTATATAAGGAGGTATCATCCCATGCATCGCATTTGGCACTTAAGGACTCACATGAAAATCATTGTGAAATGATATATTTATATTATTAAGTTCATTTCTTATGTTTCCTATGATTTTTGTAAGTTCCTAGATTATTGTATATATAAATATGGTAAAATTTCTATCAGGGATAACATAATTGGATTGATTAACATGTCTACATCAATATAAATGGAGTTTTTCTTTATATATTGATTATAAAACCTTAATTAACTAATTATGTCATGTTTGAGCCAAGAACCAGTAATTCTATGGGTTAAAACACCACTTAATTTGATTAAATAAATTATAACTACAATTTATGAAGCATGCACTTCTATAAATTATGAATGGTAGTTCATTAAATCAAATCACTATACATGATCTTTTACATCTAGATAATGGACATAAAGGTCATATCGTAGTAACTTCAGAAACCAATTGAAATTTATAAAGTGGATGGGACTTTATAAATTGGGAATGTTGATGCATTTAACTGGATATGATATGTTTATATATGTAAATAAGTATTAACATTAATAAATTTAAAATTTAAAGTAAAACAGATATTTCTAAGTGGGGATTCTAATTGAAAAGTAATGAGTATTTTTCTCTATACCATGCTATTGATACTCCATATACCAGAAACCTTATGGTGTTATGTAATACCTTGAACATGTCTTGTAACTGGTGTGATCTTTCTTATAACAATGAGTTGGATTTAGAAGTAGGAAGATAGGTGTGACTTGGTTATAGGAAGGTTTTTTACATATCCTTTTATTTTTTTATTGATCCTATATATAATTAAATAATATTTTATGTATGTGTTTGTTAATTTTAGAGTTATTCTACCATGATTTCCTTGAGTTGTGTTCTTGGAGGTTGGAGACAACCATGCTCTAAAAGGGGTGGGACCTAAACCACCAGTATTACTGCCAGTAGTTCTACTGGAGGCACATACTGTTCTTTCTCTGCTGGTCATTGATTCTCAGTTCTAAGAATGATTTTTATGCTTTATGATGTCTGTATTGGGAGCTCCATGTCCTACCCCTACTGTAGAAGAATTAACATTGGAATTATGGAATCATTATCCTCCCACATTCTTCAGTGATAGAGGTCCTCAAGATGTAGAGTCTTGGATAGAAGCCATGTATTTTTATCTTCAAGCATAAAAAATTTGACTCTAATGTAGAGGGATGAGATCAACACCTATATGCTATGTTGCTCCACCAAGCATTGGTGAGATGTTATCACTTAGGATGGTCATCATTAGGGTATGGTCTAGGTGGATATACAGATAGTATTCTATGAATAATTCATTCCATGGACACTGATAAAATAATTTAAAAGGGATTATATGGAAATATATTAGGGTATTATGTCTGTTATAGAGTATTCATATCCTTTTATCGAGATTCATCATTTTTCACCGACACTGACAGGTGAAGAATCGACTAATATAAGATGGTTTGAGGATGTGATTGCATATGCCATTTGATCACAGATGAATTTCTTTCAGATAAACACCATTTAAATGATATTGAACCAAGCCCTCATCACTAAGTGGAAGCTAAGAGAAGTTAGAAGCTAGAGTTAGGGTAGTTTATAATTGAGATAGAGATATAGTTCTTCTGGAAGCATGAATCATTATTCTGAAGTTTCTCACAGTGCCACCCCAATCAGTTGAGATGTACTAACAAATGTGTGGTGTGTCACTAGTTTGGAATGATTTTCTATATGAATACCCTATGTTTGAGGAACCCAATTGAGTACAGAGCTTTTTAAATGATGGTTTATCTTTAGTGATTCTGTTGAACCTTCCCTCAAGTTCCAAGAGAGAATGGATCTGTATGGACACTAGATTCATGTACCTGATCAAAAGCTCCATGTTAGGCTGGATGCTGGTCTACTAGAATGTGATTGGGATGAGGACGTAGTCCTGGATGAGGTATCCAAAATTCGTAGGTACAACACCAATAGTGTGGACCATTCTAGTTTAGTCAAGTTGCATCTCAGGGATGTGGATTTGGCAATTTTTATGTCGTGTTCCCTACATCCAAGGAGAAGAGTCTGGGGCCTTCAACAATTAGAGATACTATTCATATATCCTCTACTTTATTATCTTCCTTATTTGACATGGGAACTTCACAGTATTTTATATCTATGGAAACTATAGAAAGTATGGTACAATAAGTGTCAATCTTATGTGGCATGATGACTCATGACACACCCTTAGGGGTTCAATCAGAGAGTATACTCCAGTGTAGGGATTTATCTCTTGAGGTGGGAATAAATATCTTCCTGTGTAATGTTTTTGTACTCAATATGTTTGGATTCAGTTTCATTATTGGGATGTTCTGGTTTCTTCCATACCATCCCCATGTCGATTTCTATCACTAGAGGGTATCTTTTACAACACATGAGAGAAATAATTATATTCATAAGGTAAAATGGGATTTCTAGGTGAGTTAATCTGGAATAGAGAATCATGGAAAAGGCAAAGTGATATCCCATATGGAAAATCTATTTATGAGAAATCTGGGAACTTGATGTACATAATTTCATTCTGTGGTGGATAATTTGAGGTACATATTGTCTAAAAAATTATCTGTATTACCTCTTATGAGAGAGGTGCAGTTTACAATTGATCTAGTGCTAGGTGTGGTTCAATTTTGCATTTATCCTTATAGGAAAACACCTTCAAGGAACCAGAAACTCAAGAAGTAGCAACAAGACAAGGGATCTAAGGGTTTTATCTAACCCATTACTTGTCCATGAGGTTCACCTATCATTTTTTCCACAAAGGAGGAAGTTATGATAATGTTTTTTATTGATTAACATTAATTTATCCAGTATATAATAATGAATCAATATGAACTAACTTGTATAAATGACCTCTTAAATTAGATGGGAGGAGAGAAAGTTTTCTCCAAGATCGATTTGAGTTCAGACTATAATTAGGTGTATGATATAACATAATACATACGATTTAAAACCTTATGGAGTATATAAATCTTGTATGAGTATTTGGTTATGTTGTTTGGACTTAAAAATAAACAAATATTTTTCATGTCTTCAATGACTTGGGTTTTACATCCGTATCTGGTTTCATTTGTGGTACTATTTATGGATGGATACTTGGTGTATTCTTATACTCAACATGACCATAAAAAATATAATGATATCCTTATAAATAAAGTTATAGATAATCATCTATATGTTAATCTCACCAAATACCAGTTTTGTATTTTTAATTTTCACATATTAGTTTATATTATTTTTGAAGTAGGTGTATCTATTGACCCATAGTAGGTGTCTAACAAAGTTTTTTGGGAGTGTCTCAAGAATATATTTGACATAAATAGTTTCTTGATGATATCTAGGTATTATAGGTGTTTGATTAAAAAAATTTAATGCCTTGTAGAACCTATTATGGTGTTGACTAAAAAGGGTGTGATATTTTCATAGTATGATTCCCATGAAGTAACTTTTCAGGAGTTGAAAGGGAGATTGAATTCATTGGTAATCTTTAATATTCCAAAGTTGGGAAGAAGCTATAAAATTTAGTGTGATGCTTTAGGAATTCGGATTGGAGCTATTTTTATGCATGAAGATCAGGTTGTAGTGTATGGGTCCCACTAGATGAGACCCCATGAGTACATTTTTCCAATTCATGACCTCATGATAGAACATATGGGTCAGGGATTATGTTGTGGAGTAATTTTATATTAAGATATTGGTTCATCATTTAAACGAACTATAAAATTCTGAAATACATTTCCATATAGTGTAACTTGAATCCTAGGTAGTGAAGGTTGGTAGAATACCTATAGTCATTCAAATTTGATCTTTCTTTTATATGCATAAATATAAATGTTGTGACTAATTAAATGAGAAAGAATACTTGGACACAAGCCATCTAGGAGTCCAGTTTTGAGTGGTAGTTGATATCCTTGTTTTTTTGAGATTCACTTGGAGGTTTAGTAATATCATGTGTATCCTGTTTAGTATCCTTAGAAGTGATATAATCCCTTCTAGAATAGGTATTGATGAGACTACTTTCTGATCTCAGTGTCTTAGTCCTAAGGGATAGTTATTGTAGTTATGAACCACCACCAAGATGGTTTATCGATGAGAATTATATCCTATACTTTAATGTATGTCTCTAGGTCTCTATATACATATGAAAAGAGTTTATGAGGAAATATCATGCCTCTATTTGTGAAGTTCAACCTAGGATTACCAAGACACACTGATACATATTTCCTCAGTATTAGTGGCCAGATTTGAAGAGGCATATTGTAGGTTCTATCACACGATGTTTAACTAGTTATAAGATTAATGTGGAGATCCAATGACTTGTTTTACTTTTTATATAATTTTTCAATTCCTAAATAGAAGTAGGATGACACAACTATTAATTTTTTGATGGGGTTTCCAATATCTCCTTGAAGTAGTGATTCAGTATGGGATATTACTTATAGGTTGACCAAGGTTTCACCCTTTCTACCTATCTAGGACACCATCTTAGTTGAAAACTTTGAGAGGATTTATATTTGAGAGATTTTATGACTTCATGGTGTTCCTCTATCTCTCATATCAGACCGAGACACTTATTTTATGTCATTGTTCAAGTAGTTATTCTAGAAAGAAATGGCTCCATTGGAGCACTTAAGTACATCATATAACCCTCATATGGATGTGAAATCCATGTGGACGATACAAGTGTTATAGGAAATGCTTCAGTCATAGATCCTTGATTTCATAGGTTCATGGAAAAAACAAATACCTCTCATTGAGTTTTCATAAAAAAAATATATATTTTAGGAAACTATTTAGATGGCTCCCTATGAGGCCCTATATGAAAGGATGTTTCATTCACCATTATCTTGGTTATCAGTAGGTGAGGTAGTGTTATTGGATCCTTATCTACTTCCATAAACATTTGAGAAGGTATTACTACTTTAGAGGCATATGGGTACATCTCTGTCTAGAAATAAGTCTTATGTTGATCATTCCCATTAAACTATGCAGTTTGGGGAGGGAAATCAACTTTTTTTGTGTTTTAACTAGATTGAGTAATAGCTGGATTAAGAGAAAGGGAAATACATTGACTCATTATGTTGGGCCTTTTGAGATTATGGATAGAGTCGGGCTAGTAGGGTATAATTTGTAGTTTCCTTAGAGGTAACATGTAATGCATGAAATATTCCATGTATCACTGCTTCACCACTATCATTCTGACCCATCTCATTCAATTGATCCTTATGATTTTTTGATCAATTTAGATTTTCCCTTTGATGAGAATATTATAAGTATCATTGATTAGAGAATGAAGGTCCTTCATGGTATGTTAGTTACTCTGGTATGGGTGCTATGGAAGCATGTTAATGTAAATGATAAGACCTAGGACTAAGAGGATGATGTATATTCCAAGTGGCCATAACTTTTCTCAGACGATTCTTTACCACCCTAAAAAGGGAAACTCAGGGATGAGTTGTTTTATGGAGAAGAGGAAGTAACATTTTAGATTTTCATTGGGGAATGAAATATTTATTTAATGGATTAATTCCATATATTTAACATAATATGGCTTCCTAAATATGATAGAATGGTTATGAGGGTGCCTAGGGTTTGTTCAAATTCTGGAGCCCCAGTTTTTGTGAAGAAATCATGAGGTGCATGATTGGCACATAATTAGTGCTAATAGTTCCCCTCAAACCATGCAAATATGTATCGAAAAAGAATAGTTTTCATAAACATTTAAAAGGGGGGAAATCCATGTGATGTTGTACCCGATGGTGCATAAGGTCTACACAATATTGTTTTAGACATGAACTATATATCGTGTAGGGTGTGTCACTTGGGTAATAGGAGTGCACACAATTGGCACATAGTTTGGAAAACCATGTATCCAAACCCTGCATCCTTTAAATTTTGGTGGAAATAAACATTTTACCCCTATTATGTTTTTAACTCACCCTCCTTATCTCCCTCATTTCTGAAGAATATCACTCTCTCATGAATGAATCTCCTTCTCCAGGGATCTCCTTAGGCTTTGAATCCATTTATACATCTAGAATCTATTTCCTTAATTTTCAGATTAATTATACAGGTAATAATAATATCCACACTCATATTCCTTAATATCACCATTTATCTCACCATCTCTTTAAAATTTTGGGTGCAAGATCATATGCCCTATTTTAAGTATTTTCTCAATTTTTCTATTTTCTCCTATTCTAACTCGAATCACATGATGATACTAGACAAGGAGAGAACTATAGGTTTATAGTAAGTGGAATTTTTCATTTCCATAAAATTCTCACTATATTTTATGATGAATCATTGTGAGAAAAACTAGAATCCTAAAATTTATCCACCATTAAGTATATTAAATTAAACAATTTTCTTTTCATGCATAATATGATCCCAACATATGGTGAATCAACATCATTGGATAATAAAATCGATAGGATCCAACCTTATAGATGTGATCTTCCTTAAAGGATCAAAAGACTCTTGTTAAAATGTAGTTAAACCACCATTTTCGGTCAATGTTTTCCCTTGTAATAAATACATTGGAATATGAAATTATTTAATTAAAAATGATTTTCACTGTCTGAGCCCCTTATAATTTATTCCATATCTTGAATTACATGGATAAAATGAACACTATTACAAAACTAGGTTTATATAGCTCTAGTGTTTTAATTACACTAGTTAATAGTTTTTTAAAAAAACCCCTCCTTATCAGTGCTACAAAAAGTGTTGCTGAAAGGGGTTGTTAATAACGCTTTTAATGGGGGTGTTTAATAGTGCTAAAAAAGGCCTGTTAAAGGGGTCCCTTTATTAGTGCCTGTAAAAAAGAAATAAAAATGGTCACCCCTTTATCATTGTTGAGAAAAAATAATTGATAAAAGGGCCTTTATTAGCACCTGTAAAAAAGCACTGATGGGGGGGGGGGGGGGTTATCAATGCTTTTTTAGAGGTGCTGATAATGCCCCCCATTATCAGTGATTTTTTACTAGCACTGATAAAAGGAATATTTCAAACAAAAATCATTAATAATAATAATATAATAATATATTAATATATTTATGTTGACATAAATATAATATATATTCTAAATGTATTTTAGATAAGGCTAAATGGGCATTGACACATAATATATAATATATTTAGTGAAAATGGATAATAAAAATATTTTAAAAAATATTTTTAATTAATAATTTGTATATTATTATCCAGTAATAGTAATTTAAGAACAATTTTAAGATAAAAAAATAAAAAAAATAAAATAATTAAAAAAGATCTAAAATAAGTTGAAAACAAAACTCGAACATCAAACAACCATAAATTTTGATCCGAGTGTCTGTTTGGGATCTACTACATATCAAATCAAATCCTATGATAATATCTGCTCCATGTTTACTTAGAGGGACCTTATTTACTATTTTATTGAGGATAAAAAAGGCCAGGAAGTCCATTAAAATTTATTGTTTAGTTCGGTTACCCAAATGTTTTATCATTTGATGTATTTTTAGCCTTGTTTAAGGGGTTATTTTTTCCCTTTTTCAGTGTGTAATGATTTTATTACAAGGTCTTACATACATATTGATATCATGGATTTTAAATTATATGATTTTTCATAATATACTATTATTTACAATCAAATATATAATAATATATTCATATTTTTTATATATTCATACATAAAATTTTAATTTTATAAATAATAAATTAAATATATTTACGCATAAAATATATTTTACAATATATAGACCATATATATATATATATATAAACATATATATATATATATAAATGTAACGAAATGTATATAAATATATAGCTATATCATAAAATGTTGTACAAAACAATACATGGGAGTGGAAAAGGAATTGGTGTATAAGATGGGGGTTTCAGGTTCAAATCTAGTTGGATGTAGGGGAACACATGAGGAGGATGGATTATATAAATTTCTGATAAAGGGGTGGGGGAAGCACTGATAAAAGGGGGAGTGCTGATTAGGCGGGGGTGAACAAAAAATGTTATCCCCTTTATCAGCAGGTTCTTTGTCAGTTCTTTTATAAAACTATTTAATGGATCCTTTAACAGTGCTAAAAACATTAATAAAGATGGAATTTAACAGTGATAAAAAACAACTGATAAAGGCCCCCTTTATAAGCACTTTTTATGAGAACTATTGAAGACAACCCTTTAATACAACTTACATTATCAGTACTTCTATAGTGATGATAATGCCTTTTTAGTATCACTATTAAAGGACCAAATTATAGTAGTGGAATAAGACATGTTGATTAAAGTATTATAGTTATAATGCCTGATTATAATGGTATGAGTTCTTGATAGCTAAACCATACCACAACATCAAGTTGAGTGATATAAAAGGGTCCCGATTTGTGGATGCCTTTTATGGGATCATCACGACTTATAATTATAAACTCTTATAGAAGGTAAATACGTTATAAGTGATATTTTTATTCTATATATAATCCTAGGGTTGAGTTCATCTATCAGATTACTTATCTACCCATGAGTGATACTAGTTCCCTAGAGGAGTCACCTTGGATGGGATTAATGGAAATATTGTCATAAGATTCCCTGAACGATACTGGGTTCCCTAAATGAGATACCCAATATGATCTCATAGGGCCATTATTTACAACATGGGAATTGAGATACTTGGGGTTCCACTTACAAACATCCTTGGATGGATTCATACAATGTTCGATGTTTATAGTGATCTCAGAGTGATACTTGGGGATGCATTTTAAGAATTTCATTGGATGGGATCAGGATTTCATTTATTAAACCATAAGTTTGTCCTGTATTAAATCTTGAGTACTAGTTAAAAATCCCAGCATCCTTCTACAAAAATAAAGAACATTCTTGGGTTTGGCCCATGTTTACACTTGCCCCAAACTACTGAGTTATGATTACAATACATGTATCCAAAAATTTATACAATTTATTTATATACATGTACACATATACTATATCATTATAGGTTGACCTTGGTATAGATACATTTGGATTATCCCAATGTACGTAGTGTCATTTGGGTATCCCGTGAGTTACCTGGTCCGATGAGATTATTTATTCTACCACCTGACATTTATTATGTACCCACACACTTCTCATTTTACATGCATAGACTAGATCATTCTATACACCCTTGGTGGTGGTCCACATAGAATATATCACACCATATTTAGGATGCCTATAGTTCTCGAACATAATTTATTATAGTAGGTGTAGATAAAATGAAGTGTACTACTTTTTTTGTCTGATCTTTGGTGCTAGGATGGAGTACATAGGAAGAGGACTGAGTCTATGATAGTAATTATAGTAAAGGAATCTTTTGACCATTTTTATGTTTTTCTTATCATATTTTATATGCATGTTTCCCAAACCCCATGTAACTGTTTTGTATAACATCTTTTCTATTCTATAATTCGTTTATATGATATTGACTCAGCCTCTGAAAGTTTTTTATATTGGACGGTATATTTATTATTATATTACTAGTTTTTTGTTATTATTTTTTCTTCTTTTCATTATTTTATACAATTGTTCTATAAAATGATCTCAATGGAAAAGTATCCCATTGGATACACTTAAGTCCCTTGCTGCATGTTGGTAGCCTCTGACATATATGGAGGCTCACTTGATGTCATGTGGTCAACCAGATTAGAGCAATAGTTAGTGGATTCATTGTTGAGATGCTACATAGAGGAGGTTTTTCATATATTTATTTTTGACTACTCTAGGGACATGGAAGAAAATAAATATCAGTGTGGTTCTCATAGACTGGAGTTTCCATATTCCTTGCTAGATCACATGTAACAGACCATTGACTTGCCCTAAATGGGATTATTGCAATTATTTTATAGATTTTAGGTGCATTCATGCCTTATGAATTAGTATCTAGGATCACATTTCATATATATACATACTAGTTTTTGTTCTATATACTATTTCTTTAGTTTCATTACTTGATTTTGTCATCAGTTCGAGAAATAATTGTATTTATTATTGTTGGATATATCTATTTACTTTCTATGTTTTTAATTAATTAGTAGAACCTAAGAATGATTTTTTTATAAATATTAAAGTGGCTAATATGAATGGATGGATAACTCAGGTTATTTCTAGGTGAGTCATATAATGGGTTGTGGGTAGCCTCCTAGGTGAACCCTTATGCGATCCCATAGACTAGTTAGGGTTTCTTTTATATTATAATGTTTTCCTTCATGTTACAAATGATTCTTCCTCAGAGAAGACTTATGAGAAAACTAGATTAAAAGGTCCGAGATGCTCCATAACCGGAATATGAACATGGTATTTCTCATATAGAATAAGAATTAAGCCTACATCATTTGAGATTCCTTCTCCTTTTCCTACCTACAGTAGAGAGGCACAAATGATTGCGGTCAAATACATTGAAGAATTCCTTCTCTAGAATCCACTATCCTTTGAGAGGACTAGTGGACCATAGGAAGATGAGGAATTTGTAGATATCAATGAGTGTATATTAGAACTAACTTAGACTGTGATAGACATTTAGGTGATGTTGTGGACATTCATGCCATGGTGATCTACTAGAAGGTAGTGGGTCGTGATGAAACTAGATGCTCTCTTTGAGGGTCTCAACTAGGGGGGCTTTAAGACTTATTCTCTAGGGAGTTTTTTCCCAAACATATTGAAGCCTTAAAGGGAATATTAGTTAATGGAGAATAAGGAAGACTCCATGATGGTATCCTCTTACTCTGAACAATTTATAGTGTTTATTTTCTTTGATCCTCTCATTGATTTATATTAGGATCAAAAGGATAGGAAGTTTGTTATAAAACATTATCCTGACATCACATGACATGTTTAGAGGTTTGAATTAGAATCAACCCTAAAGGTTATACATAAGGCCTTTTACATGTAGAAGTTATTGTAGTGGGATCAAGAAGTAGGTATTCTTCTACCCTTCTATGCTCTGGTAAGTCGGTCTCCTACTATTTCTATGAGAATTTATTCTAGAATTTAGAAGAGGAATACAAATGAAGTGAAACAGAGTAGATGTATGAAGGTAAATTAGATATTGTATTTTTAGTCACCTCATGAAAAGATCTATAGTTATTTAATAGTGGAAAGATCAATCACTAATGAAGGACACACACAACACCTCTATAATAGTTCTGGTAGTGTGTAATGACATGGAACCTCTAGAAGTTATTCTATATAGATATGTGGACATGGGTCCATAGGGGGTAAAGTAATATTTGTTCTGGGAATCAGGGATATATTCAATGTCTTTAGCAGTAGGACCAACCTACAAGGACTTTGTTAAATCAATACTTTTGGTATAGGGTCATGGAGTTGAGGTAGACCATGTTTATGTTGTGGATCAAACACCAATGAATGGTGGTGATAGACCATTGACTTTTCAAGTTATATTGTATGTCACTATTATATTATCTACTGCCATTCTTGATAACTTTTCTTCACATTCATTCATATCTAAGCATGTTGTTGCGGGACTTGACATACCGGTCAAGTTTTCTTTTGATTTACATTCCCATGATAAACTGTTGGGTATGAAAGTGTAATTTATTCTATGATTCCAAAAGTGTATTATAATTGTTTCTAGATAAGGAAATCTACATGAATTTATGATTATAGAGATGAATATATTCAATGTGATTCTTTTCATGGACTGACAAACTAGATTCTAAGATCACATTGATTACTATCAGTGATGAGTATCATTAACCTCGAATAAGGGATAGAAGTTCCTGATGACTAGTGAGTGGGAGTTGGGGGAAGAAAGATTTGGACCAAACATGATATCTGATGGGATAATCACAACATAGATTAAGCAATTAGTTCCTTCAGTAAGATTAGTGAAACCCCCCCACATATTTTCTTATATTTGTGGATATCTATTAGAATGTGCCTCCATATTACTTCACATGAATTCTCCCTGATAGAGGAGTTGAGTATGAGATATAAATTATGTTAGGAATGAAGCCCATTTTGAAACCCCCTTATCATATGATTCCATATGAGTTGAAGGAATTCAATATTAATCTTGACGAATTATGGAAAAATGGATTTATCAGGCCGAGTATATCCCCATGGGGTGAACAGGTTTTGTTCACCAAGAAGGTGGACGATAGACTTTGACTCTCTTTGGATTATCAGATGATAAACCATGTGATGATGAAAAATACTTTTCCATTACCAATGATTGATGATATTTTTAACAAATTATGGAGATCTTAGTGGTTCTCCATGAATTAACTCTGATTAGGATATCACCAGTTGCACATTAGAGAAGAGGAAATACCAATGATGGTATTTTAGAGGAGGAATGGGATTTATAATTACATGGTGATTCCATTTGGACATATGAATACATCATAATATTTCATGTATCTCCGAAATTAGATCATCCAAGCATACCATGAATCATTCATCATTGTGTTCATTGATGAAATCCTCATATAATCACCAAAAATGAAGCAAAATTATAGATACCTTAATATAGTTTTGAGTATACTTCAAGCTTATAAAATTTATGGAATGATGTTTAATTGTAACTTTTAGATTGAGGAGGTGAAATTCCTAGGTAATATTGTTTCAAATAATGGTATGTCTATAGAATTGAATAAAGTAGTTACAATCATGTCCTCAACACATCCCTATAATGTGTTCTATATTAATTGATTTCCTAGTTTAGTAGGATAATACCAATGTTTTACCCAATAATTCTCTTAATTCCATGTACCCATGACCATGTCTATGAAGAAGGGGTTAATTTTATAGTTTCCAGACCAGTGTGAAGAGGAAATTATTGGGTTAAAAAGGAGGTTAACTGCTGATCAATTATTAGTTCTTTATGATCCTATAATTAGTTATTCCATCTACTCTAATGCATTATGTGTTGGATTATGGGTAATGATTATGTGGAGGGTCCAAGAAGTAGATTGTGGGTCACATTATCCTTGATTCTGTGAGTGGAACTATGATAATCAAGGCATGGAGATTGATTTTTTTGTTTATTCCCTGATGTGTTGGAAAAAATTTCTCTTCAGTGAGAGGCTCATTGTCTACACTACCCAAAAAATATCCATTATATATTCACCTAGCTAAAGATGAATCTGAGATAGAGGTACTAGGATTAATAACTATAAATTATTGAATATGAGATGGTTTACGAACTAGGGAATTTTAATATCATTGAATATTTTATCTATGTCAATAAAAAAATAGATCATTATATTGGTGAATAACATGTAGAGGATAAGTGTCGCCTGAAGATACTTTTGCATGATTGTAGGATTCATGTTTTGGAAGATAAGAGATCAATCACATGTTCTCTATTAGTGGTTATATCCTATATAGCAGACGAATTAATCGATAAAAAGGATTAAGAAATTGAGTGTTCTATGATGCTGAAAAACACAATAGAAGGGACCCAATACCCAAGTGGTCATGGGACAATGACTATATGATGCTTGTAGAAGGTATAGTCGTATTCCTTAAATTAATCAGGAATGATATGATGAAATAATATCATAAAAAATCTTTTGTGGTGTATCATTTAGGGAAAAAATATATCAGAACATCAAGTGGAAGTTTTAGTGGACAAGGATAAATACAGACATTTCTAGATTTGTTTCCCGGAACCTTACCCACCTGAGGAAAAAAGCTGAGCACCTGCTTACCAATGGATTGAACAAGCTGGTTCCAATTACCATATTAATGTAGGAGGGTATAACAATTGAGTTTATAATAGGGTTACCTAGGAATATTATGATATGTGAAACCATATAGGTGATTTTTGATTAACTAATGATGGTTGATATCTTCTTAAAGAATAATGAGACTCACTTAGTACATGAGATAGGAAATATTTTTATCTATGTGATTGTAGTATTAAATGTAGTTACCATGAGAATTTGTTTGAAAATATTTTCACATTCTATGTCATGGTTTTAGAAGTTACTAAAGAAGGCTCTAGGGTCTCAATTGATAATGAGAACATTTTACCATACTCAGATAAATAGACATTCAGAGAGAAAGATCTATAAATTAGAAGATATATTTCAAGATTTTATAATAGACTTTAGAAGAGCATGGGATGATCATATAGATTTTGTTGAGTTATTCTTACATAACTATTATCACTTTATATATTTTTCACCACTTTGTAAGAATCCGGATGATTATTTTATAGTTTTTAAGACAAATATAGTTTAGAATAACATCAATTGAGTAATTTTAATTCTGATGCGGTTGATTTATAGAACACCTGTCCTAGGGTGTGGAAAAAGAAAATTTGTAAATATTTTTTCTAGCGCAATACAATGTCTAACCAGAGTCATATCATTTGAGGATCTTATCCATTCATTTACTCACATAATCTAATTGTCCTAAAATATTTCTTTTTTTTTCATTATTTTACAAAACACTAATAGATGTCTTTGTAATGATTATCTTCTAAAGAAATATAAATATGTAAAAAAATGAGAATATAAACTAAAATAACAAGAAATGATAAATATAATGTGATTAGAAATAAATCACTTGGACGTGATGTTGGTTTTTCATTCCATCAATATTCTCTTTTATTTGTTTAAAAGTATTTTGAAAATCCAATCAAGAAATCTCATGATGAATTAATATCCATTTTTTTAGTATTGTGAAATCTTAAATGACTTAGGAAATTTTAATTACACCTCCTACTATAATCAATCTTGATGGAATGCCTTAGTTGAGAGCATGAAATTTTCTGAGACCTACCTCCATCGTATTCTATTTAATTTCTTGATTGAATAAACATCATCGTGTGAAGAGATAATCAATAGAAGATGGGGAAAAGAAATAAAACCAATTAATTGAAATAAATTTTAGTTTCATGTCATGGGGTACAATTGACGCATCCATGAATGTCACTAACATCTACTAAAAAAATAATAATATTTAAGAAATAATTCAAGAACACATAACCTGCCTTGGGCCAATCCTCTGTACAACCCCTTATTAAAGAGGGAAAGATATCATAATGGTGGAAAGAGATAAGAGGATAAAAATAAAATAATATTTATGAGAAATATATAATAAATGAAAATAATTTATAATGAAATAAAAAAATAAAGGAATTAAATTGGATAGAATAATAAAATTAGAGTAAAAAGATGAAGAAGAAGAACAAGAAGATGATGATGGGTGTAAGAAAACAAAATTGAATTAATGAATTAATTATATTAATTAAGAAACAAAAATTTCATTAGAAGAAAATTGAATAGAATAAAAATAAAATAAAATAAAATAAAAATAATTAAGAAAAATAGTAAGCATTCATGTAGGCCCAGTTCTTACTCCATCGGTTTGTAGTGGGTGTCAAAATCCCTCCTCAGTAGCGAAGGACCTTCTTTTATAGGAAAATGATAGAGTGACATGGAATTCAAATCTAGTGTAAATTTATGTTTCTATTTTTAAATATCTAAATCATAACCTCATGTGAGATCTGGTAGTGAAGATCAAATTTAGAAACACCTGAGGTAATTTGGTGTTTGAATATCTCCAACAGTCATGAGCTTTAGTATGGCCCCCATAATAAATTCAAGGAATTAATGGAAGGAGTGGATTAAATGGTAGTATAAAAGGCAAGGAGATTAACAGTGAGTGAGATCCCCCTTCATCAAGCCTTTAACATGGCTAGATTAATCTTGGAAAGGATTTGTGTTGGTCTTATGAGGTTAAAGAGTTGATCCATAGTGGTGGAAGTGGTTAGAAATGGTGAAGAAGATCGATTTGAGTTACTTGTGGAGGAGGTAAGAGATTTTACTGGTTGAGCACAAATGAAAATGCTCAATGAGTGGTGGTGTCAAGAAAGCAAGATTACAGATCAGGTGTTCGAGTGGGAAGAGGTGTCAATTCAGGCAACACAGTTCCATTTTAATAATTGATGAGTAGTACCCAATATTCCATAATCCCATATTGAAAATAATGAGGATAATGAAATCGTATAAATATTAAGGAGCTGCATTCCTAGATTACATGTCTACTCTAGGGATGGGCTCATGGTTTTTAGTTTCTCACACACATTCTATAAGATCTATACAGGTCATGGTCTAGAATCTACTCCCTGTTGGCTTAACTCCCCTTGGGCCATCACTTGGGCCTGGTTCCCCCATATGTTCACCTCCTTTATAGATTGTGATGTCATTCCAAATAGTCATACTAGTTTCCTGACCTCTTATGGATTGGCTAATTGGATAGCTATTAATGGCTTAGGGCTGGCTAAAATGGCCCCCATTTTTTAGTATGTTGAAAAAATATGTAAAATTAAAATAACATAACAATTTATATATAAAAAATTCATATATAATATTTAAATCCAAAAATAAATTTTTTTTATAAATCTAAAACCATTTTCATTTATTTAATTAAAAATTCATAAAATTTGATAATTCCCCAAAATACATGGTATTTATTTATTAAAACCATTAAAAAAGATATATTATGGTTAAAATATGCATGAAATTATCAATGTGTTGAATACCCCCACACAAAAACAATGATTTTCTCAAAGTATAAAATCTCAACATTGAAAATCATAGGGCTCTAATGTTACCAATATTTAAATTTCAAAGTGATTAAAAAAATTACTACCAATTTAAAATTAAAACTTTCAAATTACACTTAAATATAAATTCAATTTCTCAATTTTCAAAGAAACAATAAACTCATGTAATTTATTTTAACATATTGAAAATGATGGAACATCTTTTTTCATTCATTAAAGTTCTTCAAATTACTATTATTAAACATTCTAGGATATGATTTACCACACTTTTAAATCTTTTGTCTCATCACTCATGAAACATATTCAAGTAGATTTATTCTCAGATCAGGAGAACAAGCTCCATATGTAACACCCTAAGCTTCCAAGGTACGTTTCCCTTTGAATAATGCAACGACGTGCATTGTACGCAACTTCGAAATTCTAACACACCACAACCAATCAAATTATCTGTTATGAATATTAATACCAACTTTTTAAAATTTTATAAATTATATCTCTCAAAATGGACTTCATTTTTGGATTCGGAATATCAAAATTAGCCTAGGGTGAAATTTTGGTACTTTTCGGATAACATTCATATTTTGATGAATAGTGAAAATTACTAAATTTTAATTAAAAACAACTTTTTTAATCGAAATAATTAATATTGATAAATTATGAATTTGAGTGGTTTCAAAGTATATTTAGAATATATTTTTACCATATAATTCAATGTTTGTCATTGGACATAATTTCACAATTAAACCAGACATAAACAAGTGTCAATATTTTGATAGTTATTATCTCTTAAAAACACGCTTTTTGTTTTAACAACGGGAATTAATTTTAAATTAATTTCTGCCACTTCTGTGTTTTGAATTTGAAAAAATGGATTCCATATTTGGAATCATTATGTTCAAATTATGTAAATAGGTAACTTTTATTTTTAGACATTTTGAATAATTACTTCGGTAAATATTTTATTTATCATGGTTAAAGGGTAAATCCGGTAAATAAGGGTTAAAAAATAATATTATAATAAAAAACAATTACCCTAAAACGTGTCCTAACCTTATTGGTTGATACATGTCTGACCATGGGCATCTTTGGGTAGATTTTGGGACCCCATGGAGCCACTTGTAAGTGATAGGGACACTTTATTTTAATTAAGTTAAAATGAATACATAAATGACACAAGCATATATCTTTTAGAAAAACAATTTTTACATAGGGTTATATATGTTGGATTTTCTACTATAAATATTAATTAGAAATATAAAAATATTTCCTACATAATGGTATTTTATTTATAAATTTTAGACATTAAATAATTTAATTTATATATGACACAATGGTGATGCAGTAATTACCGTAATTGTGAAAAATTAAAATGATTGATATTGTAGATAACCAAATAAATATAATTTTATACTTTTTATGAATTAAAATAATTTAATAGATTAATATGACATGTTAGGAATGATTTAATTAAATTATTTCGAAGTAATCATTCTGTTATGAGTTTTACAAAAATCAATTATTGAATAGTGTCAAAATTGACATAAATGAGTTTTTAAAACACATATTATATTATTAATTGATATTAAATTCCTAAAAATATAAGGCTCGGCCAAGAGACTTATATCATGATAGGTGTATCATTAATGTACCACTTGGGGGTCTCTTGTATGTATATATTATTTTTATTAACCATATAATATAGAAATACAAAGAGACATTGTAAAAGTGAAACTAATTAACTAAGAGTTAATACTTAAAGATAAGGTTATTATAATGACTCAAACCTGTATAAATTCTATTTTTTGAGTGTTTTTTGACCTATCAATACCTTAAAATTTAAATAATTCACTTTGGAGCCACTATAAACCGAATATGAATTTATTATACAATAATATTTCTAGCTTTTCCAAAGGTGCCCCTCACCCCTCTTATAAAAGAGAAATCTCCCTTCTCATTAACTCACACCTTCAAAGCCTTTTGGTTCGGAAAAAACCTGCCCAGATACTCTCTCAACTTCCCCCAATTCATCCTAGAGGCCTTACTTTAGTCATAAATCTAACCTAAGGATCCCTTTTGATCAAATCAAAAGGAAGAACCCGAAGAAGAGGTAATGATTTCACCACCCTTTTTCAAGTTCCTTTCTTCTTCCACTTCTTCTTTCATTGTTATTTCTATCCTAAAATAATAACTCCAGTATCTTCTATATAATTTGATGTTATTATAAATATGGTACAACCATATTCAGTATTCTATCAATCCTTTGAATGGCATGTCACCATACGTGCGTACGTGCGACTTACCGTCTCCACGTCGTGGTGTAATTGTCATTCAATAAATTATTATTTGGATGGGTATAATAATGATGTGTAATTCATGTAAATAATAAATATAACATGATAATTATTCTGTCTATATGATATACCATCCAATTATATATTATTTTAACATCAAAATAATGATATTGTCGCTCGTGCGTACGTACGGACTACCGTCTCCAGGAACGCGATGAGATTCATTCTCCATCGTATCCATTCAAGTATAATTCTCATTTTATGATTAAAAATAATGTTTAAGGACTTGATATCATTCTGGATATGAATAATATACATCCCATTAATAACAAATATAGCTCACATAACAAAGAATATAAAGTAAAATGAACCCATTAACACCTAAAATGACGATAATTCTAAGATATTATTAACAAATCAATGTTAAAAGATCATATATGATATCATATTAATTCATATGATTCTTTTATAATTAAATAACAATTATTTCACCATTATACAGGAGGTTAACCTACCGTCTACCAAGGAAAAAGTACAAAGTAAGGGGTTTCTTATCTCACTTTTAATTCCGTGAGAATTCCATTGTTCACCACTTATTTATTTCATGTGGTGTGTGTATTACCCATGATTGTATTCATTGTGTAATGTACTTTAATTTATTGATATTTACATCATCATTGTATTATACTTCTTTCATGGGTGTATGTTTCGTTAGTTACCAAATCGATAAGGGAATTTAAAATTTCCATTTCCATTTATTCGGCTTTACGCAAACTTCATTGATTATTTTACTCCGAGATTATGTGTGGAATCGCTATTCATTTTCTTATGTCATAATTTCCACTCCCCTTTTCTGTGGATATACTTTTGATACACATAATCACTCTGTTGATAATTTTTTCAAGTCATCGATATGAATTTGATAAGAGTAATTTTAACACATTGTCCATTTGTTGAGTTAAACATCCAATTCATTGGTGTTGTTTTTACAAGTTTATGTGTGAATATCCATTGATTGTTTTACACTGAATATCCAATCATATTTAGTGTATTTATATTTTTCACACATAACTATGTCATTGATTTATCCTTAACCTAAAGGTACAGCCTTTATGAGAGATTTCATCTCAATTTACATTCCATTGAGACTTCTTTGTTGATATACACCAAATCACTTTTATGTGGTGTATATAATGTACTTTGACATAGTATATAATTAATACATTTATTCTCATGATATTAAAATGTTTTTATTACCTCAATTATTTGTATTCAAGTGTCTCTCTTTTGGTTAGAAACTCTAACTAAAATACAATTTTTAAATGTTTTAAAGACTTATTCTTCTAAATCTTGCTCATTAATGCCCATGTTTTAAAAAATGGTTTTAAGGATTTTTTATATGGACATTAATGTTTTAAAATTAAAACTCCTTTTAATGGTTTCAAAGTGGTATGGGAAACATTGATTCAAAAATATATTTTTAAATGGCTTCTTGACAAATAGTGTGACTTTTAAATGATTTCAAGAAAAAGGGGGATATTTCTCTCAAATAGTTTTGATGATTATTTTCATCTATGTCAATATCCTTCATTATTCTCGATTGAGGTTAATATGAGACAATACAATCTTCCATAAAATAACGAATGAATTATGTTTGACTGTGGATGTGCTATTTTTATACCATTCATGGGTTGTGGATAAAGTATTGACATTTAGTATACTAGTTTTAATACGAATGTTTATGTTATGTTTAAAAATTTTAATATGAGGAATGCATTGGACTCAGTAAGTGACGGGTGGAGCCCGTTATAGCTCCTCGATGCATCGGTAGTTCTCATGAGACAAACTAGTGTCTTGGCATAAAGCCTTGACAAAATCTTATTTGTAGTCTTGGCACGAGGCCTTGGCTATGTGGTTATGATAGTCTGGCATTATGCATTCCATCATTAAGAAAGTGGTTATTGATATTGCATGTGATTATTCTATTAGTATAATATCCATGTGAATAAGTAAATGGCATTATTTCATTTTATTTTTGCCATACTATGTTGAAGTTCAAGTTTAAAAGGCTTTTGTTTTAGTTATACATTGCCTTAAATATTTATTATTATTTATGAAAGTTTCCGCTATATTGGTATCCTTACTGGGAATTTGAGCTCACCCCTTTTCTATGTTTTATTTTTCCCAGGTTGTGAGGAAGTAATTTATGAATGACCTCCAGCGATAGTGTGAGGGGATATGAAGACAAGATGTTGTTGTAGTTTTTTTACCTTATGATGTAATGTAAGACTTATGAATATATCTAGTGTTTCCAAGACTACTAAACTAATCGGTCTTTTGAGACTTGATCCTTTGTGATCATGCCAATGTCATGTAATAATGCACCGACTCTGGGTATCTAGGTTCGGGGCGTTACAGTTGGTATCAGAGGAAGTCTAGTACAAACCTTGGGAGCTATATTTAGATAAAATCTGATTAGATCACATAGACCTAAGATGAACTTTGAGGATTAGTATAGAAGAACTTCATAGAATTTTGGTATTGTAGAGATTTTGTGAGTTTTACAAGCAACACATCCCTGTCTGGATACGAGTAGGTAGAGGCAGCTCTGGCACAGATGTACCTTGAGGTAAAACCCGAAAACACCGCTTTGAGCTAGACTCGAACGGGAACTAGTGTACGACAACGGGCTTTGCTGCACTCTTGGTTACGACACTCCCGGAGGATATGCTTAAGATAATTTACATTTTCTTTACTAACCGATTTGAAGTATTAAATATATAAGATGAGATTAAATGACCTTGGTTAATCCTAATGTGTTTCAAATTGAGAATATAGTGACATGTTAATCTCTAAATGATTTTATGACTACTGTTACTCACACAATTCTTTCTGGTTTTAGTCAATGGCTGGATTCCAAGGAATTCCTACTGACTTTGAGAATGATGTACAAGGTGGGAACATTGGTGGAAATGAGCAAAAAAATTTAATTTTGATAGGCATAAAAGATATCGTCTTTATGCCAAATCAATTTTCCACAAATATGATCAAAAATATATATATTAACCAATTCCCGAACATAATAAAGAAGAGAGAGGTGATGAATGATAAGAGCTCCAGCAGTGGAGACCATGGAGAAAGGAATTCTCAATTTCCATCATGCAGGAAATGTGGAAGGAGACACCCAGGAAAGTATCTCAATGGGACAAAGAAATGCTTTACGTGCGGGAAGTAAGGACATAAAGTGAATAATTGCCGAAGAAAAATGAAGAGTACGATGGAAGAAGATAAAAATGGTCCTGAGAGTCCATTTACAGTCATTTGTTGTAAATGTAAGGGACCTGTCCATTACCCGAGGGAATGCCCTATTCTATAGGATATTTTCTTGGTCAAAGAAGAATCTATGTAGAAATAAATGGTTGGAGAAATGTTTAAAAAGTATTAGTGCTCCTTGTTGATGGGTTTACTTTGGAATAATTTTCTTTTGTATTTTTAACCCCACATTTTTCCATGTGAGAATGATATTTGAGGAAGAATTATCTCTTCTCTTGTGGATATAGGTATAAATAACCATTTGGTTTTATATGATCATTGGGGTTTGAGAGAATTATAAGTTATTATAATTTCTGATGGAAATGCAAGGTATGATATAACATTTGTGGTTAAATTATGTTTTGGTATTTTGAGGAATTTATCTCATTTTGGTAATGTTATAAAATATAGTTTTTGAAAAATGACAACACGTAGACCGTGTGACAACCTGTCGTGTCGGACAAAGCTGTGGGAATCGAACCCACAACCAAAGTGCGATTGGGATTTATCGCCTACCACTAGACTATGTGAATCCCCTGGATAGTGTGACTAATTATATTTAGTTAAATGATTTTATTGATCAATAATAAGTTGATTTGGGTTCTTCTGTCTTATTAAATGAATACCCTTGGTATAATAAAAATGATTTGGTGATTAAGTGATAGATGTTATTTTGGAAGTTGTTCGCTTTGTTGTGAACACTATATGCCCAGGGAAAATAGAATAGTATGGGATTTCATTTGAGGAGTAATGGTGGATTTTTATCTATGTTTTTATTATGTATTTATAGTGATTTGGGTTGTTTATGGAAACGATTAGTTCAATTACTTTTAAGTATGTGACTTTAAGAGTAATTAATGTCATTTGGAGATACAATTAATCTTGGAAGACTACATTCTTATAAGTTTCGAGTTTCAATATTAGTTTGGATTATATTGAAGGATTTTAAGGACAATTGATTATTTAATGGTATTTATTTAACTTTGGTGTATTGACGGTTTAATTTTAGAAATTAATATTAGTTTTTTTCTCCCTAATGGAATATCCGTTTGGGGGGGGGGGTCATCAGATATTATACTAACCATTTTGGGTTTGATTAATCTCTAAATACAAGGTAAATATATAGTTTATCCTACGTGGATCATGTATTTCTATAGAAGTTTATTCTATCTCTTTCATTGTGACCAAGTCTTCTTGAATACTAATTGTTCAAAAAAATGAGTTGGTGGTAAAAAGTTATTAAATAATGAAACTCTACTTAAAAATTAAGTATATCTCTTTATGTTCTTAGTTAATATCATAAATTAATTCCTCATCCTTATTTAATGTAACTTAAAACAAAAAAATGTTGTCCGTTTACTTTTCCTACTGGGAGACTAAGGATCGTTTGTCCCAACAAAAGTTTGTGATTTTCTTATTGTTAACTTTCTCCTGGTCATGTTTTCTATCCCTATCCATCAGAACTGAACACTTAGTTTATCATCCATATCCATGTTTTCCTACATGGAATCCTAGTATGGGTAATCTTGGGTGACCCTTATACCTCTCTTCCTTTCTTTTAAAGTGATAGTTTTATTGACCCTTTTTCTGATGTGGGACTTACCATTATATTCTAAAGCCCAATTTTAAAAAAATTTTGAGGACGCAATTTATTGAAGGAGGGGAGAATGTAACACCCCAAGCTTCCACGGTACGTTTCCCTTTGAATAATGCAACGGCGTGCATTGTACGCAACTTCGAGATTCTAACACACCACAACCAATCAAACTAGCTGTTATGAATAGTAATACCTAATTTTTAAAATTTTTATAAATTATATCTCTCAAAATGGACTTCATTTTTGGATTCAGAATATCGAAATTAGCGTAGGGTGAAATTTTGGTACTTTTCGGATAACTTTCATATTTTGATGAATAGTAAAAATTACTAAATTTTAATTAAAAACAACTTTTTTAATCAAAACAATTAATATTGAAAAATTATGAATTTGAGTGGTTTTAAAGTATATTTAGAATATATTTTTACCATTTAATTCAATGTTTGTCATTGGACATAATTTGACAATTAAACCAGACATAAACAAGTGGCAATCTTTTGATAGTTATTATCGCTTAAAAACACGTTTTTGTTTTAACAACGGGAATTAATTTTAAATTAATTTTTGCCACTTCTGTGTTTTGAATTTGGAAAAATGGATTTCATATTTGGAATCAGTATGTTCAAATTATGTAAATAGGTAACTTTTATTTTTAGACATTTTGAATAATTACTTCGGTAAATATTTTATTTACCATGGTTAATGGGTAAATCCGGTAAATAAGGGTTAAACAAATAATACTATAATAATAAAAAATTACCCTAAAATGTGTCCTAACCTTATTGGTTGATACATGTCTGACCATGGTAATCTTTGGGTCGATTTTGGGACCCCATGGAGTCATTTGTAAGTGATAGGGACACTTTATTTTAATTAAGTTAAAATGAATACAAAAATTACACAAGCATATATCTTTTAGAAAAACAATTTTTACATAGGGTTATATATGTTGGATTTTTGACTATAAATATTCATTAGAAATATATAAATATTTACTATGTAATGGTATTTTATTTATAATTTTTAGACCTTAAATAACTTAATTTATATATGACACAATGGTGATGTAGTAATTACCATAACTGTGAAAAATTAAAATGACTGATATTTTAGATACCCAAATAAATATAATTTGAGACTTTTTATGAATTAAAATAATTTACTAGGTTAATATGACATGTTAGGAATTATTTAATTAAATTTTTTTGAAGTAATTATTCTGTTATGATTTTTACAAAAATCAATTATTGAATAGTGTCAAAATTGACATAAAAGAGTTTTTAAAACAAATATTATATTATTAATTGATATAAAATTCATAAAAATATAAGGTTCGGCCAAGAGACTTATATCATGATAAGTGTATCATTAATGGACCACTTGGGGGTCGCTCGGATGTATATAGTATGTTTATTAACCATATAATATAAAAATACAAAGAGACATTGTAAAAGTGAAACTAATTAACAAAGAGTTAATACTTAAAGATAAGGTTAGTATAATGACCCAAACATGACTAAATTATATTGGTTGAGTGGTTTTAGACCTATCCCCACTTTAACATTTAAATAATCCACTTTTGAGCCATTAGAAACCGAATATGAATTTATTATACAATAATATTTCTAGCTTTTCCAAAGGTGCCCCTCACCCCTCTTATAAAAGGGCACTCTCTGTAGAGACCCAAAGCTTAACGTACATGGAAATTACATTACTTTAGCATAATACTTAGTACATAACAAAAACAGACACACACGGACCGTAATAGTTTAGTGTCTTTGGAAACTTGGAACGTAATCCTCTAATCGTGGTGAAAGATCTTCTACATCTCCCATAAAGATCTTCCTTTTTTTCTTACCTAAAACCTTTCTTTATATCCTGGGGAAAAGAAAACATAAAAAGGGTGAGCTCAAATGCTCATTAAGGGTAAGCATGGATAAAATAAAACATACCATATACTTTTGAACTTAAAAACATGAACATAATGTTTAAACATCAAAAGCTTGAGAAATGACACAAAACATGGAAGTGCGTAAGGAATAGATCATAAAGAAACATTAAGAATGATAAAATAGAATGGGAATAAAACATGTAATTGTGGAAACCATTAATAACATGATATTATTTCCATAGTAGCCAAGGCATTGCTGCCAAGACCATCTTAGTGGACAAAGTCCCTTTCTGAATCGTGTTCACTCCTCGTTCAAGTCTTGTATTACTGAACCGGTTTAACTTGCCGTTCCAGCCATGTCTATATAATGAGATATAAATCTTTACCCAATGCATTGGAGGGAGATATAGGTCCCACCCATCCCATAATGATACAATTCTTATGTGTGCCACAAAATCATAAACCATACATCATTGCATAACCCATGTAATAAAAATGGGATTCTTAAACATCGTGACATCATAAAACAATTCATATAAGATAAATGAATTCATAAAAATGATTCCATCACAACATAATCAAATCAATGTAATAATAGGGATAAAAATAGAACTCTTTATTATCTTAGATGGAAAATAATTTTGATAAAACACATGGACTCCATTCTTGAGGAAAATATCCTTTCAACTTCAAAAACATTCTTCCTTTCTTAACATGTAATACAATTTTAAACTAAAATAAGTTGATTAAAAATAAACTTGAAAAATTGTAAGGGAAGCTTCTTGGAAATAATTTTTTAAAAATCCATTCATGCCGTATAAGTTAAAAGAAAACATTCTTCTCGTACTTTTTTCAGAAAAGTCAAAAAATACCTCGTACGAAAAACGACAAAAGATTCCTTTCATATCTTTTACTAAAAACTCACTGAAGGGTAAAATTGGATATAAATTATTGTAGAAGGATATAAATATTACATATTGAGGAAACATGGATGTGGATGATAAAATACACCCCAGTAAATACCAATGTATAAACAATCTCGGATAACAATGAGATTGTGATATTTTCCTTACTTTTGGTCCGATTTGCCTCGTAAGTGTCCGAACCTCTTGTATAATGATTTAAATAATGTTATTGACTTATTCCAGAATCATAATTATTGTTATGATATCATATATAGTCATATTATTAGCTTCTTAGTAGTAATATTTCATTGCTACTTGTTATTCGGGTGTTTATAACTTTTTGTTCTTATGTGTGTTTTGTCGAATAAATTATTATTCTTCTCTTTAGGTTATAGATACATCATTTACAGAATGGTATTAATGTACTATATATCATATTTATTCATTCAATTCATTTATATAATCATTATGCAATGAAGATCATGTAGAACGAATCACATCACATCGTGGAGACGATATTCTGTACGTACGCACGAGCTATGATATCGTTCCCATGATTGTGGAATTGTATTGGAGTGTATGTATACTATTTAAGAATCAATATCACTTTACAATAATCATATATAGTAATTATTTACACCATTATACCCATCCAAGTAAGGTGGTGGGGGAAAATATATTACACCACGGCGTGGAGACGGTATTCCGTACGTACGCACGCGCGGTGATTTCATTTTCCGTAGGATGGTGAAATAGGGTTGTTTCATAATTATAATAACATATCAGTATATGAGTGATACTGATTTTATTACTTCATAATGAAACAACTAAATAAGAAGAATTGGAAGAAGAAATAAAGATGAAAGAATCGGTAACGAGCATTACCTCTTCTTTGAAGCGCTTCTTTGAGACCTCCTTTTAGGGAACTAAAATTGGTCTTTGAAGAAGACCAGGACCTCTAAGATGTCTCTAGGGAAGTGGAGAGAATAAATTGGTAGGTTCTGGCCAAGGTTTAAGGCTCAATGTGGTGTGAGGAAGAGAGGGAGGAGGTGCCCTTTTATAAGGGAGGAGAGGGGCACCTTTGGATTAACTAAAAATATTATTTTATTATAAAGACAAATTCGGTTTTAGATAGCTTCAAATTGATTTATTTTGAAGCTAAGGTGGGGATGGGTCGAAATCCTATCATCCAATAGAATTTAGACAAGTTTAGGTTCCTATTTTAACCTTATCATTTATATTTAACACTAAGTTAAATAATTTCACTTTTACCGTGTCTTCTGGTGTTCTTATACTATAAGGTTAATAAACTTACTATAAGCAAACAAATGAACCCCAAGTTGTTTATTATTAATATATATAACCTTATCTAAGTCATTTTGCCGAACCTTATATTTTTAGGAATAAAATAACAATTAATAATATAATATTTTTTGAAAAACTATTTTATGTCAATTTTGACACTATTTAGTAATTGATTTTTGTGAAAATCATAACAGAATTATTAGTTCAAAAAAAGTTAATTAACTCAATACTAACATGTCATATTAACCTAGAAAATTAATGTAATTCATAAAAAGTCTCAAATTACATTCATTTGGGTATTTATAACATCAATTATGTCAATATTTCATTAATAAGATAATTACTGCATCATCTTTGTGTCATAAATAAATTAACTTATTTAAAGTCTAAAAATTAAAAATAAAATACCATTATGTAGTAAATCGTTTTAGATTTCTAATGAATATTTATAGTCGAATTTATCTTATGTATAACCCTATATTGAAAATGATATACTTATTAAACTTTGATTTTAACTAATTTAACCCTTCTTTAAATAAATTAATAATAAATGTCCTAATCTAATCCAAGTGGGCCTAAATGGTCATATTTTATTTCTAAGGTTGTTTTCGGTCGAATTACACTTATCCAATAGAATTAGGACATGTGTTAGGTTAATAATAATATCATTTTTACCCTTAATTACCCTATTTACTTTTAACCGTGGTAAAAAAAGTAAAAAGTTACTATTTACCAAAAATTATTTTCATCTCATTGAACCACATTTTACTTACTGACATCAACCGTGTCTCTCGAATTTTTGAAATTCCACCCACAGAAGTGGTAAAATTATGTTTTATGAAAAATACAGTCTTTTTTAACTACCACTTAGTGGTTTCACTATTCATCAAAAAATGAAAGTTTCTAGAAAAATACCAAAAATTAGGCCTAAGATATATTTAATATTATGAATTAAAAACTTATGTCTATTTTACCAAATTCAAAACATATCAGTTGCATTAATTAATTTAAAAATTAATTCCCGTCATCAAAACAAATAGCGTGTTTTTAAGAGATAATAACTATCAAAAGATTGACACTTGTTTATGTCTGGTTTAAATGTGAAATTACATCCAATGAACAACATTGTATTAAAATGTAGAAATATATTTTAAATATATTTTAAAACCAATAAAATTAATAATTTATCACTATTAATTATTTCGATTGAAAAAGTTATTTTTAATTAAAATTTAGTAATTTTCACTATTCATCAAAATATGAAAGTTATCCGAAAAGTACCAAAATTTCACCCTAAGAAAATTTCGATATTACGAATCCAAAAATGAATTCCATTTTGAAAGATAAAATTTATAAAATTTTAAAATGTGGGTATTACTATTCATAACAGCTAGTTTATATAACATGTCGTTGTTTAGCGAAACTCGGTATTGCGTACAACACACGCTATCGTGGAAGGTCGCGATTGCGTGTAGTGCAAGCGAAGTCAGGGATGCGTGTTGTGAAAGCTCCTTTTGGTGTAGCTTACAATACAAGACATTAATGAAATTAAAAAGAATATTTTTCATAAACTCTCGGGGTGTTACATTCTACCCCCCTTAAAATGAATTTCACCCTCGAAATTCGTCGGGGTTATAAATGGTTTACTACTAGAAAGTTTCTTTAATAGAAACCGACATCGTAAAAAGGAATACCAAAACCAATATTTAAAAAAAATTATGAAACATAACGATTACCCAAATAAACTAATCACTGGGTTTCCACATAGGTGAAAATATGGATATGGAAGAGAAATCTAACTATCATGTTCTGATGGAGAGTGGTAGAGAACATGGATATGGAAAAGCCAACAATCACAAAGCCATAAATTTTTGACGATATAAGGTACCATCTGATTCATCAGATATAAGAGCAATAGGACAACATTTTTGGTTTTCAAGATCATTTCCCTAAAGTTGATGAAATTGGAATTAGAAGAAATACTTTCATGATTTTGGTATAGTCTCATTGTCGGTCGTTCTTTGGACAGTTTCCACTTCATCTCTTAAATAAATGTAGTTGAATTTGTTATTCGTGATGTGTTAGCAGATCATGTGATAGAATGATGGGTCATTACATCTGTCTCAAACAAAAGGTTAGAAAAGTTATCAAAAAATACATAAGTCCATCTATAGTGAGATTAATCATATATGGTTCCTAAAATGGACTTATACTTCTTATATTATACTGCTTAATATAATAAAACTAGTTTCTACTAAACAGGGACTTCCTGTAGGCCAATGGTAGGCGATAAAGGCCAGTCGCACTTCGGTTGTGGGTTCGATTCCCACAGCCTTGTCCGACGCGATGGGTTGTCGCCCGTCCTGCAGGTTGTCCTTTTTCTAAAACTATATTACTATAACATCCCATCAATAAAATTTCTATCCTTAAACAATACTAACTTATGTCCAATATAATTCATTCCAATCATTAGGCTTATCTAAAATACTTCGGTCCAAGCTCATAGTATAAAGAAAATGATTACTTGAAATGTCACATAACAATCACGTGAATACCACCATTTATCCCCCATATATCATAAGATATATCTTGTTGGTCAAATTACAAACATGTGAATACCTTAATCATGTATTCTCTAGAAGAATGAATACCCATTGAAACTTAGTGAAAACATGAATACAGTTAAAAGTTAACACTTTCCACATACCAAAATCCTCAAAATTCTTTATACTCAAACCATGATATCACTTAGTCCTTATATCAATCATGAAATCATGAATATAATCAAACATCTCATTGTCTTCTTATCCCTTCATTATGCTCATATCATCTGCTTACCAAAATTTCTCAATCACTTTCCATGGTTACCGGTACCATAAAATTATTGAAAACCACAATAGACCAATACATAAATATTCCAATATTCCATGATACTATATACATCATTATTTTGGAATCCCAATACATAAACACTTAATCATTCCACCACATCGTTGTCATATTCAACATAGCCAATAGTGATCGCATGTGACATCCATTTGTCCTTTTCCTTAATTGGTTTCTCATGTCGATCATCATTAACCCTTGGATTAGGGCATTGATTATCATAATGCCCCATTTCATTGTACTTGAAGCATTGAAGTGTTGTTGGTCCGTTCTCTGCAGTCTTTTCTTTATTCACACCATTAGCAACCCTTTTTCCATTACTTCGACACTCAGCTACTCGATGACCTTCTTTTCCACACTTAAAACATTTTCTAGTCCGTTTAAGACAATCTCCACCATGCTTATTTCCACACTTTGAGCATAAGGAAACATTCATCTTCTTTTCACCATTATTCTGAGATTTCTCCTTGAACTCCATCTTTCATTTATTGTCAAAACTATGAGATGGATAAGTAACACCAACATCCATTTCTACCTTGATAGAACAACGCACAATTTCTTCATAGCTACTGAAGACTCTTATATCTAATGCCCTTCAAATATTTGGTTTTAAGCCACTGAAGAATCGATCAACTTTACTTTCAGGTTGGATGATAATACCAGAAGCGTACCTTGCAAGTCTTGTAAAATTTGCTTAATAGGTACCAACAGATTCATCATCTTTCTGCTTTAGTTCAAGAAACTCCTTCTCCATCTTTGTTCGAAGAATATGAGGGAAGTACTTATTGAAAAATAATCTCTTGAACTCGTCCCATTCCATGGACTCAATTTCATCTCTTGGCCTCGTATTCTTGATAAGATTCCACCATTGATCAGCTTCACCTTCTAAACGATATACTGATAAGATGACTTTATCATGTTCAGAACATTGAAGAACTGAAAATATCTTTTCAGTGGTACTGATCCATTGTTCAGCAACAAGTGGATCAGAAGACCCACTGAAAGAAGGTGGACGTTGCCTCATGAAAAACTCAATAGAATATTGTTCCCTTCTCTGCTCATTTGGAAGTCCAGAATGATTCATAGCTTGTGTAAGTATAGAAATAAGATTTTGCACTCCATCTCCCATAACATTTGTTTGTTCAGGAGGAAAATCATTGCATTGTCCATTACATTGATCAACACAGTTCCTACGGGTTCCAGCCATCGTCTAAAACCCAAATAGAATAGTGTGAGAGGCAAAAATCATGGTAGAGAAAACAACACAATAAAGGGGGAGTACCTTCAGTATCTAACATCTTAGGTTAAATTCTAAGATCGTTACCGTAGTTCTAGGACTATATCCTATACATATACTTATCCTTAGGGACATCCCTAGACATACCTTAGAAATATCTCTCGGGATCTCACTAACATTTTCGCATCCTAGTTTCCAAAGGTTGACTAAACCATTCCTCTAATACCAACTGTAGAGACCCAAAGCTTAACGTACATGGACATTACATTACTTTAGCAGAATAATTAGTACATATCAAAAACAGACACACAAGGACCGTAATAGTTTAGTGTCTCTGGAAACTTGGAATGTAATCCTCTAATCGTGGTGAAAGATCTTCAACATCTACCATAAACATTTTCCTTTTCTTCTTACCTAAAACCTTTCTTTATATCCTGGGGAAAATAAAACATAAAAAGGGTGAGCTCAAATGCTCAGTAAGGGTAATCATGGATAAAATAAAACATACCATATACATTTGAACTTAAAAACATGAACATAATGTTTAAACATCAAAAGCTTGAGAAATGACACAAAACATGGAAGTACGTAAGGCATAGATCATAAAGAAACATTAAGAATGATAAAATAGCATGGGAATAAAACATGTAATTGTGGATACCATTAAGCACATGATATGATTTCCATAGTAGCCAAGGCATTGCTGCCAAGACCATCTTAGTGGACAAAGTCCCTTTCTGAATCGAGTTCACTCCTCATTCTAGTCCTATATTACTGAACCAGTTTAACTTGCCATTCCAGCCATGTCTATCTCATGAGATATAAATCTTTACCCAATTCATTGGAGGTAGATATAGGTCCCACCCATCTCATAATGATACCATTCTTATGTGTGTCACAAAATCTTAAACCATACATCATTGCATAACCCATGTAATAAAAATGGGATTCTTAAACATCGTGACATCATAAAACAATTCATATAAGATAAAGGAATTCATAAAAATGATTCCATCACAAAATAATCAAATCAATGTAATAATAGGGATAAAAACATAACCCTTTATTATCTTAGATGGAAAATAATATTGATAAAACACTTGAGCTCCATTCTTGAAGAAAATATCCTTTCAACTTCAAAAACATTCTTCCTTTCTTAACATGTCATACAATTTTAAACTAAAAGAAATTGATTAAAAATAAACTTGAAAACTTTTAAGGTAAGCTTCTTGGAAATAATGTTTTAAAAATCCATTCATGCCATATAAGTTAAAAGAAAACATTCTTCTCGTACTTTTTTCGGAAAAGTCAAAAAAATACCTCATACGAAAAACGACAAAAGATTCCTTTCATATCTTTTACTAAAAACTCACTGAAGGGTAAACTTTGATATAAATTATTGTATAAGGATATAAATATTACATATTAAGTTAATATAGATGTGGATGATAAAATACACCCTAGTAAATACCAAAGTATAAACAATCTCGGATAAAAATGAGATTGTGATATTTCCCTTACCTTAGGTCTGATTTGCCTCGTAAGTGTCCGAACCTCCTGTATAATGATTTAAATAATGTTATTGACTTATTCCAGAATCATAATTATTGTTATGATATCATATATGTTCATATTCTTAGCTTCTTAGTGTTAATATTTCATTGCTACTTGTTATTCGGGTGTTTATAACTTTTTGTTCTTATGCGTGTTTTGTCGAATAAATTATTATTCTTCTCTTTAGGATATAGATACATCATTTCTAGAATGGTATTAATGTACTATATATCATATTTATTCATTCAATTTATTTATATAATCATTATGCAATTAAGATCATGTAGAACGAATCACATCACATCGTGGAGACGATATTCCGTATGTACGCACGAGCGATGATATCGTTCCCATGATCGTGGAATTGTATTGGAGTGTATGTATACTATTTCAGAATCAATATCACTTTACAATAATCATATATAGTAATTATTTACACCATTATACCCATCCAAGTAAGGTGGTGGGGGAAAATAGATTACACCACGACGTAGAGACGGTATTATGTACGTACGCACGCGCGGTGATTTCATTTTCCGTAGGATGGATAGATGGTGAAATAGGTTTGTTTCAAAATTATAATAAAATATCAGTATATGAGTGATACTGATGTTATTACGTCATTATTAAACAACTAATGAAGAAGAATTGGAAGAAGAAATAAAGATGAAAGAATTGGTAACGGGCATTACCTCTTCTTTGAAGCACTTCTTTGAGACCTCCTTTTAGGGAATTAAATTGGTCTTTGAAGAAGACCAGGACCTCTAGGATGTCTCTAGGGAAGTGGATAGAAGAAATTTTCAGGGGTTGGACGAGCTTGATGTCTCAAAGTGGTGTGAGGAAGAGAGGGAGGCGGTGCTCTTTTATAAGGGAGGAGAGGGGCACCTTTGGAATAACTAAACATATTATTTTATTATAAATCCAAATTCGGTTTTAGATAGCTCCAAAGTGATTTCTTTCGATGCTAAGGTGTGTATGGGTCGAAATACTCTCATCCAATAGAATTTAGAAAAGTTTAGGTTCCTATTTTCACCTTATCATTTATATTTAACACTAAGTTAAATATTTTTACTTTTACCGTGTCTTCTTGTGTTCTTATACTATAAGGTTAATAAACTTACTATAAGTAGCCAAATGAACCCCAAGTTGTTTATTATTAATATATATAACCTTATCTAAGTCATGTTTCTGAACCTTATATTTTTAGTAATAAAATAACAATTAATAATATAATATTTGTTTTAAAAACTATTTTATGTCAATTTTGACACTATTTAGTAATTGATTTTTGTGAAAATCATAACAGAATTATTAGTTCGATAAAAGTTAATTAAATAAATACTGACATTTCATATTAACCTATAAAATTAGTGTAATTCATAAAAAGTCTCAAATTACATTCATTTGGGTATTTATAACATCAATTATGTCAACATTTCATTAATAAGATAATTACTGCACCATATTTATGTCATAAATAAATTAACTTATTTAAAGTCTAAAAATTAAAAATAAAATACCATTATGTAGGAAAGCTTTTTAGCTTTCTAATGAATATTTATAGTCGAATTTATCTTATTTATAACCCTATATTAAAAATGATATACTTATTAAACTTTGATTTTAACTATTTTAACCATTCTTCAAATAAATTAATAATAAATGTCCTAATCTAATACAAGTGGGCCTAAATGGTCATATTTTATTCCTAAGGTTGTTTTTGGTCGAATTAAACTTATCTAATAGAATTAGGACATGTTTTAGGGTAATAATAATATCATTTTTACCCTTAATTACCCTATTTACTTTTAACCGTGGTAAAAAAAGTAAAAAAGTTACTATTTACCAAAAATTATTTTCATCTCATTGAACCACATTTTACTTACTGACATCAACCGTGTCTCTTGGATTTTTTAAATTCCACCCACAGAAGTGGTAAAATTAAGTTTTATGAAAAATTCAGTTTTTTAAGTACCACTTAGTGGTTTCACTATTCATCAAAAAATGAAAGTTTCTAGAAAAATACAAAAAATTAGGCCTAAGCTATATTTGATATTATGAATTCAAAAATGATGTCTATTTTACCAAATTCAAAACATATCAGATGTATTAATTAACTTAAAAATTAATTCCCGTCTTCAAAACAAATAGCGTGTTTTTAAGAGATAATAACTATCAAAAGATTGACACTTGTTTATGTCTGGTTTAAATGTGAAATTACATACAATGACCAAAATTGTATTAAATTGTAAAAATATATTCTAAATATATTTTAAAACCACTAAAATTAATAATTTATCACTATTAATTATTTCGATTGAAAAAGTTGTTTTTAATTAATATTTAGTAATTTTCACTATTCATCAAAATATGAAAGTTATCCGAAAAGTACCAAAATATCACCCTAAGCTAATTTCGATATTACGAATCCAAAACTGAAGTCCATTTTGAAATATAAAATTTAAAAAATTTCAAAATGTGGGTATTACTATTCATAACGGCTAGTTTATATATCATATCGTTGTTTAGTGAAACTCGGTATTGCGTACAAGACACGCTATCATGGAAGGTCGCGATTGCGTGTAGTGTAAGACAAGTCAGGGATGCGTGTTGTGAAAGATCCTTTTGGTGTAGTGTACAACACAAGAAATTAATGAAATTAAAAATAATATTTTTCATAAAATCTCGGGGTGTTACACTCTCCCTTCTCATTAAATCACACCTTCAAAGCCTTTTGGTTTGGCCAACCCCTACCCAAATACTCTCTCAACTTCCCTCACTTCATCCTAGAGGACTTACTTCAGTCAGAAAGCCAACCTAAGGATCCCTTTTGATCAAATCAAAAGGAATAACCCGAAGAAGAGGTAATGATTTCACCACACTTTTTCAAGTTCCTTTCTTCTTCCACTTCTTCTTTCTTTGTTATTTCTATCCTAAAATAATAACTCCAGTATCTTCTATATACTGTGATGTTATTATAAATATGGTACAACCATATTTAGTATTCTATCAATCCTTTGAATGGCATGTCACCATACGTGCGTACGTACGACTTACCGTCTCCACGTCGTGGTGTAATTGTCATTCAATAAATTATTATTTGGATGGGTATAATAATGATGTGTAATTAATTTAAATAATAAATATAACATGATAATTATTCTATCTATATGATATAACATCCAATTATATATTATTTTAACATCAAAATAATGATATTGTCGCTCGGGCGTACGTACGGACTACCGTCTCCACGAACGCGATGAGATTCATTCTCCATCGTATCCATTCAAGTATAATTCTCATTTGATGATTAAAAATAATGTTTAAGGACCTGATATCATTCTGTATATAAATAATATACATCCCATTAATAATAAATATGGCTCACATAACAAATAATATAAAGTAAAATGAACCCGTTAACACCCGAAATGATGATAATTATAAGATATTATTAACAAATCAATGTTAAAAGATCATATATGATATCATATTAATGCATATGATTCTTTTATAATTCAATCAAAATTATTTCACCATTATACAGAAGTTTAACCTACCGTCGACCAAGGAAAAAGTACAATGTAAGGGGTTTCTTATCTCACTTTTAATTCCGTGAGAATTTCATTGTTCACCACTTATTTATTGCATGTGGTGTGTGTATTGCCCATGATTGTATTTATTGTGTAATATAATTTAATTTATGGATATTTAAATCATCATTGTATTATCCTTCTTTCATGGGTGTATGTTTCGTAAGTTACCAAATTGATAAGGGAATTTGAAATTTCAATTTCCATTTATTCGGCTTTACGCAAACTTCATTGATTGTTTTACTCTGAGATTATGTGTGGAATAACTATTCATTTGCTTATGTCATAATTCCCACTCCCCTTTTCTATGGATATACTTTTGATACACATAATCACTCCATTGATAATTTCTCAAGTCATCGATATGAATTTGATAAGAGTAATTTTAACTCATTCTCCATTTGTTGAGTTAAACATCCAATTCATTGGTGTTGTTTTTATAAGTTTATGTGTGAATGTCCATTGATTGTTTTACACTGAATATCCAATCATATTTAGTGTATTTATATTTGTAACACATAAATTTTTCGTTGATTTATCCTTAACCTAAGGGTACAGCCTTTATGAGAGATTTCATCTCAATTTACATTCCATTGAGACTTCTTTGTTGATATACACCAAATCACTTTTATGTGGTGTATATAATGTACTTTGACATAGTATATCATGAATCCCTTTATTCTCATGATATTACAATGTTTTGATTACCTAAATTATTTGTATTCAAGTGTCTCTCTTTTGGTTAGAAACTCTAACTAAAATACCATTTTTAAATGTTTTAAAGACTTATTCTTCTAAATCTTTCTCATTAATGTCCATGTTTTAAAAAATGGTTTTAAGGATTTTTTTTATATGGACACTAATATTTTAAAATTAAAATTCCTTTTAAAAGTTTCAAAGTGGTATGGGACACTTTGCTTCAAAAATCTATTTTTAAATGGCTTCTTGACAAATATTGTGGCTTTTAAATGATTTCAAGAAAAAGGGGGATATTTCTCTCAAATAGTTTTGATGATTATTTTCATCTATGTCAATATCCTTCATTATTCTCGATTGAGGTTAATATGATACAATAAAATCTTTCATATTGTATCGAATGAGTTATGTTTGACTGTGTATGTGCTATTTTTATACCATTCATGGTTTGTGGGTAAAGTATTGACATTTCGTATGCTAGTTTTAATACGAATGTTTTTGTTATGTTTAAAACTTTTCATATGAGGAATGAATTGGACTTAGTAAGTGACGGGTGGAGCACGCTATAGCTCCTCGATGCATCGGTAGGTCTCATGAGACAAACTGGTGTCTTGGAACAAGGCCTTGACAAAATCTTATTTGTAGTCTTGGCACGACACCTTGGCTATGTGGTTATGATAGTCTGGCATTATGCATTCAATCATTATGAAAGTGGTTATTTATATTGCATGTGATTATTCGATTAGTAGAATATCCATGTGAATAAGTAAATGGAATTATTTCACTTTATTTTTGCCATACTATGTTGAAGTTCAAGTTTAAAAGGCTTTTGTTTTAGTTATATATTGCCTTAAATTTTTATTCTTATTTACGAAAGTTTCTGCTATATTTTTATCCTTACTGGGCATTTGAGCTCACCCCTTTTCTATGGTTTATTTTTCCCAGGATGTGAAGAAGTAATTTATGAATGACCTCCAGGGATAGTATGAGGGGATATGAAGACAAGATGTTGTTGTAGTTTTTTTACCTTACGATGTAATGTAAGACTTATGAATATATCTAGTGTTTCCAAGACTACTAAACTAATCGGTCTTTCGAGACTTTATCATTTGTGATCATGCCAATGTCATGTAATAATACACCGACTCTGGGTATCTAGGGTCAGAGCATTACATCATATCCATAATTCTATAAAGGAAATACTTTCAATACTTTATAAAGACACAAGGAACATGAAATCATGAGGACTTTGCAATTAAGATTCTTATGTCTCTAAGGCTCCAGGTTGGTAGTAATTGATTTTTAAATATTTAATGCTCAAGGGTAATGATAATATCTAAAGTAAATTTCATGATATAACAAATGAATTTCCAATGGAATTCTCCCCTTGAATGATGCAACTCCCTCATCCCCCCAAGATCAGTGTATTATAATGATCAAAATAATTCATAATGAATGATTTCTGATCCTTAATGAATTGTTAAAAATTTTATACTTTTTTTCTAATTAATTTTTTAATTAATTTTTTATTTATTGAAATTTATTCTTAGAATTAACATCACACCCACCACCTTACCACATATGAAAAGAATACTTCTTCCCATGATTGTTATTTTTTATTTTATTATTTCATAACCCATTACTATGCTTTTATAATGAAAAACAGTAAAGTATAGTGACCAAATAATTATCCTGAATTAATACCAAAAATAAAATTTCCACACTTTTTTATTACAATGTATTTCATCCCTTCCATCAGTAATCCATTTACCTATACACTTCAGCTTAAAAATATCCTGTATTTACTTAGAGGATGGCAGCAATGAATAAAAATTTCATGAAACATGGATCAACCCTAACAAGGTCATCCATGGTTTATTAGGGATAAAAAAAATATTAATGTAAAGGTGGTTTTAAAGGATAAGTAATTTTTTAAAGATTACTCAGTCTTTTTAAATGTTTTTTCATAGTCATGGATTTGATAAGTTCAGTTGAAATTTGGGGTGTGTGACATGTCCCAAGACCACTTAAAAAATATTCTCGAAATAAAATCGTTTGTACAAGATCTAGAAATCCTCTCAAGAATTAAACACATGATTTAGGACAATTGATCAAGAAATTAATAACAATAACAAACCAATTTAAATGAATATTTGAAAAATCAAATTGTAAAAAATGATAGGTAAATTTAATTTACATGAATTAACTAATTCCCCAAAATCATAAGTTTACATTTTAATATCCATGATTTACTTAAATTATTCAATTATACATTTTCCCATTCAATATTATTATCATTGAAATTTAAAACATGGAATCACATATTTCTTAAGAAACTCATGACTCTAAGTCATGTAAATCATAACTTCTACAGTGGGAATACAATTTCTAGTTTAAAACTAAAAACAAGTTTTTAGAAGAAAAAAAAGTATGTTTAAATAATAAAAAATAAAAGTGAACTCCCTTTAACATTAATATTAGTCCCATTCCTTTACTATTTGGGGATTACTTTCACCATCATGATCATATAAAAGATAATAAATTATTAAAAAATCAAGGGAAATTAATTAAATCTAAAACAAATAGAGGTAGTTGGTATTCATGATGGAATGATTCCATGAAAGATATTGAAATATAAATTCCTAGGATGAAAATAGATGGATAAATTTTGATATTATCATGAAAGTGGGTGTTTTATTTTTACTCCCTTTAGAGGAAAGTAAACTATCATCTATAGTCATTTAGGGGATGAAGTTTCTTGAATTTTAACCACCACATATAGATTTTCCCACCATTAACATCTTACTTCTTGGTGAGTAATGATCCATATATAAATTATACCAACCCCCCCCCCCCCATCAAAATTAGATATATCATTCATGGAGAGGGTAGAATTGAGTACGGATCACCATTCTTCTTGGTTTCTACTTGTGAAACCTCCTTGTTCTTATATAGTGATGGATAAAATTGGGATTCATTAATTGAATGATTAAAGGGAAATTAAGAGTGTATTTTTACTTGAAAAAAATTAAAATTTTAATTAAAATTTTCCATTTAAAAGTGATTATCCTATGTTAGGATTTATTTAGGCTCAGATACTTGGAATTATTCATGGGATTCCTTAAATGTTTGTTCCTCAAAATCAAGGGGCTTCATGCATTCTTTAACATGTTCCTACCAGTTTCTTCATACTTTTATGAGGAAAAATAAATGTTTCTTGAATATGAAAATTCAATGTAGTGGGAATTAATATGCAATTAATATTGAATAAAATCAAAAAATAAAGAGTTTGAGAAAGGATCATTTCCCTGAGTTTGTTATGGATCAATACCTTCTTTAGTTGTAAGTGCCTCTTGAAAGTGAGTCTTAGTGGATGGAATTAAGTAGTTGGGATCCTCCATCCTTCATTCAAATTACACCATATGGGTGGTGTATTCCTCTTACATGGATAGAAATATATGAAATGACATTGGATCTTCTATTTTATAGGTAATTAAGAGATCAAAATGTACCTTACACTCATTCCAGAAGTCATCCAGATCTTGTGGATCTCCCATACGTAGCTCACCATGCTAGTATTACACATCATGAATCCATTATATCTCATCATGGTCATCATAGATCTATTTCTTAAAATAGTTGGTCTAATGATATTCCTTGAAATAGGCCTCAACATATTTTATTTATTCAAAAAAATCATTGAATATTAAGGAGGAATCATCTTGTGCCTTATCCACTTGATAAAATTCTGGAAAGTAATGGAAGAAATTAGTTAGTTTTCATGCCATTACATCAAAAACATATTCCTTCATGTCCACCCATAGGAAATATATTAATTATTTGAATTAATTCTCCCCATTATTCAACTTCAAGAATTAGCTCAAATATTTGGAAATAATAGAATCAATGTTCTTCATAGAAAATAGTGACTAAAAATTGGTTCTTGCACTAGGGAAATTTTTTAAAATATGTTGGGAGGAAATAAGGAACATTGTACATGTGTCTTAAATCTTTATTGGTAAAATATTGGGAAGTAAACTTCGATTTCAACTAACTCTCAAGACAATCTGCCAACTATTGGGTTCTTGAGGGTCTCGTTAATATACTGGTTGTGGTTCCCAAATTCCATCTATATGAATATTTGTAATCTAGATCCCCTGATATGTCTAGAAAAAATTTCAACTCCATCTTCTATAGACTGGGGTGATTTAGTTACAGATTCTTAAACATGCAAGTTACAGTCTATAAAAAACTATAATCATTTGAATACATCATTGAAAAATATTTTTTTTAAAGCAAGGATAACACTATACTATTTGAAAATAGAAAATGTAAATAACAATTTTATTAGATCCCAACAACAACACCATTTTTGACAAAAACCCTATCACATGGTGTGGTAGAATAAAAATTATAAATAATTTTTTCTATTAAAACAGAATGGATGATCGAGGTCATCTCACTTAAGTAGCTTCTCAGTTTGTTTACTCAATTAATCTAATTCACCTAAACTATTTCTTTTTTTATGATTATTTTATGAAAAAATGATATTTTTTGGGTTTTGATTATTTTATAATGTAATGAATAGATATTATGAATTAATTTTTAAACTAATCTCACATGAAATAATAAATATAATGTGATTAGAAATAAATAACATGGTGTTGAAATGGGTTTTACATTACATCATTTTCCTCCTTTATTAGTTTACATTTTGTTTGATAATATAATAATAAAATACCATGGTGAATTAATATACCTTTATTTAGTGTTGTGAAATATTATATTAATAAATATAAATATAACCTCTTCCTATAATCAAGGTTTATGACACACCTCAGTCGAGAGTGTGACATTTTCAAAGACTAGACTTCATTTTATGCCATTTTATATGTTTCATGGATCAACATTGTCTTAATCAATGGAAGAGATGGAAAAGAAACAAAAAAAAGAATAGAAATAAACTTGAGTTTCATGTCATGTGGGTCAATAAAAACACCTATTCATGACATGCATACCTAACACAACAATAAAATAAATTTTAAGAAACAATTCAAGAACACCTAACTTCTCCCAGCCCAAGCCTTAGGAAAACATCTCGTTATTGAGTGTAAGATATCACAATGGTGAAAATGTATAAAATAAGAAAAATATTAATAATAATTTTGGGGTGGATAGATAATAATTAAATAATATATCATTAAATGATAAAATAAATGAAATTAAATAGGATAGCATAAGAAAATTAGAAGAAGAAGAAGATGATGATGATTATGATTATGATTATGGGTGAAGGATTTTTTTTCAAAAAAATGCATGAATTATATTAATTAAGAAACTATAATTAAATGAGAAAAAAAATTAATGATAATATAAATAAAATAATATAAAATAAAAATAATGAAGTAAAGTATCACCATTCGAGTAGACCCCCACCATACTCCCTCGATGTTAAGTGGGTGTGAAACACCCTCCTCGGTAATGGAGGTACTTATTTTATAAGAAAAGGATGGAGTGACTAAGCCTTTAAACAAGGTGGAGATATCTCTTTGAAAGTTTGAATATCTAAATATCAAACCCCCATGAGATCTAACATTGAAGATTGTATTTGGAAATACATGATGTATTCGAGTGTTTGAATATCTCCCACTGTTGTGAGCTTTGAGATGACCCCCAAATAACTTCTATGGCATTCATGGTGGGAATGGATTTCATGTCAGCATAATCGGTGTGAAAAAAAGTGTAAAGTGATCTCCTCCTTCATCCCATTTTCATAGGGGCCAAAGGAATATTCGATGTGATTTGAGGTGGTAGGTCAAGGTGAAAGAGATGATCCATGGTGATGGAAGTTGTCAGCAATGGTGATTGATCTCAAGCCAAGATCTTTGTGGTGTAGAAAATAGAGTTTCTCGGCTGAGAAAAGGAAATGGAAGTAGATGAATGATAATATTGAGAATTTGAGATTGAGGATTAGGTGATTGAGTGAGCAAAGGCCTAAAGTCAGGAAACATGACACAATTTTTATATTTGGTGAACAATACCCAGTATTTCAAAGCCCCACATCAAAAACAAGGGGGGTGATGAAATCATATATAAAAATGTCCTGATTCCCTAGATGAGATACAAGTTCTGTGGATGGGATCCTTATTTCCAATTTCACACACATGGGGCCATAAGTTCAAAAATGGGCTTGTCCCAGATTCTAATTCCTATGGGGTTTGCTTATGATGGGCCACCACAATTTCATGATGCCCCCATATGGTCACATCCTCACTTGATCATATTGGACTTCCTAGTGGTTAGCTTGGTCCACTAGCCTCTTGTAGACTACCTAGGTGGTTGAATGCCACTAGTTGAGGGATGGCTAGCGTGGAACCCATTTTTCTGGTAACATGAAATAATAAAGAATATTCATATAACTTAATAAAAGTTTCCTAAAAAATTCATATATAAGATTCAAATCCAATAATAACATTATTTTATTCATTTAAAACCATTTTCATTCCATTAATTACAAATTCCAACATTTTTATAAATCATTCAAATACAAGGTTTTTATTCATTAAAAAAGTTAAAAAATTCTTATATTATGGTTATAATATGAAAGAATATATTATTTTTTTATTGATCACAACTTAGATAAGGAAGAGATGATTTGGTAATCCTAGTATGAGACCTTTTGGGTTCTTTTTGTGTGATCGAGTTTCATAAGGGTGAATCCCTAGTTAGGTGACTAAAATTTGAGGAAGCAATAAAATATTACACAACATTTTTTGGACCCTTAAAGATCACTGAGCTGGTTTGGACTATGGTGTACCATCTAGACCATTATTCTTACTACTAAGGAATGAATGGCGTGTTTCATGTGTTTCATTACATGAGGTATATACCTGATTCAATGCTTGTGATATAATTAGATGATGTTGACATAGAGCCCGGAGAATTGGACATGGAGTTCCTGATAGAAATTATAGACCAGTGTGATAAATTCCAACATGGAATGACAATACCAATTATCTCAAACCTATACTAGCATGGAAAGATCCTAGATGAGATATGGGGGTGGGGGTATGATGTTTGAGATCAATGGACATATTTTTCTAAGAAATATCACTAGAAATAAGTCTAAAGGATGAGAATTCATTACAAGGGGATCATTGTAAAAATGAAATTTTTTAAATGTTATTAAAACCCTCTTTTAAATATACTCTATTAGACTATTTTGTAAAATATTAAAAAATTTAAATTAAATAATCACCTTAATGAAAAACCTATCTTTGTGTAAGGAAAATATTGTTTTACAAAACCTAACTGTAGGTGATGTAATGTCCCGGACCCGAAAAACCACCCAAATAGTTCTAAATGGTTCGGGTGTGAATACCTTATGCATACCTCCCTGAAATTCAAAGGTTGCTGACTAGAATTGAGGGTCTTATATGTATAGTGGGGTGGCTATACCCTCTCAGAGGATAATAATGGTACTGGTCTGAGTGTAATAATAAATATGTAGTAGAATAAACGACTCAGCAGACTTGAACAAGAACCACAGAGTGGAAGTAAATTCAATATTAATAAACAATGGAAGAAATAAATATAGAAAACTATAGTGGAAAGTAAACACAACAACATGCGGAACCACTAGTAACAACTACTAAACAACTAAGCATGCATCTATAGAAAGTCAATATATAAAAGTCCCCAATGACTAACCAAATCTAGATACAATAAAAAATCAAGCATGATGATATAGGAAAGAAATAAAAACAAAGTAAACTCCAGCTAGAAAATACCTCAAGGTCTATACCATCTCCATGAAAGAGCTAAAGTCGTCCAGCACCTGAAGCTGGCCTCTTTATAGCACGTAATTACATAAAGTATTCACGTATCCTGAAGGGCCCATATAGGGTGTGAGACTAATCTCAGTAGGATACCACCCAATAGTACATACCTAATATAAGTGTTTAAGCAGACATGCATTTATTTGGAAAATAGTAAACAACACAATGAACAAATAAATAGTAACTCCACTGGTGCTCAACTACCACCACTGAGTGTCACCTACTTTGGCCAATGCCAGAATCTCTGTCATGTAACTTGGCACCATGTGCCCACTGAAACCACGTGTCTCATGTACTGATGTCCCAAAGGAACACCCAAGAAATAGTATCTCATAAGAACAATGATTCTTGTCCTCAAACAGTAACCGGAGGGACAATGATGTCTGCCCTCAAATAAAGTATCCAGAGGGACAAAAATGTCTACCCTCAAATAAAGTAACCGGAGGGACAACTATTTTTTCCCTCAAATAATGGTGATGCTCTACCCCCAACCTGACAGCCTCAATGATATCCTTTTAAGCATCCTCACATTCCACGTGTATTCCTATGAAATACACCCCAAACCAAAAGTACCTAAACCGAAACTAACGAGGGCCTCTAGCCACATGAGTGGTCAAAACCATGTCATCGTGGAGTTTATCTATGTGCACACTACTCAATGTTCCATGTGAGCAGTAATCACCAAAATAGTACCCAAGCCATAATACCTCTAACACCTTGTGTCCCTGGGACCATGACACTCAAGTCCGATGGCCTTTCCATCCAAGTAACCCGAGCCATTACCAACCTGAGAGTCACCCTACCTTAAGCTGACATCCATGAAACCCAATCCCATGGTCAAGACCACCCAATGTAACCCGGGACACGCCCAACCTATGATTATAATCACCCAAGAATATTCAGGCCATGCCCAACACAACTGCAAGGGTTCCTGTATATGTAATTCAACAATTACATATATAATTAAAAGAATCACTTTTAAACAGGCAAAAAAAACTAAACAGTTGAAATGCACAAACCAAGTGATGTATCATACCAGCACAGAGGTCTTTAAAGCCTCTAACAATTCATATCAAGGTTTAATAAACTAAACTCATTAGTATAAAAAATGATTCAATTATAACAATTTTGGCATTCCCCATCCAAAATGCCCCGATGATCAATGCCCACTTGCTTGACCATGCTCAAGAAAAATTGGTAACATGACATACCCAAATACATCCCATAGGTCAAATAAACAATCAAATAGGAAATTCTTGATAAAATGGGTCCTGCTCAAAAATACTCAAAAACACGCCAAAGGCCACGCCACCCAATTTAACACAAAAACACAAAAAGAGTTATGAACCACCTACCTCGTAGTAGTACGATGATACTCATTCAGTAGTATCCTCTAATTAGGTCTAAAATGCGGTTGATCTAAAAATGAATCAAAACCTCTCAAACCCCTATATGATGTATTAAAACAAAAATCAAGAAGAACAGATCTAGTGGAATCTAGGCCTTACTGAGGGGGTTCAAACGCATCTGACGACAATTGAAAAGGTGTTTGGAAAAACTATTAGTAGAAAAAATGAGCTCCGACCTGTTGGGCGGAGAAAAAGGGAGTGATGGCAAGAGGGGGGGTGAATTGCCTTTTAAAAAAAATATTAACAAATTAAAATCAAAGTTGAAAGTGCAGCAGAAAATAAAAGAGGCAATCACACAAGAAATTGTTAACGGAGTTCGGCCTAAAACCCGGCCTACGTCTCCGCTCCCAACTCAAACGTTGAGAGATTCCTACCGCTTTCTTTTCAATGGTTTTATCAAGAAACCCACTAGGCTTTTAGGTAGCACTAGGACATATTACAGCTTGCTTTTGAATTGGTTTAGCAAGAACCCACTTGCTTTTAATGGTTGAGCAAGAACCCACTAGCCTTCTTACAGGTGAAGGCTAGCTCACCTATGACACAAGCCTTTTAAAAGGAAAGGCTTGAAGAAACCTCTTCACACCTTAATGGTGATGTGAAACCCAAAAGAAAGAGGGATGAAGAAAGAGTTTGGGGTTTGTAGGCACAAACCCAAATTTAAAGCTCAAAAAGGATAAACAAGAAAAACCGTAATGGGAGAAGCCTTGGGCGCCTTTGATTGATTGGAGATGTTGAAGGCTGCTTCCAAGCATCTTTGATGGAGCTCCATGGATGTGGAAGTTGTTGGAGCAAAGAGGGTTCCTTTGAGGAAGTCCGCCGGAGGTACGCCAAAGATGGAAAATGTGTACGGTGGCTTTGTATATGATCCGGGTAGTGTCCGGGGCTTCCTTGGCCTTTATTTATAGGCATGGAACCCTTGGGGAGTCTTCGGAGCCGTTGTAAAGGGCCTCGGAGCCGTTGGAGGCCAAATGAGGGTTGACTGGTCAAAGCCAACGGCTAGTTTGACTGGGCTACCGGCTGGCCGGTACAGCTCCACCGGCTGGCCGGTGCCTTGGCAGAGGAGAAGAAATTTGGTCCAGACTCCACCGGCTGACCGGTGGAGGAGCCACCGGCTGGCCGGTGGGGAGACAGTAGCTCACACTGTTTGGGCTGGGTGCCACCGGCTGGCCGGTGACAGAGCCACCGGTCGACCGGTGGAACCTGGCAGTGGGCAATGCCTCTGCCAGGTCCACCGGCTGGCCGGTGCTATCACACCGGTTGGCCGGTGGACTGAATTTCAGTCCACTTGATGTGCTTCATGGCCCATTTCCTTGGAAATCTTTTGCCTATAAAACAAAAACACTTAAAACAATGTTAGATAAATAATAAGGTGATTGTGATTATGAAAATCAAACAACGAGGGGAACGAGAGGTACAACAATCTCCCCCTATTTTGATGATCACAATCACCAAAACAAACAATGTAGAAAATGAAATGAAAGGCATGCTTTAAAAGATTTTTCCCCCAATCAATCAAGAATTTCTCCCCCTTTGTGATTATCAAAATAGAACGGGGCATAAAACTTGATTGAGGGAAAGGAGATTTGAAAAACAAGATTTGAGATTTGAAAATCAATTGAAATTTTGGATAACAGTTTGAATTGAAAGTTTTGAATCAAAAACCAATTGAAATTTGAAAATTGAAACCAAATGAAATTTTTGAAATTGAGAGTTTTGAATCAAAAAAGAATTTAAATGGAAAAATGAATCGAAAGAGATTTTTGAAGAAAATTTCTCCCCCTAAATAAAACAAAAGATCATCGGGGAAACGAAACTATTTTTGGCCCGGAGAGACTCGCCAAAAAGGATTTTTCAATCCAAACTTGTTTCATGGCGGGTCTTCTCCTATAAAACTCGTCCGAATAAAAAAAAGACTTGGGTTGGCCGCACCGGGCATTTTTGCAATCACACTCATAAATGAGGTGCCCAGTTTTCTTAAAATAATTGCAAAATTTATAACTAGAGCCCCCCCTTACAAAAACAGTGGGTGCATGGGAGGAGGAAGCTATATTGGAGTAGCCAAGTCCATTGGTGGTTCTAGATACTCGTTGAGAACCTAAGAGTTTGGACAAATTTTGTTCACCTTGGGTGAACTTGGCTAGGGATTCCCTAAGGTCCTTAATAGTTGATTCCAAAGAATCAACATTTGGGAAATTTTGGATTTTGAGGGTCAACTCTTCCTTCTCTTTAAGAAGTTGTTCTTTTTCGGAAGAGAGTTTTTTGAAATTCTTTTTCAAAGAAACAAATTTTGATGAAAGCTCAGGAAAACCATTTTCTAGTTGGTCTCTAGCATGTTGGAGTTCTTCATATGACATGTGATTGAAATAATTTGAATTTGAAGAACAAGAGGATGAGGACTCGGAAGAAGTTACCTCATGGAATGCCATTAGGCATTTTGTACCTTGGTCGCTCGAGGAGGAGGAGGAGAAGGAGGAGCTATCACTCCATGTTGCCTTTGAAGCCTTCTTCTTTTTCTTCTTCTTGGCCCTTTTCTTGTGAAGTGGGCAAGCGGGTACGGATTTTGCATCGGGTTCTTGCTTTTGAGCGGGTTCTTGCTTTTGAGCCATGCTAGTACCTTCATGGGTTAGCTCTAAATATTTCCAAATATCATAAGAGGAAGTGCAAGAAGAAATACAATTAAAAACATTACGGTCAAGACCACAATGAAGAGCGTTCATGGCTTTGCCATCAAGCTCAATATAAGGAATGTCATTGGGGGTCCATTTAGACTCATCGGGAGAGGAGAGGGAAAATCCTTGCATAACAATTTTATAAGTTGGATAACCAATACTTTTTAAAAAATTGGTCATGCGGGTTTTCCAAAAAGAATAGTCGGTTCCATCAAACAATGGAGCACGACCCAATGAATGACCTTCGAGGGTTTGAGAAGAAGAAGCGGTAGAAGCCATCAAAAAGGATCTTTAATTTGAAACCGGTTTTGGGAATTATTCAAATTTTCCCTCTGATACCAATTGTTGGGCGGAGAAAAAGGGAGTGATGGCAAGAGGGGGGTGAATTGCCTTTTAAAAAAAAGATTAACAAATTAAAATCAAAGTTGAAAGTGCAGCGGAAAATAAAAGAGGCAATCACACAAGAAATTGTTAACGGAGTTCGGCCTAAAACCCGGCCTACGTCTCCTCTCCCAACTCAACCGTTGAGAGATTCCTACCGCTTGCTTTTCAATGGTTTTAGCAAGAAACCCACTAGGCTTTGAGGTAGCACTAGGACCTATTACAGCTTGCTTTTGAATTGGTTTAGCAAGAACCCACTTGCTTTTAATGGTTGAGCAAGAACCCACTAGCCTTCTTACAGGTGAAGGCTAGCTCACCTATGACACAAGCCTTTTAAATGTAAAGGCTTGAAGAAACCTCTTCACACCTTAATGGTGATGTGAAACCCAAAAGAAAGAGGGATGAAGAAAGAGTTTGGGGTTTGTAGGCACAAACCCAAATTTAAAGCTCAAAAAGGATAAACAAGAAAAACCGTAATGGGAGAAGCATTGGGCGCCTTTGATTGATTGGAGATGTTGAAGGCCGCTTCCAAGATTCTTTGATGGAGCTCCTTGGATGTGGAAGTTGTTGGAGAAAAGAGGGTTCCTTTGAGGAAGTCCGCCGGAGGTACGCCAAAGATGGAAAATGTGTACGGTGGCTTTGTATATGATCCGGGTAGTGTCCGGGGCTTCCTTGGCCTTTATTTATAGGCATGGAACCCTTGGGGAGTCTTCGGAGCCGTTGTAAAGGGCCTCGGAGCCGTTGGAGGCCAAATGAGGGTTGACTGGTCAAAGCCAATGTCTAGTTTGACTAGGCTACCGGCTGGCTGGTACAGCTCCACCGGCTGGCCGGTGCCTTGGCAGAGGAGAAGAAATTTGGTCCAGACTCCACCGGCTGACCGGTGGAGGAGCCACCGGCTGGCCGGTGGGGAGACAGTAGCTCACACTGTTTGGGATGGGTGCCACCGGCTGGCCGGTGACAGAGCCACCGGCCGACCGGTGGAACCTGGCAGTGGGCAATGCCTCTGCCAGGTCCACCGGCTGGCCGGTGCTATCACACCGGTTGGCCGGTGGACTGAATTTCAGTCCACTTGATGTGCTTCATGGCCCATTTCCTTGGCAATCTTTTGCCTATAAAACAAAAACACTTAAAACAATGTTAGATAAATAATAAGGTGATTGTGATCATGAAAATCAAACAACGAGGGGAACGAGAGGTACAACACGACCAACTCTCCCCACTCAAACCCATTGAGGGTTTGGGTTTCTACCACAAAACAAGGCTACTGCCAATTTTAGTGAAAAAAATACATGACGTGTAAATAAGACTATACACCGTGTATCATTTTACTGTTCATATGATAGATGATATTTTGCTGAGGACTTTCCGACTGACTACATGGAATGTACCTATTGTAAAAGGTTTATACTTTTATTTGTAGCTGACATCCTCAACATTCCATGTATATCCCCTTACATGTCCCCTCTACGCGGCGTGTACAAATAGTACACGATGAGTACTTGCTAAAAACATTCTACCCAGCCCACATGGCTACACGCCATGTATGGAATCCACACGGTCAAGGGTACATGGTGTGTCGCACAACACAACACATCATGTAGTAGGAAATTACTACACAATCACCCCACAACATGTACTCGGAGAGCACATAGATGGTACTCACCTATCCCATACACAATGTGTATTTATAGTACACAATGTGTTGTCTGGAAATTTCTAGAACAGACAAGATTTTCCCACTTTTCTCAAAAAAAAAAACAAAATGGAAACAGGGATGTGATTTTGACCTGTTCTAAAATCTTGGGTTCTTACAATCTCCCCACTTTAACATATATCATCCTCGAGCTATCAAATGAAACCTAGAGATGGTACCAAACATGAGACCCCGACCAAAGTAACCTATACTTCCCCGGTCTCAAAGGTTCTGGCTAAATTCTTCAAGGGGCTCCCCACCTTAGGAATTGCCTAACTCAGTCTCAACCCTACAAAAAATAAAACAAAGCCGGGGTTCACTAACCTCTTTACAGACTCATGATCCTCTCATGACGCATCATCACCCCTGTGAATCATTCATGATTTTGTGTCATTTCTGACACCCAAAAGTATCCCGCACTCCATGAGTGTCTGCCACCATGAGGTCCTGCATCCCATGGACACTCAACATTAAACCTGATGCCATGAATCTCAATTAACTCGCATCCTCAATGCCCCAATTACCAAGGAACCTCATGTAACCCGCATCCTCAATGCCCCGATACCCATGACACCTCACATAAACTGCATCCTCGATGACCTGATGCCCAAGGAACTTCAAGTAACCTGAAAATTCGATGCCCCGATGCCACACATCTCATATATATATATAAATATATCACACACTAGATATGGCACAAATCTCACTAACCAACATCTAGTTATTCCACATAAAACTTGTGAATATCGTGCACTCAAAGCAGACATATCCCAATATTCCATGCCAAAATATGTAAAAAATTAAACAGATCATGGCCACAGCCAAGGTGTACCTCAAACTGTCGTCGGCTCACCAACCTTCTCAGCCCCTGGAAACTTAACAGCATGCACCTGGCTTGAATTATGGCTTCCAAATGCCTGGGCTCCGTATGGTGCTGCTCTAGTCATCGACCACTGGCCCCTTAGATGGGTCTCGCTGTCTCTATCACGTCCTTCATGTGTGACTGAAACTCGACTACCCTCTCCTGATACTGAACCTAAACCAACTCTAGATGCCCCAGTCTATCATGGTCCCTAATTACCAGCCATCTGAGAAGGATTCTTGTACAAACTCTCAAGATTCCTAACCTGTCCACATGCCCGACACTCCTTTGGAGCCCTATCTCACTGAGTCCGAACATGATCTGGTTTCCCACACTGAAATCAAACCACTGAATAACTGCTATGAGGTGGTCTAGCTGAGTCATTGGCCTGACTTATCTACTGGAACTCATCACATCCTCGCTTCCTGCTATCCAAACCATCACCTTAAGCTGCCGCTTGTCCAACTTGGGGTATATCCCTATGGTTTTCCTCTGCTATGAGTGCCTTATTTACCACCTCTGAGAACAAACCCAACCTTAAGATATTTACCTAGATCTGAATGGTGTTTCGTAAACCATCCTCAAAGTGCCTCACTGTTGTCGAGTCATCACTCACCATACCAAGTGCAAAGTGAGACAACTCAGTGAAAGTGGCTGCATAGTCTATGAAAGACATGTATCCCTGCTGAAGGCTCAAGAACTCTCATGCTCTCTCATCTCTCAGTGTTTCTTGGTAAAAGTTCTTGAAAATATTTTCCTCGAAGACTTTCCATTCTAGTCTCTCATGCCTGCGATCCTGAACCATGACATCCCACCAACCCTTTGCTGGTCCTCACAGCATGTACGTCACCAGCTTGACCCACCTCCCTGGAGGTGTCTCGAGATTCTCAAGGATCATATTTATATTATTTATCAAATTCTTAGCCGCCTGTGGACCACCCTCATCATGAAAAAGCAGCAGGTGCTATGACTGGAACTCCAGCGTCAAATATGCCATATATGTCTCCACACCCTGCACGCCTCTGTCAATCCCCTGCAAGGAATGTACTGAGTTAGATTAGATCTACTCGTCGATCCATGGTCCGAACGCTGCCAAACCCTGCTGTTGTCCTTCCTGCAATTGATCTTGGACACATTCAGGTCCCTAAGCCTATACCAGTGACTCATGCTCGACCTACAATGGATGCTGAACCGGATCCTACTCCTGCAGCACTGTACCATCTCCTGCCTGACCCTCCATATCAGTCGACTAAAAGGAACCCGCTGAAGTCCATAAATGTTCAAACAAACCATATATATATAACAATATATTCACGTAGATAGGAAAATCAGTAAAAGTCAGTGCATAACTACTACCCTAACACCCCTATCACAACCCATGCCCCCCCAACATGCCGACCTCATAGCCTCTTTAACCACCCTCACAGATCCAAGTATCAAATATACCTCAGGCTATGCTCGTCCCAAAAACCAACATTACCTCAAACCGATAACCGAGTCACCCAATCCTGGTGATCAAAATCATCTCAACCATAGCACCTACCTACTCGTACAATATCCATACCCAAATACCATTCCATATTAGATTCTACAAATATATAAAGCATGGAATAACACATTGAAATCAACAAGAAATTCTATCCATAATTTCACCTATTCACATTTCAGAGCATAAAAAGAATGGAAAATGATATTATTCACATGGAATTATCACATCACAAAGAATACATGCAGTTATGAAATTGAAATACCCTAAAAATGTGCCTATAAAAAGCCAAACAAATAGCCTTTCCATAACAGGCCAAGGTCCAATTCTCCCTTACCGCACCACATTAAGGTTCACATATCATAATCAATAACATCACACACCAAGTGAGACATAAAGTTAGAAATCATATAAACTGTAATATGAGAAAAATCAAACAGCAATTCCCACCCATTACAACTTGGTCCACCAATCGCACCTAGGGTTACAGGCACCCAAGCCCAAGCAAGAAACCTAGTTCTAGTCACAACCTATCTCTAGTCTACCATATCCCAAATAGTAAAACCAGTAGAAATAAAAAGGGAGGCCTCCATATTATTTGTATCCAGCAAATCACTGCTACTAAATCCCTTTCAAGAACTCCTCTGATACCACTTTGTAATGACCCAGAACCGAACAACCTCCAGAATAGTGCTAAACAGGTCAGGTGTTACTACCTTCGGCACACCTTCCCAAATGCCAAAGGCTGCCGACTAGCAGAGCAGGTCTTATAAGTATAGTGGGGATGTTATACCCTCTTAGATGATAATAAAGGTATTGTTCTGAGTGTAATAATAAATATACAGTGGAATAAACGACTCAGAAAGTTGAAACCAGACCCACAGAGCGGAAGCACATTCAATGCCGATAAATAGAGGAAGCAATAAATATAGACAACATCAGTGGAAATTAAACACAAAATCATGCTGAACCACTAGTAGCAACTACTAAACAACCAAGCATGCATCTATAACATGTCAATAAATAAAAGGCCCTAATGGATGACCAACTATAGCTATAATAACAAATTAAGCATTCTAATACATGAAAGAAATAAAAAAAATGTAAAATCCATGTAGGAAAGACCTCGAATTCCATACCATCTCCATGTAATAGCTAAAGTAGTCCAGCTCCAGATGTTGAACTCTTTCCTACACGTAATTCCATAAAGTCTACATGTGTCCCGAAGGGCCCATGCATGGTGTGTGATGATTCTCAGTAAGACACAACCCAATGGTGCGTACCTAATATAAGTGTTTAAGTGTGAATGCATTTATAAGTAAAACAATAAATTGTACGATGCACAAATAAAAAATAACTGCACTGGTTCCCAACAACTACTATGGAGTGTCACTTACTTTGGCCAACGTCAGAATCTCTGTCATGTAACCTGGAACCATGTGCCCCCTGACACTACGTGCCTCATGTACCAATGTCTTGAAGACACTCTTAAGAAATTTTATCTTGGAGGAACAATGATTCCCATCCTCAAATAGTAACCTGAGGGACAACAATGTCTTCCCTGAAATAAAGTAACCTAAGGGACATTGATGTCTACCCTCAAAGAATAGCTAGCCTCTTACCCCCAACATAATTTCCTCAATTATATCCCCTGAAGGCTCCACACCTTCCACGTGGCTTCCTACGGCAAGCACCCCCAAACCAAAAGTACCCAAACAGCAATAAATGGGGCCCTCTACCCACAGGATTGGTAAAAACCACCTCATCACAGAGTATCTATGTGTGCACACTACTCAAATTTCCAGGTGAGAGGTAATCACCAAAATAGTACCCAATCCATAACATATCTGACACCTCATGTCTCTACGACTATGTCACTCAAGTACGACGGCCTCACCATCCATGTGACCCGGGCAATGCCCAAACTGACAGTCACCCTGCCTCAAGCCGATGTCCATGAGGCCCAATCCCATAGTCAAGACCACCCAATGTAACCCAGGTCGAGCCCAACCTGTGATCAGAATCACTCAAGAATATTCATTCCATTCCCAACACAACCACAAGGATTCCGGCATATGCAATTCAATAATTACATATAGAATCGAAATAATAACTTTCAAGCAGTAAAAACAAACTAAACAGTTGAAATTCATGAACTAAGTGTTGTCCCATACCAGCACAAAGGTCTTTAAAGCCTCTAATAATTCTTATCAAGGTTTAATAAACCCAATTCAATAGTTCAAAACAAAACAATTCAATTATAACCAATTTGGAATTCCTTGTCCAAAATGCACCGATGAGCAACAACCACTCGCCCAGCCCTACCCAAGAAAAACAGGTAACATGGCATAACCAAAGGCATCCCATAGGTCAAATAAATAGTCAAATAGGAAATAACAGATAAAACGAGGCCTTCTCAAAAATACCCAAAAATGCGCCAAAGGCCACTCCACCTAATTGACCATGAAAACCCAAAAAGAGGTATGCACCACCTACCTCGTACTAGTAAGATGATACTACTCCGATAATAGTCTCCAATTAGGTCTAAAACTCAGTTGATCTACAAAAGAAACAAAAATTCTCAAACCCCTATAACACGTCTTGGAACATAAATCAAGAACAGCTCAAGAGGAATCAAGGACATACCAAGGGGGTTCTAACGCATCCGACGACGATCGAATCGGAGTTCAGACAGATGATCGATAGAAAAAATGAGCTCCGACTGACTCTCCCTACTCAAACCCATTGATGGTTTGGGTTTCTACCTCAAAATGAGTCTACAACCCATTTTAGTGAAAAAAAGAAAATACACGGTGTGTAAATAGAACGACACACCGTGTATCATTTTGCGGTTCATATAACGGCTGATATTTCTCCAAGGACTTTCTGACTGACTACACAATGTGTAACTTATGTACACGACATGTAAATATCTACCCGGCCGACATCCCCAACACGCCATGTATATCCCCATACACAACCCCTCTATATGGCCTGTAAAAATAGTACACAATGTGTACTTGCTAAAAACATTTTACCCCACCCATAGGCCTATGCACCATGTATGGCCTCCACACGGTCAATGGTACATGATGTTTCGAGCAACACCACACACCGTGTAGTAGAAAATTACTTTACAGTCGCCACATGACATGTACTCAGAAAGCACATGGATAGTACACACCTAAACCATACACTGCGTGTACTTTAGAGTACACAATTTGTAGTATAGAAATTTCCAGAACTTCATAGATTTTCCCATTTTTCTCAGAAACAAGTCAAAATTCAAACAGGATCAAGATTTTGACCCGTTCTAAAAACCCGGGTTCTTACAGGTGATAAGAGTGTTCCTTAGTTTTATAAAAGTTAATTTTATTTTATATTGTTTATATATGGGTAACTCCTGACTTGGATAATGGTATCCCTATATTTTAAAAGGATGTGTAAGTGTAACTTAGGTGCTACGTAATGGTAAATCCCCTTTCTATATGCAGCATAATGGTAAGGTTTAACATGTTTAATGGTAAATATATGTATTTAAAGGATTTATTAGGCTACCATAGGTTCTCTGTAAGGGTAAATCCAAATGTATACACTCTATATGGTTGAATATTGACCTGCATAAATGTTTCCCACTAATTTAAAAGGATGAGTACGGGTACATAGGCACCATGTAAAGGTAAATTTGTTTTTCCTTGTGTTTTACAAGGGTGGGAGACCTGTATAAGGTTAAAAATACTTAATAATATTTGATAAAAATGATATTTTCTGGTAAAACCTTGCTACCCTTACACAATTCTCTTTTTTGGGAATTTTTCCATATTTTTATTTCTTTTTATATAACACGCTCCTATAATAAAATTTGGAAATTTAGGAAGCAAAAAACCAAGGAAATAAATATTTTTTACTTCTTAAAGGTTTTAATTATTATTAAGGAATATTTTTAAAACATTATGTAACACCCAATTTATTTGAATGATTTATAAGCTTGATAGCTTTTGTTAACATGGAGCATTGAGATTTAAGAGAAATGTGATATATTATAAAAACATTACTATAATAAATCCATTGAATTGGAAGGTATTAATTTCACTAAAAAAATTATGAAATAAATTTATAATTTTATTACTCAATATAAAATTATTTATTAATTCTTAATAAATAATAAACTAATTTTTAAGAAGTCGTTTTTTTCTTTAAAAATGTATTTTATTTAAAAATTATTTATTGAGTTTTGTCCACATAAATTATAATTAATTTCTAAAATTTTCATAAACTATATTTTTTAAAATGAATAAAAAATTAAATCATCATATCACAATTTACCATGGGTGAAATTCAAGAATTTTTCTAAAGATATTGATTTTTAGTGAATATTGAAAAATAAAGTTTTTTCAAATACTTCCATTTCATTTAATTAAATCAACAAATTTTAATGTCCTGATATATTTTTTATTTTTTTATTAAAATTTATTATGATCCATTTTATTTATTATAATCTAATTAATTTCATTGCAATTAGTTTTATTCATGATTTTGATATAATTTAATTTTTATGTTTAAAAACACATTTTCTAAAAAACTATTTTTCGTTGTGTTTTACCAATTTATGTTGATATAAATTTATTGAATTTATATAGATTGAATAATGAAAAATAGATACCATATTTTAATTATGAATTTCATATTTGGTAAATATCCATTTTTTTTGTTCATTATAAATTAGAACCATGGTAAATACCTTTCACATAAATAAGGATAAAATAGGTAAAACGTTGTTAAAATAATGAGATAAGGTATGAAAATGTACCATTAATTGAAATTTATTTTATTTTATTGGTTTAATTCGACCATATAAATCCTTACTTCTAATATATGGCATTTTTTTCCTTTTTCCCAAGGAAATGACATTAAATTTTTTTTATATAAATAAAATTCATAATTTTCACTCTATTGAGTTAAATATATCTAAATTTTTTAAATAAAGATCAAAAATGAAGTTTTAGTTATAAACATTTATCTAAAATTGACATTTTTTTCTTATCATGCTAATTTATTTTAAATTTTTAGGAGAGAAATAATTACTATAAATGCTTACACAATTCCATCACAATGATTGTGTAAGTAGTAGAAATATCATGTAAATGATTTTAGAAAAACAAAAAGTAATATATGTTTTGTGATTTATAGTTCACCATAAATTTAATAAATTAATAAATCATAATAGGTATTTTTGAATGGTTCATATTATAATTACATAACAATCATTATGTCTTTGATGTCAAATTAAGTAAATAGTGTCAAAATTGACATTAATGATATTTATGAAAATAATAATTTACTAAATTATTTAAAAATAATAATAATATTAAAAGTGGAAAATTAGGTTGAAAAATGGTCTAAAATGTAACCATTGACCATTTATGAGCATATCATAACCTTATATGTAAAATTATAACCCTTCAAAATTTTAAATGACATTACCATGATGGAGGTTAAAAATGGTTAACGAAGGTGTTAATAAAAAAGATGTCATTTACAATAATATATAAACCTATATAAATTTGATTGTATTATTATATTAAGGCCATATAAACCGTACATCTAAATCCATGAAATTTTTATCAATTTTCCATGATTATGAATTTATTATATTTTAATATTTTGAAAAATTACAAGAGTTCCCCTCACCTTATTTATAAAAGGAAACCCATTCTCTATTTTATTTACACACACTTCATCCATATTGCTTGAAAACAATGTACCCATTTATGTTCTAAATTCTCAAGTCCATGAATTAGATCTACTAGTATTGTTAATATACTATTTTGTGGGTTCTTAAGAAGGGATATAAAGGAGTCCTATCAAATAAGAGGAGGTTAAATCACTTTCAAAGAAAGATGAACTCAAGGAAAGGGGATTTCTCACGCCACATTAATTTTTTTGAGAAATATGAAATATTAAAAATTATTTACCTTGTGTGATGTATATACTACCCATTAATTTATTTTATTACGTTTTTAAGGAAAATTATGGGGGATTTCCAACTCATATAAGGTTCTCTCTTTCATGTGGTTTTGATTTGGATATTACCAAAAAATAATGGTTATTTGACTCAATATTATTTCATTGAGACATGTTTCATTATATGATTCTATCTATGTTTATAAGGTGTATATACTACCATACATATCTGTTATATCATGATTCTCCTTAAGTTCATAATATTTAAAGTTTCATTTTAAGTTATTCTTTCATGGGAAATATGATTCAAATATTACCAATTTCACAATTGTTTTATGTTACAATATCATTATTTATGAGTATATTTTATAATAATGTTTATGATGATAACATTTCAAGATATATATCTCATGAATTCAATGAAGTTTATTCTACTATAGTTATTTATGAAAATTTCATTTTAACCTTTCACTTTTCTCTCATTATGAAGTTAAGAGACCATAGGTTTATTTTTAAAGAAACTGACTATTTCTCACTTTGGTCAAACATCGTATTTATAAAACATCCATGTTATCTAAAAATGCTTTCAATAATTTTTTAATACTATAATATGATAGTTTAAAGTCAATTTTTCCCTTTATTGAATTTTTATGACATTTTTTAGATGGAATATTCTTATCTTTTTCAAAAATAGGTAATTTTTAATTTATACCAAAAATGTTAAAGGAATAATTATTTTATCATACACTATAACATCATGCTACAATTGTTTAGGTATTTCTAATATATCTTTTCATTTTCTGATTTATTTGGGTGCATCGTGGTACTCCTGATGATGGAGAAACTTTTATGGCGAAATAAACTAATTTTTAGGGATGTATATTTTATTAATTTAATGGAGTATAAGTATAAATTTATTAAAGGGATTAAAGGTTTTCTTTGTGTTTAGAGAACACTTAAGGTGGTTTGAAGTCTTCTATTGAAAAAATGAACCATTCCTAGTCTATAAAAGAAATACACACTATGTAATAAGATTTCACACCATGTAATTTCTTTCAGGAAGAATATGTGAGTTTTGTATGAAACATGAATGGATTACATGACATGTATTTGGTTCATGTTCTGTATTAGTAAGAGAAATTTTTTAAAAGGTGACTCATTTATTGGAATTTTTAGTTTTCATAGATTAGACAACATGTAAAGGGGTTATATGCTATGTATGTATCGTAAGTTCTAGTTTTTAGGATTACATAAATGCTGTGGTAGAAGACATGTGAGGCCTTGGTGAGATTATCGAAGACATTAAAATCGTAAAGCGCATCTTGAGAAAGCTTCCACCTCGGTTCAATCCGAAAGTTTCTATTTTTGAAGATAAAGATCCGAAAGAGCTGACATTGGATAACCTACATAGCACTTTTGTTGCTTATGAAATGAGAAATGATGACAACGATGCTGTGGAAAAGGGGAAATCCAAAGAGGTGGAATTTAAGGCCACGAAGAGGCTCACTATTGAAGATTCTCAGGAGGAAGAAGAGTCAGATGAGGTGATGTCGTTCCTTTCTTCAAATCTGCAATGTGGAAAAGGAAAGTTTAAAAGGAAACTTCCACTAGCATGCTTCCGATGCGGAAAGGTTGGTCATCCTGCTGCAAGATGCCCCAAAAAATTTCAAGAATAAAGCGATGAAGATGAAGTTGAGATTCCCATGAAAAAATCTTCAGCCTATGTGAACGGGAAGAAGCAGTTCAAGAGAAATTTCTTTAAGAAGAAGAATCTTCTTTCACAAGAAATAGATAGTTCAGCTGAGTCTGAGGGTGAAGAAGTTGAAGAGATAGAAAACTGCAAAGATCGTGGACAAAATGCGATGGTGGCTATTTCCAGTAGTGCTCTAGAAAAGAAAGAAACCAAAACTGATGAAAAAGAAGAAGAAATTGAAGGGAGAGTTGACATGGAAGCTGAATTAGAAGCATCTCTTAAAGAGATAGATATTTGGCGAGCAAAAACAAAGAAAGCCAACAAAATAGTACGTGATGCCAAACTTTACATGCAACAACAAGAAGAAGAGAAGTCTGAGCTTGAGAAAGAAATCGAAAATCTTAAGTCTTCCAGGCCAGAGCGCACAGAAAAGGTTGATGAGCATAAGCTCAAGATTGAAGAGCAGAAAAGGGAGATCGATTGCTTGAGTCAAAAAGTGAAAGATCACGTCAAACGTATTGAAGAGCTTGAAGAGGAAGTCGTCGGTCTGCGTAGAAAAGTTAAAGACCAGGAAAAACCTTTGAATCCTAACACATTCTTGGGAAATCAGGTCGTTACGAAGACTGAAAAGAAGAAAGAAGAGCCTAGTAGTTCAGCAGGAAAGAAGAAGAAATTGAACTCAGAAGTTAAAGCCGATTCATGGCATAATCAGAAACAAAAATCTGTGGTAGTTGAAGTTAGACAACAAGAACCTATTCCGAGATTGAAAGTGGATTTGAGCACAAAGCAGAATCAGAATACTCAGAGATCCCAAGTGGAAACTCATAGTGCTGAAGTAACACGAAGGAATGCACCTTATATCAGGTGTTATTGTTGTGGAAAGATGGGACATTCATAGTATGTGTGTTCCATAGCCAAAAGATATCGAAGGGAACAAGAACAGAGATGACAGCCAAACAGAGAACGGTTTTCCAGAACATATTTTGAAGGACACTGTTTTTGGTGTGGAGGATTTGGACACATGGCTAGGTACTGCACTCCAACCATTCAGAAAAATGTGCCAAAACAGAATCAAAATGTTCGCAAGCAGAAGATCAGTAAACCGACAAGTGAGTTAAAAATTCAGAACAGATTTGTAGTTTTGCAAGATGAAGCTGATCCATCATACTCTGAGAAAGAACAGAAGCCTCAATCTATGCAGAGTATGAAAGAAAAAGTATGGACCAGGAAGAAGAAAATTGAAAAGGCCGTAGTTTCTGAAATTGCCCTTAAAGCATCAGATCATTCTGGTGTGTGGATCCTTGATAGTGGTTGCACATCCCACATGACAGGCAACAAGGATCTGGTTATAGGCATAAAATATGACAAAGAAGGAGTTGTCAAATTTGGAAATGATGAAGCCCTGAAGATTATTGGCTTAGGAAAAGCCAAGTTTTGGGGCAAAGAAATGAGACATGCTGATGTCTTGGTGGTAGAGGGTCTCAGTCATAATTTGCTTAGCATCAGTCAACTATGAGACTCTGGGCACTCTATCCAATTTACAAAAAAGATGGGTATTGTTAAAGAAAAATATGGAATAGTCATTCTACAGGGAAAACGAACAAAGGGGAATCTTTACCTGGTAGGTAGGGAAGAAGATTCATTCCTTTTATCCAGAGAAGAAGAAAATCAGTTCTGGAATAAGCGACTTGGTCATCTATGTCAACCATCTATGGAAGATCTGGTAAAGTGTGATGCTGCTAGAGACCTTCCCAAACTATCACGTGATCGCACTCATACGTGTGATGCTTGTCAACAAGGGAAGATCATCAGGAAGACATACAGGCCAAAGGAACAAAAAGCAACTGGAGTGCTCGAATTGGTGCATGCTGATGTATGTGGACCTATCTCACCACGAGCTATAGATGGGCAAAGGTACTATGTTATTTTCATTGATGAATATAGCAGAATTGTATGGGTATTCATCATTAACCATAAGACAAAGGTGTTCAGTTTCATGAAGCACTACAGGAGGGAATCAGAAAAGATGCTTGGGAAGAAAATTCTGAAGTTTCATACTGATAATGGTAGGGAATTTACAAACAGTCAGGTTGAAAACTATCTCAAGAAAAATGGGATAAGGCATCAAGTTTCATCAGTAAGAACTCCCCAACAGAATGGAGTGGTAGAAAGGAGAAATCAGATCATCAATAACATGGCCAGAACAATTCTTATTGATAAGGACCTACTAGAGAAATTTTGGAAGGAAGCAGTTTTGACATCGGTCTATGTTTCAAACAGGTCCCTGTTATGTCCGAAGAAAGGGAAGACTCTGCATGAACTATGGTACAGAAAGAAGCCAACGTTGAAATAATTTCAAATCTTTGGAAGTAAGTGTTTCATTCTCAACAAAGAGCATCATTGGAAGTTTGAGGCACGAGGAGATGAAGGGATATTCATTGGCTATTCAGGGAAAAGCAAAGCATATAAATGCTTCAACAAGAGGCTGGGAAAAATTGTTAAGAGCAATGATGTCACTATAGTCGAAAATGAACAGACTGCTCAACCACCCAGTGAACAGGTTCTGGATGAAAGTGATGATGAGGTAAGCAACACAGGGGGAGCAGAAGTGGCAGAAGCTGACTCAGAAGAAGATACTGATGATGAACAAGAAAGTGTCAAGTCTGTATCTACAAGGAATCCAAAGAGTCGAGCTGAAATTGATAGGCAAAATATCATTGGTGATCAGACAGCTCCAGTTCAGACTCGAAGAATGAAATAATTACAGCAAACATCGTTTTTATCTCAGGTGCATCCGAAATGTTTTTCCGATGCAGCTAAAGATGAAAACTGGGTTCAGGCTATGAATGAAGAGCTTGATCAAATTGAGAAGAACCAGACATGGGAGATTGTTTCGAGGCCAGCAGACAAGAATATCATTGGGACCAAATGGGTCTATCGCAACAAGATGAATGAAGATGGCACAATGACTCGAAACAAAGCACATCTAGTGTGCAAGGGGTACTCCCAGATCGAAGGAATAGATGTTGATGAGACATTTGCACCGGTTGCAAGGCTGGAGACAATAAAATTATTCCTAGCCATCGCAGTGCAAAGGAAGTTCAAAGTGTTCCAGATGGATTTCAATTCTGTATTCTTGAATGGTGTTCTGGAAGAGGAAGTGTATATTGAGCAGTCAGATGGTTTTGTCATTCATGAGGATGATAACAAAGTTTGCAGGCTGAAGAAGGTGTTGTATGGGCTGAAACAAGAACCAAGGGCATGGTACTCAAGGCTTGATCAGTACTTGAAGAAGCTTGGTTTTCAGCATGGAGGAGTTGATTACAATCTGTATTTCAGTAATGACAGTAATCAAAGGATGATGGTGTTGGTTTATGTCGATGACATAATATTTGGCGGATCAGATGAAGCTCAGTGCAGACAGTTTTCCGAATTCATGAAAAATGAGTTTGAAATGTCAATGATTGGAGAGATAACGTTTTTTCTTGGTCTATAGGTGACACAAGGAAGGAATGGAACTTTTATTTCTCAATCCAAATATTCCAAGGAGGTCTTAAGAAGTTTTGGAATGCATAATTCCAAGGATATGAAGACTCCGGTTGCTACCTGGATGAAATTATCAAAATATGAGGATGGCAAGGCAGTTAATATCACAGAATACAGGCAAATCATTGGAAGTCTGTTGTACTTAACCGCAACAAGGCCTGATATTTTTTTCGCCACATGCCAAGCAGCGAGATATCAAAGTAATCCCAAGGAAAGTCACATGCTTGCAGTGAAAATAATACTTCGGTATATCAAGGGCACGGTGGACTTCGGCTTGACTTACAACGACAAATATCAGACAGAGTTATTGGGATATACTGATGCAGACAGGTCCGGTTTAGCAGATGATAGAAAATCAACGTCAGGTGGTGCATTCTATCTTGGTGGATTGTGTATTTATTGGCTAAGCAAGAAACAAGATTGCATTTCATTGAGCACCGCAGAATCTGAGTATATTGCGGCCACTCAAGCATGCACACAGTTATTGTGGATGAAGCAGTAGCTTGAAGATATGGGAGTTGAAGTGAATTCTCCGATCGGAATTCAGTGCGAAAAATCAAGTGCTATAAATCTTAGCAAAAATCTCGTCCATCATTCCAGGACAAAGCACATTGAGATTAAGTATCATTTTATCAAGGAGAAGGTTGAGCAGGGTATCGTGAAGTTGGAGTGCGTGCCTACAGAGCTATAGGTTGCAGATATTCTGACAAAGGCCTTACCCAAGGAAGCTTTTGAGAGGCATCGACTGGCTCTGGGAGTTTAGTCGATTCCCCGCACTTGAAATAGTGTGGATTTGGGACTCCCCCTCTCCCCGAGGTATGATGTGTTTTCCCTAATGTGCTGATATGTGTTCTCTACTATGTTACAGAATACAAAGGAGCGACCTTTGGGTTCGTTGACAAAGGGGGAGAAAAGTGTTTGTTAAAGGGGGATAAATTGTTGGAGACAATGAGGATATTTGATAAATCATAATTGATACGGGGAGAAGCTGACCAGTTGAGCAGCCGGATAGGGACCAATTTAAGAATTGGTATCAGGGTGGAATCGACAATTGTGGTTTACATGAAGTGATTCATTGATGAACTTTTCATACTACTCTTGTTTCTCACGCCGAGCATTGCTCATGTGGGCTTAGAGTACGTGTTATGTTAATCCTTGAACGCTATCAGAATCGTAAGAGGCGAATGGTGGTAGCGGCTAGAAGAAGACTCAGTGAGGTATCAAAGTGCAAAAAATCATCCTGAGCAGAGTTGTGAAGAGTTGTCAACAAACCCAAAGGGGGAGATTGTTGGGCAAAAATCCCTCAAGGTAACATTGCAGTATTTTTGGGTTGATTGTGTTTGTTGACAAATCAGGTTTTCATGGATATTTTTCGAGTTCCCAAGAAGTTGTTGACAATCCTTGTAGACAAAGAATGATGACAAAGGAAAGGACGATCTTGAGGCGGTACAAAAGAGCATAAGAATGGAGGCGGTGAGTCTTCGTGATTACGTCAAGCTTCGCGAATGGTAGAGGCTGAAGCGCATCGCGGCGGTGAAGGGCTTTGCGAGGGAGCTTCGCGGCGAAGGCGCGAAGGAATTTTGGGCTTCGCGAGGGAGCTTCGCGGAGAAGTCGCGAAGGTATGTTGACCGTGATTCTACGCGACTACGTCAAGCTCCGCGAACGGAAAATTGCCGTGGTGCTTCGTGATTTGGATAAAATTCCAGCTGAATCTTTGGAGCTTTGCGATTTGAGATGACGTGGCGTTGACTTCGAGCGGAAGGGATGAGGGTCGGTGGAATCGCCTATAAATAGAGGCCGACCCCCTCGAGAGAACTAGAGATAATTTTCAGAGAAAATCCATTGTTCTCGGTTCGCAGAGGTGGTTCGCGAAGGTAGTGTGCTTTGTGAAAGGGGAGCTTCGTGGCGGCTATTCTAGCTCCGCAAAAGGCGTGTACCCCGCGTTGGCTCAGTGAGCTTCGCGGAGAGGCAGGAGCTCCGCAATGGCCTAAGCATTGCGAAGGTCTGTGCATCGCGAGAGTGCTTCGCGATAGTTCTTCGTGAGTGAGCTTCGTGAGAGAGCTTCACGAAAAGGCATGAGCTTCACGAAATTGGGATCCTCGCATTGTAGGGTGCTTTGCGAAGGTGTTTCCAAAAGGAATTGCCCAGTGTTCAGAGGAAAAGAGGTATTCATTAGTGGATGAATGTTGGACTTCAACAGAGCATCTATCTACAGTTAAGGATGCATTACTTCATTCCAATTAAGAGACCTACAGGTCTATAAACTGTGAGTGGATTCCCTTCTGGAGCAGTGAGCTTAGGAAGAGAAAGTAGGTGATCCTCTCCACCGGAAGTGAGCCAGAGAGAGAGAAACAGGGAGTGACCCTTGGGAAAGCAGTGAGCTGACCCTAAATCTTGTATAGGTAGTGAGCCTGGGCACAGAAGTGATCTAGCCCGAACATTGTAATCCATAGCTAGTGAAGTTTAGTGGACTTGGTACGACCGGAAACCTGTCGGCGTATGCTCCTTGGACGTAGCCCTTAGCGGTGAACCAAGTAAAATTGCTGTGTCCTGTGCTTGCTTTACTTTCTGTTTATATTGTGTAGCAGGAAAGAGAGAGAAGAGTGTTTTTCTTAACAGCAAAAAAAGATCAGAACGGGCTTTAATTTTTAATTAGTCATACCCTGATTCATCCCCCCTCTCAGGGTATTCAGCCTAGTGGACCTAACAATTCTATTAAGAGGTTCACTTTTTTGTGGTGTTCCTGTACTTTCTGTATTTGATGAAAATGTTTAGGGGCTCGATGCACACATGAATTTATATATTGGGGGTATGCGTGTCCTAGCTATCCTGACCTGTTTTGATCCTTGGGATACATTAACCTATTATTTTGATTTTACTATTTTAGTTATACTTCAATGTATTTCATATGAAATGTGATACATGATTTTATTTTACTTGACTACTTTGATGTATATGAAATTATTGAAAATTTTATACTTGTTTTATTAAAAAATTTAGAAAAAGTAGAAAATAATTTTCCCCATGATTATGTTATAAAAAGTGTTGAATTTTTTATCATTCTATTTTTTTATTGAATGTTGATAAAGGTCATATTATTGTACATAGATTGGTTATGGAACACCTGGGGGGATCCTACTAAGCCAGTTAGATCACTCCTTATGCACCACTTTAATGGTGTGTAGGTTTTTGTCTGTCTCTCGATATAGGGAAAGGAATGGTTTTATAGTGAGGTGGTGAGGGTTTTTGTTATATGAGTCTAGGAATATGGTGGGAAGACTGTGGGAGTTTTCCCATGTTATCAGATGGAGTGGTTAGTTTCCTATCTTAGTTTTCCTTTGACGTTGAAACTATACTTTGGGATATTTTTCCTGCTTTTGAGTTATATCATTTATGTTGGTTTCATTACATTATGGAGCATTTTTATCTTTTCTACTGTTTATCACCATTTAGTATATATATGTATTCCATGTTATTTCTTTTTGTTGGGTGAGAACATTTCCTATTGTTTTTGTTTGAAGCTCAGGTGCTACACACCTGCCCATGGAGATTAGGAATGCCCTTCAAGTATGTTGAAATTCTGGGTGGGTACAAGTTTGAGTGTGTATCTAGATTAGGTATGTCACATTTTGGTATCACATGGAGGTTTTCCCTAAAGATTCTTTGTCTTGGGATGTATGGTATAATAGAGATAAGATCATCCAAACTTGAGAGGAAGGTTGTAATGAGTGTCTGGCCATCTCTTTCCATGAAAAGTCTCATGTTACCATGGATGTTGGGATTCATGTCTCCTATTTTCAATTATTGATTTTAATATCATTTTTTCTCTTTTTTATTTTTTTGAGATGTGATTATCATTTTTTATGACCATTTATTCTATTTCAGTGCACAAAAGTATGCTTCCTTGACATATTATATGGGTTCCTTACGAAGGTAAAATAGATTCTACTCAATGGAATACACCTAAAATTTTGAATCTTTTTGAGGTTATGATGTGGGTTGTTCATGATTTCAACCAAAATGTACCACAGGTCCAAAATGTAGTCATTTCCATACAACTTAGAGTTTTAAGAGATAGATATCATTCATTGTAGTTCATGAATGAGAAGCCAACATCATTTAAAAGCACAAATGGATCTCAAGAGGCAGGGGAATGTATGTGTGATATTGATTTTTTTGAAATTCTTAGATATAAATGATAGTATCAAGGTAAAGTTTACTAGTTTTAGACTTGATGGACCCATAAAGTAATGGTAGGATTCCATGGTATAAGTGGATATGAACATGAGATTCAATGAGAATGGTTACATGACTCTCTTATTCTAGTAGTTTTTTCTAGAGTCACTAATGTTGGAGAGGTCTATGAAGTTTCTCTATTTGTAGTAGGGAGATCATTCAGTTTCATCATACACTAATCAATTTACCTAGTTATTTCATTTTTCTCTATATATAGTAAATAATGAGAAAATGAATGCCTAAAAGTACATATAAGGTTTGAGATCATATATTTGATTTCTAATATTTATAATGAAGATTTCAACCAATGAAGAAACAATGGACATGGATATGATGAAAGATATGAATATTCTAGGAAGGGTTAATTATTTTTCCCCTCCTCTTCTATAAAATGGTTTCTTCAGCGGTTCACAAGGAAGAGTAAGAAGTGTCATGATCATCACATGAGTGGTGGGTTTGGTCCTTAGTGTTAGGCTTCCTCTATACAATTGGTTATAACTATTAGTGTTCCTCTTAAATTATATTAGTGTGTAAATGATTAGAACGCCAGACATTCTTGTCTTGCACATGTGATGATGTGTAATAGTTTTGGACATTATGTTCATCTATAAAATTTCTATTATTCTATGTGTAAACCTTGATATATATAAGGATTGAAGGTTCCCAAGGATACTATGGGGAAATAATATTCTTTAAAGACTATCAAACTCTTGACACAAGTTTCAGGAGTGAAGAACCTTCACATAGTAGATGAGTTTCCAGTGGAGGTAGATGCATTTCTAGTTATAGTGAGTGGTACCATAGTTTTTTTATCTTAAGTTGAGATTAATTTATTTGATATCAGTTCCTCCCACTTATTTATATCTAGTTATCTTTTTCATATTCTTAAACTTCAAATGGAACTCATTTCCTTTGTTATAGAGTTAGTGAAACCTTGTGGGAAAACGAAAGTGTAGGGGTTTCAGTAGCCTTATTTGTTTGCAATTGATAACTGATATAGAGTTAGCCTCAAATTTTTCTTTCTAAATCTAGATACATTTTACATCATCATTGGGATTAAGTATATCTCTTCTCATCATGCTTAGATTGATTTTTATCCTCATTATGTCCCATTTCATATTGATGATGGGAGATCTAGGGTATTTCTGGGAGAGTGGGATATGTGGATAGTTGCGAATGACCATCCCAACTAGATCTAAGGATTTTGTTGTGTATTTATTCCATTAATGTTGATGAAATTTCTTCTATTTTTAATCTTCTTTTTTTATGACTTTACTAACATCTAACCATATGATTTATTTTGTCTTTCTATAAAGAGGATGGTAGAGTTTTTGATTGAACTCATTCCAGGTACATAGCCGATTTTGATACCTTCCCTATTTTATGGAACCAATAGAGCTGATAGAGAACATGATAGAATTGGAGGTTCTAATGGTGAAATGTTTTCCTCACCCTAGTGTTTCAACTTTGGTATCCCCTATTATCATTACAAAGTAGGTGGATTATTCACTCCAATTGTGCATTAACTATTGGATGTTGAACTTGGTAATGGTTAATAATAAGTATCCTTTTCCACATACGGATTATTTTTTGATCAGTTAAAGTGGGAAAAGTTGTTTTGGAATATTAATGATTGGTCGGGTTAACATTAGCATATAGTTCGAGAGTCATGTATACCGAAGACATCTTTTTTGAAGCAGGTATAGCCATTTTGAATATCTTGTGATAATGTTTGTTCTGACTAAAAATAATTCAATTTTTATGGATTTAATGAGTCTTATATTCCATCAATATCTCAACACATTTTTGGTAGTGTTCGTGTATGTGATTTTGGTTTATTCATGGCTTGAGAAAGAGCACAAACACTATTTGAGTTTGGTTCTAGATATCCTGAGGAGGCACTTTTTTTTTAAAAGATTTTGAAATGAAATTTATATATTTTGGAAGTGATGTTCTTGGGGAGTGTGATGTCTGATAATGTATTATAAATTGATCCTAAGAAGGTGGAGGATGTTATTTCATGGGAAGAGCTACGTAACATATTTGAGATACAAATATTTATTAGTCTTGATGGATACTACTGATGGTTCATCAATAATTTCCCAAATTTGGAATCACTTTTATCTACTCATATAAATAAAAGAGTGAAATTTATATAGGATTCATAGAGTAAGTCTTCATTCAATGATAAAAAATGACTCATGACAAAGGATCCTATTTTGATCTTACTTGATCCCAGTAAGTTGTATATAGTTTTCTATGATACTGGTTTGAATTTCATGATTATATATGATGATCAGGGGGAGGCTTACAAATCTTTTCATCTTCAAACATAAGAGAATAATTTCCCCACACATGACTTAAATCCTTTTGTTGTTATGCATTTAATGATATGTGGGATACACTATCATTTCGATGATAGGTTCATTGTCTTTTCTTACTATAAGAGACTAAGATATATCTTTTCTAAAAATTACTTGAATATTTAATAGAGGTGGTGGGTGGAATACCTTCAAATGTTTGACTTTAATATATTCTACACCATGGGTAAGGGGAATGTTTTCACAGATGATCTTATAAGGGAATTACAAATAGAGGTTATTTTGGAATCGAATGAAGAGTGTGACATAGTAGGAATCTTAATTTACTTTCACCTTTATTCTTAGTAGGATATTTAGTTATGGTTTTGGATAGTGTACAATTATCATCATTAACATGTGAGTCTATTATGTAGTGTAAGAAATATTATTATGAGTTTTTAGTAATTTGAGAAACACTATATGGTGGGGAGACTAATCCTTGTTGGCCTCTATCTTTAGATGGTGTGATTTATTTTGGGGATCATGTTGTCCTAATAGATTTTGTGAGAAGATAAAGTTTCTCTGATTATCATGGTTCTTCATGGTCCTTTCATTTGGGCACTATGAAGATGTATTATGACATGATATGGTGATTCTGGTGGCTGAGTATAAAGCATTAAATTGCAAATTACATTTTTGTTTTTACACCTAAACACTAATAAAAGCAAACCATATAAAACCTTCTGTTTTTTCTCATCCTCTACCATTTTCTATTTTCAAATTGGATAAGGTATCCATGTACATTTTTGATGGATTATCATGTACCCATTGAGGGAGGAATAATATATTGGTGGTGATTGAATGGTCAATAAATAATATATTTCTATTTTTATTAGGGACACCAAAATAGTTGAAGACTTGGGTAAGCTATATGTGTAGGGTATTACGAGATTATGTGGGGTTAATTCTACCATTATTTTGGAAAGGGATCCTAGGTTCACAATGAGGTTATAGAGTAGTCTCTAATAGGTAATGGTGACTCATTTCAGGTTGAGTACCGCTTTTTATCCCTAGATCGATGGTCATACAACGTGTGATATTCGTATCTTGGAGGATATGCTCTATCAAAATGTCTTTTGTGGTGGATCTAGTGATGAAAATTTTGGATTGGTTATGTTTTATTATAAAAAATGTTAAGCCATTGATCCAAGTGGATCCCTTTTAGGATTTTATGGTCACCCATGCAGGTCACCTCTTTGATGAGAAGTTTTTCTGTGAAGTTTCTTTAGTGGGAAAAAGTCTTGTTTAATAGACATTAGTGAGGATTCCAAAAATATATTGGTACTGGTTACATCTTAGAGTTGATATAAATTTTATTTTGATCAGTGGTTTCATACTTCAGAGTTTTATCTAGGTTACTGGATTTTCATGAATGTTTATCCTCTATTGGGTTACCATCATCTTGGAAAATAGAGAAATTTTTCTCCAAGATATGATTTATTGTTTGAGGTCATTGAGTTTCTTGGATTTGTTTCATATTTATTAGAATTCCTGGTTTAGATTATAGGCATTAATGATGTTTTCCACATATCAAAACATTTAAAATACCATCTTGATCACTATCATGTTCTGATTTGTGAATAGATTGAGTTAGAGCCAGATGTTTCTATTATGGGGGAACCATTGGTGATCATTGAATCTTAGGTGATGATATTGCAAGTGAATTATATTCAGTTGGTTAGACATTAATGGAAGAGTATATCATATTCTCACAATAATTGGGAGTATTATTCATTGGTGAGGGATAAATGAACTCACCTATATTTTATACGTCATTCTTCTACATGACTCCTTAGGGATGGAAAGTATTATGGTCTGATGTTTGTAACATCCCATTACTATAATTTTTGTTATTTATTATATAACTTTTCATTTTCCTCTTTATTTTGTTACATCTTAGAACTCCTGAGTATGGAGAAATTTTTAGGTAAAAATGAAGTAAATTTTTGGGATGTAAATTTTTGAATTAATGGAGTCTGGGTATAAATGTGTTAAAAGGTTTTTAGTTTCTCCCTATATTCAAGGAACACAAAAGGTGGCTTGGAGATTCCTATATAAAACTAGAATTTTCATAGTCGCATTGATAAATCAACACCATCTAATTTAATTACACATCATGTAATGTCTTCCAGGAATAATCATTGAGTCTGTTACACAATGTGAAAATTTTACACATGGTGTATTTGGTACACATCCTGTATTGGTAAAATTTAGGGTTTTGTAAAAATGTGATTTTTTTATCATCAATTTTCGGTTTCATGGATTATAAAATGATTAAATGGGTTATATTACCTATAAGTCTTGAGATTTGTGATATTTAAAATTCTATACAAGTTATTTTCATTTCATTCATCCATAGGATTTTTTCTCTCTCTTGATGTTGGAGCTCTCCCCTGAAATTGTATATACATATTGTATATCCAAATCACTAAATTTAGTGATTGAACTCTATTGTAGTTGGGTTTCATCTCTCTAGTTGAGTAATACTTTACACTTCTTCATTGATATTGATCATGATAGCATCCTTCCATTGTATTATTAGATCCATTTATATGTGATGATGATTCTTCTTACTTCTTTGTAGATTCACTATGTGATATTCTTATAGAGGATAAACATTGTGTGGGTTGTGGTGTGGCTTGAAATTTCCTTGACATGTCTTTTTTTATTCTTCTACACCAATTATTCTTCTCAATGAATCAATTCTGGGATGTGTGGAAATATTCCAGGGATTCCTTTGTCCACATTTTGTTATATCATGTTGGTGGATCCTTTTGTGGGCTTGTACGACCTGAGTTTGATGTAGGTTGTTCTATATCTAGTCTATTTTGTAATAAATACATTTATATGGTTTTGATAAATTATATAACAACTTAATTAATATGATAGAATTATTGATCTTTTTGTCAGAAAATTAATTTTTAATAAAATATTATTTTTCCTAGGTTTTGGTAAATGAAAAAGTTTTTTTAAGCATGATGGAATGGATTTATAAAATTATTTCAATTCATGGTTATGATGAATTGGTTTTGATAAAAGATAACATGTGAATCCGTTGTTACTTAGGTATAAGGAGTAGTAATTGGCCCCATCCATTGATAATTTCAGGGAGTTTAGTCATGGGGTGTTCTCCTACTCCCTATGTCTGTTGTTCTAGAGACGTGATATAAGTTATTGAGAGGTTCAATTTTTAGGTTTTTCTTATAATACCTGGATTTGATGCATATATATGGGTCTACATGATCATACTAATGTCTATATTGGGGGTATAAGTTTCCAAGCTATCATAACCTATAGTGATTCTTTTCTTGAAGTTACCCATGCTTTGGATTGTATTATTTTTTTGTACCACCATGGATTTGATATGATATGTGACACATGATTTTCTATTATTTGACTGATTTGATATATATGAAATACTTTGAAACTGTTATAACTATTTTATTGTGAAATCTATAAAAAGAGTAAATTAAATTTTTTTTCCATTATTTTTATAAAAAAATATTACTTTTTTATCATACCCCACTCTTCATGAATGTTGAGCATGTTCATATTATTATATAGACTATTTATGGAACAACTGGGTGGGATCCTGCTGAGCCTATTAGCTCAAACCTGGTGCAACCCTTTGATAATGTGTATAACTTATTATTATTTTTAATGTAGGGAAAGGAAAGGATCCTCAAAGAGGTGGAATGGAACTATATCAGTTGAGTCTTAGTAGATGGTGGTGAGATTGTGTGAGTTTTTCCATGCTATCACAGGGAGTTGTCATTTTTTTATTTTAGTTTTCCTTTGATGTTGGACCAATACTTTGGGATGTTTTGAAAGCTTTTGAGTTGAATCATTTCTGCTGCCTTCTTTTAGTTAAGTAATATGTTTATCTATTCCACTCATTTTATCTATTATATGTGTGTGTGTGTAGTGTGTGTGTATGTGTGTTTGTTTGTCTATATCTCTCTCTATACATGTGTGTGTGTATTCCATGTTGTTTCATTTTTGGGGGGTAATCATTCCCTCTAGTGGTTTTTTGATTCCTGGGTACTAGTCACTGGCTTGTGGGGATGTCGAATACACTTTGGGTTTGGTGTAATTCGTGTCAGGTAATAGTTTGGAAAGGGTAGATGAGTCAGGTTCATCATAATTTGGTATCTGATGGTGGTTTTCCCTCAAAAGTATTTGTCTGGAGTTGTTTTTTATGATAGATATAGGATTTTTGGAACTCGATAGGTATGATGTGGTTAGTTTCTAGCCAACTCTTTCCACAGGGAGCCTCGTGTTAAAATGAGATGTTGGTATGTGTTTCTCCTATTTTGATTTATTGATTTTAATATCATTTTTTTATAGATTTATGGTTTTAACATATACTATCTTATTATATAACCATTTATTCTATTTTGGTGTGCATCAACATGCCTTCGAGATATATTCTATGAGTTCCTCTGGAGGGTGCAAAAAATTATCCTCAAGAGAATCCACCAATAGATCATAATATTATCAAAGCTATCATGTAGGAAATTTTTTTTGTCGACCAAAATGTATAGTAGTTCCAAAACATAGTCATTGAGGTACAACCAAGAGTTGTATAAGACAAAAATCAATCATGGGAGTTCTTTGAAGAGAACCTACAATACTTTAATGGTAAAATTGAACCTCTAGAGGTTAAGTGCTAGATGGATGACATTGAATAGATTTCATAATTCCTAATTTCTCAGGAGGGTATCAAGGTGGAGTGTGTAATTTTATACCTAAGGCTCCAAGTAAGTAATGGTGGGATTCCATGGTATAGTTGGGGAGGCATGTGGTCTTAGATTAAAAGGGGCTCAATACACTCTTCTTCCAGATGTTTTTTCCATATCCATTGATGAAAGTGAAGTCTCTAGAGTTCCTCTCAATGTATTAGGGAGAGTGTTTTTTATCGGTGTACACCAATCTGGTTGCTGAGTTAGTTCATTTTTCTCTATAGGTATTAAATAATAGACATTGAAATATTATAATTACCCATAGGTTTTGAGACCGGATATTAGAACTCATGAATTTATACTGAAACTTTTGACCTATGAGATGAAAATAAACGTGGCTATTATATCATAGAAGAATATTTCAGGTAGGGTTGATTATTTTACACCTTCTCTTCCACCCAGTGGAAGCTTCTATGGTGAGTAGGGAATGCAGAATAATTTCTATGATCATTTCATGAGTGGTGGGGGTGGTACTAGGTGGTAGGCCTCCTATGAAACTTCAAGTAGAGCTAGTAGTGTGCCTTTAAATTTCAATCTGTGTGGAATGTTTTGTTACACCTTATGTTCTTATCCTATACCTATAAAGATGTTTAATAGTTGTGGATGTTATGGTCATCTGTAGTATTTCAGTCAAGCTATGTTTACTATTCAATATGGTTAGGGATTTTCATCTCAAAAGGATACTATCGGGATGTTTTAATGATTCAAAGACTACATGGATCCATCTACATGCCTCTAGGGTAAATCACCTATATACAGTAGATAACTTTCCAACATAGGTGTATGCGGGTCCAGTAACCATGAGAGGTACCATTTTTATAACATATTCAGTAGTGATTTATTTATTTGATATTAGTGCTTCCCAATATTTTATAAATTTATTTTTTATTGATATTATTTGGCTACAGATGGAGCTCATGTCCTTTTTTATTGAGTTAGAGACACATCTTGGGAAGATAAAAGAGCAGGGGTTTCAGTGTCATTCTTTTTTCGCTATCGATAACAAATATGAAGTTAGTATGGGATTTTCTTGTTCTAGATATGGATATTTTTTATGTCATAATTATGATGGACTATCTTATTTCCCATCATGATAAAGTTGATTGTTATCATCATCATATCTTATTTTGTGTAGCTAATGAGAGTTCATTGTATTTCAAGGAGAGTGGGATCTAAGGTCTAGTCATGTAGGACCTCCCCGTCCAGATTATAGGAGTTTTTAACTAGGATTTTAGTTGATCCCAATAGAATTTATTTTATTAATGATCTTCCTAATGTTGTTCAATCCATTCATGACATCTTCCCTGATTATTTCGGTAGTATTCCTTCATATGGAGAGATAGAAATTACAGTTTACCCATTGCTAGGTACAGAACCGATTTTTATACCTTCTTTTTGTACTTCTCCAGCAGAGATAAGAGAGATAAAGATTCAGTTAGATGATCTAATGGTGAATTGTTTTGTTTTCCCCAGTTTTTTTTCTTGGGTAGCCCCTATGCACTTTTCTACAAAGGAAGATGGTTCACTCCAACATTTGATGGACTATCATAGGTCGAAATGATGAAAAATTTCAAATAAGTATCCTTTACCTTTTGTGGGTTATTTTTTTGATCAGCTAAAGTGCAATAATGTGTTTTTCAAATGTTGATCTTTGGTCAGTTTATCATCATCTCAGATTTTGGGTGTATGATATAAAGATGGTGGATTTCAGTAGATAGTATGTACATTATGAATATCTTATTATTCCATTTGGTCAGACTAATTCTCCTACAATTTTTATGGATTTGAAGAATTTTATATTCCATAAATATCACAAAAAATGGTACCATTTGTGGATGATATTTTGGTTTATTAAATATTAGATCATGAGAATGATCTCCATTTGAGTTTGGTTCTAGATATCCTGAGGGGTCGCTATTTGTATTGAATGATTTCAAAATGAAATTTCTAGCTCTAGGAATTGAAGTTCTTGAGGTCTGTGTTTTTTGATCATAGATTATCAGTTGATCCTAATATGGTGAAGGGTGTCCTATCATGGGTAGATCCACATAACCTCTTTGATATATGAATATTCCCTGGTCTTGTTTGAAACTGCTGATGATTCCTCAAGGATTTGTCAAATTTGGAATTACCATTGATTTATATTACTAGGAATGGAGTGAAATATATATAGGATGAAAATTTTTAATCTTCTTTTGATAAGATGAAATTATTTCCATCATGAGATCATATTCTGATGTTACATAATCCTAGTATGGTTTATGTGGTTTTCTATGATACTTTAGGTACTATTTTGTGTTTTTTGCGTATAAAGGACTATAATTTAGTAGATTATGGACCTCATCTTCTTCAACCACAACAGAAAAATAAACCCAATCATGATTTTTTAGCTATCCACAATTATGCATGAACATAAGTCTTGAAGACACTACCTTTTGGGGGAGCGATTCACATTTTTTCCAAATAATAAGAGTCTGAGCTTTGTTATTTTTCAAAAAAATTGAATATTAGATAGAGGTGGTTGATGGAATAACTTAAGATGTTTGATTTTGATATCAACTACACTAGGGGAATGGGAATGTCGTCACATATTCTCTTAGAAGGAAAGTACCAAAGTAGGCAGTTCTGGAATCATAAGAATAGTAAAACCTAATTAGACTCTTCATTAAGTTACACCTAGATGCCCAAGAAGATGTTTTATGTATGGTTATGTACAATGTGTAGTTATAATAATATATTTTTGAGTATATTATATATAGTAATTATTATCTTGAAGAATTCATAGGAATTATAGATACCCTATATGGCAACGAGACTACTTCAGGTTGGTGCCTCTCTTTAAATGGTGTGCTCTATTTTTAGGATTAGTTTGCCATGCCAGCTTCTATGAAAAGATCAGTTTTGTTTAATTGTAATGGTTATTTGTGTTCCATTAATATGGGTAATATGAAGATGTATTATGGAATGATATGGTGATTTTGGTGGCCGGGTAAGAAGTGTGACACTACTGATTATGTGTCCCACTTTTACAACTACCAACAGATAAATTCAAGGAATCTAAAATGTTTTGGTTTTCTTTAGAATATTCCAAATCTAGTTTGGTAATAGGATGAGGTATCCTTGGATTTTTTTTATTAGATTAATATGGACTCTGTAATGGAAAAATATTATCCGGGTGGTGATAGATCAATTGGAAAATTCATCTCAATTAATTAATATTTGAGAAACCACAAAATCTGAAGATCATGGTAAGTTGTATATGCAAGATATTGTGAGGTTACACGGTGTTATTTATGAAATTTCTTTAGATAGAGATCCTAGGATCACCTTTAGGATATATATGATTCTCCACATGGTTATGAGGAATCAGTCCAGGTTGATTACAACTTATGATCCATAGATAGATGGTTAGATGAAGTGTTCTCTTTATATATTGGATGATATTCCCCATGCCTGTGTCTTGAACTTGGATGTATCATTGGATAGCCATCATGGAATTGTTTAATTTTCTTATAAAAATTCTTATTAGTTGTTTATCATAATATATCCCTTCAACACATTGTCTGGTCACCAATGTAGGTCACCTCTTTATTGGGAAAAGGTGGGTGAAGCCACTTCAATGGGACTGAGTATTTTTAAAAAGATGTCAGAGAGGATTTAGGATATAAGTTAGTGTATAGTTAAAACCCTAAGTCAACCAAAATATTATGTATATTAGAGTAATAAACCTTTGGATATGTCCATAGATTAATGGGTTTTCTTGAATGTTTCTCCTTGGTTGGATCACTGTTGTCTTGGAAAATAGGGAAAGTTGACACCGAGATATGTTGGATCATTGAGGATAATAAGTATCTTGGAATGATTTCTTATCAATTGGAATTGGTAGTTCAGTTGTTGGGAAATTCATGATGTCTTACACATATCACATATCAATAAATACTATCCTGATTCCTACCATGTACTGATTTGGTAAGAGATTGACATAGATATAGATGTTTCTAGTGTAGAATAAACAGTAGAGATCATTGAATCTCAAGTGATCATCTTGCAATGAATGTCGATTATATTGGTCACAATGTTATGAATACATGAATTATAATATCAAGAGACATGAGAATGTGATTTTTTAATGAGGGAACAATTATCTCACCTATTTTTTTAACTGCATCCTTCCACATGACTTACTGGGGGCAGAAAGTCTTATAGTGGGGAGTTTGTAACGTCCCATTACAATTTTTAGTCATTTTTTATAACTCTTGTTGTTTTCATATTTATTTAGGTGAGTATTGGGACTCCCAAGGATGGATATAATTGATGGGGGAAGTTAACCTAACGTTAAGTTGATGTATGTTTATTTTAATTAATAGAGTCTAGAAATAAATATGTTAAATATTTTTTATATTCTCCATGATTTAGGAAAATGTGGTGGTATGCATTTTTCTACTGAAAATAGAATTTTTTACAGTATGAATGAGAAATAAAAATCATATATTGTATTAAGAACTATGTAATTTTAGTCAGGCAGGTGATTCTGTTACACAATGTGAAAGGGTTAAACAACATATATTTGGTTCAGCTCAAGTATTGGTAAATGTTTAGTTTTTTTGTAAAAAGGTTACATGTTTCACGTCATTCTTGGGATTCATGGATTAAATGATATGTAAATGGATTAAATTCCATGTAATAAAAAAAATTGTTTTTCAGGTGTTGTATAAACTCTTCTTATTTCATTCATCCACAAGCTGTTTTTTTCTTAAACTAGGAGTTATCCCAAGTGATTTTGGGGACCTCAACTCTAAATGAGTCACGTAGTTCAGTGATTGATCTCCATTAATGTTGTGTTTCATCTCTCTGTGTGAGAAATCATTTCTTCTTCTCTATTGACTTTGATCATGGTAGCACCATTACATTGTGTTATTGGATCTGTTGATCTCTGATGAAGATTCATCTTGATTCCTTATAGATCCTTTGTAATCTTTATTCAACGGTTAACATTTATGTTGGTTGTGGTGCAACATGAAAGTTACTTGAGGTATGGGTGGTTTATTATTCTCTATAGACCATTATTCATGTTTAATAATTTTTGATATTGTAACACCCCAAGCTTCTACGGTATGTTTCCCTTTGAATAATGTAATAGCGTGTGTTGTACGCAACATCGAGTTCTAACACACACCACAACCGATAAAACTAGCCGTTATGAATAGTAATTCCTAATTTTTGAAATTATATATATATTATATTTCAAAATGGACTTCATTTTTGGATTCTTAGTGTCAAATTTAGCCTAAGGTGAAATTTTGGTACTTTTTGGATAACTTTAATTTTTTGATGAATAGTGAAAATTACTAAATTTTAATTAAAAACAACTTTTTTAATCAAAATAATTAATAGTGATAAATTATGAATTTGAGTGGTTTTAAAGTGTATTTGGAATATATTTTTATCATTTAATACAATGTTGGTCATTGGACATAAGTTCACAATTAAACCGAACATAAACAAGTTTAATCTTTTCATAGTTATTATATCTTAAAAACACGTTTTTTGTTTTAACAACGGGAATTAATTTTAAATTAATTTCTGCCACTTCTGTGTTTTGAATTTGGAAAAATGGATTCCATATTTGGAATCAGGATTTTCATATTGTGTGAATAGGTAAATTTTATTTTTAGACATTTTGAATAATTACTGCGGTAAATATTTTATTTACCATGGTTAAGGGTAAATCCGGTAAATAAGGGTTACAAAATAATATTATAATAATACTAAATTACCCTAACACGTATCCTAACCATATTAGTGGATACATGTCCGACCATGGACATCTTTGGGTCGATTTTGGGACCTCATGGAGCCACTTGTAGGTGATAGGGACACTTTATTTTAATTAAGTTAAAATAAGTACAAAAATGACATAAGCATATATCTTTTAGAAAAACACTTTTTACATAGGGTTATATATGTTTTATGTTCAACTATAAATATTAATTATAAAGATAAAAAGATTTCCTACATAATGATATTTTATTTAAAATTTTTAGACATTAAATAATTTAATTTATTTATGACAAAATGATGATGCAGTAATTACCATAATAGTGAAAATTTAAAATAATTGATATTATAAATAACCAAATAAATATAATTTGAGACTTTTAATGAATTAAAATAATTTTATAGGATAATATGACATATTAGGAATGATTTAATTAACTTTTTTCTAAGTAGTCATTCTGTTATGAGTTTCACAAAAATCAACTATTGAATAGTGTCAAAATTGACATAAAAGAGTTATTAAAACAGATATTATATTATTAATTGATATTAAATTCCTAAAAATATAAATTTCGGACAAGAGACTTATATCATGATAGGTGTATCATTAATGGACCACTTGGGGGTCTCTTGGATGTATATACTAATTTTATTAACTATATAATGTAAAAATACAATGTGACATGGTAAATGTCAAACTAATTAACTAAGAATTAAAACTAAAAAACAAGGTTAATATAATGACTCAAACCTATCTAAATTCTATTGGTTGAATGGTTTTAGACCTCTACCAACCTTAAAATTTAAATAATCAACTTTGGAGCCATTAGAAACCGAATATGAATTTATTATAAATTAATATTTCTAGCTTTTCCAAAGGTGCCCCTCACCCCTCTTATAAAAGGGAAATCCTCCTTCTCATTTCTTCACACCTTCAAAGCCTTTTTGTTCGTCCAAAACCTACCCAAATACTCTCTCAACTTCCCTCACTACAACATAGAGGCCTTGGTTTGATCATAAAGTCATCCTAAGGAGCCCTTTTGATCAAATCAAAAGGAAGAACCCGAAGAAGAGGTAATGTTTTCACCACCCCTTTTCAAGTTCCTTTCTTCTTCCACTTCTTCTTTCTTTGTTATTACCATTATAAAATAATAAATCCAGTATAATATATATACTGTGATGTTATTATAAATATGGTACAACCATATTCAGTATTCTATCCACCCTTTGAATAACATGTCACCATATGTGCGTACGTACGGCTTATCGTCTACACGTCTTGGTGTAATTATTATTCAATATATTATTATTTGGATGGGTATAATAATGATGTCTAACTCATGTAAATAATAAATATAACATGATAATTATTCTTTATATATGATATACCATCCAATTATATATTATTTTAATATCAAAAGAATGATATTGTCGCTCGTGCGTACGTACGGACTACCGTCTCCACGAACGCGATGAGATTCATTCTGCATCATATCCATTCAAGTATAATTATCATCTGATGATTTAAAAATAATGTTTAAGGACTTGATATCATTATTTATATGAATAAGATACAACCTATCCATGAAAAACATGACTTAAGTAACAAAATATATAAAAGAAAATGAGTAAGTTAACACCCGAAATGACGATAATTCTAAGATATTATTAACAAAGCAATGTTAAAAGATCATATATGATATCATATTAATGTATATGATTATTGAATAATTTAATAACAATTATTTCACCATTAAAAATGAGTTTAACCTACCCCAACCAAGGAAAAGTACAAGGTAAAGGTTTATTTTGCAATCTCTTCATTATCCGAGGTTGTTTATACGTAATAATCTTCTGGGATCTCTTTATCATCCAGATCCATGTTTCTTAAAAATGTATTTCAAAATATTCTTACTATTTTATATAATATGGTTTAAAGTAATTTATACCCTTGTTTTACTTTTTTATAAGAAGCTTATAAAGGAATATTTCTGTCGTTTTCCAAACAAGGTGCTTTTTAACCTTTTCGACAGAATTAAGGTAAGAATGTTTTTTTAACTTATACAGCGGGTGCGGCAATTTTCTGCCATTATAAAATCTTCAAAGCTTCCCTTACAAGCTTATAAGAATATTTTCAAAGAAAATGTTTTATTTTATAAATATATGACTCTTAAATTATTTCAAAATAGAAAGAGATATTTCTCTAAAAAGAGTTTTGATTTCATCTATGTCAACATCCTTTGATGGATTTTACGCTTATTTGATGTTGATTTATTATGATACAAAACTTCTATATTGTATTGAAGTTTTTGTGATATGTTTGATTTTTAATGTGCTATTTTTATTCCATTCATGGTTTATGGTGAAAGTATTGACATTTTGTATGCTAGTTTTAATACGAATGTTTATGTTATGTTTAAACCTTTTCATATGGGAATGCATTGGACTTAATATGTGACGGGTGGAGCCTGCTATAGCTCCTTGATGCATCGGTAGGTCTCATGAGACAAACTAGTGTCTTGGCACAAGGCCTTGGCAAAATCTTATTTGTAGTCTTGGCACGAGGCCTTGGCTATGTGGTTATGATAGTCTGACATTATGCATTACGTCATTATGAAAGTGGTTATTGATATTTCATGTGATTATTTGATTAGTAGAATATCCATGTGAATAAGTAAATGGCATTATTTCATTTTATTTTTTCCATACTATGTTGAAGTTCAGGTTTAAAAGGCTTTTGTTTTAGTTATACACTACCTTAAATGTTTATTCTTAATTATGAAAGTCTCCGCTATATTGTTATCCTTACTAGGAATTAGAGCTCACCCCTTTTCTATGTTTTATTTTTCCTAGTATGTGAAGAAGTAAATTATGAATGGCCTGTAGGGATATTATGAGGGGATAATAGTGTGGACTATGGAGACAATATGTTGTTGTAGTAGTTTTTCACCTTATGATGTAATGTAAAACTTTATGAATATATCTAGTGTATCCAAGGCTACTAAACCAATCGGTCTTTTGAGATTTTATCTTTCTTGTGATCATTCCAATGTTATTTAATAATGCACCGACTTTAGGTAACTGGGGTCAGGGCGTTACAGTTGGTATCAGAGGAAGTCTAGTACGAACCTTGGAAGCTAGATTTAGATAAACTCTGATTAGAGCACATAGATTTAAGATGGACTTTGAGGATTAGTATAGAAGAACTTCCTAGAATTTTGGTATTGTAAAGATTTTGTGAGTTTTCCGAGCAATACATCCCTGTCTGGATACGAGCAGGTAGAGGCGGCTCTGGCACAGATGTACCTAGGGGTAAAACCCGAAAACACCGCTTTGAGCTAGACTTGAATGGGAACTGGTGCACGACAACGAGCCTTGTTGCACTCTTTGTTACGACACTCCCATGGGATATGCTTAGGATAACTCTCATTTTCTTTACAAATCATTATGAAGGGTTTATGAGTATATACTTTCTCAAAGAAAACATTTTTATGATTATGGATTATATCTATAAATAGTTCAATTTATGTTAAGTGTTTTATAAGTATAGAATTATGTATTTTGATTCATAAACTGATCTAGTTTATGCCATTGTTTAGAAATGTCACCTAGTGGAAGAAATTGAAACTGTATCAATGCATGCACTCCATGTAGAGATTTCCCTCTTGCTCAAGATAATTATAGTGGAGCTGGTGATGCAACTGGTGCTGATCAGCTAATCACCATACTGGGACAACTCACTCAGGTTATGAATAATAACCTTACCCGTATGGAGCACCCTAATCCGCAACGTGGAGGATTAATGTTAGATTGCTTCATGAGGTAGGAACCACCAACATTCAATAGGAGTACAAATCCATTAGTAGCTGAGCAATGGATAAGTTCCCTAGAGAAAATATTTCAGGCTTTGGGGAGTAGTGAAAGGGAAAAATTTATCATGGCAGTTTACTGCCTCACTGGAGATGCTGATCAATGGTGGTCATTGATTTAAAACACGAAGGAAGATGATGAAGTATCAAATATGGAATGGAGGGAGTTCAAAGATCTGTTTTTAGAAAAATACATTCCTCATGACCATCGAGAAGATATGGAAATACAATTTCTGAGTCTGAGACAAAAGGATGATGAGAATGTCATAAAGTATGAGGCTAACATTACAAGGTTATCAAGGTATGTTGGAGATTATATACATAACCCAAGAATTAATATTTATCGTTTCTTTGATGGGTTAAAACCATTTCTCCATCGAGCATTAGTCTCACAATCCTTCTCGTCGTACGAAGACATTGTCTCATGTGCTATCAAGACGGAAAAGAAATTCTCTAACTCTTATGACTTTAAAGCAAAGAAAGAGAAGAAGAGATCTGTTGATCAATCTGGGAATGGAAATAATGGGAAGAAGGGAAAGGTTGAATATCCATCCTGTGGTAAATGTGGTAAGAAACACCCCAGTACTTGCTTGAAGGGAACGAGAGTCTGTTACAAGTGTGGTGAAAAAGGTCACCAATCTCATGATTGCAAGGGGAAGAAGGAAGCTACCAATGTTCAATGCTACAATTGCAGGGAGATGGGACATTATGCAAATGAATGTCCTATGCTTCAGGGGAACTTACCTCAGAAAAGGCCAAGGGATCAAGGCCAAATTATGCTATCACTACTGCTGAGGTAGAAGCTCTGAAAGACGTGGTGGCAGGTAATTTAATGGTTTCCTCAAGTTTAGAAAATGCATTATTTGATTCTGGATCATCGCATTGTTTCATATCTTCCTAGTTTGCTATGAAAATTAGATATTTCCAATTTGATTTAACAAGGGAGTTGTCAGTTAAAACTCCTAAGGGAAGTATCATTGCAACAAAGTTTTGTGAATCAGTCCCCATTAGAGCAATAAATGTTCTTTATCTGCTGATCTCATCGCCATACCTATGACTGAGTTTGATATAATCCTCGGTATGGATTGGCTTTTGAATTATGATGTGAAGATTTATTGTAAGAAGAAGGAGGTTGCGATTTTTGACGATGACGATAAGGAACACCTTATCTTTAGAGCAGAATCATCACCACCTAATTCTTATCTAGATCCACCCCTAGTAGCTCAACTAAATTCAATTATTGGGGAGGAAGAGAATGAAATGACTATGGGTGAGGAATGGAATGTTCAAATAGAGTATGTACCTATTTTGAAAGAATATGTAGATGTATTTCCGGAAGATTTACCTGGACATCCTCTAGAACGAGAAGTTGAGTTTTCCATTGATTTAATTCTTGGATCAAGGCCTATATCAAAGACCCCTTATAGAATGGCCACTGTAGAATTAGTTGAACTAAATAAACAACTAGAGGAATTGAGTAATAAGGTATTTAATCACCCTAGTGTTTCTCCATGGGGAGCCCCTGTTCTTTTTGTTAAAAAAAGATGGATCTATGAGGTTATGTATCGTCTATAGGGAGATCAATGCTATAACAATAAAGAACAAGTATCCCCTACCTCGTATTGATGATTTATTTAACCAACTTCATGGAGCTCAATACTTTTCAAAGGTTGACCTTCGATCTGGATACCATCAGTTGTGTGTGAAGAAGGAATAAATTCCGAAGACAGCATTTCGAACCAGGTACGGGCATTATGAGTTTACAATAATGCCTTTTGGATTGACTAATTCACCCTCTGTATTCATGGAACTGATGAATATAGTTTTCAAGGAATATCTGGATGAATTTGTGGTGGTATTTATTGATGATATCTTGGTATACTCTAAAAACTATGAAGATCATGAAAATCACTTGCGCATTATCCTGAAGACTCTGAAAAGACATGAATTATATGGGAAGTTTAGCAAGTGTGAATTCTGGCATCAGGAGATTTCTTTTCTTGGCCATATTGTCTCTAAAGATGGAATCTCTGTGGATCCTTCAAAGACCAATGCAATCCATGAATGGTCAGCACCGACGAGTATAACTGAGGTATGCAGTTTTATTGGTTTAGCAGGTTATTATCGATGTTTCGTCCAGAATTTTTCCCAGTTGGCTAACCCATTAACAAAGCTCACACGTAAAGGGGTTAAATTTGTTTGGACAAAAGAGTGTGAATAATGTTTCGAAGAACTGAAGAGAAGATTATTCAATGCTCCTATATTGACTCTACCATCGGGGAATGATGGGTTCATTATTTATAGTGATGCATCGAAGAAAGGACTTGGTTGTGTCCTTATGCAGAATGATAGGGTTATTGCCTATGCATCACGACATTTGAAAATTCATGAACAAATCTATCCTACTAATTATCTTGAGTTAGAAGCTATGATATTTGCTTTGAAGATATGGAGCCACTACCTCTATGGTGAAAAATGTGAGATTTATACTGATCACAAGAGTTTGAAGTATATTTTCTCACAAAAATAACTCAACATGAGGCAAAGGAGATGGCTTGAATTACTCAAGGATTATGATTGTACGATACACTACCACCTGGGGAAAGCAAACAAGGTGGAAGATGCTTTGAGCAGAAAAGACCATGGAGTTTTGAACAATATGATAATTGAAAGGGATCCAATTTTCATGGATCTAGTGAAGATGGACATGGGAATAACCAAGGAAGGTGAAAATCAATGCTTTTTCAAATGGTTTCCAAACTATCTTTACTAGAAAGGATTAAGAGTTCTTAGACCAATGATAGAGAATTTAAAAAGAAGATTAAAGCTGTGAATGATGGGAGATTGAGAGACTTCGTGTGTGAAGATGGAATTTTGAAATTCGGGAAGAGACTTTGTGTTCCCGATATACCTGATCTAAAAGGGAATTTTTGGATGATACTCATAGTTCCAATTTCTCTATACACTCTGGGAGCACAAAAATGTATAATGATTTGAAGGAACATTTTTGGTGGGACAATATGAAGAGGGAGATTGCTGATTTTGTGTCAAGATGTATGGTTTTTCAACAAGTGAAAGCTAGAAGGAAACATCCTGGAGGAGTCATGCAACCTCTTCCCATACCGGAGTTGAAATGGGACAATATTATGATGGACTTTTTCATGGGGCTACCAAAGACTCCTAGAAGGAATGATGCAATATGGGTTATTATTGATCATCTTACCAAGTCAGCACATTTTCTTGCTATAAGAGAAGATCCATGTAACACCCCGAGATTTTATGAAAAATATTCTTTTTAATTTCATTAATGTCTTGTGTTGTACACTACACCAAAAGGAGCTTACACAACAAGCATTCCTGACTTGCCTTTCATTACACACAATCACGACCTTCCTCGATAGCGTGTGTAGTATGAAATACTGAGTTTCACTAAACGAGATATTATTATAATGTTATTATGAACTAGCTGTTATGAATAGTAATACCCACTTTTTGAAATTTTGTAAATTTTATTTTTCAAAATGGACTTCATTTTTGGATTCGGAATATCGAAATTAGATTAGGGTGAAATTTTGGTACTTTTCATATAACTTTCATTTTCTGATGAATAGTGAAAATTATTAAATTTTAATTAAAAACAACCTTTTTAATCGAAATAATTAATAGCGATAAATTATTAATTTGAGTGGTTTTAAAGTATATTTAGAATATAGTTTTACAATTTAATACAATGTTGGTCATTGGATGTAATTTCACATTTAAACCAGACATAAACAAGTGTCAATCTTTTGGTAGTTATTATCTCTTAAGAACACGCTATTTGTTTTAACGACGGGAATTAATTTTTAAATTAATTAATGAAACTGATATATTTTTAATTTGATAAAATAGACATCATTTTTGAGTTCATAATATCAAATATAGCTTAGGCCTAATTTTTGGTATTTTTCTGGAAACTTTCATTTTTTTGATGAATAGTGAAACCACTAAGTGGTAGTTAAAAAAATGATTTTTTCATAAAACTTAATTTTACCACTTCTGTGAGTGGAATTTCAAAACTCCTAGAGACACGGTTTATGTCAGTAAGTAAAATGTGGTTCAATGAGATGAAAATAATTTTTGGTGAATAGTAACTTTTTACTTTTTTTTACCACGGTTAAAAGTAAATAGGGTAATTAAGGGTAAAAATGATATTATTATTACCCTAAAACATGTTCTAATTCTATTGGATAAGTGTAACTCGACCAAAAACAACCTTAGGAATAAAATATGACCATTTAGGCCCACTTGGATTAGATTATGACATTTATTATTAATTTATTTAAAGAAGGATTAAAATAGATAAAATCAAAGTTTAATAAGTATATCATTTTTAATATAGGGTTATACATAAGATAAATTAGACTATAAATATTCATTAGAAATATAAAAATATTTCCTACATAATGATATTTTATTTGTAATTTTTAGACTTTAAATAAGTTAATTTATTTATTAAACAAAAATGATGCAGTAATTATCTTATTAATGAAATATTGACATAATTGATGTTATAAATACCCAAATAAATGTAATTTGAGACTTTTTATGAATTACACTAATTTTATAGGTTAATAAGACATGTTAGTATTGATTTAATTAACTTTTTTCGAACTAATAATTTTGTTATGATTTTCACAAAAAATCCATTACTAAATAGTGTCAAAATTGACATAAAATAGTTTTTAAAACAAATATTATATTATTAATTGTTATTTTATTCCTAAAAATCTATGTTTCGGAAAAATGACTTAGATAAGGTTATATATATTAATAATAAACAACTTAGGGTTCGTTTGGCTTCTTATAGTAAGTTTATTAACCTTATAGTGTAAGAACACAAAAAGACATGGTAAAAGTAAAATTATCTAACTTAAAGTTAAATATAAATGACAAGGTTAAAATAGGAACCTAAACTTGTCTAAATTATATTGGATGAGAGGATTTATACCAATACCCACCTTAGATTATAAATAAATCAATTTGGATCTATTTAAAACCGAATTTGGCTTTATAATAAAATAATAGTTTTAGTTTTTCCAAAGGAGCCCCTCTCCTCCCTTATAAAAGGGAACCTCCTCCCTCTCTTCCTCACACCACTTTGAGCCTTCAAGCTCGGAAAACCCCTAAATAATTCTCTTCTCCACTTCCCTAACAACATCCTAGAGGTCCTGGTCTTCTTCAAAGACCAATTTTAGTACCCTGAGAGGAGGACTCAAAGAGGAGCTTCAAAGAAGAGGTAATGTCTGTTACCGATTCTTTCAACTTTATTTCTTCTTCCACTTATTCTTATTAGGTTGTTTCATTATGAAGTAATAACATCAGTATAACTCATATACTGATATGTTATTATATATATGAAACAACCCTATTTCACCATCTATCCATCCTACGGAAAATGAAATCACCACGCGTGCGTACGTACGGAATACCGTCTCCATGCCGTGGTGTAATCTATTTTCCACCACCCCCTTACTTGGATGGGTATAATGGTGTAAATAATAACTATATATGATTATTATAAAGTGATATTGATTCTGAAATATTATACATACACTCCAATACAATTCCACGATCATGAGAATGATATCATCGCTCGTGCGTACGTACGGACTACCGTCTCCACGACGCAATGAGATTCATTCTCCACGTTAACCATTCATGAATGATTATAAAGTATATATAATAAGTAATCATGAAATATATGACATAATAATTATACTGGATTTATGTGTATATGTATTTCATCTACTTAATTCCATTCAACTCAATAGGGAAACAAAAACAGCGTTCATGCGTACGTACGGCCTACCGTCTTCCATGAACGGTGTATTTCATTCCATTTACTGATCTATTATATATATGTATATTCTGAATATATATTATATATAAATCATGTTTTATATTATGGAATTAAGTAATCATGATCTATGTAATCATATGAATAATTACAAGTCAAAACATAGACGACAAATGAAACGATTTTACCCAAAACGCTCTTAAACATGGAATTTACAAAAGAACGGGTAAAATAATGTCATAAGTGAACCATATATGATATCATAACAATGAGTATGATTCTGGAATAAGTAAATGACATTATTTAAATCATTATACAGGAGTTTCAGACACTTACGAAGCAAATCGGACCTAAGGTAAGGGATAATTTTTCAAATCTCATTTTTATCCGAGATTGGTTATTCGTAAGTATTTACTGGGGTTATTTCTATCATCCTTGTCCATGTTTTATAAAAGTGTTTTCATGTATGTTTAAAGTCCTTTTTACCCATTTTTTACTTTTACTACATGGTATGTAAGGAATATTTCTTTTGTTTATGTTACGAGGTACTTTTTGACTTTTCCGAAAAAAGTATGAGAAGAATGTTTTTTAACATATATGGCATGAAAGGATTTTTAAGGTTTTATAACGCCTTATTTTTATGAATCTTCCTCCAAAAGTTTTCATGAATATTTTCAACAAAATACTTTTCTTTTAAAATTGCATGACCTTTTTTGAAAAGAAAATTATTTTGAAGATGAAAGGATATTTTCCTCAAGAATTCATTTCAAGTGTTTTATCAAAACCATTTTTCAACTAAGATGACATTATTTCTTATGTGTATGTTTCAAGTATAATGTCTCTATGATTTACATGATTTCACTTTTCTTATTATGAAATGATATCCATTTCTTTTATATGTATTATGTGATGATGGGATTAAGTTTATGACACCCATTTTATTCATTGGGTTATTAAGAATGATGTATGTTTATTTTGTGGCACAAGTAAGAATGATTTCATTATGAGATGGGTGTGACCTATATATCCCTCCAATGAATTGGGTAAAGATTTATATCTCATGAGATAGACATGGCCGGAACGGCAAGTTAAACGTGTTCAGTAATACAGGACTGGAATGAGGAGTGAACTCGATTAAGAAAGAGACTTTGTCCACTAAGATGGTCATTGCAGCAATGCCTTGGCTAATATGGAAATCATATCATGTGCTTAATGGTTGCCACAATTACATGTTTTACTCCCATGCTATTTTATCATGCTTAATGTTTCTTTATGATCTATGTCTTACGTACTTCCATGTTTTATGTCATTGCTCAAGCTTTTGATTTTTAAACATTACGTTCAAGTTTTTAAGTTAAAATTTATATGGTATGTTTTATTTTATCCATGCTTACCCTTAATAAGAATTTGAGCTCACCCTTTTTATGTTTTCTTTTCCCCGGGATATAAAGAAAGGTTTTAGGTAAGAAAAAAAGGGAAGATCTTTATGGGAGATGTTGAAGATCTTTCACCACGATTAGAAGATTACGTTCCAAGTTTCCAAAGACACTAAACTATTACGGTCCTTGTGTGTCTGTTTTTGTTATGTATTAAGTATTCTGATAAAGTAATGTAATGTCCATGTATGTCAAGTTTCGGGTCTCTACATTTGGTATCAGAGGGAGGTTTAGTCAACCTTTGGAAACTAGGATGAGAAAACATTAGTGAGATCCCTAGATATATATCTAAGGTATGTCTTGGGATGTCCCTAAGGATAAGTATACGTATAGGATATAGTCCTTGAACTATGGTAACGATCTTAGAATTGAACCTAAGATGTTAGATATTGAGGGTACTCCCCCTTTACTTTGTTTTTTTCCCTAGCATGATTTTTTCCTCTTACACTATTCTTTTTGGGTTTTAGAAAATGGCTGGAAACAGGAAGATTCATGATAATGGAGGATATGACGGACAATGGAATGATATTCTTCATGAGAAACCAAATGAAACGGGATTTGGAAGTCCAAACATCGTTATTATGCCTAATCAGCAATCTCATAATATGATCAATAATCTCAACTTTGGTAAGTTCCTGACTCTAATAATAAGAGAAAGATGGATTTTCATGATGATCATAGAGGAAAAAAAGTTCAATTTCCCTCATGTAAATCATTTGGGAAGAGGCATCGGGGAGATTGTTTCAAAGGAACTGGAAGATGCTTTGGGTGTGGAAAAGAAGGCCACAAAGCCAGTATGTACAAAGGAAAAGGTTCAGTTAACACCATGGACAAGGATAATGGTATTGCTATGACATCAAAAATGGTTAAATGTTTTAAATGTGGAATTTAAAGTCATTATGCAAACCAATGCCCGAAGGGAAAGTCTCATGAAGAGAATCAGTACGGCCGTATGGGTAGTATTTATGTTGATGATGATGAAGAGACTACAAATGATATGTGAGATGAAAGAATTTTTGAATCTCGGTCAATGGTTTAAGAAGTTAGTGGAATGATTACATGTTTATCAATTGTAATGTTGTATATGTAATCTCATGGTACTATGGAATAAAGAGACATCTAAGGATTGTTACACTGTTGTCTTTCCTTGAGTTTTGAAAGTGTATGATTAATGGTACCAGTATCCATAAAGGTTATTCAGATATTTTTGGAATGTAGATGATATGCTCATAATGAAAGGATAAAGAGAAAATTAAATGTTTGATAGTATTCATGAGCTCATGACTGATATAAGGAGAAGGTTATATCATGGTTTGAGTATATATTATTTTTTGATTTTGGTATGTGGAAAGAGTTAACTTTTAAAAGCATTCATGTTTTCACTAAGGTTTAATGGGTATTCATTTTTCAAGAGAATACATGATTAAGGTATTCACATGATTGGAATGTGACCAACAAGATATATGGGGGATAAATGATGGTATTCACATTCTTGGTTGATGACATTTCATGTAATAATTTTCTTTATACTATGATCTTGGACCGAAGTATTTTAGGTAAGCCTAAATATTGGAATGGATTGTGTTGGACATAAGTTAGTATTGTTTAAGGATAAAACTTTTTTTGATATTATTGATGGGATGTTATAGTAATGTAGTTTTAGAAAAAGGGCAACCTTTCGGACGGGCGACAACCCATCGCGTCGGACAAGGCTGTGGGAATCGAACCCACAACTGAAGAGTGATTGGCCTTTATCGCCTACCACTGGACTACAGGAAGTCTCTATTTAGTAGATACTAGTTTTATTATATTAAGGAGTATGATATATGAAGTATAAGTCCATTTTAGGAACCATATATGATTAATCTCACTATATATGGACTTATGTATTTTTTTATAACTTTTCTATCCTTTTTTTGAGACAGATGGAATGACCCATCATTCTATCACATGATCTGCTAACACATCACGAATGAAAAATTAAACTTCATTTCGTTAAGAGATGAAGTGGAAATTGTCCAAAGAATGAACAACGGTGAGACTATACCAAAATCATGAAAGTATTTCTTCTAATTCCAATTTCATCAACTTTAGGGAAATGATCTTGAAAACCAAAAATGTTGTCCTAGTGCTCTTATATCTGATGAATTAGATGGTACCTTAGATCGTCACAAATTTATTGCTTTGTGATTGCTGGCTTTTGCATAGCCATGTTCTATACCACTCTCCATCAGAACCTGATGGTTAGATTTCTCTTTCATATCCATATTTTCACCTATGTTCTCCTACGTGGAAACCCAGTGATGAGTTAATTTGGATAACCGTTACGTATCATACTTTAGTTTTTAAAGCCAAGTTTTGGTATTCCTTTTTATGATGTGGGTTTCTATTAAAGAAACTTTCGAGTAGTAAACCATTTATAACCCTGACGAATTTCGAGGGTGAAATTCATTTTAAGGGGGGTAGAATGTAACACCCTGAGATTTTATGAAAAATATTCTTTTTAATTTCATTAATGTCTTGTGTTGTACGCTACACCAAAAGGAGCTTACACAACACACATTCCTGACTTGCCTTTCATTACACACAATCACGACCTTCCTCGATAGCGTGTGTAGTATGCAATACCGAGTTTCACTAAACGAGATATTATTATAATATTATTATGAACTAGCCGTTATGAATAGTAATACCCACTTTTTGAAATTTTGTAAATTTTATTTTCAAAATGGAATTCATTTTTGGATTCGGAATATCGAAATTAGCTTAGGGTGAAATTTTGGTACTTTTCAGATAACTTTTATTTTCTGATGAATATTGAAAATTATTAAATTTTAATTAAAAACAACCTTTTTAATCGAAATAATTAATAGTGATAAATTATTAATTTGAGTGGTTTTAAAGTATATTTAGAATATATTTTTACAATTTAATACAATTTTGGTCATTGGATGTAATTTCACATTTAAACCAGACATTAACAAGTGTCAATCTTTTGATAGTTATTATCTCTTAAGAACACGCTATTTGTTTTGACGATGGGATTTAATTTTTAAATTAATTAATGAAACTGATATGTTTTGAATTTGGTAAAATAGACATCATTTTTGATTTCATAATATCAAATATAGCTTAGGCCTAATTTTTGGTATTTTTCTGGAAACTTTCATTTTTTGATGAATAGTGAAACCACTAAGTGGTAGTTAAAAAAATGAATTTTTCATAAAACTTAATTTTACCGCTTCTGTGAGTGAAATTTCAAAAATCCAAGAGAAACGGTTGATGTCAGTATGTAAAATGTGGTTCAATGAGATGAAAATAATTTGTTTGTGAATAGTAACTTTTTACTTTTTTTTACCACGGTTAAAAGTAAATAGGGTAATTAAGGGTAAAAATGATATTATTATTACCCTAACACATGTCCTAATTCTATTGGATATGTGTAATTCGACCAAAAACAACCTTAGGAATAAAATATGACCATTTAGTCCCACTTGGATTAGATTAGGACATTTATTATTAATTTATTTAAAGAAGGATTAAAATAAATAAAATCAATGTTTAATAAGTATATCATTTTTAATATAGGGTTATACATAAGATAAATTCAACTATAAATATTCATTAAAAATATAAAAATATTTCCTATATAATGATATTTTATTTGTAATTTTTAGACTTTAAATAAGTTAATTTATTTATGACACAAAGATGATGTAGAAATTATCTTATTAATGAAATATTGACATAATTGATGTCATAAAAACCCAAATAAATGTAATTTGAGATTTTTTATGAATTCCACTAATTTTATAGGTTAATATGACATGTTAGTATTGATTTAATTAACTTTTTTTGAACTAATCACTCTGTTATGATTTTCACAAAAATCAATAACTAAATAGTGTCAAAATAGACATAAAATAGTTTTTTAAAAAAATATTACATTATTAATTTTTATGTTATTCCTAAAAATATACATTTTGGCTAAATGACTTAGATAAGGATATATATATTAATAATAAACAACTTGGGGTTCGTTTGGCTTCTTATAGTAAGTTTATTAACCTTATAGTGTAAGAACACAAAAAACATGGTAAAAGTAAAATTATCTAACTTAAAGTTAAATATAAATGATAAGGTTAAAATAGGAAACTAAACTTGTCTAAATTCTATTGGATGAGAGTATTTAGACCCATACCCACATTATCTTAGAAATAAATCAATTTAGAGCTATTTAATACCGAATTTGGCTTTATAATAAAATAATAGTTTTAGTTTTTCCAAAGGAGCCCCTCTCCTCCCTTATAAAAGGGCACCTCCTCCCTCTCTTCCTCACATCACTTTGAGCCATAAAGATCATCCAAACCCTGCCAAATTATCTTCTACACTTATCTAACAACATTCTAGAGGTCCTGGTCTTCTTCAAAGACCAAATTTAGTACCCTAAGAGGAGGACTCAAAGAGGCGCTTCAAAGAAGAGGTAATGTCCGTTACCGATTCTTTCAACTTTATTTCTTCTTCCACTAATTCTTCTTAGGTTGTTTCATTATGAAGTAATAACATCAGTATAACTCATATAATGATATGTTATTATAAGTATGAAACAACCCTATTTCACCATCTATCCATCCTACGGAAAACGAAATCACCACGCGTGCGTACGTACGGAATATCGTCTCCACGTCGTGGTGTAATCAATTTTCCACCACCACCTTACTTGGATGGGTATAATGGTGTACATAATAACTATATATGATTATTTTAAAGTGATATTGATTCTGAAATAGTATACATACAGTCCAATACAATTCCATGATCATGAGAACGATATCATCGCTCGTGCGTACGTACGGACTACCGTCTCCACGACGCGATGAGATTCATTCTCCACGTTAACCATTCATGAATTATTATAAAGTGTATATGATAAGTAATCATGAAATATATGACATAATAATGATACTGGATTTATTTGTATATGTATGTCATCTACTTAATTCCATTCAACTCAATAAGGAAATGAAAACAGCGTTCATGCGTACGTACGGTCTACCGTCTCCATGAACGGTGTATTTATTTCCATTTACTGATCTATTATATATATGTATATTCAAAATATATATTATATATAAATCATGTTTTATATAGTGGAATTAATTAATCATGATCTAAGTAATCATATGAATAATTACAAGTCAAAACAAGGACGACAAATGAAACGATTTTACCCAAAACGCTCTTAAACATGGAATTTACAAAAGAACGGGTAAGATAAAGTCATAAGTGAACCATATATGATATAATAACAATGAGTATGATTCTGGAATAAGTAAATGACATTATGTAAATCATTATACAGGAGTTTCGGACACTTACGAAGCAAATCGGACCTAAGGTAAGGGATAATTTTACAAATCTCATTTTTATCCAAGATTGCTTATTCGTAAGTATTTACTGGGGTTATTTCTATCATCCATGTCGATGTTTTATAAAAGTGTTTTCATGTATTTTTAAAGTCCTTTTTACCAATTTTTTACTTTTACTACATGGTATGTAAGGAATCTTTCTTTTGTTTACGTTACGAGGTACTTTTTTACTTTTCCGACAAAAGTGCGAGAAGAATGTTTTTTTTAAATTATAAGGCATGAAAGGATTTTTAAGGTTTTATAAAGCCTTATTTTCATGAAGTTTCGTCCAAAATATTTCATGAATATTTTCAACAAAATCATTTTCTTTTAAAATTGCATGACATTTTGTGAAAAGAAAATGATTTTGAAGATGAAAGGATATTTTCCTCAAGAATTCATTTCAAGTGTTTTATCAAAACCATTTTTCAACTAAGATGACATTATTTCTTATGTGTATGTTTCAAGTATAATGTCTCTATGATTTACATGGTTTCACTTTTCTTATTATTAAATGATATCCATTTCTTTTATATGGATTATGTGATGATGGGATTAAGTTTATGAAACCCATTTTATTCATTGGGTTATTAAGAATGATGTATGTTTATTTTGTGGCACAAGTAAGATTGATTTCATTATGAGATGGGTGGGACCTATATCTCCCTGCAATGCATTGGGTATAGATTTATATCTCATGATATAGACATGGCTGGAACGGCAAGTTAAACCAGTTCAGTAATACAGGACTGGAACGAGGAGTGAACTCAATTCAGAAAGAGACTTTGTCCACTAAGATGGTCTTGGAAGCAATTCCATGGCTAATATGGAAATCATATCATGTGCTTAATGGTTTCCATAATTACATGTTTTACTCCCATGATATTTTATCATGCTTAATGTTTCTTTATGATCTATGCCTTACGTACTTCTATGTTTTATGTCATTGCTCAAGATTTTGATGTTTAAACATTACGTTCATGTTTTTAAGTTCAAATGTATATGGTATGTTTTATTTTATCCATGCTTACCCTTACTGATCATTTGAGCTCACCCTTTTTATGTTTTCTTTTCCCCAGGAAATAAAGAAAGGTTTTAGGTAAGAAAAAAAGGGGAAGATCTTTATGGGAGATGTTGAAGATCTTTCTCCACGATTAGAAGATTACGTTCCAAGTTTCCAAAGACACTAAACTATTACGGTCCATGTGTGTCTGTTTTTGTTATGTATTAATTATTCCGCTAAAGTAATGTAATTTCCATGTACATCAAGCTTCGGGTCTCTATAATCTACCACTATAATGTCTATCAAGACTATATATTAATGAAGTTGTGAGACTTCATGGAGTACCCCTATCGATTGTTTCTGATAGTGATCCCCATTTTACTTTGAGATTTTGGAAAAGTATTCAGAAAGCCTTGGATACTGAACTTCATTTGAGCACTACCTACCACCCTCAGACAGACGGACAATCAGAACAGACTATTCAAACCTTAGAAGACATGTTGAGATCTTGCTCACTTGACTTTCAGGGTATGTGGGATCAATATTTACCTTTGGTAGAATTTTCCTATAACAATTGCTTCTATTCGAGTATTCAGATGGAATCATATGAAGCATTATACAGAAAGAGATTTCGCACACCAACCAGTTGGGATGATGTTGGTGAAAGAAAACTTATAGGTCCAGAACTAGTGGAGGAAATGATGGAAAAGGTGAAGGTTATCCAAAATCACATCAAAGCAGCTCAAAGTAGGCAGAAGAGCTATGCCGATAATCGAAGGAAGGATTTGGAATTTCAAGTCAGTGATCATGTTTTCCTGAAGGTATCTCCATGGAAGGGAGTCATACGTTTTGGTAAGAAAGGTAAATTGAGTCCCAGGTACATCAGACCTTTCAAAATTCTAGAACGAATTGGGGTTGTAGCTTACCGATTGGAAATGCCGCCAAGTCTCCCCAAAGTTCACGATGTGTTCCACGTATCTCTATTGAGGAAATACATGCCTGACCCAACACATGTACTCACCTATGAGGAATTAAAACTGGAACCTGATCTATCTTATTTCGGAGAGCCCATCAGAATTCTTGATACGAGAGAACAAGTGCTGAGAAACCGGACGATGCGTCTGGTAAAAGTTTTGTGGAGAAATCATAAGATGGAAGATGCAACGTGGGAACCCGAGGAACTTATGATGAAGAACCACCCGAGTCTTTTCATGTGGTAGTATTCTAGAAATTTCGAGGATGAAATTATTTGAAGGAGGGGAGAATTTAACACCCCAAGCTTCTACGGTATGTTTCCCTTTGAATAATGTAATAGCGTGTGTTGTATGCAACATCGAGTTCTAACACACACCACAACCGATAAAACAAGCCGTTATGAATAGTAATACCTAATTTTTGAAATTATATATATTTTAAATTTAAAAATGGACTTCATTTTTGGATTCAGAGTGTCGAATTTAGCCTAAGGTGAAATTTTGGTACTTTTTGGAAAACTTTAATTTTTTGATGAATAGTGAAAATTACTAAATTTTAATTAAAAACAACTTTTTTAATCAAAATAATTAATAGTGATAAATTATGAATTTGAGTGGTTTTAAAGTATATTTGGAATATATTTTTATAATTTAATACAATGTTGGTCATTGGACATAATTTCACAATTAAACCGAACATAAACAAGTATCAATCTTTGGATAGTTATTATATCTTAAAAACACGCTTTTTGTTTTAACAGCAGGAATTAATTTTAAATTAATTTCTGGCACTTCTATGTTTTGAATTTGGAAAAATGGATTCCATATTTGGAATCATGATGTTCATATTGTGTGAATAGGTAACTTTTTTTAGACATTTTGAATAATTACTGCGGTAAATATTTTATTTACCATGGTTAAAGGTAAATCCGGTAAATAAGGGTTAACAAATAATATTATAATAAAAGTAAATTACCCTAAAACGTGTCCTAACCATAATTTTGGATACATGTCCGACCATGGGAATATTTGGGTCGATTTTGGGACCTCGTGGAGCCACTTGTAGGTGATAGGGACACTTTATTTTAATTAAGTTAAAAGAAGTACAAAAATGACATAAGCATATATCTTTTAGAAAAACCATTTTCACATAGGGTTATATATGTTGGATGTTCGACTATAAATATTCATTAGAAATATAAAAATATTTCCTACATAAAAATATTTTATTTATAATTTTTAGACATTAAATAATTTAATTTATTTATGACACAATGATGATGAAGTAATTACCATAATAGTGAAAAATTAAAATAATTGATATTATAAATACCCAAATAAATTTAATTTGAGACTTTTAATGAATAAAAATAATTTTTTAGGATACTATGAAATATTAGGAATGATTTAATTTTATTTTTTTGAAGTAATCATTCTGTTATGAGTTTCACAAAAATCAACTATTGAATAGTGTCAAAATTGACATAAAAGAGTTTTTAAAACAAATATTATATTATTAATTGATATTAAATTCCTAAAAATCTAATTTTCGGCCAAGAGACTTATATCATGATAGTTGTATCATTAATTGACCACTTGGGGGTCTCTTGTATGTATATAGTAAGTTTATTAACTATATAACATAAAAAATACAAAGTGACATGGTAAATATCAAACTAATTAACTAAGAGTTAAAACTAAAAGATAATGTTAATATAATAACTCAAACCTCTCTAAATTCTATTGGTTTAATGGTTTTAGACCTATCCCCACCTTCAAATTTAAATAATCAACTTTGGAGCCATTAGAAACCGAATATGAATTTATTATAAATTAATATTTCTATCTTTTCCAAAGGTTCCCCTCACCCCTCTTATAAAAAGGCACTCCTCCTTCTCATTTCTTTACACCTTAAAAGCCTTTTAGTTAGGCCACACCCTACCCAAATACTCTCTCAACTTCCCTCACTACAACATAGAGTCCTTTTTTTGATCAGAAATCCATCTTAAGGATCCCTTTTGATCACATCAAAAGGAAGAACCCGAAGAAGAGGTATTGTTTTCACCACCCCTTTTCAAGTTCCTTTCTTCTTCCACTTATTCTTTCTTTGTTTTTACCATTATAAAATAATAACTCCAGTATCATATATATACTATGATGTTATTATAAATATGGTACAACCATATTCATTATTCTATCCACCCTTTGAATAACATGTCACCATACGTGCGTACGTACGGCTTACCGTCTCCACGTCGTGGTGTAATTATCATTCAATATATTATTATTTGGATGGGTATAATAATGATGTGTAACTCATGTAAATAATAAATATAACATGATAATTATTCTTTATATATTATATACCATCCAATTATATATTATTTTAATATCAAAATAATGATATTGTCGCTCGTGTGTACGTACGGACTACCGTCTCCACGAACGCGATGAGATTCATTCTCCATCATATCCATTCAAGTATAATTATCATTTTATGATTTAAAAATAATGTTTAAGGACTTTATATAATTCTGGATATGAATAAGATACAACCTATCCATGAAAAACATGGCTTACGTAACAAAACATATAAAAGAAAACGAGTAAGTTAACACCCAAAACGACGATAATTCTAAGATATTATTAACAAAGCAATGTTAAAAGATCATATATGATATAATATTAATGTATATGATTATTGAATAATTTAATAACAATTATTTTACCATTATACAGGTGGTTAACCTACCCCAACCAAGTAAAATTACAAGGTAAGGGTTTATTTCGCAATCTCTTCATTATCCGAGGTTGTTTATACGTAATAATCTACTGGGATCTCTTTATCATCCACATCCATGTTTATTAAAAATGTATTTCAAAATATTCTTAATATTTTACATAATATGGTTTAAAGTCATTTATACCCTTTTTTGACTTTTTTATAATAAGTTTATAAAGGAATATTTCTGTCATTTTCCAAACAAGGTGTTTTTTAACCTTTTTTACAGAATTAAGGTAAGAATGTTTTTTTAACTTATACGGCGGGTGCAGATATTTTACACCTTTATAAAATTTTTGAAGCTTCCCTTACAAGCTTAAAAGAATATTTTCAAAGAAAATGTTTTATTTTATAAATATATGACTCTTAAATGATTTCAAAATAGAAAGAGATATTTCTCTAAAAAGAGTTTTAATTTCATCTATGTCAACATCATTTGAGGGATTTTACACTTATTTGAAGTTGATTTATAATGATACAAAACTTCTATATTGTATTGAAGTTTTTGTGATATGTTTGATTGTGAATGTGCTATTTTTATTCCATTCATGGTTTATGGTGAAAGTATTGACATTTCGTATGCTAGTTTTAATACGAATGTTTATGTTATGTTTAAGCCTTTTCATATGGGAATGAATTGGACTTAATATGTGACGGGTGGAGCCCGCTATAGCTTCTCGATGCATCGGTAGGTCTCATGGGACAAACTAGTGTCTTGGCACAAGGCCTTGGAAAAATCTTATTTGTAGTCTTGGCACGAGGCCTTGGCTATGTGGTTATGATAGTCTGGCATTATGCATTCCGTCATTATGAAAGTGGTTATTGATATTGCATGTGATTATTCGATTAGTAGAATATCCATGTGAATAAGTAAATGGTATTATTTCATTTTATTTTTGCCATACTATGTTGAAGTTCAAGTTTAAAAGGCTTTTGTTTTAGTTATACACTGCCTTAAATGTTTATTCTTCTTTATGAAAGTCTCCGCTATATTGTTATCATTACTGGGAATTAGAGCTCACCCCTTTTCTATGTTTTATTTTTCCTAGGATGTGAAGAAGTAAATTATGAATGACCTGCATGGATATTATGAGGGGATAATAGTGTGGACTATGGAGACAATATGTTTTTGTAGTAGTTTTTCACCTTATGATGTAATGTAAAACTTTATGAATATATCTAGTGTATCCAAGGCTACTAAACCAATCGGTCTTTCGAGATTTGATCTTTCTTGTGATCACGCCAATGTTATGTAATAATTTACCAACTCTAGGTAACTAGGGTCGGGGAGTTACAGATATAATTGGACTTATTATAGGGCCTCAGGTTTCACCATTGTCTTCTTCCTTTTATGTGTATCTCGTTTCATGCATGTTCGACATGAGTTTGAGGTAAGTGGTTTCATCTCTATCCAATATTGGATGAAATAATTTTTCTCTTGTTTTTATTAAAAGTTTTACAAATGAAATGGATTGATAAATTTAATGATTTATACATGTAGAATTTTTTTAATAAAATATTTTCCCCATGGTTTTGGTAAATGAAAAGATGTTTTCAATTAATTGTGAAATTGATTTCTAAAATGTTTTCAAATCCTGATTTTGATGAATTGGTTTGGAAAATAGATCACATGATAATCTTTGGGTACTTAGGTTTAAGTAGTTTTAATATACCTCCTCCATTGATACTATGAAGGATGGGGGGTTCACTCCTGGGGTGTTCTCCTAATCTCTAGTATAATTATTCTAGGGAATTGGTAAACTCTATTGGGAGGTTCACATTATGGGATGTTCTATGATTCCTTGATTTGATGCACATGTTTAGGGGCTGGGGGAACTTACAAATTTCTATGTCGGGTTGTAACGGTGTCCAAACTATCTTGATCTGTAGTGATCCTTTTCAATATGTTACTAGAGATTTAGTTTTTTCTGTTTTAGATTTACTTCCATGGATTTTATATGATATCTGATACATTATTTTCTTTTATTTGACTGATTTGATGTATATGAAATGATTTGACATTGTTATACTTGTTTTATTGGGAAATGGGGAAAATGAGAAATTAAATGTTTATTTATTCTCTTAAGATAAAAACTATTATAATATTTATCATGATTTTTTTTCTTAAAAGTTTAGTATGTTTAGATTATTTCACAAAGATAGGTTATGGAACACCTAGGTAGGATCCTACTAATCCTATTTTCTCAAAACCTACACATCCCTTTGGTGGTGTGTAGAGATTTGTATGTATTTTAATGTAAGGAAAGGCAAGGCACCACTTTGAGGCAGTGAGGGTCTCTTTCAACTAAGTTTGGGTAGATGGTGGTGAGATGATTTGATTTTTCCCACATTATCACATGATTTAGTTAGTTTTCCATTTTAGTTATCCTTTGATGTTATACTTATACTTTCTGATGATCTGACTACTTTTGAGTTGAATAATTTCCATTTTCTTTTTTAAGTTATGAAATATATTTATCTTTTATTCTATTTATATCTATTGTAAATATATATATGTATGTATGTATGTATTCCATGTTGTTTCTTTTTTTTGGTGAAATCTATCACTCTGGTTTTTTTGACACCCGAGTACTTGTTTCCAACCCTTTGGGATCATGAATGCCATTCAAGCATTTGGAAATTTTGATTGGGTACCAATTTGAATGGGTATCTAGGTTGGTTATATAACATAAAAGGTATGAACATTATTTCTAACAATATTGACATCTCAATGCTTCAAATATTCCATTACAGGTTTTTTTGTTTTAATTTAGATATAATTATTTCTTTAATGTTTCATAAATTTTATTGTTTTAGAAAATTTATTTCAAAATTAAAATGGTTGTTTCCTACAAAAATTTTCTAGTGATGTATTAAATGAATTTTTAATCTCTAATAAAATCATTTTATTTTACACATGATTTATTTGGGATGTAATCCAATGATACCATTCAAATTCATTATTTTCATGAATTATAATGATGGTGATTTAAAGAAAATTCAATGAAACTTATTTCATTACAATGGGTTAACTAAGTTATGGGGAATCCTTTACAAAATCCATTTCATTTTCTTAGGTTATGATATTATGAATGGATGAAGTGTTTATGAAAACTATTTCATTTCCAATGGTTATGTTATATTGAATTTTGTATGACCATACAGAACAGATATGTATGATTTTCATTATGTTATGTGTGGGATTTGAATTATATATCATTTTAATTCACTAGGTATATATTAATAACTCACGAGATAATAAGGATAATAATTGGGAGTGAACCCTATTTTGTTAGAGATTCTATCCACTATGATAGTATTTAGAGTGAACCATGACTAAGGAATGAGAAGGGAATCCAATACACTATGTTAGTCATGGGAGTGAACCTTCACTTAGGATATGATGGAATAAGGGGTGAAACAACTCCACTATGATAGTTTTAGTAGTGATCCCTGACTATGAAAATGATTTTCAATGATTTTTTGTATGTTATATACTTTTGTATTATGACAATGTTATTATCTCATGGATCAAATTATTTTCTTTTTTTATCCACGTTTTATGAAACACCAAGAATTATTATATGATTCAATATTTTTATACGTGATATAATGGGTTTGGATTTTCAAATGTTAATATCATGTTATCATACTCGTATGTTCATGTTATGTTTAAGATATCATTAATGGCTATTTTTTTATTTTCTGAGAATTTGAGACTACCCTTTATTGTGTTTCCTTTCTTAGGTTATGTAGAAAGTTTTTTAGTAGGTTATGTCTAAGAAGAGTACTATTTAATAAGATAATTAATCAAGATGTTGAAGATCTTTCATGAGAAAATAATATTGTTCATCTAGTCTCCAATGAAACAAAACCTTTATGATTTTTATGTGTGTATTTATAAAATATATATAATATATATATTTTTTATGGTAATATCTATGTATGAAAATAATGGGCCACTAAATTATATATCATAAGAAAATTTTAGTAAATATTTAGAAATTGAGATTACAAACATTTAGTGAAAACCCTGGTGATAATTCTATTTTTAGGATAAATTCCAATGTTTTGGTAAGGAATATATTATATAGTTTTCCAAGAAATATATTACTAACTAGACACTATTTGTGGTTGTGGTTTTGTAAGAGATTTATATAGGGGTAATAAACTCAAAAGGAGATGGTTGAGTATCTCTAAACCATCATTTTAGTACAATGTGAGTGTTGACTTTCTGTGTTCCTAGTTTGACAATCTTGGTGGATACTCTTTGGTGAACTCAATTTTTCTTTATGAACCATTATAAAGGATTTTAATATATAATAACCAAGGATGACCTAGTTTAATCATAATATTTCATATATTTTTAAGAATGTTTTATGATTTAGATATTCTTTAAATGATTTTTCCTGATCTCTTACTATTATTATTATATCTCAAAATATCTTTTTTGGTTTTAGTCAATGGATGGAAGAAGTAGGAACCATTTTAATACTGAATGCGATGGACTATAGAATGATTTAACTCATGAGAAACCAAGTTAATTGGGATCTGGAATGTGAAACCTTGTTATTATACCTATTCAAATATCTTTTTATATGAATAACAATCTCAACTTGGGTATGTTTCCCGAGACACCTAATAAAAAAATAATTGTGTTTTATAAGGTACATAGAGGTAAGAAGATTCATCTTCCAACATTTTGAGTATGAATCAAACAAAACTTATAGTTTTGTATTAGAGGAATGAGATGATGTTATATGTGAAAAAATAAGGGAATAAAACTTGTAATTACTAATGCAAAACAAAAATGTAGGTTAACATAACATATGAAAATAACGGATTCCCTAAGGTACCATCAATAGTTGAATGTCTTAAATATATAAGGTATGTGAATTAAAAAAATAAAAATACTATGGAGAAGTCATAAGAATATGATAAACAAGGTTATACAAGTTAACATTTACTGTTGATAATGATTGGACTATGAATGATCTATGAAAGGAATGAGAAATTAAGGAATAAGATGGAAAATCCTAGTTAATGGTTTGAGAAGGGAGTGTAATTATTAAATTGATTAGTTATTTGAAATCTAGAATTATGCTGTAAAATTATTTTTTTCCAATGGTGTTTTGTTTATAAGAATCATGAAATATATAAGGATTATTATGTAGAAGTTTATAATTTCGGATTAGCAAGAATATATTGAATAATAAACTAGAAAATAAATTTAATTATGGAGTGAAATTTTACTGAAAGAACATTATTAAGGGAAATATAACCATTAATATATTCTTTAATGTTGACAAGATAATGTTTAGTTTAGATAAATAGATTATTGAATCAAATAATGTAAATTATATTGTATTTTTTACCTTTAAACTGGTTAGTGATTTGATGGAAAATTAGATTAAGTTATCATTAATGTATTTTATTGAATTTATGGAATTAATTGAATAATATATGATTTTAATTAAGGAATAAAGATATAGTTAATTTCTGAATAATTTTTCTTTTAATTTAGCCTTTATAGTGAATCAGGTTAATACTATGGTTTAAGATAATATATGATCGAGTTATTAACTAGTTTGGAATTTTAATTTAAGAGACACATTATATTTATTTTAGGATTAATGTTATGTTTGTTTTAGAAATTTGGTGACCTTATTTCAAATTTTTGTATTTTTAAATTGTTCAGTCATATTTCATAATGGTCTTATCATTAATTATTTATGGAATTGGTTAAATCACACTCTAAGGGTTATTTTTATGGATATATATATATATATATATATATATATATTAATATTTGATTTATCCAAATTGGATAACTAAATATAACCATTTTGGTTTTGGTAAATATATAGAGAAATTTGGAAATTATTTTCCTACGTTTTGGTTCTTATAAACCATTAAAAGATAATTTTAGTGCTTTAGGAATGAAAAATTCTTCTTGACCATTCATTTCATAGAGTAAGAGATTAATTGGAAATTGATTGAATCAAAACCAAAGTATGAAATTATTATTTTTACAAATAAATAAATCAAGTAAGTATATATTCTAATATTCTCTGTCATTATAGAAAAATAATGACCCAAATTTAGAAAAATTATTTTGAAATTAAAATTTCAACCTTTTACATTCATTTTTTATGAATATAATTTATATTCACCCTAGTTATTTATGGTTTTTTGTCATTAAAATTTTTATTTCTATGTTCTACATCACTATATATTAGTCGTTGGATGTTATTTTTATCATCATGGTCTATAATTTGACTTTTTTTTAACTTCTTCCTTATCTAAGAACCCAATTTAGTGTCATTTTTGGAAACCATTATCTTTACCATTCCCTTTTCAAAGTAAATATTATTATCCCTCAGTACAATGTGGGTTTTCAATAAAATTATTTTTAAATATTGAAAAAACGTTAGTGTAAAATTTATTTAATTTGGGTAGGTCATAAGTCCCCAATAATATTTTTAAAATAATAATAAGCATTATAATTTCATAACCTAAAACACTGAGGTTTAAGATAATTGTGATATATTATAAATATATTACTTTAACATAGTCCTTGTATTGGAGGGTATGAATATGAGTCAATTAATTATGAAATAAATTAATAATAGTCTTAATAAATAAACAATTACTAATTAATTCTTATGAAATAAGGAGAAATTTTTTAGTGAAGTCATTTTATGCTTCAAAAATGCATTTTTTTCATGAATGATTTTATTCCAATTTGTGCATGGAAAATATAATAAATTTTTTCCACTTTTATAAATTTAATTTCATAAAATTAACATAATATTTGTAATTAACATAGGGTGAGTTTTTTGGAATTTTTTGAAATGATTGATATTTTTTGGAATAGTGAAAATACTGGTTTTTTAAATACTATCAGTTATTTTCAAGAATAAATTAATTAAAAAGTACCATTATATTTTTATTTGGTATTAAATTTACATATTATGCATTTTATTTATATTTTTTAATTAGTTCTATTTTAATCATCAAAATTCATGATGTTGATATAAGTTATTTTTATGCTTAAACACGTTTAATAAACAATGTTTTCCTTTCGATATATACAATTATATTAAAATTAGTTTTTGAACTTTTACGATATTTTATGTAAAAAAACTCTTCCAATATTTTAAATTAAGAGGAGAAAATTTTGACTATGTTTACCTTTAAAATTTCTAATTATAAATAGTACTCCTTATAAATATTTATCCCATCAGTAATGTTAAAATTGGCAAAAGATGTACAAACTCATGAGATAAGGTCTCCAAATCAACCCAAAACAACTATTTTTTCACTAGATGGGTAAAATTTAACCATGTACTTCCAAATTTAGAATAAATTTCTATATGGTTCAATTTTATCTTTGTAATGAGTTTTATATTACTTCATGTAAAGGAAATTCCAAAATGTCATTATATTGAATTTCATATCTCTAAATTCTTTACATAAGGATAAAAAGAGGATAAGTTGGATTATAATTTTTTATTTGAAATATGAGTTAATTTTTTATTTTTGGTAATTTATTTTTAATTTTTAGTAATGAAATAATTACCTTAAATTGTTACACATCACTAATAACATGCTTTTTCGAGCAGTATAAAAGTCATGTAAATGATTTTAAAAAACCCTAAAAGTGATATTTTTTTGGGTGATTTCAATTTAAACATGAATTTTATATATTAATGAAACATATTATGGATATTTTAAATGTTTATACACAAATAAAATTCATATATTTATGAAATTAGAGTAAAACTAAGTGAATAGTGATAAAATATATGTATTAATATTTTATGAAAAATTTTATTTTATTAAATTATTAAAAAATAATAAAAACATTGTAATAGTAAATTTAGGATGATTGTTTTTTTAAACTATCATTATTTTTACACCTATTATCCAATTATCTCATTATAAGTAAAATTATAACCCTTTAAAATTAAAAAAGTAGTTACTGCGGTTGAGGTTAATAAAATGGTTGAAGGGATTAATAAAAATGATATGGTTTAAAATGAAAACTAAACTTTTATAAATTTTATTATATGATTATATTAGGAAAATATATGTCTTATATTATAATCCATGAAAATTTTGAAACACTTTTCCATTAATGTGACTTTTCAATATTTTAATATTTATAAAAATTTAATGAGTGAACCTCCACTCACTTATAAAAGGAAACCCATTCTATCTTTTCATTACACCTCCTTGAATCATCAATATCGAAAAAACCCTACAGATTTCTCTTATAAATTCCCAAAGAAATAATTTATTGGTTCTAGTATTCTTAAAAAAATTACAAGATTCCATAAAAAAGGATCTAATGGAGTCCAACAGAAGAATAGAAGGTTAAAGGGAATTTGAAACAAGTCAAAAATGAGGTAAGGGGATTTCTCATATCACTTTTATTTATATGAAACATATTACATATTAAAAACTTGTTTCATTTTGTTCATTTTACATATTACACTTGAATTTAACTTATGATTATTTATAGGAAAATTATTGATATTTAAACATCCATATAATTTTATCTCTTTATAAGGTTTTTATTCAGATATTTCTATATTCGTAAGTGTTCTTCATCTCAATATTTTTCATTGAAAAATATTTTATATTATGCCCCTATTTTTGATTATGTGGTGTATATACTTAAACTTTTACATGATATATTCTCTTATGTTCATGATATATAATGTAACATCTGAAGTAATTTTTTTATGGTGCTAATGATTTAAAATCCATTAAAGTGGTAAGGGTTTTATGTCACAATCTTATTATTTATCATGATTGATTATTAATAAGTTTTCAATGATGAAATTTAATGATATAACTCTTAAAAATCCCATGAATTTTGTTATTCTATAGTTATTTTAGATATTACAGCATTTTCATTTATTTTCCTCTCTTTAATAAGTCAAGATACAAATAGAATCTTTTACAGGAAAATTGAAAATATTTCTCTCTTCGGTCGAGAATACATTTATTATATGTAATTTTATAAAAAAAATTGTTTTAAAAAATTTTATTATTATTAAAATATGATGATTTAATGTATTTTTTTACAAATGAATGAATTTTTTAAAAATGGTTTAAATGGAATCTTCTGGTCCTTTTCTAAATGAGGTACTTTTTACTTTTTACCGAAAATGTGAAAGTAATGTTAATTTTAACAAACACAACATATACATAATTTAATACCATCATTAACACTCTATTTTTTAAGATTACTTTACAATTTTCATTGTTTGTTTTTAAATTAAATGTATTTCTCAATGTGTGAGAGTTTTTTATATTTTAAATAATTGATTTCAAAGGGAAAATGGTATTTCCCACAAGGAATATTCCAGTTATATTTTCATGAAATTTTCTATATATGATAACATCCATTGGTGTTATATATTATTTACATAGGATATGGTCCAATTATACCATACACGTTTACCCTCTGTATGGATTATTATTATAATGATTTAAGGATGATTCAATGAAGCTCGGTTCATTCCAATGGGTTAATTATCTAATGGCGAAACCTCTATGAAATCAATTTATTCTGTAATGGTTATAATTTTATGTATTATTTGTATTATATGATGGGTAATACTATAATAATATATATCATCAATTAATTGGGAAAATATGTAAAAATAATGAGATAATAAGGTCTGAAATAAAGGTAAACTCAGTTTATTAAGTGACCCTATCTACTATGATAGTTCAAGGAGTGAACCTTGACTAAGGTGTGTGGAGTGAACCCAATACCCTATGATAGTATTGGGAGTCAATATTAACAATAGATATTATTTAATTAGGAGTAAACCAAGTCTACTAATATATTATTATAGGTGATAGTTTACGAAGGAAATGGTTTTATCTGATTATGTGTATACTATAAACTTATACGTTATACTAATGTTATTCTCTTAGGTCTCATTTTATTTCATTAATTTATAATTCATGTTTTATTACCTTCCCATAATACATTGATTCATGATTATGATATTTTTTTATGATGGGTATTGATTTTAGAATGTTATTCTCATGTTCTCATGAGATTATGATAATGTTATGTTTAAGTACTCATTGATTTCTCCCTTGTTTATTGTTACTAAGATTCTAAGATCACCATTATCTTATGTTTCATCTCCCTACATTATAAAGAATGGTTTTAAGTAGGGTTTGTGTAAGAAGAGTAATGTGTGGGAATACCTTTGGGGTAGATATTGAATATCATTCTAGAAATAAGAAGACTATGTATCTAGTGTCTAAATACACTTATACATTATAGACCTTGGTTGTGTATTTATAATATATATCGAATATTAATCTATTAAGATGTTATATATATGTATGAAATGTATTTATTGATATAAATAATAATTAATAAATGATTAAAATATAAATTAATTGGTGAATTTAATTTCTAGGTTTTAATATTATAAATTAATATGTAGAATTATTTCTTAGAAAATACCCATACCTCAGTTACCTTTGATTTTGATATCATATTGAGTTCAGCTAGTTTATATGTTCTAATCCATGGATCACTAAAGTCTACATTGATTGAACTGGGTTCTTCTTCTTGTTTACAGGCATGATATAACATTCTCTATCATCTATTCATGGGTATAACCTTTTGTGGGAGATAAATTATATGTATGAATTTTTATTTTAGCATATACATTTTTCACATACAATTTGTGAAATAATTACCCATAATTATCAAAGAATAAAAATAATAAATATTTTATGTATTATTTGATGGATTATTCATGAGATATTGAATGTTATCTCATGTGTTTTTGAATTATTCCTTGTGATAGAAATTGATAAAACCCACCATTGATTAAATATAAAGTTTTAAAATTATCAAATAGAGGTAAAGCTTCATTTTATTTGTTTTTTTATTTCTTTTTGAAATAAAATAATGGAATCAGTTCTAGGTGTCTTTATCAAGCAGTTTGAATAGAATAATAGAAGAACATGTTTGGGTAATGATTCCTCAATAAACCTTGATGTTATAATAAAAAACATTGAGTAAGTAATATTCTTACCATTTAGGGATCTCGTATTGATATGTTTACCATTGTATAATTCTTTTTTTATGCCTTAATGACAATGCCTTATTGTGATCTCATGTGGGTGCATGTGTATAGCCCATGAAACTCTATTGTGATGCTTGATTAAATGATTTGATATTGCATCTTGTTTACCATGTTTGAGGTTAATCCCATATATATTTTTATTGATACATTTTATCAAGATGATGTGATTTCCCTGTATGATCAACCATGTTGTGTATGTTAGCATTCCTTCAGAAGAATCATTCTTAGTTCTTAGAATAAGTGGACTATCATAACATTATTTTACCTTATAGGGAGAGAGAATATGAATTGTGATTATAGAAGTGATAGACTTGATCATTGGGTAAAGATATAGTGATTCCATGGATTCTGTATTAAGGATGAACTTGAAAAATCCTATTGAATTCCATGTACCAAGTTACTCCATTCATAGTGGATATTTAGTAGCCTGGCTACTCAATGACTAGTGGATGTAGAGTAGAATAAAATACATGATACCTAGAAGAAATAGAGTAGTTTATACACATGATTCATAGAGGATACTGAGAATAATTAAATAGTTTATTCAAAGAGAAAGATGAGTGGTTTATATGAAAATTTTTGTGAGTATGTAGAGTGAATGGTTAAATAACCCTATGAATAGCTTTGGTTACTTTTGAAATATTCTTTTTATCTTCCTGGAATAGAGATGAAATAGGTACAATTGAGGGGTTATGGATGCTTGGTTGTTTTATGAAATCTCAAAACATGATTTTATATTATTACGATTCTTTTCCAATTTATTATTTTCATGTAATACATATATTATACATGTAAAAGATTATTTTGGATACATTAGTGCTATCATACAATTTTATTACCTACATGTTGTATGGGGATTTTGGTGCACATGAAAACATACTGTACAGAGATCCGAGTAAGGTAAAGGATCCCATAACTGATAAATTAGTAGTAGATAATAGTCTTCATGTTGGAAAAAGGTGGTTTACAGAGGATTCATCAATGTTTTACTGATTTGTTTCCTCTTCTACACATGTGTTGGCTTGTCACACTAGGGTCCCTATTTATTCTTATTGAATTATTTATGTGTTATTTATTTGGGTTTTACATGATTATCTAATTATTCATTTACATTGTTATTATTTTATTTATAATGTTCGGTAATGAAATAAAACACTGTTTATAGTCTCTATACTGAAGGTGTTCATACTCACACTACTAGTTAGTGGCCTCTTACATACAAGGAGTTTTTTATATTCTTATGTGAATCTATAGTTTAGATACATTGGTTAAAATTTGGGGGTTACACCTAATATGTATTCTCTAATGAAACCTTTTTCTCATCCTATGATACATTTGGTTCAACTATGATATACTTGGATCAACCAAAAAGTACTTCATTTTTACATAGGTTTTCTTAACTCAATATTGAATTTTTCATATATTTAAAATCTTTATAATGGTCCATAAAGTATATATGATCTATAAAATCATATATAATCATGAATTGAGTGAATATTGAGTTATTAATCAACTATCCTTTTTATGGTGATTTCCCAAGGGTGGACGTATTCGACAATCACATCCACAATCTAGTATCAAAACAAAGATGTTATTTTTTAGAAGAATACATATAATTTTTTTAATTTTTTTTAAGATTTTGTATAATATATATAATCATTAATTATAATTATCCCTATGGTTTTACCTAATGTTATTCTATTATATTACCTATAAACAATATTCTAATACCCAAAAATAACTAAACCCAGCTCATAATCAAACTAGAGCTCCCCAGACCTCTAATCAAGTGACTATTTATAAAAACACTTTTTGATCACAGAATTCGATAAAAGTTTATACAAACCAACATAAACAAACATACATTTGATATAATTATTTTAACTTTAATACTATATTTTAAAAAAATATATACTATACCAATAATAGAAGATTTAGTTTCTTTGAGTTTCAATTATACAATATTCTTATTTTAATATAATTATGATCATTTCACCATAAATGTACCACATTATACTCTCTTTTTAATTCCCATAAGTTATAATAATATTAATAACCTGGGAAATAGAATCATAAGAAATGGGAAATCTCAAACACTCAATAAAATAAAACCCATAAATATATCATTAAGAAATAGATCAATAAAATAAGAGAAAACATGAGTTAAAGAGAAATATGTTATTAAAGAGAACACTTAACCATAAGAGTGATCCATATTCCATGTTATAAATGCATGTAATCCTAATATGGGAAACATAGATAATAAAATAAATGTTTGAGGTATAATTTTATGTAATTTCATTGAAATGAATCCTAATAGTAAATTATGGGACTAACATAGTCCTTGAAATCAAAAAATCTTAGATGAAGAGACACTACCCATTTCTCATAACATGGTCGAGTAGGTATCACTACTTGATTCCCATATAAAGGTTCTTAGGCACTGTAAAAGTGGTTCTGACCCATTATGAAAAACAGTTTTCATAAAATTATTCAGGTTTCTCCATCAAACAACCTGAAATGATGTCCAATAATATATAAATAAAATATCATTTCACATAAACAACATAAATAATTAATTTAATTAAATAATTACCTTTTGTAGAATTATTTCTTTGTTTATAAATCGGTATACCACTCTTTTGGTACCATCATTACATCTGAATAATAAAGTTTATATTCCAGTAGTAAGTATCCACATGTTTTCTATAAAACACTAATAATCTCTTTATAATTATACAAGTTAATTCATAGAAGAATCTATCACTTTCAAGGATTGAAGTTTATGATACTTGATTCTTTCAAGAGAGAAGTGATTCATATTGGTAGAGGAGGTGAATTTCTCTATGTTATTAATATAATTTAAATAAGGGACCTCTATAGGGACTGATAGGGTATAATTAATTGTGAGGAATTATATAAATAGGCTTGAGCTTTAAAAAATTTTAAATTAAGGTTTATATATTTCTGGTGTTAGATTATAAATAATTCCACAGGGGACCTTATTATTTTCATAATTCCTAAGGAAAACAATTTATAAATAATAATAATATTATTATTATTTACATGACATGTGAAAAACACATATATAAATTAAATATTATTTTCTTGAATAGATAAATTAATAGTTATTCAAATAATATTTAATATGAAATTTCAAACCTTATTATAAACTTGGTCCTTTAATCATCAAAAATATATATCAAGGTTTAAATAATTAATATTTATTTAATAAAATAAACACCACTACATTATTTTATAATAAATACATAAATATTATATTTTCTAAAACTAGTGAATACATATTGTTTAAATATTCATGTAACCAAACAAAATAAATATTTTTTAATCCTTTTAATATACCAGAATAAATAAATATTTTATATTAATGTAGTTAAATAAATAATTACATGATGAATAAATATTTATTAAGTATTTATCTCACTTATATATACTCTCTATAATAATTGGTGATTGATTATTTGTGTTCAAACCAACATGAATAATTACTAAACTATATGCTTGAATAATATTTATCCAACATGTAAAATTCTAATTGATTTTAACTGAGGTTCTAAATACACTTAGTGTGTGACCCTTCATGACCCATTCTCAATTAAATTAGAATAAACATCATAAATTCCACGGTTATCATATAAAAACACACCAGGTTCACTAAAAGAAATATGTTATTTCTAGAACAACATCTAACCTCCTATGAATACAGATCATGTAATATAGTCACTTTATCTCAATCTATAAAATCTAGTTGGTTTCATGCTAGTGTCATAAACCTATATAACTGATGACACTTTCCTTGACCTTATAGAAAATAAATTTATAACATTACTTCCATAGAAAAAGAATTTATTTTTAAATTCAATTGCCATAAAAGAGTCTAAGATATCAATATTCATTAGAGAATATAGAGGATAAATTATTTGTCATGTTATTTATTAATTAAATATCATTCATCATGGACTCAATATATCCTACCTAACCGAAAGCATATGTCATCTTAGTTTTCATCAATACATAAAATTACAAGACTCCTGGCATGTATTGAAAATAATATTAAAGTCTATGGACCATTAAACATGTTTAAAGATTGGAATATCCTATGAAACATACAATTAAGATTCTCTATTTGTGGGAATGACATCAAAAAAATTTGTACTGAAGATCACCATGGGTGTAAACCATGTGTAAGTGTATCAATATACCTTGATTCTACACCCTAAAAATATTTTATCATCTATCTCCCATAAAATGATATCATCCTATAATAAAACTTATAATAAAAAAAAATTCATGACACTTCTAGGTTCTCATAATATCAGGGAACTTCTATAAAATTGTTGTTGGAAAGGTATACATATGACATTATGACATACTATCTTACATTGAATAAAGATCATGATGTCATAATATATTTATAAAAATGAAAATTCACGCATAAAAGTATCCATATTGTACTTATAATTTTGTTTTTTGGAACCAACTCCAATAGGATCCCACTTGCGTGAGATAAAACTACTTAAAATATTCAGTCTTATAGCTCTCACACAATGTTCATGCTTCTAATAATACATGTATTTATTCCATTGTTCTTTAATGATTTATTTTATAGAAACACTACTCACAATTCGTTCTACCATTTGAGAAAAACCACTCAGTATGTGATATTTGTAGATTATGTCTTTCATCCATTGATGTGACCTTAGATCCTTTGTGAGAGCCACTACTATAGTTATTTTCATAATATATTTTTATTGGATGTCTATAAATTGGTCACACATAATACTCTTAAATATAGTTCAAATACAAAAATACTCATTGAATACAACAAAAATTTCTATATACTCAAACTCCACTATAGAATCAACAATAAGTGAGTAATTTGAACTATTTCAACTCATAGATCCTCCATTGTAACTGAAGACATATCCTAGATTTGACTTCTAATCATTATGATATATTTGGAAACTAGAATCAACATACTCTATTATGACTTATTGATTATCTCTTACATTTACTAAGAGTATATAATTAGTTAACCTTAGACTCTAAAGGATAGACTTAATACCATACCAATTTTGTTCTTTTTGATCATCTTGATATATACAGAAAAAGATCAGTGAATTATAAACTTTAATACTAGTAAAAACATGTCACATATGATAGATACTATATTACTTATGTATGATATCCTACTTATTCTCCCTACCTCCAATTGTGTTTAAGGAAAGATTTTATTAGATAGATGTCTACCATGTGACATAAGAACCAATAACCTCTTGTATTGTTCTATACTAAATATATTTGGTATCTAGTTAATGTATTTACCCTAAATTTTTCCATGTATCCTTTTAGATCAATAACATATAATCTTTACTCCAATTATATATTCTTCTCCACTTATGTTCTTCATGGAGAAGCAATTATTTAACCAGTCCTTAACTAATTGTAATATTGGTATGTCATTTCTAATAAGTAGTATGTTATCAATATAAAATACTAGGATTACAACCACACTCTCGATAAAACATCTGTAAACACATGAATTACAATATCTATTTATGAAAAAAATCTATTATGGATTCATTAAATATAATGATCTATGATATAGGTTCTTCCTTAAACATATAAATGGGTCTCAATAACCTCTATATCATATTGAACTTTTATGGAGTCAAAAACCATTTATGTTTTTTCATATCTAAATCTTCATGGAGTTTTCAATTATATAAAATTATTTTAAAAACATTTTTAAAATTTCATATTCATGAAAATCTACTAGGTAATCTTAAAACATAATGGATTTAAACATGGAAACTTGAGAAAATGTTTCATAATATTATATCCATTAACATTTCTTAAACCCTTTATCCACTATACTTTCTTTTATAAGATCTTACATTACCTTACATTTTTATTTTTCATTGAATAACTATTTTCTATAACATATTTTACATTAATAGGATAATAAAAAAACCAGACATGGTTCTATAACCTGGAATACATCTCATAATTCATGGATTCTTACCATATTATATAATGTGTACTATCTGCTGCCTCCTAATTTTAATGTTGATCATTATGGTAAATAATTTAAAATTCACTATCTTTGGGGACTTTAAGAAATAAAGTTTTGATTCTATAATGTATCAGGTGCTCTTATCTAGTAATTGTGTTTCAGAAACAATGCCTTTCAGAAGTACCAATTGAACATGTTCCTATACTAACTCTTTTATATCCTAATAATAAACTACATCAATGTCAATATTTCTACAACTATACTTCTTGAGGATGTACTCCAATGAAATTAAAATGGTAAATCTACTAGAAATAACCTTCTTTTATAATCTTTTGTTGAGATAGTATCCCCTTTTTTCCTTAGGAAATTATATAAAGTTAAAAATTGTGTATTAGGGTGCTGTTTTTTTCTATTGTTAGTCTGGAAAATTCCTCACAACCCCATGAATGGGAATGTAAAAAAAATATTTATTTCTATATATTTACTTATATAGTATCCCTTATGCCTTGGTTTTCTGTACCTGATTTACAATGTGTGTTTTAGTTTGTAATTCATATCCTCAAATGAATAGTGGAAGATTTTAATGGATCTTCAAAGAACTGGCCATGTCAAGAAAGGTATGATTCCTCTTTTCATTAATACCTTAGACTATGGTGTATAAGAAGGAGTGATTTTTTATAGGATTCCACACTCCTATAAAAAATATATTAATTCTTGGTTAAGATACTCATCCCTGAAATCAAATTGATGTCATTAACAATTTTATTAACAGTATCTATCTTGAATTCTTTGGATTTATCAAAATATTTTAACTTTTACCTCTAAAGTAGACAAATTCATATATATTCATGTCAATAGAAAAAGTAAGGGAGTATTAATAAAAAACTCTAGCTGCAATTTAAAATGGTCCACACACATCAATGTGGACAAATTCTAAAATATCTATAGCTCTTTCACCATTTACACTAAAATATGGATTGTTCATTTTCCTTGTAAAAAAAGTGACATCTATCGAATAGTTTTAGTTCAATAGAAGAAATGAAACCATTTTGATAGAGCTTTCCCATAAGCTTCTTATATACATGACTAAGATGATGGTTCCATAATTTGGTGTAAAACTAGTTAAGTTAAATTGATTCATTATCAATTTCCAACACATTATTTTTGTAATTTAATACATAAAGTCCATTATTTAAATGTTATATACCATAAAATATGTTGTGTTTATAATAGAAACAAATTTTATTTATAAACATTAAAATAAAACCATATGTATTTAGTAAATTTATAGAAATTATTTTGTTAGTAATAGTTGGTACAATATAACAATATTTTAAAACCAAGACTATCACTAATGGTAAGGGAAGGTGGTAGTCACCAATGGATAGAGTATCTAGAATCGCATAGCATCCCGAAAATCCACCGCACTATAAATATTTATAAATCAATTTGGTTCCTACATTTAAATATATATGTGAGTATCAAAATTTTTCTCTAATATATAATGTGTAGATATAGAAATATTTCACTTGATAATGAACAGACAAGAAGCATCCAATGGATTTATTATCTTGGAGAAATTCTCTTTATAGTGTCTCATCTTTCCATATGCAAACCACACTATGTCTGTTTACTCTCTCTATTTATGAATCTTCCATTTCTGGTAAGGATGGTTCTTTAGATCCATAGAAATGGATTGAGTCTTGGGACACTTATCCCTTTTCATCCTTTCCCTTATTAACTATAAGGTCCATAAGGTTTTCATGCCCCAGGTCCTTATCTACATAGCTAATTAATGTAATATGTTTCAGAAGAGTTTTCTCATTATTACTCAGATTATAGTTAATAATAAAAGTAGAGAAACACTTAGCTGATGTGGATAAAATGTTATAGGTGTACAACTAATCAGAGATCTTAAATTACACCATTTCTATGTGCTTAGTATAGTAAATAATATTCAATAAATGATGCCTATATAACTCTAAATATCCAACATTTCTAAGAAATAGTGAATTTTAGATCTCATATCTCACGTTTCTCACCTTATCTTGATAAGGATTCAAATGGTGATACATAATTATATACACATCCGTATCATCATGTAAAATTATAATCTCACTTGAAATGGAAGATTAAATTAACCATTTTAAATTTGTGGCATCATTTAAATGTGTTTATAGAAAGAAATATTTCTTACTCACTATATTTTTTTAGGTGCATCAAGAATAGGGTTTTCCAACATATATAATTTACATTTGTGGAATAGTATAGTCTGTAGGATTCTATATCATTTTTGGAAATTTGTGTCCCTTAGAATGTTATTCTTCTCTATAATGGATCAAATTGATATTATCAAATTCAAGAGTTTTTTTCATAAAAAAATAAGAGAACATTTTTAGAAATGAATCTATATTAATATCAACATAATAAAATTAATTTTATATATTAATCTCCCTCTATTTTATCGACACCCAATTTCCCGCAATATTTTTTTCAAAATATCTCTTCACACGAATATCTGAGTGTAATGGATCCATATCCTAGAATAACCTAGATAAAAGCCTATTAAGCTACTCAAAGGTATTTAGGTAAGAATAACCTGAAAATTTCAAAAACTCATAGCTCCATGATATGTTATCAAGACTCAACAATCCTAAAATCCTAGATTTGGATATCCTCAAAAATTTCTTACTAGTTCCATGAAGGTGATCAACCCTTAATGAAAGATAGGTAAATTTGACACAAAATGAATGGTGGAGATTCCATTTTAATTGAAATAAACCTAATCGAGATTGGTTAATTAGACTGAACTATGATTTAATTTCTTCTCAATTATTAGATGGCTATACCACCAAAATATTTTATTTGGGTAATTTTTAGCTTTATCTGTAAACTCAATATTTTATCTAATAAATTAATTTTTAAAATTAAGTGTATTTAAATTAATTTATTAACCATCTCAATAATTTTTTTTACAAATATCAAAATATATTATTTTACTTTTAGATTCCTTTTTAGTTAATTATTTTATTTTATGATTTATAATCCATAAATAATGAACCATAAAACTAACAACAATCAAATAAATAATGTTTAATGACCATGGAATTTATTAATGGTTGGTTTATCTAGAAGATGGTAAACCAAAACATGAACCAATGGAATTAAATCCTTGAACAATGATTGGTTTCAGTTGAAACATTCCACCTATAAACCTTTTTACCTCATAGTTCAGTTTTATGTCATCCTCAAACTTAAACAGCCTCAAATCGCGTGGTTTCCCTATCTATTAGATATACTTACTCACACATAGGTTAGGGGAACCAATGTTTTGGTTAAGGGGTTTATATAAAATAATTCAGAGACAAAAATTATGTTATATAATTAGAGGAGTGAAATGAAATGTAGACCACTATTTAATTTATTAAAATATCAAAAATACTTTTAAATAATAATTTATATAAACCAATCACAAACATTATTTGTTCTAAGATCATGACCATCCACATAGATGGGAAATGTATAATAAATTACACCATCTTTTATTAACTTCAATTAATTACTTATTGTTAAGATAAACATGCTAAAGTTAATTCAATTAATTAATTAATTAACAAGTTAATTTTATTATAATGACTATTCAATGAATCATGGAGATACCCATCATAAATGAAAAAAGAAAAATAAATTTATTGAAAATTAATTAATGATAACTTCATATAATTAATAGATAATTTATCAATTCTTGAAACCTTTTTTATATAGTCAACATCTTAAATTTGAACAACATAATTAGGGTTTTAATGTTGCAATTAATTATACATTATATAATATAATTTTATTCTTTACTAAGAGGATACATGAACTGTACTAACAAGATAAACACCAAGTTCCTAAATTTCTATGTGTTTATGATAAATTCCTATAGACTAAGAATTTATATCTTCCAGATTATTGGAAATCCACTAATGAGTTATAAGCAACATGTTCTGCTTTGTAACATGTCATTTATGAAAACATATTCTTTGGATTTGGGATTAATTAATAAAAAATAGGTACACCATTTTCACATAATGTGTATCATTAATGATAATATTTTTAGTTTCATTTAGGGATATACCATGTATTTTACTACACATTTTTCATGAATTTCACCATTAACTAGTGTAGACTACATAACATGTATGCCAACAACATGTTGTGTGATATGAAAAACTAGTGACATGTTGTACTATTCAAAAGGTGATTTGAATTAAGTAAAATAACTATTATTACTTCTCAATATGTTATCTAGAACATTCAATGTCCATTTACTGTGCACTTGGGTACATAACATGCGCATTGGTCACACACCATGTAAGCTAGTCTTCCTACCAGAATCCAAAACACCTATAACTAGAATCTTGAACCATTCTTTATATGATCTTAACCAATATAAGATGACATGAAAAATGAAATAATAGAATAAATTTGTTTATTTTTTTTAATTATACTCCTTATTAAAGTACAAATAAACTAAAAGTGAATAATTGAAAAAATAATAATATAGAATACATAAATGAATAATAAATTAATTTCAATTATTATGTGACCACTCAGATACCAATTGAACATTCTGGGGAATTATATAAGTGGTTTAAGATTTTTCCTAAAAACTTTTACCCATATAGTTCTTTATATTTATCCTTATAACTCAATGAAATGAATTCCTAGATTCCACAGACTATATATTTTAATACATGATTTATAAATAATTAATCTAATTAAAGAGTTAACTTAAATTGAATTCATTCATCATTAACGAATATGTTAAAATATATTTTTCTACTGTAGTTAAGTTAGTCGAATAAAATTTATAGTTACTCTAGTGATGATCCTCACATGTTCAAATAACCTCGAATTGTCACCATATAATTCTTCAAGGGCTAGCATAAATGAATTTATCGCCTGTGAATATCATTTTTTATCATAATCAAGTCCACCAAGAGAGAAGTCATTTTTTCTGGTGGGGGGGATAATTCCTTTTTTAATACCCCATGATTTTAAAATAATAAAATTAGGTTTGATAGAATATATTACATAAAACACCAATATTATTTGATAATGCAAAACCCTAATAATTTATGATATATTTATTTTTTAATAAATTTGTTCTCTTTGATAACATGCAGAACTAAGAACCCAAAGTCTAAATAAACCATAATATAATATACCATTTAAACCCAATTGTTAAATTAGTGAGTATTTATGATACTAACTAAATTATAAAAGGTATATGGTTTACATATTTATAATTAAATTCCATGTCTATCTATTAATTCAGAATAAAATAATTATCATTTGGAAGAAAAAGAAATGTTTCCTAAAAAACTGCATTTCTCAAAATATGATTTAATATTGCTTCAGACACATAATTTAATATTAAGTTATACAAATTTTATAAATTATATTAAATTAAATTAAATTAAATTTTTTAATCATCATATCAAAATTATTTTAGGGTATAGTTTTGAGATTTTCCTGAAACGTTTCATTTTTTTATTAATAGTGAAAATTACTAAATTTTATTAAAAATTGGATTTTTGTTTAAATTATTTACAGAGTTAAATAAAATTTTAAATTGGATTCAAAGTTATAATATATACATTATATTAATATTTTACAAATTTAGTTCATTTTAATAAATTTCATATTAATGTTTTTAAATTAAAACCGTTTAAACTTATGAGCAATTTATTTTTGGAAACCCACTTTTTCAGTGTGTAAATTGTATTAAATCACTTAAATGAATTTAATTTTGAAATTTGATTCCATATTCGTAATAATAATAATTTATTTAATCTAATTAGGTCAACTTAATTTTATACCATAATGAATAGTGAAAATAGTAATAGTTAACTACTATGGTTAAAGTAAAAAATTGATTTATCGAGGGTTAAATTAAAATGATAATGTTTAAAATGAACCACTAACATATCCAAAAACTATTTTCTCGATATATTGTAGCACTATAACCTTTAAGGATTGATAATGACCCCTTTTTGTGGCCTGTGGGGTGATAAAAACTAAGTTGTAATTGAATATTTTCAAAAAATCTATGTGTGTCCTCTCCCTCACTTATAAAATTCCACTGCATCTCCTCTACTCCTCACAATTAAAAGTAAATTTTGAATGGACAATAACTAACCAAATTAATTCTTTAATCCCCTAGAAAATTCCTATATCCCTTGGTTTGATCATAAATCTATCCTTGGAATGCATTTTTTGTAAACATTAAGAAATTGTTTGAAGAAGAGGTAATGTTCTTAAATAATAATTTTTATTTTGTTTCTTCTTCTACCAACACAAATATTATGAAAAAATTATCATATAATAAAATTATTATATTAAATATAAAATTATATTAATATTTTATGGGAATAACGTATATACTTATCATCTTGCATCTAATGGGAAATGAAAATGTCAATCGTGTTTATAATGGATTACCACCACACGAATTGATAAAACACATTTTCCATCACCACATTTAAAGGATGTATATAATGGTGGATTTAATACATTTATATTATATTTAGGATTTTATTATAATTGTATTATTTTAACATGACATGCACCTTCTTGCGTTCCATTCCTTTAAAATTTCAATAACATCGCTTGTGTGCACGGAAGACTACCACCTCATAAAAGGATGTGATTTTTTTTCACATACACTTTACATCGATGGTAATAAGGATAACATAGTGAATTTATGTTATATATATTAAATTTTATTGGTTCTAGAAAATTAATATATCACACACTTCCTTGACCTTTCACCCATTTATTAATGATAACATCACTCGTGTGTACAGACCTACTATTTGCACAAAACGATGTGATCTATTCTCCATGATAAAATTTTAATAATTATTTGATAAATGTATATAATAAAAAATGTTATTTATAACTATAATATAATTGTGGATATGCTTTAAGTATATAATATGTTCAATAATACTAACTATCATGACAGAACACGCATGAGAAAATAAAGCAATTAACACCCAAAAAATGAAAATAATGAAATATTATTAACAAATATGAGGTAAAATATTATAAAGGGATCATATATGATATATAAATATGGATATGGTTTTGGGATAAATTGAAAATATTATCAAAACCATTATATATTATTTCAAATCATGTTCAACTAAAAGGAAGTGTAAGGTAAGGGACTTCATCAAAATTTCCTTTCATTGAGACATATTGTAATGTTATAAAAACAATTATTTTTTATAGTGTATGTACTATATATTTAACATTTATTGTCATGATAAATTATTAATTCATAATATTTTGTGATTCCATTTAAATTATTCCATCCAATGGGGTTTGACTTTAAAATTACCAAGTGGTAAAAAATTTCATAACTCAATTTCTTTTCATTAGGTTCTATTAATTTTTTATTATTTTTGATACTATATAATTATGTGACCATCAAATTTTTACATTATATTTTCATATATAACATTTTTTATTTAGATTAACAATTGATACAAAAAATCTATTAAATTTTTAAATCATAGTTCAACGTATTGATCTTTGTAATGCTTTATTTTACAATCTCATTTTAATTGGGATGGTTTAAGTGTGAATTTCTAATGAAGAAAATTATTTGATAATTTTATAATAAAATAAATTATTTTTATTCTTGTATATATATTAATTTTTTTCAATTAATAATACCATTTCTACACTCATTGGAACTTAAATTGATATATAAAATGTTTTTAATAAAATATGATTTATTTCTCTCTTTAGTAGAAAATAATTTTTCTTCTAAAACAATGTTTTCAAACATATTTTATAAAATGATTTTAAAATTTTCAAAATAATTTATTAAATAAATTTTTACCCTTTTTATTTTTTTTCAAAATGGTTCTAAATGAATCTTTATTCCTTTTTTCAAACAAGGCTCATTTTTATTTTACTGAAAATGTGAATGTAATCTTTTTTTAAACATGTATGACTTGTAGGGATTTTTTCCCATCATGACTTGTAAATGTTTTAAATATTAATTTATAATATTGAAAGGTTATTTTCATATAAATTTATTTTAAGAATATTTTTATAACTTTTAGTTTTTATAAAATATATTTTCAAAGTGGAAAGGGTATTTTCCTCAAGAAATATTTTGATTGGTCTTTTTATAGTAATTATATACATCAACAATAACAAACAATTATTTTACTTTTAAAACATTGGTTATATGTTCTATTTATATCATCCTTATTATTTATATGTATGTTTTATGATAATTTTCACCAAGGAATGTATTTATATTCACTTTCTTTATTCATTTTTGTAGTCATTAACTTTCCCTGAAATTATTCAATTTCATGTGATCATTGGAAATTAAATTTTTTCTAAATGTCCATATTATTTATAATGGATATGTTAATGTATTAAATCATATTTAATTTTTTAATATGATGTTATATATTGAAATTTATTTGTTTATTTGGGGAAATATTAAAAAATATTTATTCATTACTTAATATAAATATTTTAAAATAAGGCACATTGTTCATGACATAAATAAATTATTTGATATATAAGGAATGATTTGGATATTTAGTGATTGGTGGGGACTGAAATTATCTATTCCATTGATTAATTTTTATTCTAATGGGTTAAATAATTAATCTATAATTAAATGGGGGCTTTACCAATAGTTTTAAACCTTCTTGTGAAATATCATCACAGTAGTGGTTTCATGATGCATGATATCACGATATCCAATGATAATATAGTATCTTTTTGAAGAATTCAGCTATTATTATCAATGATATTTTTTAAATCATATTATCATTTGATTCATTTAATTCTCATTTATTGAATAAATGAAATGTGTTTTCAGTTATTTACCTCTCTATATTTAATATTCCTTACCTATTCTTAGTGTTCATGTTATTTAAATGGAATATGTGTTCTATTATTTACAATAACATATGGATTATTCATTATCTATTCATGATTTTCATGTTAATTAAATGGAATGTGTGTTCAATTATTTACCTTCCCATATTGCTGATTTTGTATCTATTCATGATATTGATGTTATTTAAATGGAATGTGTGTTCAGTTATTTACGTTTATCTATTTAATATTCTTTATATATCAATTATAGTTATGTTATTTAAATTGAACATGTTTTTAGTTATTTAAATTTTAATACTGATTATTAGTTATCAATGAATGATATTCAAGTAATTTAAATGGAATTTGTTTTTAATTATTTACCTTTCCATATTGATTATTTCTCATCTAACTGTGGTAGTCATGTTAGTTATTAAATGAAGTTTTTCTTCCAATATTTACCTTTCCATATTCATTATTCTTTATTTATACATCATATATTCAACTTTACATAACTCCTCTCGATCATTTGAGCTCAACAATATATTTTTCCTTACCCAAGAATCTAGAAAGTGTACTTTGATGGATTAAAAAGGATATTCTAAAGGGGATAATGATATTCTAGAAAAAAATTCAGGTTGTAATTTTTTATTCATATATAATATGGTAATCATGTATGTATATAGTATACCAAGACTATTAAACTATTTAATCCTTTAAGATGTGATTCCTTGTATCTTACGATAATTTAATAATATAGACATGGGTTCTGGGTTACGGGATTTTGAGGTCATTAGAGTTGGTATTAAGTATGTTAAGTAGAAACCTTGGGAACTAGATTTTTGGAAACATAGATTAATGTACATAAAACTATGATTGAAATTAAGTATAAGTATATAAGAACATCATAAAGATTTTGTAAGGTATAGATTATTTGGTTTTTCATTGAAATACATGTCTACCTTGATACTCAAAGTGGACATAGGTATAGAAAATATATACCTAAGGGTAATAAATATGAATAAGGGACATCAATATTTACTAAAACATTACCTAGTAAATGAATACAGGCCTTACTGTGCACCTAGTTTGACATTATTGAGGCATATTCTTTGGAGACTTCAAATTTTCATTATAAGACATTTTGAAGGATTTGAATAGACGATAAAAATGAATGACCAATAATAGACCTATGGTGTATTAGATTGAAAATAAGGTGTCATGATTTATAAATTTCATAAGATCTTCTTAAATATTGTGTGTTTTACTTTATGATAATTTTACATCACACTATACTTTTTGGTTTTAGTAAATGAATAGAACGTAGAGGAATCGTGTCAACATCGAATATGAAGGAAAATTTGGTGACTGTGAGAAATAAAATGGGATGATAAATGGAGAGAATGATATCAAGATTATTACTAATCATTTATCTAGAAATATTTTTAATAATATACACCTTAACCAACTCTCAAGAACACAAAATAAGAGAATGATGGATTTCACTAAGAGATCAAGTGGTGGAGACCATGGATGAAAGAGGGATCAATTTCCTTCATCTCCAAAATTTAGAACTAGAAACCAATGAATGTTTATAAGTGTAATGGTAAAATATTTTATATATGGAAAAGAAGGACATAATGTAATGAATTGATGAAAAAACATTAACAGTATTACGGAAGGAAATAAATTTCATAATAGGGAACCGTTATAATTCACTATCTTAAATGTGGGAAACCTGGGCGTTACCCAAGTGAATTCCTTATTCTAAATGTTAACCCCCATAACATGGAAGGAAATTTGTGAAAATAAAATAGATTAAGTATTTATATATTGGGATTAAAGAACTAAATTGTATAATTATTTTTATAAATGATATTTTTTATATAAATCATGAAACATCTAATGATTGTGTTAAATTTAAGATGTATACATGTTTTCATTAACTTAAGTCTTACAGATACCATCATGGATTTATGAGTTTAATATTTATCATACTTTCAATGTATTCAACATCAATTTATATGTTTTATGTGATGTAAGTATAATAAGATTAAGGATATTTTGGGAGACATTTATAGAAATAAAACCCATTGGTTTATTTTTTTAGTGAAAAATGTATTTAATTAATAATTCCTTTACTATTTTGGGCATACATTTAAATGTATTGTTAAACTTTAGGTTTTATCATTTCTTTTATTTTGGGGTAATTGTGGTTTATTATAATTTTGTAATGTTATAAGAATTATATTAATGTGGTTTTATAAAAAGAACTGCCAGCATGCTAGGTGAAAAACCATATCATTTGGAAAAGATGTAAGGATTGAACCCATAACTAAATGGTGATAATGATTTAACACCTACCACTGGTCTATATTATGTTCTGGTTAATATGTGATTTTTTAGTTTAATGATTTGATAAATAAACATTAATGTTAAAATAATGGTTTTAAGAATGAGGTTTGGAGATTAATTTATTATATTGGATAATTTCTTTAACCAAATGGGTTATGGAAAATATTTAGTGATCGATGGAATGAACTGTCACTCTTTTATGGATCATATAACCCGTTAAAAGTGAATTTTAATGCTTTGTGAATTAAAAATTAATTTTTAAAAATTCATTTCATGGATTAAGCGATGAATAATAAATTGTCCAAGGAAAGATATAAGGAGGAAATACTTATTTTGAAAATAAAATCAAGTATATTTCCTTTTATTATTAGACAATAAAATTATTTCTCAACATTAGGTAAAGGATCTTGAAACAAAATAGTTATCAAATTACCTTAAAATATAATAAACCAAATGGTATTTTAAATAATCATAGATTTATGGTTTTTATGTCCTTATATTTCCATTGAACATTCAATTTCTTGTGATCAATGACCTCTATCACTCTCTATAATTACTTACACTTTTCTTCCATATATATATATTCACAATCCACGTCTATATAGTTATGATTTATATTTAAAATTTAAAATTATTTTTCATCACTTAAAGAAAATTTATTTTAAAAAATAAATTAATTTTTTAAATCATTATTTCAATATTACCTTAGGTTTAATTTTTGGTATTTTTTTGAAATGCTTAATTTTTTAATGAATAGTGAAAATAATGAATTTTATTGAAAAATTCCTTTTTATTTAAATGATTAAAATTATAAATTTTATTAAATACTATTTTTAAATTAAATCTAGATCAATTATATTAAAATTTATCAAATTAGGTCATTTTAATCAATTTAATTTTAAATTTATACATTAAAAACAATTATACTTTTGAGAATCTTTTCTTTGGAACCCCGCTTTTTCATCGTGTTTGAGGGTATAATTTTAAAATGGATTCTACCACTTATGTGAATTGAATTTTTAAAAATAAATTCATTATTTTTTTTCAAACTAATTTATATTTTCTTGTAAAGTAAATATAATTTTTGATCATAGTGAATTTTCAAAATAGTAAAACTTAATTAACACTATTAAGGTAAAAAATTATTTATCAGGGATTGAACTAATCTTTTAAGCGTTAACATGACCTTAAAACTTTCTCAAAAACAGTTTTATATACCTATTTAGAACATATAACCTTGTAATGTTAATATTGACCAATTTTGGATGCTTTTGGAATGATAAAAAACATTCGAGTAATTGAATCTTTTCCAAAATTCAATTTGTGTCCTTTCTACCACTTATAAAAGTCCACCACATATTCTTTCCTCATAAAAGTTAAAAATATATTTTTTTAGTAAATAAGTACCCAATACAATTCCTTACTCCCATAAAAAAATCCAAGATCAATTTTTTTCGTCATAAATCCAACATAATTAGGTTTTTGGTACAAACCAAAAGAAGCTTTCTAAAGAAGAGGCCAGGATCTTAAATAAGAGTTTTTATTTGTTTTCTTATTTAAAATAAATAAAATATTATTACAAAATGATAATATACTAAAATAACTCTCTTTAACATACTTAGATTTCATTATTTTATGGAAATGAACAATATTCATCTCTTATTCCATCAAGTGGGAAAATAAACCATCGATCGTCTGTATGACAGACTACCACCTCACAAATTGATGTAATTTGTTATCTATTATCAGAATTTAATGGATGAATATAATCATGGTCGTTATAAATTTACATGATATTTAAGATATTATTATACTTATTTAATTTTAATATTGTATATACATTCTTAAATTTCATTCAATTTAAAATATGATAACATCACTCGTGTGTATGGTGTATTACCACCTAACAAAGAGATGCAATTATTTTTCCCATTAATCATTACATAGAAGGTAATAAGGATAAATTAATGAATATATTTCATATATATGACATTATATTTATTTTTAAAAATTAATATATCACACACTCATTTCCCTTTCACCCATTAAGAAAATGATAAAGTCGTATATGCATGCGTACAACCTACTGTCTCTATGAATCGATGTGATCCACTTTAATGCTCAAATTTCAATGATGTGTATAAAAATTTATATAATGATTTTTTTATAAAATTAATTTAATTTTTGATATTATGCAACTATATAATATGTTCATGAACAAGAACTTCCATGAAAAAACATTCTTTAGAAAACACGGAAATTAACACTCAAAACAATTAAAATAATGTAATATTTTTAACTAATATGAAGAAAATTTTTGTAATGGGATAATATATGAAATATTAAATATGGATATTGTTATGGTATAAATTTATACCATTCTTATAAAATTATATTTCATTTTAAATCATGTTAAACCAAAAGGAAGTGTGAGGTAATAGACATCGTCTCAATTTCACTTCACTGAGGTATATTTTAATGTTACACACCTAATTTATTTTATTTGGTTTATATAATTATAATTTGACATTTAATATCATTAATAATTAATAATTTCTGATATTTTAAGTTTCAATTTTAATTACTTCATTGAAGGGTATTTGATGTGAAAATTACGAAGTGGTTATGAATTTCTTAACTCAATCTCTTTTCTTTGGGTTACATTAATTATTTGTAATATTTTTATATTATATGATTTTATGTGTATTTAATATTAACTATATTATACTAGATATCTAATTTTTTTTATGTGTATCTAGATTTCATACACACAATCTATTCATTGTTTTATTTTCACTTAAACATCATGATATTTGTAAGGGTTTATTTCACAATATCATTATAATTATAATTATATATAATTTAATTTCTATTGAAGGAAATTATTTGATAATTGTATAATAAACCTATTTAATTTTATTCTCCTATAGATATTGATAATATTTAAAATTAAAATTACCATTTTCCAACTCATTGGTACTCAAAATGACTACGAAAATGTTTATAATGGAATATTACTGAATTTATCTCTTCAGATGAAAATATTTATTTATTCCAAAATAAATCTTTTAAAAAATGATTAATTAGAAAAACATTTACCCATATTTTAATTTTCAAAAAACTGATTCAAGAGAATATTCATATATTTTTCTAATCTTTACATGTTTTGATATGACTTAATATGTGAAAGGAATCGTGGTTTTAATGTGAACAATATATATGAAATTTCCATCCCTCATGTCAAGTAATTTTCTTAAAGATTATATTAAATTTTTTAAAGGTTATTTTAAATGAATTTATTTTCAAAATATATTGTTAATTTTTAGTTTTAATAAAATATATTTTCAATGTGAAAATGATATTTTCATGAATAGTTTTTTAAAAGATATTATATATATGGATACCATGATTGTTATATATATGGATCTTTTATGATCATTTTGACCAATGAATGCTTTTACATTCACTTATTTATTCAATTTTTTAGTCATTATATTTCCCATGAAATATTCACTCCCCTGTGATCATTGGACATTAAATAATCCCTAAATATCCATATTATTTATCATGGATGTCTTTTTGACTTAAACCATATATCATTATAACATGTGGAATTCTATATCGATTTTTATATTATTATCAAGAGAAATATTGATAAATCTATATTTTATAGACTATACAAATATTTTATAATAAGGGACATTGTTCAATAATTAAATTGATTATTCTATAGTCAAGGAATTTTTTCAACAAATAGTTATGGTTGGGGCCCAGAATTGTCTATCAAATTGATTCATAGGTTGTCTCACGCGGTGAATCAATAATCCATGATTAAATGTATTTTTAAACATATTTTTAAACTATCTTATGAAAGGTCTTAACAGTAGAGGTATCATGATGCCTCTAATTACAATGTTCAATAATTTAGAAATTAATCCTTTATGAATTCAATTATTATTATCCACGAGAATTTCATAATTATATTATCTCTAGATTCATTTAATTTTTAATTATTGATTAAATTACATATATTTATCATTATTTACATTACCATATTAAGTATTCATTATCTATCTAGGATAGTCATGTTATTTAAATAGAATGAGTAATCACTTATTTACTTTTTCAGATAGATTTTTATTTATCTATTCATAATAGTCAAGTTATTTAAATGGAATGTTTTTCAGATATTTACCCATACATATTAATTATTCCTTATCTATTCATGAGAGTCATGTTATTTAAATGGAACATGTGTTCATCTATGTAACTTTCCATATTGACTATTTCTCATCAATTCATAATAGTCAAATTACTTAAATGACATTTATGATCATTTATTTACCTTGTCATTTTGGTATTCATTTTCTATTTATGATAGTTAATGTATTTAATTGTAATTTGTGTTCAATTATTTACCTTTCCATATTGACTATTCCTTATCTAATAATTATATTCAATTTATTGATTAAATTTCATGTGTGATCTGATATTTACCTTTTTATATTGAGCATTATTTATTTACTCATGATCATTTCCACTTTACATAACTCTTACTGGAAATTTGAGCCCACCCTTATGTTTTTCCTTTAATAGGAATCTAGAAGTTTACTATGAAGGATATTCAAGGATATTATTAAGGTAATAAGGATATTCTTGAAAATATTTATGTTATATATTTTATATTTAAAGATAATATGGGAATCATTTATGTATATAGTTTACCGTTACTATTAAATTATCTGGACCTTCATTATGTGATTCTATGTATCTTATGGAAATTTAATAAAGTAAAAACTATCTCTCAAATGTTGGAGTTAGGGTTGTTACATATCTGAATTCATCAAATAATTTTAGGGAAGGATCTCCCTAAGAATTGACATGTTCATATTAGATTTCATTGTGTACAATATTAGAAATAAGAAGGAGCTTTGAAATATTTTATAACTGCGTTTGTATAGTTCTATGGATAAAAAATAAATAATGTTATAAGGGATCATAATATTTTCATAATTTTTAATGATCCCCATGTTAATGTAATAATACAAATAATATTTTTTACTTGAAATGAAAAAACAAGAAGATAAAATAAATATAATTTTCTTGATAAATTAATTTATTATTTATTCAAATAATATTTATTATTATATTTATCATTAGACCATAACCTCTATCCTACTATCCTTTTCAATATTTGACATGCCATAAATAGTTAATGGTTATTTAATAAAATAAAAAATATTTCCTATTATACAATAAATAAATAAATATTATCTTCATTGAAACTAGTGAATTAAAATTTATTAAATATTTATGTAATAAAAATATTTTAACAATTTGTTAACTTTTTGAATAAAGAAGAATAAATAAATATTTTATATTCAATTAATTAAATAAATCCATATCTGGTGAATAAATATTTATTAAATATTCTACTAACATATATATATATTCTCTTGAATAACCAGTGATTGAATATTTGTAATAAAACTAACATAAATAATTATTAAACCACATAAATATTAAAATTTATCAAATATATTAAATTCAAATAAAATCTAACTGATGTTGCAAAATTAGTTAGTGTGTGATTCTCAAGGACCATTTTTCAATGGAGTTAGACCATACTACCTAAAGTCCATGGTTAGTATCTATTAACATCCCAATGATACCTTAAAAAATAAGTTAATTTCCCAATGACATGTAACTTCCTACAAATGTATGTAATGTAATATCATCTCTTTAAAATGATATCTATAACCAAATAGGTTTCATTATAATGTCATCAACCTATATACTTGATGTTTCATTACTTGAATTTATGGAAATGAACATTTCCATAACAACACCATAGCCATAGTCATAATAAGGTAATTCAATTCCAATCATAGGGATAGAGATATCAAGTTTTTTTAAAGAATATTAAGGATACATATTTTTTTAATTTTTCATTAATAAAAAATCACTCATGACACATGAAATGTATCATACCCCACCATAAGAATATTTCATCATGATTTTAATCAATATAACATAGTATATTACTCAATAAATGTATTAAAAATAATATTAAGGTCCTAGGATCATTAAATATTATGTCATATAATAATATCCAATGGTACATAAAATTTATATTTTAAATTAATGGGTCATTTCTTTACAATATCCTTCATTAAAGACTATGAAGGTCATACACCACGATAAACTGTATTAAATTCAGATGAGTCTCGACCCGTGATAGCCTATATCATTTTTCTCTAATCAGACAATATCATTAGACTATGGAATATATTTTTAAAAACAATTTCATAGAACTTATAGGTTCTCATAATAGTGGGGGACTACTATGACCATTTAGTGTGACATGAATAATTAGAAGTTATCACATACTATGTCATATAGAAGAAAAATCATAAATTGATTCGATATTTAATAAATATTTAAATACATAAATTCAACTGACCAAAATGTTTTCAGAATTTGGTTCTAGGGAACCTCCTAGAAAACCATATTTAAGCATACATCACTACCCAATTACCATAAACATGGTGGAACATACATCACTAACTAATTCCTATAATATAGTAGAGTATACATCACTTCATGATTCCAAGGGTAGAAAAACCATTAATAATAAATTATAAAAATTATATAATGGGAAATAAATCCTTAAGCAATATAGTGGATAGAAATATAGAACCTCTAGTTTCATAATTATAATCATATATATGTATATATATGTGTTCCACTGGAAAATGAAATCTTACACACTTTCGACATCACATAATTAACCCATGGAAGAAAGGTAGGTTTTATAAAAAACTTTTTAGATCATTCCATAAGATACCTTGAGAAAGGCACTGGATGGCGGCCTCAAAATATCCATAGTGTTGTATATGGAATATTAAGGATTATATCATAGAATAAAATTTACTTTTTAAAATCTCTGGATGGAAAACAACGAATGGAATATAGAATATCCATTTTTCCAAAAGGCTTGAAAACTCTTTAATTTTTTTCCATAAATTAAAAATCTCAAATTAGATCAATCATTTGAAAATCAACATTGAAAATAAAAAATTAAGGTTTAATAGAAATATTTTATAAGAGAAATAGTTTTTCAAAAATGTTATTTGAGAAGCTATAAAATTATTTTAAAATTTTATCATTAAGACACACAACATTAAAATCCATTTTAAAATCATATATTCCTTTTAAAAACAAAACAATCAATTTTAAAAAATATAACAATAATTCTTTTTCTTCTCAAAATAATGAAGATTTAAAATAATTTAGAAAACCATTTCAATACATGGAATGGATGAAAAATTTATTTTATGTGAAGGATGTGAATTATTTATGAGAATTCATACTTCTTTTGAAAAAATAAATCATCTAGGAGTAATATTTCAAATTAGTTTCATTCTTCCCATATAAAAGGAGAAAATTTAATATAAAATCACTAGGTGGATGAAACAAATAATAGAAAAAAAGTTCATTAAGAGGCATTATAAATAAAACAAAGGATATTTGAGTTATCAAATTACCTTATGGATTTAGTAAAAATGGAATAAAAAACCATTTAAAATGGATCCCAAGATAGATTTATAAATCAATTAGATTGCTTGAAAATTTATCATAAGATAAATACATAACCCATATATAATACACTAAAAAATTAACATAAGGTTTTATTAAAGTTTTAAATATGATTTAATGGAAGGAAATAAGATGACATTTATATGAAACTATTACATGCTATGGATAAATTGTATTTTCCATTTAATATTTTGGATTTATATGGTTGAATATACAATGATAGAATGTTTCTTATATTTTTAATTAGTTGAAAAATTTTTATTACTAGAATAAAAATAATTTTATAAATAATATATTTATCTATCAAATTATTAAATAGGACCGATAATTTAATTTGGTGAATGAAAATGATGCATGACGCTTTGTATAGACAGTAGTCCCCATATACACACAAACGTCATTTTCAATTTTCATAAGGGAAAAGAGGTAAGTGGATAATTTTACTCAAATAATATATCAAGATTCAGTATAATATAAATTATCAATACATAATATATGATTGGGAAAAATATATATGAAAGGAAAAGAAATAAATTTAACATTGTTAGAGAATAATTAATACTTACGTTGATAACTTGAGATTTATCTTTGAAATATTATTAGAAATAGAGCCCTTAGGCCAAATAATGAGACAAAAAACTTATAAGCATGATGGAGGTTTTTATGAGTTTAAATATTGTGAATTTTTAGAATAAAATTTGAAGCAATTGGTATATTATGATATGTTGGAAGTGATCCCCATTTATAAGTGAAAATAATGGAATGTCATAAAATAGCCTTAGTTCTAATAATGGTGTTACACTATTCCCTTGTAAAATGAATGAACTATGAAAAATAATGGATTTGGGACATGACATGTTCTATATGCATATAAACTATAAATTTTGGTGATAACTTGAGTGATTTTAGGATATACTACTAGTACTTATGTTTTACCACAATTATCATTTATTACAATAAATAATTTTTATATTTGATTATTAATTTTAATTATCAAAAATTAAGATTATATTTATCAAATAATTCTAATTCCATAACTAAAAATAATTTAATCTAATAATGTATTTAGAAATTATAAAGTAAAATTTTATAATTAATATTCAAATACTATGTAAATAGTTTTTCAGAAAAGTGTGTTTTTAAAATTAAAATTTATATATCGCATATAATTATGAGTTTTTTTTTGAAAAGGTCCCTTGACCAAAAGGCCAAGTATAATATTCATAAAATAATATAAATTTATGAGAGATGAAAATGTGGGGACTTATTACAATAAACCTCATAATGAGGGAGAAGGACCACATGAAGCGATTCTAACTAGGTAAGTGGCTTACCAACTCACATATTATCGAGGCCATCTACAACCATATTCACCTCTCGATAAACATTAGTGATGATGAAGTTAATACTCATAAGGTTTTTCATACATTCCGTCCACTTTGCAGCAAGCCTCCAAGAGATATGAAGCTCACCATTTCTGATGGCCTCCACAATAGTGCTAGAGTCACTTTCTAGCCATATATTATTCCATGATTTCATTTTAGCAAATGAGACAACATGAATTATTCCAAGCATCTCCGCCTCAAGTGAGAAAGTCACAACACAATTTTCATTAAAACATACCTTAACAGAGTCATCACGCATCCTAAAAACCGCACCACACCCTGCTAGTGCTGGAATTCCCTTTGCTGCACCATTTGTATTCATCTAATGCAGAACAGGAGGCAACCAAAACACTTCAAAAATCCCCAAATAAGGTTTCAAATTTCCCTGAACACCTTGGTTTTTTAGGATAATAAAATCATGAATAATGTTTTCAAAATACCCCATGTTAGCACCACACATATCTCTTATGGAAGAGAAAATATGCATCGGGATCATTTTCACATAGTAGCCTTTTCCCAGAAAAATTTATGTATTTTGTTTCCCCTATATAGCATGAAAACATTCAGCTATTGCCACACAAAGAAGAGAACGTTCCTGGGGTGATAACTGGATGAAAGAGTAGAACTCAAGGAGAGCTCACAGGCCTGAAAATTCAAGACTAACCTGCCCAAAAGCCTCCAGGATCTCCTTCCAAATGGATGAGGCCATTGAACAGTTGGGAAATAAATGCTCCACATCTTCCCTATACTGGTGACACATAGAACACCTAGAGCAAAGGTGAATACCAAACATTTGAAAAACATCATCAGATGGTAACCTATTGTAAGTAAGACTCTAAAAAAGAGTAAGACATGACAAACTGATCCATTTTTTTGTTGAAAGAAGATAACCAATTGAAAGTCAACATGATGGCCCTTGGTTACATGCAAATAGAAAATTTTTCTAGTAAGAAGTACATTCCTAGAATTTTCCCAAACCTGAATATCAGAGCCATAAATAAAGGCATAATGATCTACCAAATATTGAAGATCATCTGGGAGCGGCGAGGAAAGAGCATCAAAAAACTTTTTAATAGTGACCTACTCATTAGAATCAAGGACATCCAATTGGAAATTATCAGAGAGAGTGGCAACTGTCCAATTATCAACCCAAAATTTGAGTGCAGAGTTCCTATTCACAATCCATCGTGACCATGTTATAACATCTTGAAAAGAAGCTTTAATTGATGGATATAATGAAGAATCAATGTAAGAATTCCTTATCTGCCTCAATTTACTAGCAAAGCGAGCATTTAAAAAACCCATTGATTTAGAATTTCTGTGGAGAATCTTCCAAACAAGACATGCTTGAAGGGAATCATTGAAAAGAGCAATATTTCTTATTCCCATGAAGCCATTATATAGAGGGAGACAATAATACTTCTAATGAATTGAGACCATTTTCCTCTCATGGATATTTCCACTCCAAATAATGTTCCTGATAGAGATATTAAGATGCTTGAGAAGTCCTCTTGGCCACTTATAGATAATGAACGATTACATCAATTTAGAAACAATAACTGACGTCGCCAAACATAAATGCACATCCATTGGTAGACTCTCCCTCTTCTAGTTTGAGAGTTTTCCAATAACCCTTTTAACAATTTTAGAAAAGAATGCCGATCTAGGACGCCCCCATAATAATGGCCCACAACGATAGTGAAAAGGCATGACCCCTTCTCCAATTCTTAACTTTGCAGTAATCCAATGCTTCCTGGAGATAGAAATCCTCATCCAAAAGTGTATGGAGGATTTTTCCAAACTTAAACATTTGTTATAAGAGCCCTCATAATGATTTAGAACTTTCTTCATGACACAAATATTATTTTTTCTACCCTGTAGGAAGATGATAATATCATCAGCATATAAAAGATGAGTTAGAGCGAGAAGAAACATAGAAGCTCGCATCGGTTTGAGCTAACCCTATGAGACCATGTGCGAGATGAGTCTACTGAGATAATCTTCAGTAATAGAAAAAAGTAGTGCTAATAGAGGATCTCCTTGATGAACACCTCTAGAGAAAAAAAAGTACACTTTTGGGGAAGCATTAACCAAAACTGAGACATGAGAAGATCCAAAAAGAGTGTAAATCCATCCAATAAATATATCATTGAAACCAAAAATTCCACGAAACTTATAGAGAAAGGCCCAATCCAGAGTGTCAAATGCCCTTTTGATGTTAATCTTGATAGAAATTCTGCCCTCCCTTATAGGTTTCCTGATCATATTCAGACATTCTAAAGCTGAGCAAATACATTCTTGAATACATATTCCTTTAATAAATCCAAATTGATTCCAAGAAACAAGCTTAGATGAAATGATTGAGAGACTGTTATCAATAATATTAATTATTATCTTATAACTAGGGTTGACCAAGGAAATGGGTAGAAAAAGGTGAATCTCACAATCATTTTCAACTATAGGAATTAAGGAGATAAACTGAGCATTGATACCCTATGGAAGAGCAGCCGAGGCAAAGAAATGGAAGACAACATTACTAACATTACCTTTAATAATTTTCCAATACTTCTGATACAAGAAGTTGTTGAAACCATTTGGACATGGAGAGCTAGAGGAATTAAGGCTAAAAATAGCATCCTTAATCTCAAATTCTAAAGGGGCACTAGTGAGAAGGAAATTATTAACAGCAGAGACCAAAGAAGGGATGATACCATCCATCAAGGATCCCCCCAAAGTAGGCCCATTGGATAGCCTAGTGAAATAATCAACAATATAATTAGCAATGTTTTCCTTGTTATCTAAAATTTGATCACCAACCTTAAGATAAGATAAGAGATGACTATCCTTCCTAATTATTTATAGAGAGTTGAAAATTTTAGTATTTATATCCACTTCTTTAATCCATTTTATTTTGAATGTTTCTTTATGATTATTCTCTTTCATTGCAAGGAGAGAGCTCAGTTTAGATGCTAGAATAGCTTCCTTGAAAAATCCAGATTGAAGTCCACTCTCGAGGCTTTATCTTGAAGATGATGTATAGAGGATTCAAGGCATACGATTTCCTAGTTCAGGTCACTATAAGTCTCCCTAATCCATGTTTTTAAAGATCACATGATCACACTCAATTTGAAGAGAAGATCTTCACCTAGCATACTATTCTAGGAATTTTAATCAACCTACCACAATCATCCTGAGGAGCCCAAGAATTGTTGAAACAAAAAGGAAGAGTCATGTGGTATTCTCTACCCTTGAAAATAACCAGAATCGGATGATGGTCATAGGAAATTTTATGCAGAGTGATACTATGAATGGAATCCCATTTTCCCTAGGCAATAATATTCACAAAGGCTCGATCCAGCTTACTAGCAATCATACGGTTGAGATATCTTCTATACTAAGTGTATTTTTCCCCAACCAGACTAACCTTAGTTAGGTCATTATCATTAAAACAACCTTTAAATTTATTAAGATAAATTTGTGAGTGAACAGCACCCATTTGTTTATAATAATAGAGAATAGTCTTGAAATCACCTACAATAAACCAAGGAGAATAAATTCCCCTAAAGTTGCCAAGTTCCTGCCATAGACTCCTATGATCTTGATACCTGATTTTATCATAGACAAAAGAGCCAACCATCATCTCAGACTGCCGATTCAAAGAGCAAGAAATCACATGCTCATTGATGGATATAATTTCAACAGTACCAATGGAGGAGTTAAAAAAACCCCATAAGCTCTCATACTGTCCAGTTGAACCATAGGTGGCAACAGTATCAGTGTTATATATTTTTAGGAAATTAATTGGTTTATTAAAAAACAAATTTATTTTTATTCCATCCAAATAAATTAAAAAAAAATTCTAAAATGAAATTAAATTTATAAAGAAGACAAATAAATTAATTTTTTTTGAAAATATTACTTATGTCGTTAAAATATTAATCATATATTTTATAAACATGTTATTTTTTAATTTAAAATATTACTCCTTAAATAAATTTTGGATAATAAAACATGTTCAATAATTTTTTAATTTTTATTGTCATCTTGATATAATCATAAACGCTATACTTTTAATAAAAAATGTATTTTTCACTATTCACCTAAAAATAAATTTTTCAGAAAATTCAAAAAAATTCACCATAATGTAATATTCATGTGATGGATCCCAAAATTATTCTAATTTTAAAAAATTAATATTCTAGTTTTTCTTAATTTTTTTTAAATAGATGCAATATATATAAAAGAAAAATAACATTTTGTAAAAAATGTACTATTTAAGTTATAAAAGTTCTTAATCTGAATTTATCTTCATTTATAACTGGTTAAAACATTTACATTTACAAGTGGTTATATTATTATAAATTCATTTTTTTTAAAATAAACTATTATGTTGCAGCTCATTTTCATTTGGTGTGGCATGTGGTGCAAGCTACTCAATAGGAGACTTTATTAAGAAAAAATGTACATATAACCCAAAATTTCATTGAATGAAAATCTATTTCGAATTGATTATAATTAAAGTTAAAAAAGAAAATACAACTGTATAATTCCAAATATTAAATAGTATAATTTTGAAAAAGATAAAAAAATTACAATAATTCAAAACATATTTTATAGTTTTAATTCATGATGAAATATTACCGATTAAATTTTTATATGGTGATGTTTATGAGTTCTCTAAACTATAATCACATATTAAGAATGATTATCATACCACCCACTAGATACTTTACAATTGTGAGAATCTTATTTTAAAAATTAGACTCTGTAAATTATTCTTCAATTTTATCTTAATATGAATTTCTAGTTTCAAAAACAGATTCATAAAATTTAATATGTATATATTCTTCAATTTTTGTAGTTATATTATTATAAATATAGTCATATTTACTAAAATAATAATAAGCTCAAAAAATTATTTCATCACTTTTAGCATTAAATTTATCAAATTTATCATTCCTATTTCAAAAAATGTTTCATAAAAAACACAAAAATAGACACATTTATTTCCCTTTCCTTCACACAATTTATAAGGGGATTGATTTAATAATTTTAAAATATAAAATTTATTAAAAATATAACATGATTCATTAATTTCTTCATCCAAAAAATATTTAGTTAAACTTAATTAATTATATTTCTTTTTTCCATTTCCAAAATAGTTTTATTTTTTCCTTTCTACAACACCATTTTTTTGGTGTTCTATGGGTAAAAATAATATGAATGGTCATTTTCATCACAATTGTTTTTATAAATAAATATTAATAAATTAATTTTCTCTATCACTTTAAGTATATATAATAATGTAACCATTTTGAATTTTAATTAATTTACTAAATGAAATAAATTGAGGTATGGTTTCAGTTTTATAAGACACAAAATAAGTATTTATAAAACAATTAAAATCATCAACTGCCACAAAAGAATTTTTATTTGTTCCTAATATATTATTTTTCATAGGGATAACCAAATCAAGATTTTTGAGTTTAATAGGAGTTACTATCTTTACTTCATTAACATATCTGAATTTTTGAGTATGTTGTCTACCTTTTAGACATGGTCTAAAAACAAAATACTCACTTGTTTTAGTTTGGGTAGTTTCAGTACTTATCCATACATTAATAGTTTATAGAGTAGCCATATGTTTTCATGTTCAAACCTCTTATAACATAATATATAATTTGTTACTATAATAATAAGGAACTTAATATTTTGATTTGTATGTTTGTAAGCTTATTATAATATATATTATATTACAAATTTTTATAAAATAAAATATTATTTTAAAACTAAATATTTATTCTCTCCCAATATTACATTCATTACTTTATTAAAAAGATATGAAATACTAATTTCGTTATTTTTTAATAATTTAACCAAAAATATTTAGAAATTATGATAGCATAGTGAATAGTAAATTTAATGAAACCTATAATAATTCCTTTTAAATTGACTTCTAATTCCATATAGCCCTAATAAAATTTATTTTAATATAGATAGTATGATGGATCACTTGTCATGAGTTGGGAGAAACCATATACAATGTCTCCTTTACCTTGTTAATAAATATTTCAAAAACAATTATACTAAATATATATTTTACTCTTGCTATATTGGATCCAATATGATTAATAAATGATTTATTAGGTGCCTAAATAAAACTAATACACATGTTATTGGGTAATATATAATAAAAACCCTTATAAATAAAAGAAATAGAATGATTTAAAGATTGGGTAAATCTCAAGTAATATTTATTAAAATAGTTTACATTAATATTACACCTTAAACTTGTAACAATGAGGATTATATATAATTGTTACATTATAATTATTGTAATGACCTGAACTTTTATAATTGAAATTACGATTTTAAATGAATAAATTCCTTATTTTATAATGTAGTTATAGAAAACTAATGAACTATTTTGTTTATTTTTTAAAGTTATAGCATTCCAGGTTTAAAAGATCATTCAACATCATAACCATTGATAATCCAGCCATTGAATAGTCACATTTAAGATTATAATATATTAAGGGATATATAAAATTTTATTTGAAATAGATGAATGAAGTGATGACCTCAATTTGTAGGATCATACTTTATGAAGCCCATTTATTAGGGCATCTAAGGGATATGTAATCTCCATGTTGTTCCATTGAAAAAGATGAAGATGAGATTTAATAATAGAAGCACAATTGAATAATTTTATGGAAATTTTCAAGCTTCTTAAGATCACACCCCAAACGATGTTCATTAAAAAACTCCAAGAAAGTGTCAAAAGTGTACACCTTACCCTTAGGTCATATGCTAATATAATAAGGGTTCATGCATGTTGAACCTAATAGTTTATATTTTTATATTTATATTTTTAATAAAATAATGATTATTTTTATCTCTTTTTTATGATTACTTTATAAAATTTTAAATATTGACTTTTACAAAAAATTATATTCTCATATGATGAATGATAAATTATAGTTTTGTAAAATAGATAGTATCAATCAGGAATTAATTTTAATGAATTAATTTTTTTAAAATAAAATATATTTTAATATTATGTTATTATCAAATAATATTTATTTAAATATAAATGATAATATAATTTTATGAAGATAAATGTTATTTTTGTAAGGGTAAAAACTATTATCGTCTTAAAACCCATATTTTTTTTAAATAAATGTGTATTTTTTTATCTAAAAGTATAATTTTTATTATTTATAGATTTATTTTTATAAATAACTTCCATTTTTAGATATTCACTTTGAAATTATCCAATAATTAGTTGTTCATAATTCTCTAAGACATTCGATTTTTTGGTTACAAATTATATATGGTATAATTAAATGGTATGTATTATAAAATCATAAAATTAATACAGTGATGTAATAAATACAATAAAGAGTACCCATGGTCTAAATTATTGTTACCTATAAAATAATGTGTTTATGATATTATTTTATTAATTTTATAAATCCTTAAATAATCCTATGAAACCAAAATTATATTTAATGTTTATAAAATTAATTCTTTTGGATTATATCTCACTTCTACATCACCAAGTTTCCTATTTATGTTTTTTTAGTTATTATCCTTATAAAATATTGAAAACCACTACTATTTTTCATAAACCATGGGAAAGAACCATGGTAATGTTAGTGGTTTTGATTATTTTATCATATAGAGTCAAAAATATATGTTTTGAAATTAATAAAATGCCCCCCTCTCTTTTTATATAGTAACCATCCCAAACTTCCATTTATATTCACATAAAGAAAATTGAGTTTAATGTTACTATAAAATTTCATTTCTATATCCTTTATAAGGTTATCCCAATATCTTAAGGATAATATAACAAGCTTTTAGAAGATTGCTCTCAAAGTAAGGGATTCCCTCTTCCTTTTTTATTTCAAGTACTTCCTTTATACAAAGACTTTTTATTTACAATTATTCATGTTGTAATGTGTTTTTACTCATTCATTTCCTACCTTTATGATTAAAATATAATTAGAGGTCACATTTCACTCTCATTAAACAATTCCTTGAACCTTTATGTGGACCCATTATACTACAAGAATTATTCTATGATTTTCCAAACAAAAATTCTATGATGTGAATACCCATCCCCATTTCCACTCATGTTAATTTTCCTAAATATAAATACACTTCATTTATCAGGGAATTCAATGTATGTAACACACACTCCATTATCCTTGGATTAAAAGTTATAAAAGGAATCCTTATGTTGTATGATCTTTGTGGAACACTTATGAATGTACATGATATGAATGTGATGGGTGGGCTCGTAATTATATAGTCCTAAAATATAGTGAACAATGTTTTCATCTCATGAGACACCATGTATGGTGCAAGGGAGGTTATCCTAATAACATTATGTTATGATGTATTAGAATTTATCCTTGACTATTTTTACGATGTCAAGTTTTATGTTGATTACAAATTCCTTATATTGACTTAATATTATCATATTATTCCATGGTTCGTAGTTCAAGATTATGATTCTAAACATTACATGTCATCATGAAATGGTTCTTGACTCACTTATATTTCCTCACATTATGTTTTTATTTTATAATTCTCTTACTGAGATTTAAATATCACCCCTTTCTTTTGTACTTCCCTCGGTTAACTAAGGTAGTATTATAAGATCAATGGATTTTAAAGGAATGTTTTGGTATATTTAAATAATATAATTATATATTTAATTAATGTTATTTCTTAATCTATCTAATTAACCAAACACTCTATTAGTATATAAATTTTGGGTTTGTAATATGTGTATCTCTATGTAAAAAATCATGAATTAATGTGTATTAAATACATGGGTAGTCATAGTTTTTATCTGAGGAAAGTCCAGTAATTTTGGGGAATTAGGATTATATAAATATAGTAAAATCCATAGGGATAAGACTAACATAGTAAAACATAGATAATTTCTGATTAAGTATATATTATATTGTTTCTATAATGAAAAATACCTTTTGGGATAGTATAAGTGGATGTGGATATGGCACAGTTGTTTGTTGGGGGTAATAACCATAAAAATGGCATAGTGGGAACTGGCCTGATCATCCCCCAGTCTATTGTAAAAAAGGCTTTATAGGAAACCTAGTTTGATACTCTATTGTATATGCTATTGTAAATTCACAAGCTCTTTATAAACCATTATTAAGGGAATATAAATTTCTATAAAATTATTCTATTAGTAAATTGACCATAAAAAACTTAGATTGAAACCTAGAAATTCATAAATTAACTAATTTTTTTTGTTTTCACACTGATATTTATAGTTTTTCATTATTTTTTTAAAAGTATAAAAATTATCATCCCTATTTCTGCTTTGGATAATATAAATTATTGCAATTAAAATAAAATATTTAATGAAAATATTATCATTCATTCATGATCTTCAAATATCATATATGACTATAGTTATAAAAACTCATCAATATCATGAAAGTTTATTAGAACTATTCAATCATCACATCAAAACATGGAAGCATAGTTTTCAGTGAAAATAGAAAATTGTTCAATTGTTTCATCCCAAGCATATTATTCATCCACTATCAAAATTTATGAGGTAAATTTCCCAAAAAAACTTATGATACTCCCTTTATCAAATTTTTATTCTATTCTAGGAATGGGATGACTTTCCTTTAATGGATCAAACATAAATTATAGAGATAAGGAAATAAAATTCCTTATGTAAAATTTCCTTATGATTCTATATAATTTCAAGGAAGTGGATGAATCTGCCTTGGTATCATCATCTCAAGAATGAATATAATTTATTTATGAGCAAGTGTATCTAGCTCAAATGATGGAGAATAAGGAAAATACCATCCTTGATGAAATCCCATTTATAAGTGAATATGTTAAGATATTTCTGTAATAATTTCTATGTCTTCCTCCAAGATTTCAAGTTGAATTCTCAATAGAGCTTATATATAAAGAATTTCCCATATCAAAGAATCTATATATAATGTCCACTATTGAACTTAAAGATACAAATAAGAAACTATAGGATAATCTAGATAAAAGGTTTATATGCCCAAGTTCTTCACCATGGGGTACAAGGGTCGTCTTCATCAAAAAGAATAATGAGTAAAAATACTAATAAATTGATTATTGTGAGCTCAAAATGATCATAAAAAGAACAATTATCCACTACCATGGTTTGATTACTTGTGTGATCATCTATGTGGATTCAAAAAATTATATAGGATGGATCATTGGACAAGATTTTATAAAGTATTATTGAAGAATGATGATATCCCTAAGATTACTTTTCTTTAAAGGTATGAACACTGTGAGTTCATAATGACACCATTTGGACTAAATAATTTTCCCTCAATCTTCATGTACATAAAAAATATATTGTTTTTGTATCGACTCTGTTTTGGGTCGGTCTCAAAACGCCCAACAGTTCCGTATCTGATGACACATGGACCTACTTTCCAAAGGCAGGCGTTCACCAGACGGCCTGACCAGGGATGCTTAAGAACTCACATTGGTCGAGAGGATGGGAAGTCGGGCTCATCGCACCCTTTTGGGGGGAATTATTGAATGTTCTGGGATTCTCTTTTAGATTTAAGACGTATTCATATGTTCGAGAATATTTTTTTTATACCCAAGCATAGTATCCACGGATTTCTCCTGGTTGGTAATGGTCATCTTAACGCAGGGGTCCGGAATCATCTAGGCCTGAGGTTTACCATCCATCATTGGATTAATGACCCCATGGAGTTGGGACTCATTGAGGCGGCACTGGGATTGGTGCGGTGAGCCGATGTGAAGATAGTCTGATCGACTAGTTGTTGGGCTTGAACCTCATGGAGGCTTCCTACGTACCCTGCCTGAGAGATAAGGATCAAAGTCCATGTAGTTCGTAGTGGCTTGGGACATACGCTCTGAGGCAGCCCAGAGTGATGGATTGGGGCTTACACTCTGAGGAGTCCCATAAGAGGAGATCATGGTCGATGGTTACTCTAAGCCCACGTGATTCATGCTTAGTGTGATAAACACAAGGCAGCAGAGACCAAACGATCACATCGTGAAAGGTGCGTCCGTGAGAGGTAGAGTGGGACTTACGCATGAGGGCGGCCCATAAAGTCGGGGCTTATTCTGAGATGGACTCCCATGGAGACAAAGCGCAGCTGGAGAGGGAAAGGAGTGCTCCTGTGCCCGTCAACTCTCTTGTTCCCCAGGGAAGTACCGAGGTGCATGTGGATGGCTTCCTTCGGATGGGTATGCCGCCCCCTCTCTGGGGAGGGGAGAAGTGCCTGACCGCTAAAGCGTGCAGTCCCCCATCCTGGCGAGTAGAGGTAGAAATGGGGATCTTGGGATCAGACCCCGCATTACCGTGGGAATGTGAACCTAGGCATGCTTTGGGAATCCGCCCAAGGGTCAGGGAAACCCCTTTTCCCCTATTTACCGTGGGTATGTGAACTCAAAACGATGCACTGATGTGCCTGAGGGTTACACTACACGGATCTGGTGGCTCTGGTGGAGACCTCGGCTCGGGGCTGATGAGTAGGCCAATGAGGAGGTTGCAATGGATCAGGCCGAATTAGAATTGGAAGGATTTTATCTGTCTTAGGGAATGGGAACTTCGAAGGTTTTGGAAGGACACATAGGGGTATGGGTGGTGGTTCCCTTCATGTAGGGAAGTGCTACGCGGATGGAGAGGCCGTTCGCGAGCCAGGGTGGCCCACGGACTGATTGGCCGTCTGCGAACCAGGAGGATTCATAGACTGATTGGCCGTCCGTGGACGAGGAGGGTCCGCGGACTGATTGTCCGTCCACGAACCAGGCGGGTTCGTGGCTTCGGGTTCGGTCCGCATACAAGGTTGGTACGAGGAGGGCTCTACGCGGGCAGTGGCGGCCAAGGGTGGCGCTGGCCGGAGGCTCGTCGGTCGGGGCTTTGCCTGCGTAGGAGGGTGCTACGTGGTTCGGCGGATCGGAAAAGAGGCACAAACTCCCTAGTCCATGAGGAGTACATCCACGGAGGGACCCTGGTTCACGGTTTTATCTTCTTTGTTATTTTAAGTTTGCGTTTCACCAAGTTATTATGTGTTTTTTGGTTCCTTATTAGTTTTTTCCCAAGTTCATACCTACTCTGGTTCACGAACTAGAACTTCTAAAATCCTAATCCTTCCTTCAAAATCTTTCCACCTAAATTTGACTGATCTCCTCTCTATTCTCCCTTCTCTTCTTTTTCAATATCCTTTTATAGAACAGGGAAAAGGATGTATCTATGGTCATATAGCACCTTTTGCGGAGGCCCATGACTGAAAACATGGTTCATGGATGACTTGGTCAATCCAAAATTCGTGGGGCATTAAACACTCCCCATCTGCAAACCAAACTCGGGGAGTGCTTCGCGGCCGCGGAAGGTTCCGCCTCCATTTCGTGAATGACAGCAGAGGTGGTTTGGGCTGGTTTATATGGATCGTGGCTGGGGTAGTCCGGAATGGTGAACCGGGTTGGCGCCTGTCCTGCCTCGTGACTGTGGAGGATCTCCGCCTCCATCTCGCGAACGATGACGGTCCGCGGAGGAGGGACACTTTGCGGAACCGGCCGTGCGTCGCTAAAAGTAAATCGATCCATGAACCAGTTCGTCCTTCGCTATCCATGAGTATTTTCCACCTTTTCCCAATCCTTTGGAGGGGAAATTGGGTAGAAAACCCCTTTATTAAAAGGGGATCATCATTCTCCTTTGTGGATTTTTCAGGACCTTCCAAATTCCCCCCATCAGAATGGGGTCCGATCGGAACGAAGGGGAGGCTATTCCGATGCAGAGTGGTCCTGAAACACGGGTAGTTCATAGTAGAGAGGTGGACCCGGTAGGGGACCACACCTATAAATATGGAGGGCCCTTCATTTGTCTTCTACCAGATTCTTCGCGAATACCAGCGCTCCCTCGCCTTTCTGCCTCGGTGTGCTTGTTCCTTCGCAAAACGCTTCGTCTGTGAACCGGCTACTACTTCTGCGAACAATTTCTTGTTCGTTCCATTCTTCATCTGCGGACCAATGTCCAAGACAAAAACTAACACTTTTAATTAATTTAAAAGTAAGTCACGATGGGCCGCATAGGAACTCTCTTTGTGGTTTTGGTGCTCCGTGGTTTCAATGCTCCGCGGTTTCAATTCTCCGTGGACTAAAATCTTCTGAACTTTAAAAATTTCTATGTCTTCCAAACTTAGCCACTTAAATTCAAGAATGAAATTCCATGGAGCAACCTGTTCTGTGGTTTTCTGGTCAACGCTTCGCGGGCCAGAGTATCGCGAACTACTTCTGCGCAGGGTTGGTTCGCGAGGTTTCATCATCGGAAACCAACTTTTGAGGTCTCCTCACGGATTTTGCTATGAAGCTTGGATGGAATCCTCTAAAAATAATTGGTATTTCTTCCAAGTTTTATTATTTTTGGACTAACCATTTATTGGCTTTCGTTGTGCAGGGAGAAAATATGGTTCCCCCTCGTTCTGCACCTAGGCCTGTCGTTGAGCCCCTCTCAATTGGTGATCAACGCCTAAAGGACATGGACACCTATTTTCAGGATGGAATCCGCTACTCCCCACTGTCTCCCTTTCTTTCTGGCCAGCTCTCCAAGTCACAGAAGGAGTACCCCTTTTCTAATAGCCTTCCTGCCTATGGGTTCGGTTCGCTTTCTGATACACCGATACCAGTACCATCCCGTGACAACAATCCTGAAGCATGGATATTTACAGCCACCATCCCCCGGTTCGTGATAACTGTCAGCAGGTGGCCTACACCGAGGGATACAGCTATCAGATCTGTGTCGAATCACCTTCCAGTATCTCTGACAGGAGAACAACCTCAACAGGAAGGAACAATTCACTGCTAACAGAGCATTGCCCACAATGACATGGTAAGTGCCTAGCATGGCTGGTCATGGAATCAGAACCTCCAGCCTGGAGGAGCATTTAATTCCTTGGATTGGGGGTGGCCCTTCTGGGTCAGCCAAAGCTGTGTAGAGTTCGAGGTAGAATTGTGACCCGTAGGCATGTATAAAGCTTCCTGGGTGTCCTAAACCTATACCTACTAGACTCAAGCCCTCTCTAGGAAACTTATGAACTATTGGAGCCCAGACACCAACACCTTCCATCTGGTCCATGGGGATGTGGGCATTAGTCGTTGGGACGTCTTTCAGATTTCAGGGGTCCCCATTGTTGGGGGTATATATGACGAATTCATGCCTCCCCCTTCTATGTGGGATGATGAAGGGAGAACCCCTCCCTTGGTAAAGCGTCGCATCGATCTGGCCCAGGAATAATTGAAGGATACATCTCCAAGAAAGATTGTCCCTGGTCGTGAGGATCATTTGAAGGATAAGTCTCTAAGACAGCTTATCTCGTATCGCGACTGGATCAAGGATTTTTCCAGAGAGATCCAGTCTGTAGCTCTTCTGCATAGTCCCATGACCTTCCCTACAATGGAGTCCCGAAATCAGAGGGGCATCTATTGACTGAACCTAGAGCAAGGCCAATTCAATGACTGGGGGTGGGAACTTGTTTTGGACGTTTATCGGCCGCTTCACCTGGCGAAATTTCTGGCCATGTTTTGGAGTGGCTAGCTATTGCCTGTGCATAAGTCTAGTGGCATGCAGGTATCTACCTCTGTCATGGTGGCACAATTGTCTACTGGCAATGTTATCAACTTAGTCATCCCAGTACTGGCCAGAATTTATCGGTTACTTGGTAATATTACCAATGGGAGTCGACCAAACTGAGTGGCCGACCCTTTTCAAATTCTTTCGGGATGGCTTGGCGTACATAACAAGAACTGATATACCTTCATCAACCCTCTTCAGATTCCGGGCACCACATTCCAGCCATACTTGCAACTGACCAGCAGGGTTATGCCCGAAGAGTGGGCAACCCAAGAGAAGGATAATCAACAGACAGTTTAGAACCGACGTCTACTATCGAGTCGAATCTTGAGTTAGGATCATTTCAATTTCCATCTGTTCTCTTCCCCAACTGTTTCAATCATGAATACCATAATAGAGGAGTTTAGAAAGTTGGGCTACCTCTTTTCCCTCCGAGAGGGTATCCTGGTAGCTCATATTGGTGGGAACTGATCTGCGAGGGGTACGCGCCTTGCCGATTAGGGCACCAATTTGGCTACGTCCAGGAACTGTGTCCTCCCGCAATTAATGGTGCCCACGAGAATCGTCATTTACTGGTGGCCTGGAAACTGTGGTTAATGTTTACCTAGGAGGATACCAGATGTGAGGTTATGACCCCCACGCTTGCAGACTCCATGCCCTTCTTATCCAAGAATTATGCTGACTCCTGGGTACAATCATACCCAAATGGCCAGCTAGGGATTTTGGTGTCTACCATCTCAAGTCCCAAGCCATCAAAGGCAAAGAAAAAGCAAAAGGGGGATGGTGCTTCAACTAGGATGGGAAAAGTCCTTCACCACCCTGCTGGTCCCATGCTCCTGGGGAAGATTTTAACAAACATAGGTGTATCCTCTCATGCCCTTGAAGCTTCCTGAGGGGGGTTAGTTATTCCTGTAGATGCTGCCTTCCCAACGTCCTGGTGCCAATGGGATGAATTCAATGGTCGATAATCCTTCCATAGCTAGTACCCCCATTCTTTGTGGTAGTATCTTTAGGAATAAGAAGTGGCATTTGATAGGTTAGGCTACATATCTACCCCTGTTGACTTCCTTTATGATGTGGACCTAAAACATGTCAATCGGTATCTCTAGGATCTCGAAGCATATATTTACGCCCACCAAGGTTATGTAGTATTAACCCACTGATTCCAGGCCATGATACACTCGGTGACCGATGAGGAGGGGGAAGGAAGGGACCACTCTTCAGGGGGGAGATTATTTCGATGATCTCCCAGTCATGGCTGAAGCAAGGGAATTCCCATCCCTACCTGTGAGGTCCCGTCCATAGGTAGACCTAGAGAGTTCTATGGCGGTGGTGAGATTTGGAACAAAAATACAGCCATTAGTGCCCCTACTAGCCCCTGCCACTGCCCGACCCTTTCAGGATGATCCTTCCAGGATAGTCGTTCCCATTACAGTCGCATTCCCAGACGCATGGAGGATTTGGGATGACCGGAGGGATAGGGGCTCAGACGAAGAGGTTTGGTCATCTCTCCAAATGACCCCTCTCAAGCTCCTAGGTATTGGGGTTATATTCGCTCTTCCAAACCTTCAGTTGGAAAAGGATTTGAGTGACATAGTTGTGCCATTGAAGGAGATGGACGCATACGCGCACTCACTCCGAAACCGGCTCTATGGGACCACCCGGGTGTCCATGATGATTAGACATCCCGAATTGTCCGACCCTAAAGAAGAGGTTGCTCGGCTCGTACATTCTAGCTTTCTTCCTCCTTTATTGTGGAGGTTCTAAGGTTTCTTCCCCCCCCCTTCTTTTTTATGTAGGGCGCCGAGGAATCCAATGGGGAAATTCCTTCCCCAGAGTATACCCCCCGTGGGACTGTGGAAACTGAACATGCATTCTCGACCACAGGGATCACCGAGGAGGGATCTCCTAGCGCAGCTGAGCTTATGGAGTCGACCATTACAGACCCAGCTAGGGCCTTTCCTCCCCCGGCTCCTCCCAGTGTTCCGAGCAAGGAATTTTCCCCAGGGCAGATCTAGATGCATCAGAAGGCATCTCATTTGACAGAACGTCTCAGGCAGGGGATGTCGAGTAATCATGACTTCTCGTTTCCTTAATTACCAAATCGTATGCTCTGCTTCTATCAGTTGTTTAATTTTCTGGTGCTACGGTGTAGGGCCATTCAGAGACCTGGTCGTGGCTACCCAAGCGATTGTACCTCCTATCCCTTTATCATCTGGGGGATCACCCACAGCCACCCCTGAGCGTGACGAGACGGCGGGCTCCACTGACATGGAAAATGACATAGATGCTTTCCATATTCCTTCATCTAGTAGAGATATGTCTGAGGAGGGACAGTTGGAGGCTGAGACTCCCGTCGATCCCACAACCTCTATAATTTTGGTCAAGGATTGGGTGCCTCTGATTACCGAAGAGGCCCCAGATCTAACGGGGCCAGCTGCCTAAAACCCACTAGGTCCCACGGTGATGAAGGAGGAGCCTCCCATCAGGCTGGTTATCAGGAACCTAGAGCGGGCCATCATCTTATTTACTGGGGGAGTGATTTCCCTGGGCTTGATCTCCGTAGCCGATCGCTTGGGGACAGCTTTGGGAGTTGCTGGCCTTGGGTATAGCCATAGGTCTAGGATTCCCCTGGGGATTCCCAAGGCTCCTCTACCTTTTGAGGAAATATCATCTTCCTCGAGCGGCTATCGCTGTAGTGCAGAGCTTGAGGATACCGACGCCTTGACGATTAGGAGTAAGTTTCCCGATCTCTTTCCACTAACTCATTTTTCTTCCCTTTTCTAATTAGGGGTACTTATATGTCTTATTGACTCTCAGGCTTCAAGACCACAACCTTTGGAACTGGTGATTGTGTCTTCATACCCAACCGTGCCTATGACCACAACTGCCGGGGGTGATGTTGCCGTAGTGCCAGAGTTTGCGGGTGAAATTGCCCCGGGTCCCTCCTTTGTGATGTTCATCCCCAAGTATGTGTCCTCATCCAGGAGTGATTCTGAGCCCGATCATAAAGTCATTTCCAGTCTTTGGCCTACTAGCCAAAGGGCCTGGGAGAAAATCTGGAAGCTGATCTCTCAAACGCCCTTGGTCGAGATGCCGACCAAATTACCAAGGATACGTAATTTTTTTATGTGTTGGGATTTGATGGAATTGACTATCATGGTGTTTACGGCATAGTCAGGCAGGTGGTTGCTGATCGGGAAAGATTGGGTGGTTTCGAATCTTGCCTTTATGCAGCCCAATCTGAAGCCTACCTTTCTGCAACCCAACAGCTTTGCCTAACAGAGGATCATGATAACACCGGGGTAGTTGTGAGGCTCCAGGGAGAAGTTATTGAGCAGCGTTCTCACCTGGAGGTGCTGAGGAATGAGATACGATGACTATAGCAGGAAGAGGCCAATGTTGCCGCCATAATTGAAGAAGGGGAGTGGCGGATGGAGGAGGAAATGAGGGCAAGCACAAAGGCGGACCAGGAGGTGGAAGAGTTGTGGGCTGGTGTAGAAGCTGAAGCGACCTTACTGCGGAATCTCTCTTAAACAATCAAGGATTCTAACCAGTGCCTGATACAACTTTGTGAATCCACTAAAATCCTCTTGTAATAACCTTTCACGCTAGAGGAGCCATTGGATTGTGGATTCCCTTCCTACCTACTTTGTTATGGAACAAAGAAATATTTCTCCTCAGTGCTCTTGTTGTCTTCTCCTAAGGTAGAAATTATTTTCCATGATTTCTACATATGTTAATTCCGCAACCATAGAATAATCAGAGTTCAGGACCATTGATAAATATAAAACGAGATCTAACTTTTTTCGGTACCATGGGATCCAGCGAGTATAGTTTGACTATTGCTAGGTATTTGTAGAAAATCTCCACAAACTTTTTGTATTTTCTTTTAATGCCCTAATTTTTCCTGGGCCCATTTAGTGCGCACCCAGCAGGTATGGCCTAACTTTTTCTTAGGTCACCCTTTTTGGGTTTTCGGCCTAACAGGCTTTGTGCCTCTTTTCTTGGGCAGTTTAAAGTCCCACCGTCAAGATTATCATTACTAATGTTTTATGTCGAACAACTTTGGCCAAGTAGGGTGGGTCAAGGGCCCCAATGAGGTTTAGTTAATTAAAAGATGTCTCTGTATCCTTCAGACACATGTGGAGGGAGTGTGTTTAAATTTGAATGACATGCAGGGCATGTCTCAAGGCATGGGAGTTGCATCGGCATGCAGAGGTGTGAGGATCATTGCCTAACTAAATCTTAGCTTTGGTAGACAGGCCAAGGGTGATCAATATGCAGAGCCGCTGAGGGAATGGTGTGAATAGTCATGTAAAGGTGTCCTTAATTCAATGACTCTCCAATTCTGATGTCCAGAGGACTTCATGAATGTATGGCTTATGGAAACAACCATGGGTGGCTTGGAAAATTATGAAAACCACTGGGGGTGTCTTGGAAAGGGTATGTGATGTTTGAAAGGTTTTGATAACATCTGCATCAATCAAGAGTGTAGAAGCAAGTTTCATGTCCTAAGCATTTATCTAGCGTAAAGGATGGTTGAAGATTGGTGTAGTTTAAATTCATGCAATTGGGACATAATCTAGAATGGGACGGCTTCTCCTGGTCCTCGGTAATCTTGTCAAAGATGATCCACCATATTTAGGTAGGGTTGTGAAAGAGGTTGGTAAACTGTAACTCAGAGGGTTTCTGAATCCCTGGATAGAAATGGGGGCTCGAAGGCCAAGAGGCATACAAAGAGAAACATTGCCTAAGTTAATCCTACCTATGGTAGATGGGCCAGGGGTGATCAATATGCAGAGCCGCTGAGGGCATGGTATGCATAGTCATGCAAAGGTGTCCTTAGGTCAATGATTTTATTCCCCCGATAGCCAAGAAACTTTAGGGAAGTTGAGATTTGGGACCACCAGGGGTGGCTTATGAGAGTCTGTCTTTTTCTGAGTACAGAGTATGGTTTATGATGAGAGGTTGTCTGGATATGGGGGAAATATCTAGACTAAATTTCCTGAGAATGGGTGAATTAATCGCTTCTCACGTGGGTGTGAGACGGTGGCTTGTGTCGGTCTGACCCGTGTACTGAAGGACATAGAAAAGCCTATGTTTCTTACTGAACCTGTGATGGGTTTGACCGTGCAGTTTAGTGTCATGCGGTAAAGATGAAGAGCATTATTAAAGGATGTTGTGCAGTTTAACGTCATGTAGCGAGGATGGGGGGAATTTTTCTTTCCTTTTCCAATGTTGTGTAGTTTAACGTCGTGCAACAAGGACAATTGACTGTGCAGTTTAACGTCGTGTGGTAAGGACGAGGAGCATTATTAAACCAGTGAAAATGATTTTTGTTGGAGGCATTCCCCTGGATGTTTAATGCTTGTTCTTTTCATCCTTACACCATGTGGCAAATATGTGATTCATGCCGTTTGACGTCATGCGGCAAGGACGTAGTTAAAAAGGCCGCTCTTGATTAGAATGTAACTGGGCCCGATTATCCTGTCATGTACAAGATGTGGAGGGGGGTTGATGGTGTAAATCATGGTTCGAGGGCTTCATGGATCAGGAGAGATGACATGGAGGCTCTAGGGCCGGTAGGCGTACGGAGCTAGGAAGAGTATCGCTCAAGGAAATCTTGCCTTTGGTAGACGAGCCAGGGGCTATCAATATGCAGAGACGCTGAAGGCATGGTATGCATAGTCATGCAACGTTGTCTCTGGGTCGATGTCTTTCCACTTCCGATGGCCATTAATGGTTATGGAGATCCTCAATTATCCGGGCCACGAAGTCTGTCATCGGGGAATAAAATTTCTGAACATGTTAGGCATACTCGGCCCTGGTTCCTGTTAAAGCTGAGAGAGCTCCCTGCGCCGATTTATTTTGCGTGTGGGGGTGTACCTTTACTCCAAGAAGTTTAATGTCATGCGGTATGGATGAGGTACTCTCAGTTTAGTGGTATTAGAGCTCAGACCATTGGGTGACTATTGATGCGGTCACTCGAAGGATAACTGGGTCAACACACTCTGATATACTTGGAACAAGGTGGGGGATGAAGGTCATAAAATAAAACTTTGAGTTTTCCTAAATCAGGAGGTGTGGCATGGGGGCTCTGAGGCCGGTATGCGTATGGAGCTAGAAAGAGTACCACCCAAAGAAATGTTTCCTTTTATGGACGAGCCAGAGGCTATCATTATGCAGAGCCGCTGAGGGCATGGTATGCATATGTTGACGCTCCTTTCATCACAGAATCTAAAGATTGGAAAAGGGGAATATCTGATCTCAAAATGGTTCGACCTTTGAAGAAAACATCAAAAATAGACAAAGGGATGAACAAAGAAAACTTTGCCCATAAGCCGCGCAAGTTTCCTCATGGTCGCGCAAGTGGACTTGCGCGATGCACCTGGCGCGCAAGTGACTTGCGCGACCTAATTGATAACCACCCAGTAACCACCTGGGGTTTTCTCCTGCCTATAAATAGACCCTGTGGGCCCCGCATTGAAAAGGATCTTTTTTTCCAAAAACTCGGATTGAAGCTCCCGATGCCCAAGTCTCTTCTCAAAGCTTCCGGAACACTTCTAAGGTAATTTCTTACCTAGAATGGAAGATCTAAAGAGAGGGAGGAAGGCCTAAGTGTTGAAACTCATCAACACTTGCGCGCCTGAGTGGCCAGCCCTTAAGGGAAGTGGTCACACTTGCGCGCTGTCTTACTCCTTCGATAGAACTTGCGCGTCCCTTTTCTGGAAGAACCTCAAGAGGATTCTAAAGGCTTTAATAAAGAGTCGCTCAAGTATTTCAAATGCTGGTTGACCATCGCGCAAATACACCATGTGTCGTGCAGGTATACCTGCACGACCAATACTTGCATGCCCACGCAGTACTTGCGCGTCTTCCAAGACTTGCACGCCCCTTTCTTTTTGGGTGCCCATCTTGCCCATTTTACCCCTCTTAAGCCATTACTCCTTTCCTATTTAAGATTCAGTCTTCAAGACACTCTTTAAAACCATTTATGGCATGATTTCTTGATTTTACTTCCTTATCTGAAAGGAATTCCGTGGAATATCTCTCAAAACCTAGTGATTTAAATATCCTTATGTCACTAAATATGGAGAGTTAATTCATTCAACCTCATCCTTTAAGATGAGAGAATCCTTAACCTGGGTCTCATTTTCAGAAATAATCCCCAGTCATAAGTCCTCTAATTTGGGCATCCTTCTCAGGAGTAAGCCCCAAACCTTAATCCTTAACCTGGGTCTCCTTTTCAGGGATAAGTCTTAGTCATAATCCCTTAACCTGGGCTTCCTTTTCAGGAATAAGTCCCAGTCATAATTTTTGGGCTTCCTTTTTAGGAATAAACCCCAAGTCCCCTAACCTGGGCCTCCTTTTTTAGGAATACGTCCCAGTCATAAATTTTGGGCTTCCTTTTTTGGAGTAAGCCCCAAATCCCATAATTTCTCTTTAACAAGTCCTAATTTACGTTTGATCTGGGATTCCTTCTCAGGATTAAAACCTAGTTATCAATACTCTCCTAATTTGGGTTTCCTTTTCAGGAATAAGTCCCAAGTTAGAGTATTCAAATCTCTATGAAACACATATACCTTTATGAACCCTGTTCCTGGATTTTCTCCCTAAAGTAAATACTAACCTTCATTTATCTGGGCAGTCATACATACATAAGCCCCAAACCATTTCTTATGATTACATATTTCATGGTCCAATTGTCTATTTTATTACCAATACCTCTTGTTTCTCACACCGAGCATGACTCACGTGAGCTTAGAGGGTAAAAGTAATTATGACATCCTGCTTTGAGCCATCAATCATAAACATCATACTCCCTTATTCGAACTACGTGGGTTCTGATTCCTTTTCCAAAACAAAAGATACGTAGGTAGCCCATCTACGGGTTCGATACCAACTCTGAAATAATTCATGTCCTTCTGAATGACAATAAACTTCAAGTGCCCCACTGAGTGGCTTTAAAACCAGCCTGGTCATCATAATGACCAAGAGACTTTTATAAAAATGTTTTGAAGGATACCATTGACCAAGAATCTCTAAATAGATATAGATGATTCTATATTGATGAGGAACCTCAAATAAATATAAAATATTCTCTAAAGTTCTTACATGTTTAATCATTGATTTTCAAAACTGAAGGAAAGCTCATTTTATACTTGGTAATGTAATAAGGATTCACGAACATAACTTAAATCTATAAAGAGAGTCCCGGAATAGACAATAATTCCCCTCAAAAAGGTGCGATGAGTCCGACCTCCCATCCTCTCGACCAATGCAAATTCCTAAGACTCATTAGTTCACAAGATAATGAGCGCCTACCTTTGGAAAGTAGGTCCAAATGGATGTGGAATCATTGGATGTTTCTGGATCTACGAACCAACCCGTTAGAAACCGATCGGAACGTTTGAATCTCCCATCCAGGAGGTCATCCCCGAATTCCGAGGGAAACAAAAAATGGTGAACCCGACGTGAATCCTTAACCAAGTTAAAATGATATTTTACCTATTTGTTAAGACCCTATTTAAAACTCAATAAGATGGCTAACAAAAACAATCATTGACATGTGTGCTCATCCAAAGGATAAAGTATCTGAATTTATCTTTATTACATCTGTTATATCAAACATGCACTCTTTTCCATGATCTTCTGTATTTCCATAAAGGCTGCTCTCAAAATCACACCTGTGAATACTGCTGCTGCAAATACCACTGCTCCTATTCCTACTTGATCATCATCCGCTCTGAGGATGACATCACCTACTCAGCGTCTTCAATGCTGGGTATCAAATGTGCTGGTTAAGGAGTATCGTCAACACGGTACCATCCCAACTCTGGAGGATGCCCGACAGGCCCTCCAAGTGAACAACTCACACAGGTCATCTGGACAACGACGACCAGTGATCAAGAGGCAGGCGGTGCTGACTACCGTCTCCAACCGTTTCGGGTCGTTATCCCCGGAATGCAATTTCCATTCGCTCCCTTACTCTGAGGAAGTGAATGAGCTGGTCCCTCAGGGCCTTAATTCAAAAAGACAAGAGTCCTTCCCGAGGGATCCCATAAACAATCGCCGCCAGATTTGTGCGGCAATGCGCCCTCAACATGATGAGGGTACCAACTCCAGGTATTCAGCTCAGGTTCCTCGAACCCGAGTAGGCATGAAGAACCACCAGAGACGGAATCCGGTTAACAATGGGCAGGTTTTCATCCCTTCCATCTCCAGAGAATTCCACCAACCTAACTTGGTGGCGAACAACGAGCAGGCACACACACCTGTCCGTTTTAATTCCATTGTCCAGCAGACTCGTCTGGCAGCATCAAGCCAATCCTTCCAGGCAATTCCGGCGGAGTACTATAGGCGGGAACATACACCTGCTTATACATCATCAGTTAGCCAGCAAGCTCGCCTGACTATATATGATGGATCTCGTCAACCGCGTTTGGAAAAGTGTAACCAGCAGGTACATACACCTGCTAGTACTAATCAAGCCTACCAACAGTCTCACTTGGTAGCACACAAAGAAGTCAGTCAGAAAGCTCCGACGACAAACAGGAGGCAGACTCAACTCTCTGCCTCCACACTTGAGTACTGTCAGGATTCACTGACAGGAAAAGGAGGATAGGAGCAGGCATATACACCTACTCCAAGCCTGGAATGGACGTATATCCCCGTTCCGGCAGCTGAAGTCACCAAGTATATTTTGTCAATGGTGAAAGAGCAGAAGCAAATTCCTGCTCATATTCTGGATGCTTGCCAGGATATCATAACAGCTTCAGCATCATCTCAGGGAAAGACACATAAATCTATCCCTAGCAGTGGAGTGACACATCAACGATTCACTCCGGAACAGACACGCACATCTATTCCAGTCCAAGAGGGTTATTGGGCATACTCCCCCATATCATACAGACAACTAAGTCAGGCACATACACCTAATTTGAGTGGAGATCGTTAGCCTAACCTGACCATCTTTCCTGATCAGGCACATACACCTGCTCAGAGAAACCACTTTCATCAACAAGTGGTTTCCAAAGCGAGTAAGAAGACATCTAAGAAAAAGATCTGCCCAGCACAGTCAGGATATCAAAGGCCAATCTGTAACAAGGCATTGCTCGATGCTGGAGTTCTTGAAGCCCTCAGACATTTATCTATTGGAATTCAAGATTCTACTCCCTCAGTTCCCAATAACGGGGACATTAATTCTGATGGTCTTCAACAGACACTTCCTCATGAAGGTTTGCTTCGTGAAAATTCGGTCAATCTTGAAGTTTCGTCTTCAGATGAGAGCCACAATAACCCTCTGTGTGGTCAGAAGACTAAGGAGCAAGAGATATCATCTTTTGCTGTAACCCATTATGGTGGTCCTCCCCATGATGATGAAATTCGCTGCGAACGTCCTCTCCGCATTACTGATTCACATTGCCTAGAAAATGCTCCAGTGGACAATGTAGTGCCGAGAAAGCCCTCTTATCTTGAGGCACTTGCAAATGCGAAACCAGTCATGTCTGATGCTTTATCGCTGGAAAGTTAATTACTTTCTCAATCAGAAGATAGCCCAGGGTGTAGGTCATTCTCTGAACCGTCCCTAAGTCATGCATCTTCTAGTTTGATCAATGATCTCTCTACCAATCTTGTTGAATCCGATGAAGCAACAAGGAAACACCAACTCAGGTCAAAATAGGTAGAAGAAACTTCATTTAATGATGAAGAGGAAATTCTGAACATGAGGAAAAAACTGGCGAAAAATGAGGTACCGGTCATGTTTTGTCCTTTGGTTGACTCCCAGTATGACGTTCCAAATATGTTGATGGAAGATGGAATCCATGATATTCGTCTAAACATATGGAAAACTCTTTGTCAATTGAAGAAGAAGGTATTATCTTATGATAAATATGAAAATCATCTTAAGATAATAGAAGGGCTACAACGTCAGATTGATTTGGCATCTCTATCAGTCTCTCGGTATCCGAAGGCTGAAAAGCAACAGAGAACCCTTCAACGTTCATGCCTTGACGCACTAAGAATATTGCGTCAGTTAATTTCCAATGCTCCATCTGGTGTTCATATCATAGGATGGGGTGTTCATGGAGCACTACATTTCATAGTGCTTTCTAGTCAGCAAAGCCCGCCGAAAATGGTCTCATGCAATGTTATTGACCATGGCCGGCCACAGTCAATGGGCTTTGTTCGTAATCACAAGCTTGCTCAAGATTAGGCTTCAACTAGTTCCTCTCAAAATCAAGCATATAGATAACAAGTTGTTGAATTGCTCCTATATCAAGAAGGCGAGAATATTACACAAGCCTCTCGTATAGAGCAAACACATCATCAAATGACAGAAGTTTCAGAAATCATCCAACGGTCTGTTAAACCAGGTGATAAAAGTGGATACAGGTTAATGCATCCAGCTAATTTCCGAACTAAGATTCGCAAGATCAAGAGAGATTTTAAGAAGGTCTCAGACATAGTATGTCAAGAGCCACCCCAGCTTGTCAGACTGGGGACTCCTTTAACCCAACCATCAGAGTCAACAAATGAGATTCGAGGAGTTGAGCGAAAGAAGCAGGAACATCCCCAGTTTACGAGACTGGGGACTCTTTCAAATCATCAATCCCCTTCTCAGAGAATATCGGTCTTTTCTCGATTGGGGAAGAAGCCCCAAGAGGAACGAAGAGCCAAATTATCAGGAGATTCCCTCCAAGTTATAGCTCGTCAAGAAGTTCCTAAAGGATTAAATCAACAAAAGGAAATGTCTCATCAAAGATATGAAAGAAGACAATATCATAAAAATGTTGATAGAAGGGATGTGATGCATTATGCATCAATAAATGTCATCAATGCCGTTGTTGCTAATCCACCAGGGGAGACTCACTCATGGGACTCAGATGAAGAGCGTCCTATTCAAGAAAATGTACGCGCCGATACAAATGAAGAAGGTGTGCGTACACGAAGTCAAAGGATTACTCAGAACCTAGGTAATCCACTTTCATCTCTCCAAAAAGTATCCAACAAAGGGAGGGGAAAGAATCAGGTTACATATCCTTCCTCTGGAGAAGGTCAATCGCTCTCATTAGAGCAATGGTTTGCACAACAGGAGGAAGAAATGGAAGAATTAAGAAGGTTGAATGCAGAACTAATTCAGAGTAGTCTTCTTTTTAAGAATGCTGAAGTTCGATAGCCGAAGGAATTTGTTGCAGCTATTGAGATGGATCAGGAATATCCTCCTTTATCAGTACACCCTCAGAGGTCTAATCCTACGGGTCAAACGCAACAACGATTAGCAGTACTACCATCAGTTGCAGCACCAATCACCACGTCTGTCCAAGCTCCATTCATTGCACCTACCCAAGACCAAATTCAACCTGATGTTTCTCAAAAGTTAATAACTACTATTGAGTCATTAACAGCTCGGTTAGAAACTATGGAAGGGAAACAGGTGCAAGTTCAACTAGAAAATAATGTTTACCCTGAATGGGTAGATTCAATTTCTCCTCCATCCAGTTTTGGAAACCCTGTTTTCCCTACTTTCAATGGATCAGGCGACCCTGAACAACATTTGACGCATTACGTATCTTGTTGTGATCCTATGATGGGAACTCCAGAGCAGCAAGAAGTAGTGAAAATCGGATTCTTCGTGCGAACCTTGCAAGGACCAGCTTTTGTCTGGTATACAAGTTTGCAATCCCGGTCAATTATCGGATGGGAGGATCTTCGCCAAAAATTACTTCTTCAGTTTAGCTCAACTTTGCAAAAAACGATAGTTTTCGATCTTAAAAACTGCAAGCAAAGGGAGAATGAAAGAGTCTCTGGTTTCATTGCTCGCTAGAAGGGCTTAACATATTCCCTGAGTTTAGCACTCCCTCAGGAAGAGCTATTGCCAATCTGTGTGGAAAATTTGCGTGATGAATTACGCACGCCATTGATCCCTGTGAAATAAACAGGAGGGTTTCGAGACCTTACTTCAATCACTCGGCAGATTGAAGATTCCCTTATACAGGTTAAGGCTAAATCTCGTGTAATTCCATCAGCTCCAGGAAGGAGAATGGGTAAAGCGGAAACTACTACAGTTATGCTTAAACAAGCGCCTGTACCTATTTCTACTTCAAAACCTTCATCTTCTCAAAAGGCTCTGCCACCTGAACGCCAACAAAAAAGGCTGTTTCGTCCAATTAATCAAAGAGATCAACGAGGAAAACAATTTGAGGATTTTAATAGTAAAACATACTCTTTCCAAAATGAGCAAGTTCCTGGTTACTTCATTTCAGCTATGGAAAATAATTTGGTTCAATTACCAATGACCAAGAGGCCAAACAAAGAAGGAGATGAAGATCGTCCCAATTATTGTCCCTTTCATCAAATGTTGGGGCATCCCATCCAGGAGTGTTTTGTCTTCAAAGACCTCATGCAAAAGATGGTCGACTTGGGACAAGTCAAGTTGAAAGGTTCTTCGACTCAGGTAGCATGTGTTACTGCTGCAGTTCCAGAGGAGGAAGGTGAATGGCAAGAAGTCAAAAGCAAAAATGCACAGAAGTATGATGATTGGATGGTCAGAAATACAATCAATCAAACTCATGCCATTTTTCGATCATAATTAAAGAAACCAATTGTGTCTTCTGCCATGAATATTGCGGTAAAAACCTCTTCGTCAGAGGGAAAGTCCTCAAAGAAACGGCTTGATTCAAAGAAGGAAAAAGAATCAGAAGAAGATGAGTATGTGTCAAAGCCTAAATTGTCTTTGCCTCTGGAAGACTTTATGCCATCTACTTCAAAGCCACGGGTACCTCCCCATCAAACGGCACAACCTAAACAGGCTAGTCAGGTAAATTCTTTATTAGATGAAGAGTTAATCTTCGGTTCTGTTAATATGATTCAATTAACAGATCCGTATTCTAGTCGTAATTTAAATTTTGATGAGCCTGAATTCCCTGTATCAAATAAGGGAATCTGAGGAAGTTCTCGAGGTTCAGGATACAGGGGAAGACGTGGATCTTTCCAAAGCCACTACTCCAATTCTACCCCTTCTAGCTCTGTGTATGCAGCAGAAACTCGTGGTAGAGCCCTTCAGCGAGCTCAAAAAGAACAAGCAAGTTCTTCTGCTAATAGACAACTTAGTCTTGGAATAGTTATTTTAGAAGACCGATTGAAGGTTCCAACTTCTTTATCTTAGCAAGTAAATGGATCTAATCGGTCTAATCTTCCAAAACCAAGGATGTTGCCGACTTCTATCCCAATACAAGATGCATCAACTTCCAAAGCATCTGCTTCCAAGGTACCTGTTAAACCGTATATTCCTGTTGGGAAACGCAGACCTCTTGATCAAAAGTATGATATATTGAAACACTTGGCCCAATTACCAGCCAAGTTATCAATTTTGGATGCTTTGAATATGTCAAAAGATCTTCGGGAAGCACTCATCGAAGCTTTTTCAAGTCCTCAGGAATTTGAAGCTAAAATAGCTGCAGCTGAAGTCTATCACATAGAGAATAATCCTGCAGAATGCCATGCAGTGATATCTTTTACTGATAAAGATGAAGATGATGTTGTACATGGGCACATAAAAACTCTGTACTTATCTGGAAAAGTTAATGGTGTAGATATCTGAAGAGTTTTCATTGACAATGGTTCAGGAGTCAACCTCATGCCCATTCGTACACTTCATCGATTGGGCCTTACGGAATCTGATTTATCTCCTTCTACCATGATGTTACAAGGATATGATAAAAATGAACAAGAACCACTGGGCAATGTTACACTCAGAACTCAGTTTGGAGATCTTGTATCGAATTCGGATTTCATGATTGTTGATCAAGACTCATATTTCAACGTCTTGCTTGGAAGACCCTGGCTACATCAGCATGCAGCTATCCCTTCATCATACCATCAATGTCTCAAATACTGTTTCAATGGTCAAGTTGGAACATTTATGGTGATAAGGCCCCGTTCAAGACATGTGAGTCTCAATACATTGAGGCAGAATTTTATCACATGAAGGATGAGAGAAATCTACAATAAAAGAAATTACCAAAGTTAATGCTCCATATGGTTTGAAGAAGATTCCAATAAATCCATTTACGCTTGTGAGTATAGATTATATGTTACCTATCAGTCAAATTGACAAAATAGGCCCAAATCAAAATACTCTTATGGAAAGATCCATAATGTCAATTACGACAATCGAGCCAGACAACATGGGAGAAATTGGTAACCTACCAAACAGTGATGAAAACACAAATAGTGACGTTTTCATTTCATCTGCTGAAATTCAACAGGTCTATACTTCTCTAATCAGGCCAGAAGAAGTTATAGCAACATCGGAGGTGAATAATGATGTCAATTCTCATTCCATCATCTCCTCTTTATTTCCCAAAGAAGGCCCTTTATCATCAATAGGGTCGGAAATGGAAGCTTCTTCTTTAAAATGTGCAAATTTTGACATCTCTTCTGATCATGAAAATTTCGTTTTTTCATCTACTATGCAAGTAGAAATGGAAGAAATAGCACATGATGAAGAGGAAGAAGAAGATCTTAGAGATGATTCTCCAGCATTTGAAGAGGGTATCTCTACCACTGTGGATGAACTCAGAGAAATAAATTTGGGTACAGAAAAAATTCACGCCCCACTTTAATTAGTGCGGCCATGACCCTTGAAGAGAATAAGATGAATATTTCTTTTCTAAAGAAAAATAAATATTTTTTTGCATGGTACTATACAGAAATGCCTGGGCTTGATCCTGATGTTTCTACTCAGCATTTGGGTTTACCAAAAGAACATCGAGGATTTAAGCAAGCCGTGAGAAGAACACACCCAACTTATGCTTCCAAAATTGAAGCTGAAGTGGATAAGCTGATCAAAGATAACTTCGTAAGAGAAGTTCAATATCCCAAGTGGTTGGATAATATTGTCCCTGTAAAGAAGAAGAACATACAAATTATGGTTTGCATCGATTTCAGAGATCTTAATCGGTATTTCCCTAAAGATGATTTCTCAGTTCCTATTACAGAACTCTTAATTGATGTGACGGATGGCTATGAAGTACTTTCCTTCATGGATGGATATTCCGGATATAATTAGATCCGAATGGCCCCAAAAGATGGGGAATCTACATCCTTTAGAGCCCCTCAAGGTTTGTTTTGTTACCGAGTGATGCCCTTTGGTTTAAAGAATGCATGTGCAACATATCAACGCGCCATGCATCATATCTTCAAACCTTTCTTAGGGAAGTTTGTTGAATGCTATGTAGACGATTTGGTGGTTAAATCCAAACAACGTTCTATTCACTTGGCTGATTTGGAAGTCATATTCCACAAGCTTCGACAACATAATTTGAAGATGAACCCCTTAAAATGTGCTTTTGGGGTAACCTCAGGAAAATTCCTCGGCTTTGTTGTATGCCATCGTGGTATTGAAGTCGATCCTGAGAAGACCAAGTCAATCCTTGGTATGTAACCTCCTCAGAATTTGAAATAATTAAGAGGACTTCAAGGACACTTAGCCTATATTCGTTGTTTCATCGCCAATTTGGCAGGAAAAAGTTTACCCTTTACCAAATTATTGAAAAAATGATTCACTTACCAGTGGACTGAAGAATGTCAAGAAGCGTTTGATGTTATCAAGAAATACCTCTTGAGTCCACCAGTACTCATGCCACCTGTTGAAGGAAGACCAATTATCCTCTATGTGATAGCTCTAGAGCGATCATTGGGTGCCTTTCTTGCTCAAAAGAATGATGCTGGGAGTGAAAATAGCCTCTACTATCTCAGTAGAACTATGCTTAAAGCAGAAACCCGGTATTCAAGTATTGAGAAGTGCTGCCTGGCATTAATTTTTTCCATTCAAAAATTGAGACACTACCTGCAACATCACAAGGTCCAATTGGTATCTCGCAATAATCCGCTCAAATTCATCCTTAGTCGTCCAATGCTTACAGGACGTCTAGCAAGGTGGGCAGTTATTTTGCAGCAGTTCAACATTTAGTATGTATCTCAAAAGGAAATAAAGGGCCAAGCTCTGGCTGATTTCCTGGCTGAACATCCTTCAGTGGAAGACACGTCTTTAGATATTGAACTCCCTGATGAGGAAGTTTTCTCTATTCAAGATAGTCCTCAAACATGGGAAATGTATTTTGATGGTGCTTCTAGAAGTCCAACAGGGAAGAAAATGGAAAATCCTAAATTGAACAAAGTTGGTTTAGGAATTGTACTCATTTCTCCAGATAAGGCATTGTTACCTTATTCCTTTTTATTGTAGGAAGGTGGTACCAATAATGAAGCCGAATACCAAGCTCTTATCACAAGCTTGGAGTTGGCACTTCAAGCACAAGTGAATCACTTAAAGGTGAAAGGTGATTCAGACCTGGTAATCAAAAAAGTCAATGGGGATTATACCATCAGAAAAGAAGAATTAATCCCTTTGTATGATTATGTCAGAGAGTTAATGGCAGAATTCCCTTCAGAACCGACATTTTCTTATATCCCAAGATCACAAAATGCTCAAGATGATGCGCTGGCTAATATAGCCACAACTCTAGCAGATCCAAATCAGGACGAGACAACCATTAGTATTGCCCACCATCGTGCAATTTCACCTTATGTTCAAGCCAGAACAGAGGAAATTAATGAAATTAGTCCCATTCCTGAACCATATGGTCATACTACTGGATGGATGTCACCTATCAGGGAATACCTTCAAAATGGAACACTTCCACCTGATAGAGCCGAGAAAGAACAAATCCGGCGACGTGTGGTCAATTTTACTCTTTATGATAGCCCAAACCACCTAGAGAAAATTCTCTACAAACGTGGTTTTGATGGAGTTCTCTTCAGATGCATTGATGGTGAAGAGACAATGGCTGTCATGAAAGAAGTGCATGCAGGAGTTTGTGGTTCCCACCAGTCTGGACATAGATTGTCTGATCAAATTCGAAGGCTTGGATACTTTTGGCCTTCAATGATACAAGATTGTGTTAATTTCACAAAGAAGTGTCATTCATGTCAAGTACATGCCAACTTCATTCATCAAACTCCAGAGTTGCTTCATACAGCTAAATACTCGTGGCCATTTTCCACATGGGGAATGAATGTGGTGGGACCGTACCCTTCAGCTACGGCCAAGCAGTTTAAGCACATTCTTACTGCTACTGATTTCTTTTCCAAATGGGAAGAGGTAGTACCTCTCAAAGAAGTCAGTTCTAAATGCATCTTTAGCTTCATCAAGTCTAACATCATTACTAGATTTGGTGTCCCTCATACCATATTGACAGACAACAGCACCAACTTCTGTTCTTCTGAGGTGAATAAATTGAATCAAGAATACAACATTAAATCCAACCATTCATCTCGGTATCATGCGGCAGCCAATGGCCAAATAGAAGCCTTTAACAAGACTCTTTCAAATATAATGCAAAAGATGGTGGATAAAGATAAGAGGTCATGGCCTGATAAAATCTTTCATGCTTTATGGGCTTATCGGACTACCACCCGCAATGCAACGCGGTCAACTCCATATTCGTTGGTATATGAAACAGAAGTAGTCTTTCCAATTGAAGTTCAATTGCCCTCACTCAGAATAGCCATTTTTGATCAGTTATCTACAGATGAGCAATCCCAAAAGTGATTGAATGAATTGGAACGATTATATGAGAAAAGATTGTGCACTTTGCACCACTTGGAAATCTATCATAATCGAATAGCATGAGCTTTTAACAAAAAGGTTCGTCTTCGTTCATTCATTCAGGGAGAATTGGTATTAGTTCTTATAACTCCAATGATACCAAGAAAGAAACCTCCCAAGCTTGAGCCAAAATGGGAAGGACCTTATTCAATACATAGGGTCTACTCCAATAGAGCTTATTCATTAATCTCGATGGATGGAGAACTCATTACTACTCCAACTAATGCCAGATTTTTGAAGAAATATTTTGTATAAACTACAAAATATTCACAAGATGTCCCTGCAACATGACACTAAACTGTGTAGCACTAGTTCATCCTTGCTATATGACATTAAACTATACAGCAATGGTCCAGTATGACCTTAAACTCTTCCTTGGTCCAATATGACCTTAAACTATTCACAAGATGTCCCTGCAACATGACATTAAACTGTGCATCACCAGTTCGTCCTTGATATATGACGTTAAACTATACAGCAATGGTCCAGTATGACCTTAAACTCCTCCTTGGTCCAATATGACCTTAAACTATTCACAAGATGTCCCTGTAATATGACACTAAACTGTGCAGCACCAGTTCGTCCTTGCTATATGACGTTAAACTATACAGCAATGGTCCAGTATGACCTTAAACTCCTCCTTGGTCCAATATGACCTTAAACTATTCACAAGATGTCCCTGCAACATGACACTAAACTGTGCAGCAGCAGTTCATCCTTGCTATATGATGTTAAACTATACAGAAATGGTCCAGTATGACCTTAAACTCCTCCTTGGTCCAATATGACCTTAAACTATTCACAAGATGTCCCTGCAACATGACACTAAACTGTGCAGCACCAGTTCTTCCTTGCTATATGACATTAAAATATACAGCAATGGTCCAGTATGACCTTAAACTCCTCCTTGGTCCAATATGACCTTAAACTATTCATAAGATGTCCCTGAAACATGACACTAAACTGTGCAGCACCAGTTCGTCCTTGCTATATGACGTTAAACTATACATAAATGGTTCAGTATGACCTTAAACTCCTCCTTGGTCCAATATGACCTTAAACTATTCACATTATGTCCCTGCAACATGACAGTAAACTGTGCAGCACCAGTTCGTCCTTGCTATATGATGTTAAACTATGCAGCAATGGTCCAGTATGACCTTAAACTCCTCCTTGGTCCAATATGACCTTAAACTATTCACAAGATGTCCCTGCAACATGACACTAAACTGTGCAGCACCAGTTAGTCCTTGCTATATGATGTGAAACTATACAGCAATGGTCCAGTATGACCTTAAACTCCTCTTTAGTCCAATATGACCTTAAACTATTCACAAGATGTCCCTGCAACATGACACTAAACTGTGCAGCACCAGTTCGTCCTTGCTATATGACGTTAAACTATACAGTAATGGTGTAGTATGACCTTAAACTCCTCCTTGGTCCAATATGACCTTAAACTATTCACAAGATGTCCCTGCAACATGACACTAAACTGTGTAGCACCTGTTCGTCCTTGCTATATGACGTTAAACTATACAGCAATGGTCCAGTATGACCTTAAACTGCAACTTCGTCCCACATGACGTTAAACTGTGAAAAAGTTCTCTAAAAAATCTTGTACGACTTTAAACTACACCATGGTCCTGTATGACATTTAACTGCACCATCCATGGTCCATGCATATGACCCTAAACTATTTGAAAGTCCCTTACGTCCGGAAAGACGTTAAACTACATAATCATCAAAGGTCCTGTAAGACCTTAACCTGTACTTATGTCCAGCATGACATTAAACTGCACCATCCATGGTCCATGTATATGACCTTAAACTATTCACCCTTTTGTCCAACATGATGCTAAACTGTAGAAAAAAATCCCCAATGCATCCAACATGACGTAAATGAAGTGTTATTTTGTCGTTACTGCATGACATTAAACTGCGCAGTTCCCCTTTTTTGTCCAACATGATGTTAAATTGTATTGTCCCCATCGTCCTAACTACATGACGCTAAACTGTACATAAATTCCTTGATACGTCCTACATGACATTAAACTGTATTTTGTCCCTGCTACATGACACTAAACTGTGCAGCACCAATAGTCCTAACTGCAAGACTTTAAACTGCATAGTCCCTTTATATGTCCTACATGACATTAAACTATGCATCGTTAAGGTTGTTGTTACCTCTTTTTTCTCACACTGAGTATGACTCACGTGAGCTTAGAGAAAACCTCAACCGTAACACTCTCTTTGGGCCGCTAACCATGTATACGTCCCAACAACATTTTTTTAGGTCGTTGTCCCCAAGAACAACTTGATCATTAATTCATTCTTTAATTGAATTACACGGACTTGGATCCTTGCCTTCCAGGCTGGGTACAAAGGCAACCCCCCAAGGTTCAAGCCCAAAAAAAAACTCTTCACATCGGTCCACCGCCATCTCATATGATTTTGATTCGTGAAACCGCCCCTAGAATCAATATCTTTACATTGGTTCACATTCGTCCTTGTTATACGATGTTAAACTATACAACACCTTTGTCCGGTATGAAAATAAACTAAAATACTCTTTTATTTCCTCATTTTAGAGGGAACCATTATTTACATTGATTTTTCAATCATGTTTCATTTCAAAAGACTACGTGCATACATGGCAATGCCTAAACTTTTTTATCTCGGGTTAAACCATCATTTTACTAAAGTCCCTTTTCACCCTCCACATGTACGAACCAAATTTGTATAAAGGGTAGTTCTAGAAGTACGTGGGCTTGATTCCCATCTTTATGGGATACATAGGAACGTTCGAGTATCCCTCGAATCCAGCCCCAAGTCTTTTGGTCCTAACCCCAAATTTCACTTTCAGTCCCTTGGCTGAAAAGTCCTCATGAAAACACACACTGTGTATTCATTATTATGGTCCGAACTCTATGACCCTAAACTAAGATCTCTCATCCTTTCATCCTTCACGACGTTAAACTGTATTTCTAGAACTACGTATGGATTGATTCTCATTCTTATGAGATAGGTAGTGAAGTCCAAAATTTCAATTCAAGACCCTGCCACAACATGCTTATAGTTATCATTGACCTATGTATTTCTATATACATTGGACAACACCCATATTTATGTGTTATAATCCTAACCTTAAATATTTTCATATCTTCATAACCCTTTTCATGACTTTCTAGTCACAAAAATGTCAAACTTCTGAGAATTCTTTTGCCTGACTATGCAGTACGTGCCCATAGTTGGCCTTGCATAAACAGTCCACATAACAGACTTATTATCCAAAAGATAATATTTTATTTAACCATGCAGCCAATGCCCTTAGGTGGACCTACATAATTCAACCCCCAAACGGGTTTGTTAAATGATGGTAACTTCATTCTTGGGAAGAATGCCTCTTTTGTCCTTATTTGTCTTAAACGACAGTATGTAGGGATCCGCAAAAAAATAATCATCCTTAACATATTTGTCCCGTATCCTTTTTCATGATTTGAAAGTATTCAAGTATATGGTTTATTCTTCTTCCTTACGTTTGGGTCAGACCTTCGTAGGAGTAATATATTCATCCAGTTCTTCGATAATCTTGTCTAAAAATATCTTCTCCATATTCAAGTACCTCTTTCCATACAGGAAACTCTATACTTTAGAAAATTTGAATCTCCATAAACTTTCACTGTCTTTTAGCACTAGGAAAGTAAATTTCTGAGAATTATTTTTTCCTGACTATGGAGCACGTGCCCATAGGTGGCCTTGCATAAACAGTCTAGATAACAGACATGTTAGCCAAAAGATACTATTTTATTTAACTATGCAGCCAATGCCCTTAGGTGGCCCTGCATAATTCAACCCCCTAACGGGTTTGTTAAATAATGGTAACTTCATTCTTGGAAACTACTTCTTCTAATGACTTTTAGCTCTTTTTCATATCATTCCTCAGATTCAAATATTCTTTAGTTATAGCTTACATGTTTTCCCTCATACTTGAGTATGATAGTATGTTTTCAGATGAATTTTCAAGGAATTGTGTCAATTCTAATCCATTTTGGTCAAAGCTATTTCGACCTTAAACATTAGCCCCTTTATGTCCGGCATGCATGACTTTAAACTGCCCACAAAAGACAAAGGAACTCTGAATAAAAGTCAAGTTCCAGCACACTAAACATACATTTTGTATGATTTAGGTAATATTGATCAATTAAATAGGTTCGTAGTTTGAAGGGTTATTTACATTAATCCTAGTAAAAAATGAAACTATGCTTACTAGGCCCATTGGCTTAGCTAAAATCTAAAGCATATAGTAAAAGAGGATGCAGGTACAAATAAGTGAAAGTGAAAGTGTTTTTCATTGATGTACAAGAGTTAGAAGGAAATCCACAGGCTGGAGTCTCTTCTCTTTTTCAAAAATTACAAAAGGCTTTCAACATAACTCTTCATTTGATTTACGGCACCCCGAGCTTCATCAGCAACCACCTGGAGTTCATTCATTCAATTGGATATAATAAGAGACGCAGTGATACCAGCTCTTCTTGGAACAATTGAAAAAGAATGTTCTTGAGTGCGGTTTGAGAAAATTTTTTGCTGATCAAATAGTGACTCTATTTCTGTCCAAGAGACTTGGAAGATGGAAACATGGATTTTAGAATAGAGCATTGGAAGTAAAGATCCATTTTCAGATATTGCTCTAATTCCATGTTTGTCTTCTCTCCACCAACCGATAGAGAAAAACATTTTAGCCCATGGGTTTTCCATTTTCATATCTGTAAGGAAATGGCATGGAAGGAGAACTTGAAAGTTCACACTATTGTTGTTTCTCTTAATGCACAGCATAACCGAAATAGAGGAGTAGCAGTGTAGCTGCATTTCAAATGTATAGTTCTTTGCATTTGAAACATTGACTCTTTGCAGATGACCATGACCACACAGAGGCAGATAGATGATCTGTGGAAAATTAGGATGATATTTCTTCAAGTACTTTGCCAAATCTAGGAGAGTGTTGTCATAGATATCGTAGTAATCTTGGCCAATGATGTTCATCATGTCATCAATCCGCTTGCTAGCCAGTTCATCAGTCGTTCCAATTCCCTTGGAAATCACTAAATCTGCACAAAAGATGAATAAACTAACTCTTAAATGGGTTTATGTTTTCATAAAATTTGTGAAGAAATTTTGAAAAAATGGATAAGGCATTAAGGCGCGCAAGTCTAAAAATTGGCGCGCAAGTGTTCGTGTGCCGCTCTAGTGTTTGAAGCGCAAGTATAAACCGCTCAAATCCAGATACCTTGACAGCAAAACGCCATCAAGGAAATATTGGAAAACAGAGCAACTTGGGCGGCTAAGATGACCTGTGCAATGAGAGCTCGAGAGGTTTGAAAAGTCCGGAAATCCAAATGCTTTGTACGGAGGTGAGACCATGTATTTATAGGCCAGGAAGCCTATCTATGCACCGTACCCAGTGCGCTTAAGGCATGCGCGACGCGCACTTGCGCGCCGCCCTTTACATATTGGAACACTTGCGCTCCATTATTTCCTTTGGATATATTCGATTTCCTCAGAGTCAAATCCTCATTTTCTCTCTGGATCCAACTCTGAGGGGGGACTTTTGTTGACGCTCCTTTCTTCACAGAATCTAAAAATTGGAAAAGGGGAATATCTGAGCTCAAAATGGTTCGACCTTTGAAGAAAACATCAAAAAATGACAAAGGGATGAAAAAAGAAAACTTTTCCCATAGGCCGCGCAAGTTTCCTCATGGTCGTGCAAGTGGACTTGCGTGACGCACCTGGCGCGCAAGTGACTTGCGCGACCTAATTGATAACCGCCCAGTAACCTCCTAGGGTTTTCTCCTGCCAATAAATAGACCCTGTGGGCCTCGCATTGAAGAGGATCTTTTTTTCCAGAAACTCAGATTGAAGCTCCCGACGCCCAAGTATCTTCTTAAAGCTTCCGGAACACTTCTAAGGTAATTTCTTACATAGAACGGAAGATCTAAAGAGAGGGAGGAAGGCCTAAGTGTTGAAACTCATCAACACTTGAGTGCCTGAGTGGCCAACCCTTAAGGGAAGTGGTCACACTTGCGTGTTGTCTTACTCCTTCGATAGAACTTGCGCTTCCCTTTTCTGGAAGAACCTCAAGAGGATTCTAAAGGCTTTAATAAAGAGTCGCTCAAGTATTTCAAATGTTGGTTGACCATCGTGCAAATACACCATGTGTCGTGTAGGTATACCTGCGTGACCAATACATGCGTGCCCACGCAGTAATTGCACGTCTTCCAAGACTTGCACGCCCCTTTCTTTTTGGGTGCCCATCTTGCCCATTTTACCCCTCTTAAGCCATTACTCCTTTCCTATTTAAGATTCAGTCTTTAGGACACTCTTTAAAACCATTTCTGGCATGATTTCTTGATTTGACTTCCTTATCTGAAAGGAATTCTGTGGAATATCTCTCAAAGCCTAGTGATTTAAATATCCTTATGTCACTAAATATGAAGAGTTCATTCATTCAACCTCATCCTTTAAGATGAGATAATCCTTAACCTGGGTCATCTTTTTCGGAATAATCCCCAGTCATAAGTCTTCTAATTTGGGCATCCTTCTCAGGAGTAAGCCCCAAACCTTAATCCTTAACCTGGGCCTCCTTTTCAGGAATAAGTCCTAGTCATAATCCCTTAACCTGGGCTTCCTTTTTAGGAATATGTCCCAGTCATAATTTTTGGGCTTCCTTTTCAGGAATAAACCCCATGTCCCCTAACCTGGGCCTCCTTTTTTTATGAATAAGTCCCAGTCATAAATTTTGGGCTTCCTTTTTAGGAGTAAGCCCCAAATCCCTTAATTTCTCTTTAACCAGTCCTAATTTACGTTTGATCTGGGATTCCTTCTGAGGAGTAAAACCCAGTTATCAATCCTCTCCTAATTTGGGTTTCCTTTTCAGGAATAAGTCCCAAGTTAGAGTATTCAAATCTCCATGAAGCACATATACCTTTATGGACCCTGTTCCTGGATTTTCTCCCTAAAGTAAATCCTAACCTTCATTTATCTGGGCAGTCATACATACATAAGCCCCAAACCATTTCTTATGATTACATCTTTCATGGTCCAATTGTCTATTTTATTACCAATACCTCTTGTTTCTCACACCGAGCATGACTCACGTGAGCTTAGAGGGTAAAAGTAATTATGACATCCTGCTTTGAGCCATCAATCATAAACATCATACTCCCTTATTCGAACTACGTGGGTTCTGATTCCTTTTCCAAAACAAAGGACACGTAGGTAGCCCATCTACGGGTTCGATCCCAACTCTGAAATAATTCATGTCCTTCTGAATGAAAATAAACTTCAAGTGCCCCACTGAGTGGATTTAAAACCAGCCTGGTCATCATAGTGACCAAGGGACTTTTATACAAATGTTTTGAAGGATACCATTGACCAAGAATCTCTAAATAGATATTGATGATTCTCTATTGATGAGGAACCTCAAATAAATATAAAAGATTCTCTAAATTTTTTACATGTTTAATCATTGATTGTCAAAAATGAAGGAAATCTCATTTTATACATGGTAATGTAATAAGGATTCACAAACATAACTTAAATCTATAAAGAGAGTCCCAGAATAGACAATAATTCCCCTCAAAAAGGTGTGATGAGTCCGACCTCCCATCCTCTCGACCAATGCAAATTCCTAAGCCTCATCAGTTCACAAGCTAATGAGCACCTACCTTTGGAAAGTAGGTCCAAATGGATGTGGAATCATTGGATGTTTCCAGTTCTACGAACCAACCCGTTAGAAACTGATCGGAACGTTTGAATATCCCATCCAGGAGGTCATCCCCGAATTCTGAGGGAAACAGCATAGTCGTACAAAGGTGTCCCTAGGTCGATAACGTTCCACTTCTGATGGCCATGGATGATTAAGAGAATCTTAGATTGCTCACAGTGCAGAGTTTGGCACGTGGGGATAATGGATTCCGAGTATACAAGAAACATCTTCACTGCAATTGTCCGTTGAGTCATAGTAGCCTAGTCCTGGCTTGATGTTCGTTGACACAGGTCGCTATGTGAACCACCAGTGGACACATATCGTATCCAGGTAGAGGTACCCTAGAAAAATTTGGATGTGAAAAGTGGAAAGAACTTGTAAACCACTGCTCCATAAATTTTTGGATTGGGAGATGTGATATGGGGGCTCTGAGGCCGGTAGGCGTACGGAGCTAGGAAGAGTGTCGCCCAAGGAAATCTTGCCTTTGATGGACGAACCAGGGGTTATCATTATATAGAGCCACTGAAAGAATGGTATGCATAGTCGTACAAAGGTTTCTATGGTTCGATGACTTTCCACTTCCGATGGACATGAATGGTTATGAAGATCCATAATTATCTCGGTTTTGGAGTCTGATGTATGGAGATGATGCATCCAAATGTACAAGGATTATCTCCATCTCATTTCACCATGTGTCTTGGGTGGGTCGTGACGATGTCCGTGCAGTTTAACGTCATGCAGTGAGGATGAAGTCTGTGCAGTTTAATGTCATGCAGTAAGGACGAAGTATACACCTCATGCAGGTCTGGTCTATACATGGGGGGAGGGGGAATTTTTAACATTATTGTCCGTTCAGTTTAACATCGTGTGACAAGGACGCAAAAAATACACCTCGTGCAAGTCTATCCCATACACGGGGAAAACAGAGCATTTTTTAATCTTTCTATCCATGCAGTTTTATGTCGTGAGGTAAGGACAAGGAGTACAACTCGTGCCGGTATGGTATGTACACGGGGGGAAAGGGCATTTTTTATCTTTTATTCAGGGGGTTGGGCCAGGATGGGGAACCCTGGTGTCACTGCGTATCCTGTAAGGGAAGGAATCAAGCCGCATGTAGTTCTATAGAATAAGTACACCCCGTTCAGGTCTAGTCTGTACATGCGGGAAGAGGAGATTGTTAATTTTTATTTTATTTCATTTGGGAGTGGCTGGGCCAGGATGGATCTTGGCATCGCTACATATCCTGTGAAGGCGGGAATCAAGCTGTACGTAGTTCTCTAAAAGGAAATACACCCCGTGTCCGTTTGGTCCATACATGGGGGAGGGGACATTTTTAACTTTAGTTTGGAAGTGGCTGGGATAGGACAGGAAACCCTGACGTCACTACGTATCCTATGAGGGAAGGAATCGAGTCGTACGTATTTCTTTGAAATCCATGCATTTTAATGTCGTGTGGTGAGGACGTGGTCCATTCAATTTAATGTCGTGCAGTGAGGACGCAAAAATACACCCCGTTAAGGTCTGGTCCATACACGGGGAAAGGGAGAATTCTTAACTCCTGTTATCCTTGCAATTTAACGTCATGCGGTAAGGAAAAAATACTCTTAGTTTAAGGTCATAGAGATTGGACCATTGGGTGCTTTTCGATTTAACTTCATGCAGCTCGAACGAAGAATACACCCCGTTCAAGTCTGGTTCATACACGAGGGAAAGAGAGCATTCTTAACTCTTGTTATCCATGCAGTTTAACATCGTGTGGTAAGGAAAAAATTCTCTTAGTTTAAGGTCATAGAGTTTGGACCATTGGGTTCTTGGCAGTTTAACGTCATGCATCTCGGACGAAGAATACACCCCGTGAAAGTCTAGTTCATACACGGGGTAAAGGGAGCATTCTTAACTATTGTTAACCGTGCAGTTTAACGTCGTACGGTAAGGATGAAATGATCTTAGTTTATGTTCATAGAATTTGGACCATTAGGTGCTTGGCATTTTAATGTCATGTAGCTCATACGAAGAATAGTACACCTTTAGTTATTATGCGAAATACTTCTTCAGGAATCTCGCATTTGTAGGAGTGGTTGTAAATTGTCCGTCCATGGAGATCAGGGTATATGCTCCGTTAGAGTAGAACTTGTGTAAAATGTATGGTCCCTCACACTTGGGCTCCATCTTTGGAGGCTTCTTTCTGGGTATCATTGGGGTCCAGAGGACCAACACTAATTCTTCTTTCAAGAAAGACCGAAGATGAACCTTTTTGTTGAAGGCTCGTACGATCTGGTTCTGGTATACTTCCAGATGGTGAAAAGCGTGAAACCACTTCTCGTATAGCTGTTCCAATTCACCTAGCCGCTTTTCTGATTGCTCATCATTGGATAATTGATCAAAAATGGAAACACGGAGTGAGGTAAGTTGGAGTTCAATGGGCAGGACCGCCTCTGTGTCGTACACCAATGAGTACGGGGTACCCCGAGTAGTGGTGCAGGTTGTGGTTCGATAAGCCCACAACGCATAGAGGAGTTTATCTGGCCACAAATTCTTGTCTTTGTCCACCATTTTCTGGAGAATATTGTACAGGGTCTTGTTGAAAGCCTCTATCTGTCCATCGGTCGCTACATGGAAGCAGGATGAGTGGTTATCCTTGATACCATATTCTTGGTATAATTTCTCCAATTCAGCAGAGCAGAAGTTGGTGCCGTTATCCGTCAGTATGGTACGAGAGACACCAAATCTTGTGATGATATTGGTCTTCACAAAGCTGACAATGCTTCTTGCCCTGACTTCCTTAAGAGGTACAGCTTTTGCCCATTTTGAGAAGAAGTCGGTTGTCGTGAGGATATACTTTAGCTGTTTGGCCGTGGCGGGAGGATATGGTCCCACGACGTCCATCCCCCAGACAGAAAATGGCCAGGAGTACTTGGCTTGATGAAGTAACTCTGGGGGTTGGTGAATGAAGTTGGCATGAATCTGGAATGAGTGGAATTTCGTGATAAAACACTCGCAGTCTCGTGCCACTGTGGGCCAGTAGTACCCAAGCCTTCGAACCTGATAGGAATTCTTGGTCCCCGGTTGATGTGCTCCACAAGCTCCGGCATGTACTTCATTCATTACGGAAGCAGTTTCTTCTCCATCAATGCATCTGAGGAGCACTCCATCGAGGCATCATTTGTAGAGGACCTCTTGCTGACCCACTCCGCCATATAGGACAAATTTGATTTCCCTTCTCCGTATTTGATCTCGTTTATCCCTATCTGATGAAAGTTATCCCGGTTGAAGGTAGTTTGAAATGGGGGTAATCTAATTGGTGGCATGAGCATATGGCTTTAAGACAGGACTAACTTCATGGATTTCTTCTGTCTTAGCTTGAACAAATGGCAATACCATTCGACAGTGAGCAATACTGAAAACCATTTCATCCCGGCCTGGGTCAGCTAGGGTTGTGGCCGCATTGGCTAATGCATCAGCCTGAGCATTCTGAGATAGGTGAATATAGGTCAATGTTGGTTCTGTGGAGAATTCTACCATTAACCCTCATACATGGTCAAACAGGGGGGATCTGCTCCTCCTTTTTAATAGCATAGTCACCATTGACTTTCTTGATGACCAGCTCTGAGTCACCTTTTACCTTAAGGTGCTGTATTTGTGCCTGGAGTGCGAGCTCCAGTCCTACAATGAGAGTTTGATATTCCGCTTCATTGTTTGTACATCCCTATGATAGGAGGAAGGAATATGGAAAGACTTCCTTTTCTGGGGACACGAGGATTATCCCCAAACCCACTTTGTTGAATCTGGGATCCTCCATCCTCTTCCCAGTTGGGCTTCAGGTTTCGTCGTCGAAGTACATTTCATATGCTGGGAAATCCTCTCAAATCGAGAAGATGTCTTCATCAGGTAGCTCGGCGTCTAGTGCAGTGGTCCTTGTCGAAGGGTTATTTACCATAAAGTCTACTATTTCCTGGCCCTTGATGGCTTTCTGAGACACAAAATGGATGTCAAACTGTTGCAGGATGACCTCCCATCGGGATAGGTGTCCAGTTAGCATCGGGCGACTGAGGATGTACTTGAGCGGGTTACTCCGCAAGATCAAATGGACTTCATGATACTGCAGATAATGTCGCAGCTTTTGAACTGCGAAGACCAAGTCCAAACAACTCTTCTCGATATTTGAGTATCGAGTCTCAGCATCAATCATGGTTCAACTGAGGTAATCGAGACTTCTTTCACTGCCCGCGTCATTCTTTTGTGCGAGGAAGTCTCCCAGTGATTGCTCTAAGGCTGTCACATACAATATTAGAGGTATTCCTTCAACCAGGGGAATGAGCACTGGTGGGATTAAGAGATAATTCTTCAAGTTGTCGAACGCCTCTTGGCATTCATCCATCCATTGTTACGTGAACCCCTTCTTCATTAACCTGGTGAAGGGAAAACATTTTCTTTCTAGGTTGGCTATGAACCGCCTAATATTGGCTAGGTGTCCTTGGAATCCCCTAAACTTGGTGAGATTTTAGGTAAGTGGTAATCCAAGGATAGCCTTTGTCTTCTCAAGGTCGACTTCAATGCCACGATGGCGTAAGACGAAGCCAAGGAATTTCCCTGAGGTAACCCCGAAGGCAAACTTCAAGGGGTTCATCATCAAGCTAGGCTGTTAGAGTTTGTTGAAGATGGCCCCAAGGTCTGACAGGTGAATCGAGCACTGTATGGACTTGACCACCAGGACATCCATGTAACATTCAATGAATTTCACCAGGAATGGTTTAAAGATACGATGCATGGCACACTGATATGTGGTGTCAGCATTCTTGAGACCAAAGGGCATGAACCTATAACAAAATACCCCTTGAGGGGCCCTAAAGGCAGTGGATTCTTTGTCTTCTCGGGCCATCCTGATTTGGTTATACCCGGAATAGCCATCCATGAAGGATAGATCCTCATACTCGGCCGTTGCATCGATTAATAACTCGGTGATCGGGACCGGGAAATCATCTTTCAGACAATGACAATTCAGATCTCTGAAATCAATGTAGACGCAGATTTTCCCATTCTTTTTCTTGATGGGGACGATGTTGGCCAACAAAATGGGGTACTGGACCTCCCGAATGAAGCCTAATTTAATGAGCATATCGACTTCAGCCTCTATTTTGGCGGCATGTGAGGGATGTGTCCTTCTGGCAGCCTGTTTATATCCCCGGTGGTCTTCTGGAAAACCCAGGAGATGCGTCGCCACTTCAAAATCGAGTCCCGGAATTTCTATATAATTCCAGGAAAAAACAACACGATATTTCCTAAGGAAAGAGGTATATACCTCATGGTCCTAGGGGGATATGGCTGCACTAATGAGAGTAGGCCTCATATCTTCCTTGGTACCCTGGTTTATTTCCCTGAGCTCGTCCACCGTGGTGGAGATACCCTCCTCAAATGCGGGAGGTGCATCATGAAGATCTTCCTCCTATTATTCTCCCAAGTCCTCATCTTCTTGATCCGACGGGGGTGATTTTATGGTCTGAGACTTCGAGGGTTTGAGTGGGAGGCATCATGGGCATCCCCGCTTGAGTATTCGTCCCCAGATCGAGGGTTTGCAGATGTTCCCACATTTTTGTGCTCGACCATCGTGGTTGAAGTCATGAGGACATCCAAGTGTGTGTCCATACTCTAACTCCTACTCTCAACATGGTTGATGGGCAGTACATAATCTCTACCAAGCTACCTGAGGGGGTCATCAGGAACCATTTCCAGGCCATTTGGAATGGGGATCCAGTCGACACCATCAACCAAATTCTTCGTTTTCTTTTTCTCATAGAACCCAGTGTCAATGTAATGTGACTCGAAGAGATAAAAAGGGGCCTTGTTGGCGTGAAATATTCAACTTTTTCCATTAACATAGTACTTGATACACTGGTGGTAGGATGAAGAAACGGCCATGTGCTTATGGATCCACTGCCTTCCCAGCAGGGCATTGAATGTTGTGCTCTGCTGGACCACCAGGAATTCCGTGTAGGCTACCAGGTCACAAAAATGGGTCTTTAGCTTAATTTTTTCCATTGGTTTCTACTCACTCTTTTCGTAACCCAACAAAGTTGTTGCCGAGGGAATTAGGCCGTCCTCACTGTAGCCCAACTTACGGAGTGTCCGTAGGGGAAGGAGGTTAACTCCAGAGCCATTGTATATAAAGACTTTCCAGATCTCAATACCATTCAGTGTGCTAGATACATATAGTGGTCTGATGACTCCTTGCATGATGGAATCTTCATCTTGATCGGTGAAGGAAATCACTGCATTGCATGCAGCCGGGTCAGTCTCCGTCCGGTAAATCTCAGCGGCAACTACCTCGGCTTGAAACTCATGGGGGATGATCAAAGCTTCTACAAGTGCCTCCTTGAGGTCTGTTGATAGACTCTGGGCATCAAGGATTGAAAGCTTGGATGATACCGATGCCAGCTTCTTAAGGAAATCGTATTTCTGCTCCAGCGGCCGACGCTTCTCCGTAGGCGGGAGTGTCTTAGCGGGTGCTTTAGGGGCTGGAGAATTTGACGAGGAGGGACCGGCCATGGGGTCGGATATTGATGGTGTTCCCGTGTTTTGAGGACTTGGCCCAGCTGGTCTATTTGTGCACACCAGGTTTCTAGACACATGCTCCTCCTCTAGTGGGTATCGCAGAACAATAGGTCCAGAGTGGTTGCTTGTGGAGGTGGAGGGGAATTCTTTCTCCTACTGAGTCCATTGAAGGGCACCCCCATGGGTTTCTGCAATATTTACAGTTTGGGCTGGGGTCCAACCATAGGTTTGGTTTCGACCGAGGCTGCATCTCCCCTGGTATCCCCTACCTCTGCGATTCCTCCTCCCGGCTCCTCATGTAGGGAGCTCGGGTTCATAACTATACCCTTCATCAGGGGACGATTGCATGAGATGGATGATGTTAATAGATCCAAATATTGTCTCTTAATCCTTTGACCGGTCAACCTGGTCGGTTGTCCCTGATGGTGCCGTTTGGTGGGTTGGTGCCCGTGGTGCCAAATTTGAGGGCATATAATCTTCCATGGTTGGGACTAACTTTGGCCCCATCACGGATTTCTCCTCTTATGATTGTTTCCTCCTTCTTCGATTACGCCCGAATGACCAGCTCATGGAGGGTTGTGAGGTTGATACTGTCATCTCTACGGCTTCAGGGGATATTGGTGGCAGCACCAGCTACTGTAGTTGAGCTCGGAGTATGCCTTGGGCTCCGTTGATAGTCTTTCGAGTCATCCGGTTGTCAAATTTCTTCCCCTGCTTTCTGGTGACTTTCTTCCACCCATCCTCTTTGTCGGAGTCAGTGGTAGAGATACGTGCCACATGTGCTGGGGGTGGTCCTAGCTTGACCTGTCCAGAGTCTACCATCCTCTGTAGGAGGTCTTTGAAGATGAAGAATTCTCGGATACGGTTCCCCAACATCCGATTTTAGGGGCAGTAATATGGCTTGTCTTCTCAGCCGACTTCTTCAGGTTTCCTCAGCTCCAGGAGGCGGAGCAAGTTGCATTTCATGGCGGCAATGAAGTAGCCATGGACATGATCATCTCGGAACGAGTATAATTGTTGTATTCGTTCCTAAAACTAGTTCCACTTCGGTCCTCTCTGATCCTCCCATTTGGGCGGAGGCGGCTGCTGGTATTCAGGAGGCCCTTGATGATTTGGTGGAGGCCCGAGCAGTGGAGCGGGCATAGGGGCCGGCTTGAGTGTGACATCAGACGCTTCATCTCTAGGGTCTATTTTCGCAGGAGCCTGCGAGGCTATTTGGGACTTCGAATTAGTCCGCTGGAGGGATTCCTCAATTCTCTGGGAAATAGCTGAGAGATAGCAGAATCCATTGGTGCACTCCACTGTTATGAGCAGTGTTCGCATCTCATCTCTAAGATTATCGATGCGTATGGATAGCATCTCATCTTGAGGCATTGGCCTGTTCAGGGAATATGTCAGACCTTTCCATCTGGCGATGAAATCTGAGACCCTATCGTTCTCCCTCTGCTTTCACTTTATGAGGTCATTGACCGTTGTCTTGGTCAACATTGATCTAAAGTGGAACTGTTGCCGAAGTTCCTCCCAACTCTTTATTTATTGGGCTAGCAGACTCGTATACCAGACGAATGTAGATCCTTACAAGTTCCGTACGAAGCATCTCAGTTTCACTAATTTTGGTTGTTCTAGAGTCCCCATCATAGGGTCGCAATAAGACATGTAGGGCATCAAATGCTATTCTGGATCACCTGACCTGTTGAAAATAGGGAATACAGGGCTCCCAAAATTGGGTGGAGATGGTGTGTTGGTCACCCAATCTAGGTAGGGTTTCTGTTCTGGCTGTATCAGAGTGCGTCGACCTTCCATCACTTCCAATCAATCTTTTAGTGCCTCGATGGTGTTGGTGAGACCCTGGTTTACATCCTGCTGGGCCCAGTCCTGGGTAGGCATAGCCCGAGTCATTGAATGAGGATCAAGATTGGCCAGAACTAGGGGTGCATGTGTCGTTTGTGGCACCTTCGTAGGGTTCAGGTGTACTCACTCAAGTTTCTTATTGAGTGGAGGGAAGTCTTGGTATTCATCTGAATCTATGTTTAGGTAGTTGGATGGGCTAGGAGCCTTGTTGGACAGGATCCCCGACCTTATTTCGTTTGCCGGGGCAAACCGTAGTCTTTGAGGTGCACTTGTTGGGAGTGCATGATGTGGCTCCTCCTAGGATTCACTTTCAATAAGGCGATTCCTCTGGAGTAGCTCGGTGTTAAGCTGCCTCAATTCATTCATCTCCTCTTCCTATCGAGAAAATCTCTCTTCGAGCGTTATTGGATCATCTCTGTCGAGAGAAGGAGGTGGGTTAAGGGTAACCATTCCTTTATTCTTATCCTTATTGGAAGCTCGCTGGGTAGGTGGAGGAGGGTTGGCTAGAAGGATGGCCATATTTAGGGCGGCCCTCTTGTTTTGGGTGTGCACACATGATGGTTCATTTTGAGTAACAACCTGACAAGAACTATCATCTCCCGGTCCATCCTGATTTGCAGTATCTCTCATGTCACTCATGGGGTTAAACTCTATGACTTTGATAGATGCATATCACGAGGTGGAGAAGATTTCATCTTCCAAATGGGAATAGTATCTCCCGAATCTTCTGTTGGCCTTCCCTTTCGTGACCTGGGATTGCCTTCGGACTTCTTGAGGAAGGGTGACGCAGAGAGTTATTTGATGCGACCTTACGGCGTGCCTTCCTCTCATAGGGGATGATGATTCAAATGACGGGATAGGACATGAACCTCCTATTTTTATTGTCCTCCCTAGATGAGAGAATACTGACTCTCGTGGGGGAGGTTGTTGTTGAGGGGGTAATAATACCCCCAGCCCTAAGGGCTGGGGTTGGCTCCATTCCTTGGACATCGAGTCTCTTCCCGGTTTTATTGGTCTTACGGGGGAATGTTTTGTTAAAAATTCCCCCAGCCCTACAGGCTGGAGTTGAACCTGGATTGCGGTAGTGTTTGCGGCTATCGCTACCTGCCTAATCTTGTGTGCCCCCATTCGGGGGTGAACTTGGTTTGATGTCGAGTTCTTCTGTGAACCTATCCTTTCCGGGGAGGTAGGCAAAGATTGCTGATTGGCCTCTCTTAGGTGAGAGTCCTGTTTTATGCTCTCGGTGGCCTGATTTAGGAGTTCTTGAATAGCTCGTTCCCCTCGGGCCTGATGCTTCTGGGACTTACTCAAGGCCTGACTCTGTTGGGTGTGTTGCCTTTCCTGAAAAGTAAGACCACTCGATTGTCGTCTTGATGTGATGATGTTCCAAGACACCATGCTGAATGGGTTTTTCGGGGCGGGGAGCAGAGTGAAATGTAGAGCTCCATGTTCTCCCCATCCCCTGATATGGACTCCCATCGGAGCATCAACGATGAGGCGGCGCAGCTAGTACAGCGCATGGAGGCAGGCTATATCCATGTTTCCTTTACGCCTCTTGGGTCGCTGTTGCTGTGCTGGAGGAAGAGCTTCCAGGTCGATGTGACGTGGGAGGTCTCCTATTATCTTGACGTGGTCTACATACCTGTTGTTGGGATGAAAGATTGATTTCAGTTGGTGGAGGGTTGTCCATATATTATGCCGGATGTCGTGCACACATTCTTCTGATGACTCTCTGGGTATGTCAAACTGAGAGGTAGCCATAGGCCAAAACATAAGTTGTATATCATCCCTGGACAATCATTTCCTCAGGTGCAGCATATCCGCATACTCCTCCACTAGTGACTCCTCTACCTGGTCGGCCCAATTGAGATGCTCCTTGCCAATGTGGTCGTAGGCAGTGGGACCGGTAGGTGCTGAGTCATTATGTGGGTGATTATGAGGTGGTTTAGAGGATGAACGCGGCCTTGGACTGTCTTCTGATTGCAGAATGATGTCGTCGGTGACTAACTGGGAATCTGACATGCTTGATCCCGTCCTTCTGAGTGCCTCAGCATACGAGGGCTTTTATGTGCGCTATTCGGCAGGGAGAGGACCTACCTGTCAACATGATACATCATCGCAGGGAGGACCTCCGCAATGGCGGCCATAATGGTGAGGACTACCATTACTGCTTGATGCTTCACTACATAGAGGACTTTTACATCTCACACCCTGGGGAGGACCTCCAAGGCGTGTCGCAGTAAGGGGAGCACCTTCTGGCTATGTAATGTCATCATGGGGAGGGCCTTTGCAACAACTACCATCATGGTGAGGATGACCATCATAGATTGACGTTCGATGTGCATCCTGGGGAGGACCTTCAGGGCACACTGCGATAAGGGAAGGAACTTCTTGTTGCTTGGGGCCAATGTGGGGAGTTCCTTCGCAATGGCGGTCGTGGTGGGGAGGACTACCATCACAGCTGCAGCAATGGCGAGGACTACCATTACTATTGCCGCAGGGAGAATATCTGTGGGATACATCTTGGGGAGGGTCTCCAGAATGTACCGCAACAAGGGGAGGGCCTTCTTGTTTCTTGACATCTCTATGGGGAGGACCTACGTTATCAGGGTGGAGAGGACTACCACCGTGATCTGATTCCCGGATACGCAGAGTTTTGTTACAGCGTAACCCCTAGGGAGGACCTTCAGGGCAGGCTACGACAAGGGGAGGACCTTCTTGTCCTGATGAGACGTTACTGCGGGGAGGTCCTCTGTAGCTGCGACTATGATAGAGAGGACTACTATCATAATCTTTGATCCCACTTCATGGAGAGTGTTTGCAGCTTATACCCCAGGGAGGACCTTCAAGGTGGACCACAGCAAGTGGAGGACCTTCTTGCTGCTTGATCTTCTGGCCACGTGGAGGGTTTCCGTGACTCGCATCAAAAGAGGATCTCTCGTGATAGATCATCATATGCATGTAGGGGAGGCCCCCACGGGTTCTCTGGGGAGGACCTTCAGAGCTGCTGGTAGCGAGATTGTGGGGAGGACCTTCACAACAGCTACTTCCACTCCCATAATATGGTAATGTATGGGTAGGGTTCTGAGCCTGCAATGTGTGCTTACCGGTATTGTAAACCCCAGCTTCCAGTAGAGCGGAGTGATGAACCCGCTCTTTATTTTTTGGCTACCTTTGGCACATTCGGGGAGCTCTCTTACGGGCAGCGGGGACCGTCTGCTATTGACAACGACCTTTACCTTTGGGTCCCTATCTTATTGAGTCCCGTGATGATGCCATGATATGCAGATGAACATCTTGACTTTTAGCAGGGATATATGCCTACTCTGCAGCATCCGCTGTGATGGACGGGTGTCCTCCAGTTGAAACAAATGAAGCTAATCGATCTGGTTTCCCTTGCGTCGCAGAATACGCCTGGAGACCCTCCTGAGCAGAAGTAGGGATGAAGATCTACTCTGAGGAGGCTATCTCATCTCATAGAGGAGTTGCCTCAATTGGGGAGATGGGCTCATAGGCCCAAGTCCTTGCTATTACCGTTGATGCAATTACATTCTGGAAAGTCTGCAAGATATGATCTGGGATCGATACCTGCTCCTCCATCATTTCCAGGATATGTAGAGAGTCGCCTTTTACTGGAATGGGTATGAAGGCCCATTCCAATATCGGAGTAGGAATATCCTGCTCTGGTCCTCCGGTGGTCAGTGGGTATTGACAGTTGTCCTATGTCGGGGCAGGTGAACGAATCTTCCCCTGTACCGGGATACGTCGGTTTATCTCTCCGTTGGCCGCAACATTGGGATGGAGGACTTTACTTGCATCTGCAGGGAGCTGGCCCTGCATATACTGTTTTTCCACCTTATTGAGTCAGTGGCCTTTGTTGGCTGGGAGACGTGCCCGCCTATGATTTTCCGCCACATCTGGGAGGCGGGCTTTGCTGATCACCACCATATTGGGATGGTTGGCATCATGAGCATCATCTAGGAGCTGGTCCTACAGGCGCGGGGTCTCCACCACGTCAAGCTGGTGGGCTTCACGACCCTGGGCAGGGAGAGGTACATGTTTGGTAAGTACCCTCATGTGTGAGAGACAGGCCTGATGGAGCTCAGCGGGGATGCACGCTGGCTCGTATGATGCCGCCATGTCTCGATGGCGGGTTTGGGAGGAGTGAACAGGTGTAGGTTCCTGTTCGGGGTATGTCTCTGTGGCTGGGCAGTAGAGCTCCTCCTCAAGGACTAGGGTGATGACTGGTCCCTGATTGTACGTTTTCCACCCTCGTCGGGTAGTCCGAGGGGCCAGATCTCGGGGATCGGGGGCCCGAATCCTCAGGGCTACATCCTCTTGAGCATGAGGATGTTGAGTCGCGGCGTGACCGTGTCAACGTCTGCTGGCGGGGGCCTTAGAGTGGAACCCCTATTCAGCAGGGATGATTTACTCAACGTCAACCTCATTCGCCTCCCTAAGATAAGGGAGGAACGCATTGTCCAGTTCTAGGGATAGGCTCTTGAAACGGTTGGAGACAGCAACAGGGGATTTCTGGATCTGCCTTTGGGGCCGCTGCTGGGCTGGCGACAGGCAAGTTCTGGTGGACTGGAGGGCATGTGTGGTCACCTCCACCATTAGGAGAGTACCGTTCATGTGGTACTCTTGGATCAGTGCATCCAGGGCCCATCGTTGAAGACGCTGGGTGGGTGACGGGGTCCCCTATTGGTGAGTATGTTCGGTCGTCGCGTAGCCTAAAGTGCGCACTTGTGAGTTCCTTCGTGACTCCATTGGATCGAAGGGAGTTCTGTGTAGTACCTATAAAGCATTTTAACAAATACAAACAGAAAACCCGTCAAATCATCATCTCATGATCCCATGCGTAATAAGTGGCCTTTCTTGGACCTCCTTGTGAGTAAAAGGGGGGAACAGGGTGGGATTTGGTTAAATCTATCATTCTTGGTTAAATATTCACATCGGGTTCACCATTTTTGTTATGGGTCGGTCTCGAAACGCCCAACGGTTCCATATCCGATAACACGTGGACCTGCTTTGCAAAGGCAGGCATTCTCCAGATGGTCTGACCAGCAAAGCTTAAGAACTCACATTGGTCAAGACGATGGGAATTCGGGCTCATCGCACCCTTTTGGGGGGAAATATTTACTGTTATGGGACTCTCTAATAGATTTAATAAGTAATCATATGTTCTCGAATATTTGGTTTATACCCAAGCATAGTATCCACGAATTTCTCCTGGTTGGCATTGGTTAGCTGAACACAGGGGTCCAGAATCATCTAGGCCTAAGGTTTACCATCCCTCGTTGTATTAATGACCCCGTGGAGTCAAGACTCATTGATTCGGTGTTGGTATTGGTGAAATAAACCGATGTGAATATAGTCGGATCAACCAGGTGTTGGGCTTGAACCTCATGGAGGCTTCCTACATACCCTGCATGAGAGACAAGGATCAATGTCCACGTAGTTCATAATGACTTGGGACTTATGCTCTGAGGCAGCCCAGAGTGATGGATTGGTGCTTACACTCTGAGGAGGCCCATAAGAGAAGGTCATTGTCGATGCTTACTCTAAGCCCACGTGAGTCATGCTCAGTGTGAGAAACAAGAGGCATCAGGGACCAGACGATCACGTCGCGAAAGGTGCATCTGTGAGAGGTGGAGTGGGACTTACTTATGAGGGTGGCCCATAAATTCCGGGCATACGCTGAGATGGACGCCCATGGTGACAAAGCACAGCGGGAGAGGGAAGGGGTGCTCCAGTGCCTGTCACCTCTATTCTTCCCAAGGAAGTACCGAGGTGCATGGGGATGGCTACCTTCATATGAGTATTCTGCCCCCTCTCTGGGGAGGGGAGAAGTGCCTGACCGCCAAAGTGTGTAGTCCCCCATCCTGGCGAGTAGAGGCAGAAAGGGGGCTCTCGGGCTCAGACCCCACATTACAATGGGAATGTGAACCTAGGCATGCTTCGGGAATCCACCCAAGGGTCAGGGAAACCCCTTTTACCCTCTTTACCGTGGGTATATGAACTCAAAATGGCACGCTGATGTGCCTGAGGGTTACACTACACAGATCTGGTGGCTCTGGTGGAGGCCTCGGCTCGGGGCCGATGAGTAGTCCAATGAGGAGGTTGTGAAGGATCAGGACGGATTGGAATTGGAAGGATTTTATCTAGCTCAGGGAATGGTAACTCTGAAGGTTTTGGCAGGCCACACAGGGGTATGGGTGGTGGAGCCCTTCACGTAGGGAAGTGCTACTCGGTTGGAGACACCGTCCACGAGCCAGGGTGGCCCACGGAATGATTGTCCATCCATGAACAAGGAGGATCCACAGACTGATTGGCCATCCGCGAACCAGAAGGGTTTGTGGACTAATTGTCCATCCGCGAACCAGGAGGGTTCACGGCTTTGGGTTCGTTCCGCGTACAAGGTTGGTATGCGGAGGGGTCCACGTGAGCAACGGCGGACAAGGGCGGCGTCGACCAGAGGCTCTTCGATCGGGGCTTCTCCCGCGTAGGAGGGTGCTACATGGTGCGGTGGATTGGAAAAGAGGCATAAAATCCCAGGTCTGTGGGGAGTACATCCGTGGAGGGACCCTGATTCGCGGTTTTATCTTCTTTTTTATTTAAAGTTCGCGGTTCACCATGTTATTATGAGTTTTTTTCATTTCTTATTAGTTCGTTCCCAGGCTCATACCTTCTCTGGTTCACAAACTGGAACTTCCAAAATCCTAAGCCTTCCTTAGAAATCCTTTCACCTGAATATGACCGATCTCCTCTCCATTCTCCCTTCTCTTCTTTTTCAATCTCCTTTTATAGAGTGGGGAAAAGGATGTATCTATGGTCATGCGGTACCTTTTGCGGAGTCCCATGACCGAAAACCCGGTTCACAGATGACTTGTTCAATCCGCAATTCGAGGGGAATTAAACACTCCTCCTCTGCGATCCAAACTCGGGGAGTTCTTCGCGGCCGCAGAGGGTTCCGCCTCCATTTCATGAATGAAAATGGAGGCAGTTTGGGCCGATTGACGCAGCTCGCGGCTGGGGTGGTCCAGAATAGTGAACCGGTTTGGCACATGTCCCACCTCGCGACCACGGAGGATCTTCGCCTCCATCTCACGAATGACAACGGTTCGTGGAGGAGGGACACTTCGCATAACCGGTCGTGCATTGCAAAAATTAAACTGGTCCACGGACCGGTTTGTCCTTCGCCATCCTTGAGTACTCTCCACATTTTCCCAATCCTTTTGAGGGGAAATTTGGTATAATCTCCCTTGAGTTAAAGGGGATCATCATTCTCCTTTGTGGATTTTTCATGACCCTACAGACCTAAAAAACATTTAGTGGCATTTATTGTTTATATTCTTATCTGCCTCAAAATAAGTGTGTAACATGGGTATTATTTGAATGAATTAAAAATAAAATTGCAGAAAAAACATGTATCAAAAGTATACTAAATGTGAGTTTGGATGGATTAAGTAACACTCTTGGGGTTAGTTACACCAACAAATGGACATCTATGTATGTATAAAAAACATATCTAATTGAAGGACTGCTTAGAACAATAATTTTTTTGGAAATCGATAGTTTCTATGGATTAGCGTGGTATCAACATCAATTTTTGAGAAATTTATCCTAATTAAAAATTCCACTAACAAGGATAAATCACAAGGTATTAAATTTTATTCAAAATGATGAATGTGAAGAGTGTTTTAAATAGTTTTTGAAGTGGTTAATCACTACATCTGTACTCACCTTAATGATTAGTGGGGAAATATTTGTGATCTACAGTGATGAAACCTAAAAAGGGATTGGGTTTTGTACTCGTGTATGATTCTAATTTGATAGCATATGAATCCATCCAATTAAACATTAGTATGAATAATAACCACACAAATGATCTAGAGTTGTATGAAGTTGCCTTTGTATTTATGATTTGGTGATATTATCTCTATGGGGAGAATTGTGACATATATATGGATCATAAAATCCTCACATAAATATTCAAACAAAAGGATACCAACATGCTCTAATTAAGGTTGTAATAATCTATCCAATATTATTATTAGTCAATATATTACCATCCTAGGAAGGTGAAAAAATAGTAGTTTCTCTAAGTACAAAGGATCCCAAAACCATATTCATGATGTGGATTACAAGGGATCTATTTTTCCAGAAATACCAAGGGTAGATATAGAAATTATAAAAGGATATTTATCCTACCTTTCTTAAATAAATTCTCTACCATCAATTATTGAGATGATCAATGAGGAAAAAAATATTATGATGTGCTATGGAAAAAGGTGTTGAATATTATGGAGTAAAACTTTTCTAAATATGAATTGATAAGGTTTTGAACTCTAATATGTGCCCTATAATAAATATTTTTGAATAGGTATTTTCTAGATGATGCACATAATTAATCCTTTCTTATTCATCCAAGAAGAAATATGAGGTATAGAGTTTTAAAGAAAAAATTATTATGGGATAACATGAATGGAGATATCACTTAATTTCTTTTTAGATTATTGGTAATCCAATAAGTCAAGTCCAAATGATGGATGTATAAGGGTATGGTGAAAGCATTGAATATATTCATTTGGAAATGGGAAGACATAACCATGGATTTCATCATAGAACTCCCCAAGATATATAAATTCAATTACTCCATATATTTAGATTTTTATTACTTTACAAAGTCAATGAATTTAATTTCAGTCAAGGAATATTTATATCATAACCCACTTACCATGATATATATATGGGAAGTGGTAATAGAACATGGTGTTCCAATATTCATTGAATCCAATTGAGATCTGTGGTTTACCTTAAGGTTCCAAAGAATCCTTTATCAAGTGTTAGATATGGATCTATGTTTCATTAGTACTTATCACCCTTAAAAATATGGTTATTCTAAGACATCCATTAAAAAATATGGGAAGTAAAAATGTGATTTTCAATGGATATTTAAGGATTTAGAGATCAACACATTACCCTAGTTGGGTTCTGCTATAAAAACAGTTTCCATTTTAGCATTCATATGGAACTATATTAGGCACTATATTGGAATAGGTGTCCGATTATGACATTTTGGGAGAATATTAAAGAGGTGAAGATGATGATACTAGATCATATACCAGATATGATGCTTAAGGTTCAAACCATTCAGCATCATACAAAATATTCAAAAAAGAAACAAAACATCCATATAGACAATCATTAACGAGGCACATAGTATATCTTTAGAGAAAAAGTGTACATTCTTATACTACCCTAAAATAATTTCATGAGGATTAGGTAGAAGAAAAAACTTATTTCCAGAAATGTTGGCCCCTTTGAGATCCTTGATCATATAATATATATGGACTATCAACTAGGACTCCCACCAAACCTATCTCAAGTACATGATATGTTCCATGTATACCCCATTATGACATATATATCAGACTCATAACATGACCTAAATTAAGAGGCAGTACCATTTAAGATGATTATTCATATGATGAGCATCCGATAAAGACATTATATCATAGTGAAAATGTTCTACAAAATAATAAAACTCACATAGTCAAAGTAATGTGGTGGAATTCAAGTTTGAGTGAGAAACATAGGAATTATAATAACCAATCAAACAAAATAACCTATATTATTTTTAGAGAATGAATTGAAATTTTGATGAAAAAATTTATTCTAGGGGTAAAAATGTAATTTCATGTACTTCTATACATAAAATTTCGCTTTAGATGAATAAATGACTTATTAAGTAATGTAGTTACAAAAAATAGATAAAATGTCTTTTTTATTTTGGATATTTACAGCTTGTTGAATTTAAAATATTAATATGAATTATAAAAAATTATAATATATTTATTTTATAGTGATAGTTAAGATTAGTATATATTATGGGTTATAATGATTTACAATTTATGCAGATGGTAGAAGTGATGTCCATTTCCAGTAAGATCGTACCCTATAAATCCCATTTATCAGAGATTCTAAGGAAAAAAACATCACTTGGAATTTTCCTTGACTAATCTAATGCAGAGATTAAATACCTAAAGTTTGAGAAAACACATTTATGTGTCAATTTAAAGTGTGTTTATATCATGGCCCAAACCATGATCATTGATCCACACTAAGAATGTGTCACCATCACACACCCCACTCTTAGGGAATACACTAGTGTAAAAAGGGGTTATGTATCTTTACCAAAGTAGTGTGAATTTGAATATTTCTATTTTAAATAAAACAGTTATTATTGTTATAATTTTTTATTATTACTTTATAAAGGTTTAAATAATGTTTTGGTTAGAAATAATATTTTAAAATGATGAAACAAAACTTATGATTTTGGTAAATTTATATTTTCAGTCAAGATACATTCTTTTCTGAATTAAAAAATTTCTAGAATGATTTTTTTCATAAAATAATCTTATTAAACAATATTTATTAAAATATAAATTAAAATATATTTTACAAAGTCAAATATAATTCTTATAAGAACAAAAAACCATTAGTATTGTTAAAAACCATACTATTCAATAAATTAGGATTTATTTTAAAAGTGTATTTTTTTTATTTAGAAATTTATTTTTATTGAATAAATATATTTTTATAAATCATCATATCATAATTATCCACATTTGAATCTTTAATAATTTTCTAAGATATTTTAATTTTTTAGTAAATATTAAATAAAATATAAATATATATTATCTACCATGACATTATAAAAGATGAAAAGTGATGTCATAATAATATAAACAATATAAATAAGAAAAATTATATTTATCCTTTAAAATTATTTTTTTTGGAGTTATTTGATTAATTTTACAAACCCTTAGTGAATCCTTAAAACATTATATACTATTTTATGTTTTTAAAATTAATTCATTATGAACATGATTCACTTCTACAAAACTATGGGAATTGTTTTATAGATTTAATTTTACATACTTATGAAATATTTAAAACTACTCATATTTGGTAGAAACTTTGGGAAAAATGGGATGGTTTGTGGTTTTGATTATTTTTTCATATAGAGTATGAAATCTATGTTTAGAAATTAATAAATAATTCCTCTATAAAAATAAATAAAAACCCTCCAAAACTAAAATTTATCTTTAATAACAACCTTTTTAGCATTATGATACAATGTCTTTTACTCTCTAAATCCCAGCCAATGTGTTCCCACATTCTTGTTAAGATTTTGGATGAACCCTCTAAGGGTAAGAGATTCTCTCCTCTTCCTTTTTATTTCAAGAATTTCATTTGTAATAAGCCTTCTGGTATTCAATTTTTTAAGTTTTAATTTATTTTACAAATCCATTTATTATATTTATTTTTACCTTGTAAATAGAGACCACCTTCCACTCTAATTAAACCCTTCCTTGAACCTTTATATGCACTCTTTATACTGCCAAAATTATTGAGTGATTTACCAAGTTATTTTTTTTGCTATGAATACCCATCACCAATTCCACTCAAGGGAGTTCACATAGATATAAATAAAATTAATTGACTGGGGAGAACCATGTATTTAATACACACCCCTCAATATTGTGATTAAATGTAAAAAAATTATATTTATGTTTTATGATATACGAGAAACAGATATTCAGGTACATGATCTGAAGAGGACATGTGGACTCTGAATTAATAAAACCTCAATTGCACATAGTAATGTTTTTATCTCATGAGATTTCAGGTATGTTCCATAGGAGGTTATCTTGAACAAACTATGTTATTAGTTCTTAGTATTTTTCATTAAATTAGGTCTATGGTATCATGTTTTATGTTGTTTCCACATTCCTTATATTTCCTCGATGTTATCATCTTACAACAAGCTAAAAATATAATTATAATTTTTCTAACCATTCTATGTCGTCATTTCATTCCTCTTGACTCACTTATACTAATTTACCTTATTTTTTTATTATTCCCTTATTAGGCATTATATATCTCACTTTTATTATGTATGTTCTGATGTTATTCGATGTAGTATTAGAATATTAAGGGATCATAATGGAATGTTTTGGAGTTTTTGGGTCATGTCATTGTATTTCTATTTAATGTCAATTTTTTTTGTGTCTAATTACCTAATAACACTAGGCCTCTAAAAATTTCAGGGTAATAATATGTGTACCATCTGTAATAAACCATTAATTATGGTGTATTGAATAAATGGGTGGTCATAATTATTATCAAATAACATTTCATATCAATATGCAGCAAATTAAAAGGACACACATCACTGATAATAATCTATTACGTGAGATGGTACCCTAGAAGGAAAAATAAAGATATAATACTGAGGTTAAATTTTTATCCAATATTAAGAAGAATTTTGAATTCATTAATGAATTTATATATCTAAATTTATTAAATTGATATATTAAATATTTTTATAAAAATAATATCCACTTATAATATTTTTTATAGTACTTCTACTTCTAGGGAAAATTTAATCTATAAATAGAGATTTTTTTTCTTCAACATAACCATTACAATGAGATTATATTTATATTAAAAATAAACCTTTAATTATTATCATGTAATTAATGATATTATTGATTGATATCTAATGACTCTCACTAGAGTTTTTTTGGTATTTTATATTTTAAATATTTTTTTATTAAATTTTAGTAATTTTAACTTCACTCAAACATGCATGTTTATATACAAAACAATTTTTGTATATAGATCCAATTTAATTTTCATAACATCTTATAAAACTAAATTATTTACAATATCTACAAAAATTAGTAATTGTTATAACTGAACATAATAGAATAAAAATTCTTCATATGGTTTCCCAAGAAAATTACATCCCATCTAAAGTTACACACTAATTAAACAAAAAAAAGATTTATTTTTGAATATTAAAATTAACTAAGCACCGATTTTGTATTTATATAAAAAACATATTTGTAGACTATATAAATATCATATATACACTTTATAACCTCAATTAAATATAAAATATAATTCATGGAAAACAAATTACATATCACATATGGTTACTTTTACATAGATATTGATGGAACACTTGTTAGTATAATGTTATTGAGGTTTTCAATGATCAATATTAAAAAAATTACATACTAAATAATTTCCCAAAACTAATTTTTTGGTTTGTATTGAATAACTAAAACTACAATTATATAATGTGAACATTAAATTACCTACATAAATATACATTTCTTTCAATATCCCACTATCTATTTCTCAATTTTATTTAAAGAATAATATTCCATGTTTCTTAATAAAGTATAACAACATATATAAAATTATTCAAAACTAATAAATACCATCAATACATCTCACAGTTTTTTGGATATAATATTTTTTTAATTGAATTTTTCAGTAATGTTAAATATTATTAATTTTAGATTATATTAACCATATCCATATTTTAATGAATATTAATTAGATTTTAAAAAACATACATTATTTTGTTCATTCATACATAAAAAAGTTGTTATTAAAGATTAAATAAATTCACTTATTTCAAAATAAAAAATCTCTTTTTTCTATTTATATAATACAAAAAATGAATTTCAAATTCTTCATTAGTCAACTCAATAAGAATATGTTGTATTCCATCCTCCAATAATGTAAGCCTTAATTTATTTAACCTATATTAAATATAACTTAAATTTCATTATATATATATATATATATTTCATTATATATACAAATAAATCCATTATTTACAACTAATATCTCATACATAGTCCTCAAAATTTAAATACGTTATTTAGAATATACAATCTTTAGACTCTAATTTAAATTCTAGATAACTTATCCTATTAATTTTTGAAACTAATTCCTTTAATATAATTCACCATAAGGGTATATATCATTAATAAGTGTGGAATATGGGTAATAATTATACATAGATGAATGAATTTTCATATGAGTATCAAGGCATCCATGTATCTGATAATATTTTTAATGGAATACACATGCAATAAATCTATGTTTTTTTTCATTATATCTACTAGTTGGTAAAAATCTATATTTCATGAAGCCTTAAGTTTTTCTTGAATATTAATTCATAATTAAGTTGTTTAGGTAGATAATTATGAAGATTATACCATAGGTATATAATGGATAGTTTTCTTGAAAACATATTTCCCAATTTAGTTGAATTAATCATCCCAAACCTAATCTTATGGAAACATAATGACTAGGATCAACAAACTATGTATAATATAAATATTACATATGAATTTAAATATAATACTACAAGGTTCCCAAATATATTTCAAGCCTTACACTGGATTGTTGATGGTTACATGATATTTAAATGACCCTCCCATTTAAATGATTGAGGTTTTGATGAGTGATTAAATTGTTCACAGAATTATACTTTGTATTTTTATGGATTTTATTGACTTGTAAATATCTTGCCTATAAGAATAATATAATATTAAATATTATAACACTATAATATAGATCTTATGCTAACTCAGACCAATCATTCACATACCTTAAGCACATTACTCGATCAACAGGGCTTAGGGAATATTATAGAGAGTCCAATTTAATCATTAGGGAATGATTTATCCTCCATAAAAATTTGGATAAATTCATGATTTTTTACAAAAATATAGCTTGTACCATCCATATATAGATTGTTTTCAAAAATAAATTGATAATTTAATACCTTGAGATTTTGGTATATATATATTTTTATAAATTAATAATATATTAGATATATTTCTCCATAAACAAAAAAATAAAATGAGATAGGAATTATTTATTATTAATAAAATTTAATAATAATGAAAACAATAGTAAATAAATGAGATAATAATAAATTATAAAATTCATACAAAAAAATATTAAAAACACTTAATGTTTTAAAAAATATTTTTTCAATAAAAGATTTTTTTATATCTATTGAATTTTCATTTAAAAAAATATAAATTTTATAATTTCATTTTTAAGTAACTATATTTAATTTTTAAATCCAAATTTTAAAATTAGTATAAGGTGAATTTTTTATTTTTTTTCTAAAATAATTATTTTTTGGGGAAATAATAACAAATGATGGGTTTTCTAATACTGTTAATTTTATCAAATTATTGTTACAAAATAATGACATAAAAGTAATTGAATATTTTTTATTTAAATATATATATTTACAAAGTGAAATAAATCATTTAAAACCCAATTTTTATCTTAGAAAACACAAGTTTAATGTTTTGAGAATTTAACTAATATTTTTCTTTAATTGTTTTTATTCACAGATATTTACTATTAGTTTTAATAAATTATTGAAAAAAGTAGAAAAAATAGATTTCACATTTTAGAAGAAAATTTTCATATGATGTAAAAATTTATATTAAATATTAGGCATAAATGTATGATTATTTAGATTAATGTTAATGAACGTGATAATATTGAAGGTTTATTTTAGAAGAGTTTTTTATGAATGTCGGTTAATTTTTATCTAATAATTTTAAATTTTATGTTTTATAGACAGACTAGGATTTGATTTTTTCACATTTGTAAAAGTGTTTTGTCCCTAATTTAATTTTTAAATAAGGCTATTTAATATTAAGAACACATAATGGTGAAAACAATATATATTTTCTAAAATAATTTACTATATATTAAATTATTAATTAAAAAATTATTTTTATATTATTAATAAGTTGAATTAGATTATATGGGTATTATATTTATGTTTATAACACCAAAATATTTTTCTATGTGTTAACTTATATTTTTAGTAAATTTTAAATTATATGGGTATATACTAGTTACCAAGGTAAAACCCCAAAAGGGAAAATGAAAAAATCATGTGGTAAAAGTATTGAAACATGTTTAAAACATGTGTTAAAATTAGTGTTAGTAGATTTATCAAACATATATCACCCCAAAATCAATTATTTATCACTTTTGGATGCTTTGAAAATTGTATAGAACCATTCTATTATTGAGAAATAATGGGTATCAACAAAAGTGTCCTTTTTTCAATTATACAAGGGGATGTATTCAAACACTTTATTCTACACCAATACCATTTTATTACATCCTCAAACATATAAATTTACATATATCTAGAATAATATCTCTTTTTCATAAGCTTATGATATCAATTAGATAGCCTAAGGCCTCTATTTCCATGTATATTTCCAAGAGGGTTCTTAAGTTCTCAATGTGAGTATTTCTTGCTCCTTATATTTTTAATCTTCATATTTCTCATAAAAAAATATTATAGAAAGAAATAATATAATTAATTGAATATTATTAATATTCTATAATTTTAATATATTAAGTAAAAAATAGTTTTCAATCATTTCTATCCTCTAAAAAACGACATAGATCATTTGTACATGTAGACTACCCCCACCACAAAGTGATGTAGTTAATTTCCCATTACTACCCCTATAAAATAGTTATATCGATAGATTTAAGGAATTAATATGTTTACAATTTCACGATTATAAATTTTAAAATTAAATTTATCATATAATCTCATTATGTCCCATTCATCGAGAAATGGAATCATTAATTGTGAATATGTACAAATTACCACCTCCACAAAAAATGAAATTCATTTCTAATCACAAAAATACATAGATGGTTTCATGAATCAATTTATTGAAGGCATATTATATTTAAAATTTTATAAATCTTTAAATAATGTTATTTTAACATTATATAAAAACATGCACTTACTCACTAAAACATTATAACATGCTTCTGTTTGGATCGAATTTACCACATATGTAAATGATGATATAATATTAATATCATTAATGTGTAAGGAATGTTATATAATGATAATATAATTTAAAATTAATTTATATTAAATGTTTTAGTAAATCTAGAATTTCATTTTTGGTATTTAATATATTAATTAATATATCACATTCTGATCAATAAACATGCTGAAACAAGTTCTTCATAATTTTCATTTTCACAAACCATATGTTTATCATTCACTAAATGGGATAAGATGAATAATTTAAACACCATGATTATATTATCTTAGATAATATTATAATAATAATCTTTTTTGAAATAAAAAATAATCATAAATACCATTAAAAACTAGTATAAAGCAAGGAATCAGAATTCTTGAGACATATTACTTATTATGCATCATGATATATTTGATATTGTAATATTAATTCCATAAGACATAGTTCATATTATGACCCACTTAAAAACTAGAATTATGAAATATATTGGGTCTGATATGTCACAGAGATAGTTTGGGTCTAAAAATTCAGGTTTAATAAATCCTTGAGATGGTTTGGGTATGATAAATCCCTAAGATAATTTGGGTCCAGTAAAGCCCTAAGATGATTTGGGTATGTTAAATACCTTCAATGTGTAGTGTAATGTTTTATAACTCAAGAAATAATGAAGCATGCAAATGCTTGTATTTTTTCACAAATATAAATGGTGGATATACTTGGATTTCTTTCACAACATAAATGATGGACATAATTGTATTTGTAAATAAATTATATGGTGGAAATGCTAGGATTTTCTCACAAATGAAAATTTAGGAAATGCTAGTATTTTTTCAAAAAGGATAAAAATACATTTATTTTTGAGAAAATTATAGAGTTTATATTATTTTATTTGATCTTAAACATAAATAGTATATATATTTGATTTTTTTTCTTAACTTGAAGAGTGATGTTGATTAGGTTTTATCACAATATAGTATTTTCATCTATATAAGTTAACTGTAGTTTCTAAACATCATGTATAATTATCATTATTTATGGTTTTAAAATTTTAATTACATGGTATATGATTATTCATTTGAGTTTATATGGACTTATATTATTCTTTATAGTAAACTTTTATTATTTCATGTTCTTATAGTAATATATTTTCCACATTATCATGTTTTCCCCTATTCTTGTCAACTAACCCTTGATGACATGTTGATAAGATTTTGCTTGTTGATATTTTTATCTCACCCCATTCTTATGGTTCCCTTCCCCAAGTTATAGAGATAAGTAAAACTAATGATAATTAAAGAAGGTATTATAGTGTGTCTAGATTATAGAGAAATTTTTACAAGTTTTATAAAACCAGATTCCTGTGTAAATGGTCCAAAAAGATACTAAACCTTCCATTCATGGGATTTCTTGATTATTCATGATATGTAATTAGTCCTACTATTTTATATTACAAGAAATTATATATATGTAATTGTATTCACATCATGGTGCACATATTTAGAGTGAGATAGTGTCTAAGTAAGAAACACAAAAAATAACCCCACAAAATCACTATAGAATCACTGAAAATAACCTATAAAACATCATTAATCATTATCCACCATCTATATAGGGCCCTTTCTATTACCTTCATCTTGATGAGGGAAGTTTGTAACTACATGATATTTTTACATCAATAGTTTAAAAATAATATAAATAATATTCTTCAGAGACCCCATAAATCCATGGAATCATTACATGATCTTATATGTATCATGAACTGTCATATAATGATTTTATCACACTTTTAAAAATAGAAATAATATACTCATAAAATAGGTCATGTGCTAACCATTACACCATGAAATCTTGTTTAATTTATCCATTTTCAGTGAATTATCAATATCTATGTTTAATCACATAAGAGAAGTACTCATGGGATATCTTATTTAACTAACACTCTCAAGAAATAAAGAAACACATGGAATATATTTTTTAATGACTAATATCATGGAAAATTCAAATAAAATAATTATTTAATTTAATTTTCCAACACATTATATTGACAAAACCATGGATCATCCCACATTTTAGCTTAACACAAGCCTTAACCACACACTTGGTTTAATCATATTATTTCTTAACCCAAGTAATTGAATCACACATTATACTATCATTTAACACAGAAAAATATTCATTAAATATCGATTAAAATATTGAGGTAACCAAATAGAAATCACAAAAAAAATATATCATAAAAAATAGAAGTATAAATACTGATCAACATATGAAAATTAAAATTTTTCCCAGACATGAAGATAAAATTCAAAATAACATATAATGTAAAGAAAACTATGTAAATCTCTGACCAAAGAAGCCTAGAGATGTTGCATTATTTTATTACATTGGTATAATTACCGGGAATCAAATCCTTAAGGACCAATTAGTTTAGCAGTCTTGGAAATCCAAATCACATACATGATACCTATAATACATTGGGAAATAGAAAATAAAAACATGATATAGAATAAAATGACATAAAAATAATAATTTAAGACATATTCAAATATTTATTCTTCATAATATGGGGAAAGGAAACATAATAAGGGTAATCTCAATTGATCAATAAGAGTAATTAAAGAGAAAGGAATAATGAATCAATTAGTATAAATTAACATATAAAGGTGAATAAATGATAACACATTACATTCAAATAACTAGATAATGAAAACTCAATATGGAAATGTAAAAAACTGAAACACATACCACTTAATCAATAAACTATGAATAGAATGCATCTATAAATATATCGACGTAAAATATCATGGATAATATCAATAATAATAGAAATATATATGAATGAAATCCTTAATTATTGTACATGATGTCTAATGCACATGAAAACCTATACCTTCAAGACATTCCACAAGATGTTTTTAAAACTATGGATAGAAACCCATTTAATTTTTCCAAATGATTTATCTCATGAGAACATATCAATGCATTAAGGTTCTATATAATGTCCAGACCCAACCCATCATTACTAGTCCAAATCATTACTCAAATAGAATATTCGAAATAAATTATATGCCTTATGAAATATCTGTATTGAATAGAGAATAGATATTTATCAATATTTCCCCACATAATCAAATAACATTCAATGTGAATACCATTTAAAAACTGGTATACGAATAAAGAAATACTAATATACATATTTCAGAATTTTGATATTCAAATAAATTTACAAAAAAAATATTTCAATAATTTAATTTATACAATATAAATTTAAAAAACACTTAGGATGTTAGATGTGAAAGATAGTCATTAAGAACATTCTTAATGAGAATAATCATTAAACATTCAAAAGTATCCATATAAATTTGAAACATTTAAATCATAATCCCTATAAAGTAATAACCATAAAAGGAACTTATTATATAATTATAATAAAAATATTATTGATATAACATGTCAAATGTTATTATATACACCATATAAAAGATACTAGGTGCACAAATAAAATTAATTCTCAATAAAATTTATATTGAGATAAAATACATTAATTTAACCATTCTTTTGTTGTGTGGAATTTAGAATACTGAACAATGGTTTAAAATATGATACTAAATTGTACTATAACTATAATAATGTTCATAATATCATATCTTATCTTCAAAAAATATTTTATTACCCATTTGTTAACACGGTTTCATTATTTTGACTATTTTAGGTGTTAATTGCCTTGTTTACTCAAGTATGTATTTACATGTCATTTGTTGTTGCTCTTAATTAGATCATGATTTAACCATATCAATAATTTAAAAAATTTCTTAATTATCATATATGTATCCAGTATATATGTATTTATAATGATCTATAATATTTGGATATAATAAATAAAGTGCATCATTCATGGAAACAGTAGGCCATACATCAGCATGAACACTACTTTCATTTCATTATTTTAACAAAAATAATAATAATTAAATAATACATATGTATGCTATAATTACCATATCACATCTATTTTATACATGTTACATAATTTTATTAGAATCTACCTTAATACTTTCTATGTATAGCATGAACAAATCACATCACTTTAAGAGGCGGTAGTCCACACATCCACAAATGATGTTATCATATTTACAAAAACTAGAATGTATTGAGTTATATGATATAAAATATTTAAATAATAATAAAGAAATTATAAAAATCATATATAAATATATTTTTCTTCATAATTTCCACCATGAGATATGTTAAAGGAAGAATGAACAATCATCATTTCGTGAGGTGATAGTTTTCAATTGATGTAAACAATATGTTTGTTACCCATTATATGGATGTGTGTGTATGAATAGGTATAAATATTAGAATTAGAACATCATATAATATTAATTATACTATTTTTGTTATATTATCAAGGAATAATAAGATTTTAGTGTGTGTAGAAAAGAAATAAAACTAAAGTGATTAAGGAATGATGTTACCACATAATCAGGTAACTCCCTTTGGATTGTACCAAAGGGATTCCTTAAGTGGATTTCATCCAAAAGTAATTATTCTAAGATGTGTTTTTGGATTTTAAAATACTATTTCAGTAGATTTTGGATGGGAGAAAGTTTCTTTAAAATAGTGAGGAAGGGGTAGAGTGCTTGCCTAGTTATAGTGGAGGGGGGAGTGGCACTCTTGCAAATACAAAAAGGAATTCATTAATGTGTAGTATACATTATATAATGTGTCTCGGAAATGGAAACATAATGAATTATAGGGAAATAATGGTCAATAAAAACATCCACCACACAAAAATATGTGCATTTTTATAATTTGGTTCCTTATCTTCTATGATTCTCTAATTTTATCATTTTGGTTTTTATTAAATCATTTAGTTTTATAGCCTAAGTAAATTTACCGTTAAGAGTAAACTAAAGTGAAATTTATTATAAAATATTGGTCTAATTAAATATTAATATTCCTTATAATTTATAAAATAAAAATCCAATGTTTTTTTTGGAAATTAATTATAAAATAAGTGCATGCGACGCATTAAAATACCTCTTAAACCTGGATAGTGTTAGCAATGATTTTACATTATATGTGTCAATAGGGAAATTATAAAAGATCAATTATCCCATTAATAGAAAATATTTAATATTTAATAACACATAAAAATCACTTTAAATATTATAGGATTTTAATTAATTTTAAATCATTAAATGAAATATCATTAATTATAAAATAACTATATTGTAAAATTTAAAATATTTATTTAATTTTATTTTTAAAATATCAAAACTATATATGAATTAAAATATATTATGTTTAAATATGTGTAACATGATATATTCATCTACAAAATAATTTAATACAATAATTAAATCAACATAATTTAGTTTTAATATTTATATTATCATTTATTTTAGTTAATTAATAACTAAATAATCAATACATTGGAATTTCATAAGAATTATAAGTAAATAAATCATATTTTAAAATTAATGATAAATTTTTGTGATAAAATTTACCCATTTATCTTTGAAAATTATATTTATAACCAAAAATATGATTTTTTTACATATCTCAATGTTTTTTAAATGTTAGAGGTAAGGAAAGTTCCCTTCTTGTGTGTTTCCTTACTTGAACTTTTATATAGGGAATATTCATTTATTAATATTGCAATAACCCAGAACATTTGAATGAGGAGGGGGTGTGGTTGAGCAATTTGCATCCAATGGTTATTGAAAAATATTCCAGGTCATTTTTTCCCTTAAGATTAATGTTTAGTCCCTTGTTAATCTTAATTTTAGATCAATTACCATAATTAATTTTAATCACTTTCACTAATATTTTTTCCCACAAATTTAGTTGAACTTATTAGACCAGAAATATTAAACTGACTAAAACCATTTATAAAATTTATTTTAATAATCAATTCGAAGAAGTGGAAAAATTATGATTAATTCTAATATCATAGACATGGTGAGAAAGCAGGGTTTTAAAGTTAAAACGTTTAATAGTTCAATAAGTTTTTATATCCAATTTTAATTTAAAAATGATTCCAATGACCATAATTGGGTTAATATATTTATATTTGACCTATTTTTTCTTCAAAAACAAATTTTAAAAATATTATTTAATGATAATAATTACTTAAACAAAAATGATGTTTTTATCTAAAATGAAGTAGGATTCACTATTCATAAAAAAATAAAACATGTTATAAAAATACCCAAAATTCACCATAAGATAATTTTGCTATTAAAAATAAAAAACTGAAGTTTATTTTGGAATGAAAATATTATAATGTTTCAAAATTTAGTTTAAAAAAAGTGTACCATTAAAGGTGGTAAAAAACGGTCTTGTCTGCAAGTTAATCCCATGTATTATATACAATACTATTAACATGGTGTTGCATATAAAGAAAGATAAAAATTAATTTTATTATAAAATTAAAACATTACAATTTATTTGGGTTTTAGGTTCTCCCCACCTTATTTAAATTTCATACTCACAATTTAAGCTTGATCTCAGTAATTAAGGGATCCATACATGAAAATAAAATATTATTAAAAAATACACATCCTAAATAAGGTTAATAACAAATCTTTTTAATAATAGAGAAAATAAAGTACAATGTTCATATAACTAGGTTTCGTAGTAGGATAACATAGGTGGGAAATGGAAACAAAGGTTTAGAATAAAAATCTAACAATGATGTTATAATGGAGAGTGCTAGAGAACATGGTTATGAGAATGTTAAAAATCACAAGGCCATAAATCCATGAAGATATATGAGGGCATTTTATTCATAGGAATCTAAGGTACTTGGGAAACAATTTTGTTTTTAAGATCAAATTTCCTAGAGTTATGTAACTCTTTCACTCTCTGATAATATACGTAAATATAATTACTTGGTAGGTATCTATAAGCACAATATTATCCTTTGCTTGTACCTTGATCTATTTATACTTCATCTATTAGAACATGATTCATTATATAGTGATGTAAAACATAAATATATAAAACCACAACCATATTTCAACTTACAACATTTCATAAATTTCTTAATTTTTCTAAAATATTATGATCTGAAACTTTAGAGTGAATGTCAATGAATTTCCAAAATGAACATATCAATAGCCATCAGCTAATATGAAGTAAATTTTTAGTATTTCATACTAAATATATGAACACATTTAACATGTATCCTATTGAAATATGGTAATAACATGAATTACCATAAAACCATATTGGAAACATGCATTCTTCCGTATTCATTTAGTAAGACACATGTTATTGGATATATTCCTTAAATCAAAACGTGTTGTAAAATCCATCAATGATAGCATAAACTCTTTTTCAAAAAGTCATTAATCATTTCCAAGTTAGTGAAAATTTGTATGAATTAATCATTTATTCATCAATATATCAACATAAATAACATATTAAGGTTTGTATTTACCTTAATCACGTGTTTTATAAAAAGTATAAATTTCTACTGAATAACTGTTCCTGGTACCATTCATAAAATGATATCAAATACTTAATAAAACACTAATGCAGTACAACCCTCACATATTCCATAATTTGTATAACCATTCCATTGTTATCAAAATATTCAAATGAAATAATCATCCAATAGGCATATTAATCATCACCCTTCATCTATGAAAGTAGAATAACTTGATCATCATCCATTAGCATTATTTTGGGTATATTAATTTGATGATTAAGAAATGGATTTGTATAGAATACCATCTCCTTTTAGTTGAATAATATTACATTTTAAACCTTTTTCTTACACTTGTATTCACAACTATAGTGGGATTTCTTTCCATACATGTAGCAAAATCCTATTCCTTTTATTCAAGTACTAGGATATTTATTTCCACAATTATAAGATGTGGGAAAGTATTTATTTCCCTTATTCCCTTTATACTATAATGTATATTTTTCTATTCCATCATTTTATTCTCTTTATTTCCTTCAAATCCATATTACTTGGAGAATTATTTTTACCTTTCTCGTTATCACATGAAACTATTTACTCATATGATTAGAATAATTTAGAGACTATTTCCCTTTAAAATGTTTTCTTAAACCATGAAATATATGATACTTATCACTCATTGGATCACATATATTTGTGGAGTTTACATTCCATGCACTAGGAATTATTTCTAAATAATGGAATATACAAGATTAATTCATAAAATAAGATATAATCCAAAAACAAGTGATATACATAACATAAATTGGAAAAATATCTACATAGATAATTTTATAATCATAAACATGGTTTCTTTGGGGATATCTTTACATTGAAATTCTTCATATTGGTTTATAAAAAATGTGAATTATCCTAATAGTATCCCCTAGGAATGTAAAACTAGGTGATAATAAAAGCTCGTTGTTGTATACCAGGTTACAGTGGGTAAGACTCGACACACCTTTTTAGAGTTTTTACACCTCGGCACATCTGTTCCAGAACCACGACCACTTTTCGTATCAAGACGAGGATGTGTTGTAAGGAATACCCATATAATCTATACCATATAAAAATTTTAGGAACTTTATATATAATTATCCCTAATTCTATCTTAGGGTAATGTTACAAAATCTGTATTTTCTAAATCTAGTTTCCATGTTTTCTACTAACATTCATTTGATAACAATTGTAACGCCCTACCCGAGATTCCAAGAACTACTGCATTATTTTATTACATTGGCATGGTTTCATGAAATAAAATCTCAAAGGACTAATCATTTTAGCAATATTTGAATGATATTTTACATAGATGATACCCATAATACATTCAAATATTGAAAATAAAAACCTAATAAATAATAAAATGAAATAAACAACATCTTTTAATACTTATTCAAAGATTTCATATTCATAACTTGGAGAAAGTAAACATATTAAGGGTGAGTTCAAATACTCAGTAAGGGTATGTAAATTGGAATAAATGATGAATTGATTAAAATAAATTAACATTCCATGGTGAATAAATGATAACCCATGCAAATGAAATGACTAGATAAGGAAAAATCAATATGGAATGTTATGAAACTAAAACACATGACACTTAATCAATAAACAAAGAATATAATTCATCCATAGATTTGTAGATGTAAAATCTCAAAGATAATAACAATAATTACTGAAATATCTATAGAGGAAATTATTAATTATTATACTTCACGTCTAAGGCACATAAAAACTATACCGTCAAGACCTTTCACAAGATGATTTAAAACTACAGATTGAAACCCGTATAATTTTTGCAAAATTATTTTTCTCATTAGACTCTATCAATGCATCAAGGTTCTATATAAGTTCTATGCCCAATATGACAATACTAGTAAAACGTATTCCTTATATAGAATAATAAAAAAAATATGCCCTATAAAATATCCATATTGAATAGAGAATAAAAATTTATCAATGTTTCCCTAAATAATCATCTAACTTTCAAAGTGAAAGCTATATGAAAAATGGTATATGGTTCACAAAATATTCATATTCATGTTTCAGAATATGGATATTCATGTACCTTTACAACAAGAATTATTTTTATAAAGTGTTTTTCAATATAATGTTAAACATCACTAAGGAAGTAGGATTATAAAGATAATCAATAAGAACATTCTTGTGGAGAATAATCTTTATACATTCCAAAGTGTACCATAAAAATTTAAAAAATTTAAATCATAATTACCTTAAAGGAATAAAATTAAAATATACTATAATATCATAAAAATAAATATATTCAGGATATAACATATCAAAGGTTAGTGTATACCCCATATAAAATAAATAAGGTGCATAACTTCAAATCAGTCTCAATGAAATGTAAATTGAAATGAAATATTTTTCATTAACATTCTATTTGTTTTGTGATCTCTATCATATTATATAGTGGTTTAAAATATGTTACTAAATTATAATAGAACCATACTCACCTTTATAATATCATATATTTTATTACTATATTTTATTACCTTTTTGTTAAAACACTTTCATTATTATAACGATTTTGGGTGTTAATTGCCTCATTTTCTCAAGTATGTTTTTACTTGTAATTTGGTTTTACTATTAATTAGATCATGATTTCATAAAATTATTAATGTAAAACATGTATTAATTATCATATATATTAAGTATATATGTATTTATAATGATCCATAATATTTTTAGATAACAAATGAAGTGCTCCGTTCATGGAGACAGTAGGCTATATGTACGCATGAACAACACTTTAATTTATTTTCTGTATTAAAATAAAGAAAAGTAAATGATAAATATGTATATTATAATTAAAATATCATATCTATCTTATATATGTTACATTTTTATATTAAAATCATACTTAATAAATTCCCTTTTTAGCGTGAATGAATCACTGAATTAAGGAGACAGTAGTCCACACATAAACAAATGATGTTAACTTATTTATAAAAAATAGAATGTATAGAGTAAAATGTTATAAAATAATTAAAGAAGAATAAATACATTATAAATAAAATATATTTCATATATAAATATATTTCCCATCATAATTTCTATCATGATATTAGTTAAAGAAGAATGAACAATCATTATTTCGTGAGGTTGTAGTTCAGCAGACAAGTAAATAGTATTTTTGTTACCCATTAGATGGAACTTTGTGTAAGTTTAGGTCAAAATGATAGAATAAATAAAATCATAGAATATTTATTATACTAGGGTTTTTATATAATCAAGTAATATGAATATTTTAGGATGTGGATAATGAAAATAAAAATGAAGACATTAAGGAAAGATGTTACCCCTTAATCGGGTAACTTTTTTTGGTTTGTATCAAAAGGATTTCATAGGTGGATATCTTCCAAAAGTAAGTCCTATAGGTTGATTGGAGGAATCTTTAGAGACTATTTTTGCAGATTTTGGATGATAAAAAGTTTATTGAGAGGTGTGAGGAAGGGATAGATTGGTTGCCTATTTTTAGTGGGGGGGGGGGGCTCTTGTAAACACCAAAAGGTATTCATTAATGGGATGTCTAAATTAGATAATGTGTCTCAAAAATGGATTAATAATAGATTAAATGGTAACCAAAATTTTCAAAAACCTCCACCACCCAAAAATATGTGCATTTTAATAATTTGGCTCCCTAACTTCAAGGATTCCCAATTTTTTTTAAAGAATCTAGTTTATAACCTATGTAATTTGACCATTAAAACTAAAATAATGTTACATTTCATTATATAATATAGATCCACTAAATTATTAATTTTATATCTAATTTAAAAAATAAAAATACCATGCATTTTTTAAATTTATTTTCAAACAAGCACATGTGGCACACTAGAATATTGTTTAAACCCAGACCATGTTAACAATGGTTGTATAGTATATGGGTCGATGTTCTAATTATAAAATTCCAATTGGTCCAGTAATAGAACATATTTAATATTTAATGGAAATTAAAAATCATATGGTAGAATATAAAATTTTTATTAATTTTAAATCATTTAATAAAATATCATGTATTTTAAAATAACAATAATATCAATTTTGAAATTATTTGTTTAATTTTAATTTTAAAATTTAAAAAAATTATTTTAATTAAAATATATTATGTTAATAGCTTCTTATCATGATATATTAATCTAAAAATTAATTAATGATAATAATTCAATCAATATACATCACTTTTAATATTTATAGTATTATTTATTTTACTTAATTATTATCAAAAAAATCACTCAGTAGGCGTTTCTTAATAATTTTAAGTAACTAAGTCATATTTAACAATTAATAATGAATTATTATGATAACAATAACCCATTTATATTTAAAAAGTATCTGTATAACCTAAAATATGATGTTTTTTACATATCTCAATTCTTTATTAATGTTATAGGTATGAAAAGTTCCATTTTTTGTCTCTTTCCCTACACAACTTTTTATGTAGTCAACAACCATTTAATAATATCCCAATAACCCATAAAATGAAAAACAAGATGGGATGTGGTTGAACTATTGGAACTAAATGGTTTTGGGACTAGTTTCTAGGTCATTTTTAATGTCGCACCAGAACATCAGTAATAATTTTAATTTTATAATTTTATCATGATTTGAAATGGTTTGTCGAGGTGTGGACCAAGCCCATTTGAATTTCTAAATTTTTTATGATAAATAAGAATTTTATCTCTATAGTGTCAGGTGTAAGGGTCGGGGATTGGTTTAATCCATGTGGATAGTCTAAATCACTATATATCCTGCCTGATGGAAAATTATATAATTAATTAACAAAGTGAATGATAAAGTAAAAACAAAATAAACACAACTAACTATATTATGTTTACAAATGGTAGTTATCATATAACCATTGTTGTATATAGAATGAATAAAACTTACTATATAATGTTTAAAAAAATTTGTTAAATGTTATTACATTCATCAAATTAATTTTAGAGGCTTTAAATTAGAATAAATCCAATTTTAAAAATAGAATACCCTAATATTTTTTAAAAGATAGTTTTACTGCCTTTTGATGGAAAAAATCTTTTAAATATTGTTTTTGAAAATTTTATTTGTTATATATTAAAAAATAAACTTCTTTTTATATAGGGAACTTAAAATTTACTTTGATTGAATTTTGTTATTTTTTTGATAAAATTCATTATTTAATGAATGGTGAAAAACATTGCATTTTAATTCAAAAATGCATTTTCGTCTAATTTTTAATATAGTTTGGTTGTATTATAATTGGTTTAAAAGTTTAATTGGATTATGTTTTTATCATTTAATCCAATTTTGGTCATTGGAGGTAATTTCACAATGAAACTTGATATAAGCGCATGTTAATCTTTTTATGGTTTTTATATTAAAAAAACCAATTTTCCCATTTTAACAATGGAAATAAATTTTAAATTAATTATTGTATCATATTTGTTTTGAATGTTAAAAAACAGATTACATATTTATAATCTTAAGGTCCAAATTATGTAAATATGTCCCTTTTTTCCATGATGAATAGTAACATTAGTAAATATTATTATTTTCCACAATTAAACGATAAATCATGTAAATATGGTTACAAATAATATTATAATAATATAAAACTACCATAACACTTGTCCTAATCCTATTATATGATCTATGGATGACCAATAAAACCCTCAGTATGATACTTTGTTCTATGGAAGCCACATGGGTTGGATTATGACCCTTATAACTTTTAATTTAAAGTAAAGGGAAAAATCATATAAACATATATAATTTAACTAAAACAATTTTTATATAGTTTTATATAATCAACATATTCACCTGTAAATATTCATTATAAATTTAAAAATATTTCCTACATCATTGATTTTTTTATATTTTTTTATCATTGAATAATTAAATTTAATTGTGACACAATGACGATGTAGTGATTACTTTATTAATAAAGGAATTAAATAAATGATATTATAAATAGTAAAATAAATATTATTTGACATAATTTATGTCAGGAAAGAAATTTATTCGTGTATATGACATGCTATAAAACTATTAAATAGGTTTTTTTGAAGTTATATCTCTGTTTAGATTTTATTTAAATTTCAATAAAATGAATAGCGTAAAAATTGACATAGTTGATATTATATAAAAATAGTAATTTATTAAATTACATGAAAATCATAAAAATATTTTTTTAAAAATGTATCTATTATAAGGTCCAAAATTTCATTAAGTTTCCAATGAGTTGAAATTCACCCCATATAATTAAAATTAATAACCTCTTAAAAATTAAAATGTTGTTACCACTTTTAAACATAAAAGAAACTAATTAAGGGTAAACTGAAATGATAAGATTTAAAATAAACACAATACATGTCTAACAATTATTGGATGAGATGATTTAAAACTATCTCTATATTATATTTGATATATTTTAGTTTGGAATTATTTGTATTAAAAAATTAAATTAAATTTATTTTTTATTATAAGAATTTCCTAGGGTTACCCTACCCTATCCTATAAAATGGAACCCTATAATATCTAATAATCACACTTAAAAATCCTTTTATCTTTCCAAATATATAACCAAACATATTCCTAGAATCCCTACCAACATTCATCAGTCCTTATTTTATGCAGAACACCCTTCATTGAGGTGTTAATGTGTTCTTCAAAGGTGATCAAATGATGAAGAGTATTAATTTTTAAGAGATTATATTTTATTTATTCTCCCACATAAATTAAATATTCTTCTTAAAATATGAAATAACAAATCTAGTATCCTCAATATACTGAGATGTTTTTATGTTAATATAATCCCTAAATCCATCTCTACTTCCATCAAATGTGAAATAAATTAATAGTTTGTGCGTACGAGTTCCTTATGACCTACTTGGACCGATTTAGTTCATTTTCTATTATTATCTATCAGTATTGAATATAATTATGGGATTAATATTCATAAATTATATTTATGAAATATTTATCATTTTATAAGAATAATATTTCAATACGGTCTTACCTTCCACACACATAAAACCAATAACTTCAAACCGATTTATTTCATTTTCCATTATTATCTATCAAGATCGCTTATAATGGTGTAATTACAATTAATATATGATATTTATGAAATATATTTCATTTTATAAGAATAATATTTCAATTATGTTCTTAACTTCCATGAACATAAAACTAATAGTATCATTCGTGCATACGTGTGAACTGTAACCTTCATGAAGTGACATGAATCGTTTTTATTTACCACATCACCTGTATGATATATATATAAATACATATAAATGAATTTTTATGTTAATAATATTATTATAATTTCGGAAAAATTATCTAATAATTACCTTATTTCTATAATAATCAACGAAAAATGAAAATGTTACTCATGCGTATGTACGGCCTACTGTCTCTATGAATATGACATTTTTCATTTTTCATAACCCTAATTAATGATTTTATTTAAAAGGTATGATTAATGTATAAAAGTGATTATTATGTCCTGAATACTATTCTAGAGGTTATGTACCTATGACCACATAGACTAGTGGCATCAAACCCTTGTTCATTTTCAACTAGAGTACCGAATATCATCAAAATGTATAACATGAACTCAAATAAATATGTAATAGTTATAACATGGTACTAAGTGTTATTAAATGAATAATAAAATTGATAATAGTTTCTTAAGAAATTAGAAATTAATATAATTGTATTATTCAAGAATATAAAGATTTTATGTGATGATTCAGACTCACGCTAAGGGACTTTGTCTCAATATCCTTTCATTGAGGTATATTTTGATAATATACACCACATTCTTTTATATGGTGTATAATAAAACACTTTCAATTTTAATTTCATTCGATGTTTTTCAAAAGTAATCATGTTTATATGAATCCATTTAATAAACAACAAAATTAATGTTTTTAACCTATGCAGCAACAATGACCTTTTCACCATCATGACCATTATTTGGTATTTGGATTCCTCTATAAACTGTAATGTTTTTAAATGAAAAGTAAACACTATATTACCATTTTTAGTATTTTGGTATTGAAAATGGTTTTGATAATGGATTGATTTTATCAATATATTAAAATTACATCTTATGGTTTCATTGTGGAAATGTTATTTTTTCTTTATACATATTTTATGTGTTATGATTATGTTATGGTTATTAATCATTTCATAAGTATATGAGTGGTTCCGTGGTAAATCGAGGGCAGGTGAGCCCCTGATATCTCTTAATGCATTGGGTAATGGGATGGAGTTAAACAATAAGGTTTCTTTTAAGGGATTTATGGAATATACTATGATGGGTATTCCAAACGTAACCGTGAAGGTTACACCCTATATAGGCGTGGAAGCTACAATTTAAGAATGTATGGATGCCACAATATACCTTTATGATTTTGGATTGATATAATGTTTTTAGGATTCTAATGATTTCTTGGGTTTATAAATATTCATGGACTAACATTTTCATTCCTTATTTTATATCCCATACTAATATTTTTGTGCTCTTCCCAATTTTTTAAAATGTTTTCTCTGGGTATAAATATGGTTAAGAGAAATAGTGAATTCAATATGATTTTCATCAATAAAAAGAAGTCATGTTTAATTTGAAATGTTTATATTTTGGTAGAAATCGATATTGTTGTATTGGAATCCACATTGTATAAATTTGAGTTTTTATGTAATAGTTATTATATAATTCTTTTAAAATCTACACTAGAAAATAACCTTCATATAAATTGTTAGCTTAATTCCAAATTATATAATATTTAATGCTAGGGCCTTATAGTTTGTGATAAAGGTTGGTTTAGATAACATTAGGGGTTAGAATACTGTTAATAGATTATCCATTATTGATTTTACTTAATGGTAAAATTTGAATGATATAGAATTTAATGATTATTATGTGAATTTATCTAAGATATGTTTGTTTAGAGTGGTTTTCCACAAAGGAAATAGGACAGTTGTTCTTGGATGACATCAAGAGGAAAATAATCTTCCAAATCAGCAACAAGAGATGGTTATAATTAGAAATGAATAGTTTTTTGTATTAACAGCATAATTGTCTCAAGATATAAATGGTGGTGGTATCGATGCACGAGATCAGCCAGATCAACCATAGAGGAACATGTCAGTTGTGGAGCATTTCACAAGGCAACATCCTCTTTCATTCAAATGATTATTTGACCCTATGCTGGCTGAAGGGTAGAATAAAGTAATGAAAAGGATTTTTTATGTCATCAGGTGTTTATAAATTCAAAATGTTAGTATTTTTTACCATTTTTAAGGTGATGTTGATTAGTGTTGGTCCATGGTTAAGAATATTCTAGATATTGTGGATATTTATGCTCTTGATTGGGATCAATTCAAAGATACCTTTCTTGAGAAATATTTTCATATGGCAGTTTAACTGCGGATATAAAAAAAATTCTTGGAATTGATATAGGAGGATGACTTAGTGGATACTTATGAAGAAAAATTAACTCGACTAGAAATGTATGATCTAAATTTCATTTGATATCTTAATAATAAAATAAATCTTTTTACTCAAGTTTAATGCCAATGTATCGAGGGTAATTGGATTCTCATGAGTTCAAAAGTTATGAAATGCTTGTTCAATGTGCAGAGATGGTGTAAAAGTAGTTTACTAATAATCATGTGTTCTTTGAAAAACAACCAAATAAGTGGTCAATATGGAATGTGAAAGGGATGAATTTTTTGAAATTTTTTTATGGTAATAAAAAAAGATTATAGTTTGGGAAAATTGGTGTAAAAACACACTTGGTAATTCCTTTTGAATTCTAGTAAGTTCTTCTAATGTTATATAATGAGACATACAGCTCATAATTTCACGGAAAAAGACCAGGGTAGTGTTATGATAAAAACTGATTTATATTCAATAAAATATTTTAAGTGTAATGAGATGGTTCATTATGAAAACTAGTGTACAACAAAGAACTAAATTGATAGGAAGAATCCAGACTATAAATAGAATGGTTTGTAGAAATCCTTTTCCACTACTTCAACAAATGTTGGGCTATAAAGTGAAGTGGTATCAGGTACATTGTTTGTTTATTCAAATTATGCCAATGTGTTGTTTGATTTTGGGTCTATAAATTATTTCATTTTTATGAAATTTTCTAGTAAATTTGGAATTCCATCTCCAGAAATGAATCCACAGCTTATGGTAAAAACACCTAGGAAAATTTTGAGACAAAAAGAAATTATAAGAATTTTCATTTACATGAATATGGAAAGAATATTCATTTAAACCTTATTGTTTCTACCCTTATAGTGTTTAATGTTTTTCTTGATATGGATTGGATTTCTATTTACCATGTTGAGATTTATTGTAGATCTAAAGAAGTTTATTTTCAGAAAAACTTTTCGTTTGTTTATAAGAATGAACCCTTACCTTTGATAACATATCAGGAAGTTGAGAAACCAGTAAAATATAGAAATGAATGATACCTTGAACATATTGTTGAAAATAAAGGATCTTTTCAAATCAAGGATGTGTAGGTGTTAAATGATTATCTTAATGTTTTTCATGATGATTTTCTAGGTATTATACCTAATAAATAAGTTGAATTTACTTTTAACTTAGTTCCTGACACTAATACAATTTCAAAACCCCTTATCGAATGTCTCAAAATTGATCTTTTAAAGTTAAATAAGCAATTTCAATATTATTAGATAAAGGTTTCAGTCAACCTAGCACATCACTATGATGTGTAAATGTATTTTTTGTTAAAAATATAAATGGTTTAATAAGACTTTGAATTGATTAAATATAATTTAATAACATCGACGTAAAGAAAAAGTATCTTTACCTCATTTCAATGAATTTTTATCATCTCAAGGGAGCTCAGAATTTTTGAATGTTTACTTGAGGTCGGGGTACCATCAGTTGAACCTAAAGGAAGTAGACATTCCAAAGACCGCATTTCATACTAGATATAACCATTATGAATTTGTAGTTTTTCCATTTGGGTTAACTAATGCACCTACTTTATTAATGGATCCTATGAATATAATATTCTATGAGTTCATTAATAAGTTTGGGGTTATGTTTGTTGAATAAATTTTGGTATATTTTAAAAGTAAAGAGGGGCTTGAATGTCATGTAATGGATGTCTTTAAAACCTTAAATGAAAATAAATTGTGTGGGAAATTTATTAAGGGTTAGTTTTGGTTACAAAAAATTCTTTCATTGGTCACATTGTTTCTGAAGATGGAATAACGAATGATCCTTATAAAACAATAGTTATTGAAGAATTTCCAAGACCCACAAATATTACCAAGATTCATAGTTTTCTTGGTGTAGCTGTATATTACCAAAGGTTTGTTGAAAATATTTCACAGTTATCTATCCCACTGACTAATTTTACTAGAAAAGGTGTTAATTTCATCTAGACAAAATATTGTGATATTTTTTTTGGAATTGAAAAGAAGATTGGTGAATTCTCTAGTATTATAATTACCATAAAAGAATGGTGAATTTTTATCTAATGTCATGATTCTTTGAAAGGAATTGGTTGTGGCCTAATGTAGAATGATCAGGTAATTTATTATTCTTCACATTAGTTGAAAACACCTGATTTAAATTACCCACACATGTTTTGGAATTAATTGAAGTTATTTTTTTCACTAAAAATTTGGTGGCATCATCCGTATGGAGTAAAATATTAAATATATACTAACCCACAAAGTATGAAGTATGTATTCACTCAGAAATAATTGAGCATGAGGTAGATAAGATGGTTGGAACTAATCAAGTATTATGATTGAACGATTCATTACCATCCTTGAAAAGAAAATAAATTTGATAATGCTTTGAGTTGGAAAAGTAATGCTACATAAACCATGATTTGTTTGGAACATGATCCTTTGGTTAATGATTTGATGAAATTTGGATTGGAAGTTGTTCGAGAATAGAATTCCTCTGTTTTATTTTAGGTGATAATGAAATCATCTCTATCATACAGAATTAAGAAAGCACGGGAAAAAGGCAGTGAGTTGCAGAAAAAGGTAGAATTGGTTTAGAAGGGTAAGTTACCAAAATTTAACATTAATAAATAATGTGTTTTGAGGTTTAGAAAGAGATTACATGTTCCTATTGCTTCACAATTGAATTATGTTTTATTCTCAAAAAACACATAGTTCTCCATTTTTAGTTCATCCAGGGCACACTAAGATGTAAAAAGATCATCAATAATATTTTTTGTGGGATGGAAGGAAAAAAGAGACATTGATGACTTTACCCTGAGATATTTTATTTTTCAATAGGTTAACGAAAATAAGTAGTTACCAAAAGGTATGATTCAGACTTTTCAAGTACCTATGTGAAACTGTGATAATACATCCATGGATTTTATAGTGGGATTACAAAATTATTCTTGAGGTAATAATGTGATATGGGTTATTATTGATCGATTGACTAAATCTTCTCATTTTATTATTATTCAAGATACTCGGTCTATAGATCAACTTTCTTGGTTGTATCATAAAGAGATATTAAGGTTACATGGAGTTCCTCTCTCCATTGTATCATATTGTGATCCAAGTTTCACTTCTAAATATTGGATAGGCCTTCAGAAGTCATTGGGTACTGAATTAAATGATATTACATCATTTATTCCATAATAATATGGGCATTGAGAACTAATAATTCATACCTTAGATGATATTCTACTTGCTTGTTCAATATATTACCAGGGAAGTTGGGATCACCATCTTTCCTTGGTTGAGTTTTCTTATAATAACTTTTTTCATTCTAATATACAAATGGAACCATTTGAGGACCTATATGGAAAGCGGTGTCGAACTCCATATTTTGGGGATAAAGTATGTGAAAGGATGTTGATGAGACCATAATTAGTAGAGGAAATGGTAGAGAAAGTTCAATTGATACAGTGAGACATGAGGATAACACAGAGTGTGAAGAGGAGTTATGCAGATAACCAAAAGAAGGATCTTTCATTTGAGGTAGGTTATCATGTCATTCTCAAAGATTCTCCAGGGAAAAGTGTGATGTGTTTTGTTAAGAATTGGAAGATAAGTCCATGAATCATTTGACCCTATGAAATCTTGGTGAAAGTTGAGTTAGTTTACAACTGAGAGGCTTTACCTCCGATTTTATCCCAATTACAGAATGTTTTTCATGATTCATTATTACGAAAGTATATTCCGGATCCATATCATGTTTTGAGTCCATATATAGTTTAGTTGGAAGAGAATATTTCTTATAAGGAATAACCGGTCCAGATTCTTGAATGTGGAGAGGAAGTGTTGTGGAATAATGTTATTTTTCAGGTTATGGTTTTGTGGAAAACCATGTAGTTTAAGAGGCATCAAGAGATTCTTAAAATTCAATGAAATAGAATTACCCCCACTTATTTGATAAGTGAATAAAATTACGGTAATGAAATTTCAAAAATGGGGGAAGGATGTAACAATCTAAGTAATTATAGAATAATAAATTTTTATATCTATTAATATTTATAAAAATGATAATAATTTTACATTAAATTGGATGCTTTTCCGACAGCATACATGACACACAATAATGGGTTTCTCCAAAATCCTATGTTGCACACAACACTGAGTTATACTGAAAAATAATACATTATTAGTATTATTATTTTAAATAGTAGTTATCACCTAGATGTTATATTGGAAGGAATGAATAAATCTAACTATATTATTTCTAGACATGTTTGATAAATATTTTTACATTCATCAAAATAAATTTATACGATTAAAATGAGAGTAAATACAATTTTAAGTATAAAACACTCTAATATTTTTAAAAGGTAGTTTTACCTCCTTTTAAGGGTAAACCCTTTTTAATATATTTTGTTCACAATTTTATATGTTCTATTTTACAAGATAAATTTATTCATTAGAAGTGGGACATAAATATTTTTTTTTTGAATTTTGGTATTTTCTAAAAAATTCATTTTTTAATGAATAGTGAAAAATACTATATTTTAATTCCAAAATACCATTTAATATAATTTTTTTATATAGATATATTTTCAATTTAATTGGATTTAATGTTTAATTAGATTATGTTTTTATAATTTAATCTAACATTGGTCATTAAAGGTAATTTCACATTGAAATTTGATATAAACACAAGTCAATCTTTTGATGGTTTTTACTTTTAAAAAAGCAGTTTTCTCATTTTGACAATGGGAATTAATTTTAAATTAATTACTGTAACTTCTATGTTTTGAATTTGAAAAAATGGATTCCATATTTAGAACTAGAAAGCATAAATTTTGTAAATAGTTCACTTTTATTTTTTTACATTAGGAATAATAACATTAATAATTATTTTAATTTACCACGGTTAAAGAGAAAATCAGTTAAATAATGGTAAAAATAATATTATAATAATATAAAACTACCATGAAACTTTTCCTAACCCTATTTTATGATATATAACCAACAAAGAAAACCATTCAGATTAAAAGTTTTCCTTTGATAGCCACTTGGGTGTGATTGTGACATTTATACATTTTAATTTAACGTAATGGAAAATATGTTACTAACATATATCTTCTTATTAAAAAAAATATAATATAGGATTATATTAGTGATACATTCACCTAAAAATATTAATTATAATTTTAATATGATTTCCTGCATCATGGTATTTAATTTATAATTTTATCCATTAAATAATTAAATTTAATTGTGACACAATGACGATGCAGTGCTAGCGTTATTAATGAAGGAATCAAATAAATTATATTATAAATAGTAAAATAAATTTTATTTGACACAATTTATGTCATTTAAGAATTTTATAAGTGAATATTACATGTTATAATACTATTAAATGGGTTGGTTCGATATTATCAATCTGTTTGGATTTTATTTATATCCAATAAAGGGAATAGTGTAATATTGACATAATTGATATTCAATAAAAATAACAATTTAGTAAATTATTAAAAAATAATAATAATATTATAAAATGAAAATTATTCAAGGATAAGTTCTAAATTTCAATAAGTGTCCAATTAGGGGTAATTCACCACATATAAGTAAAATTAATAGCCTCTTAATAATTATAATTTTGTCACAACTTTTAAAATTAAAAGAGAATAATTATGGGTAAACCGAGAAGATAAGTTTTAAAATAAAATAAATACATATCCAAAAAATATTTTATGGGAAGATTTAAAACAATAAACATCATATATTCTACATATTTCAATTTGGTAACATTTTTATTAAAAAATTAATTTATATTAATTTAATATTTTGATAATTTACATGGGTGCCCCTCCGCTCTCCCATGAAAAGGTACCCTTTCTACTATAATAATTAAAATTCCAAATCCTTTTGGTTTGGACAGGATCTTCCCAAAACTCTTCCCAAAATCCCTTTACAAATTTTTGCGGCCTTATTTTAGGATTAACAACCTTCATAGATGTGTTAAGGTGTTCTTCAATGGTGATCAACCAATGAAGAGGTATCCTTTTTTATAAGTTTGTATTTTATTTTTTCTTTAACTTCCTTTAATTATTCTTCTAAAAAGATGAAATAATAACTCTAGTATCATCAATATACATAGATTATATTATGTTAATATCATCCCCTAAATTCATCTCTACTTCTGTCATATGGGAAAGGAATTAATCATTTGTGCATATGTGTGAATAATCACATTCAGAAACCATTTTCTTTTGTTTTCTATTACCATTTATAATGATTGGATATAATGATAGAATTAATATTAATATGTTACATTAATAAAAAAAAATTAATTTTAAAATAATAATATTTCAATTATCTTTTTACCTTATATGTACAAAAAAAATAATAACCTCGTTCTTGCGTAGGTTTGAACCGTCACCTCCACGAATCAATGTGAATAATTTTTGTTTAACAGACCACCAATATGATATATATATAAGTATATTTAAATTATTATAATTATGTTAATAATAATATTATCTTTCATTAAAGATAAATAATAATTACTTTATTTCTAAAATGGTTAATGAAAAATGAAAGCGTTACTCCTGCGTACGTATGATCAACCATCTCCATGAATATAATATTGTTCATTTTTCATAACCATAATAAATGGTTTTATTTAGAAAGTATTAATAATGTATAAAAGTGATGATTATTTCTTGAAAAATATTCTATATATGATTTAATTATGACCACGTGGACTAATGACTTCAAAACCATGTTAATTTTCAACTCAAGTACCAAATATCGACAAAAGGACAGATATGAACATAAATAATTATGTAATTGTTAAAAATGGTTCTAAGTGACATAACATGAATAATAAAATTGAAAAAAATATTCAAGAACGTATAAATTAATCTAATTCTATTATTTAGGAATACAATGATTTTAGGTGATGTGTCAGACTCACGGTAAGGGAATTCATCTCAATCTCCATTCATGAATGCATATTTTTATAATATACACCACATTATTTCATATTGTGTATCATAAAACCCTTTTAATTTTAATTTCATTGAATGGTTTTCAAAACGAATATTTTTTATATGAATCATTTTTCTAAACAAAAATGGAATTTTTTTTAACAAATGTGGAAACAATGACCTTTCTGCCACCATGACAATTATTTTGAATTTGGATTCCTCTTCAAGACATAATGTTTTTATATGAAAAGTAAATACAATATTCTATTTTTCAGTATTTTTTTAAAATGGTTTTTAGAATGGATTTATTATATCAATATCTTGAAATGATATCTTATGATTACAATATTGAACTTTTTTTTACATTATGCATATTTTATGTGTTCTGATTATGTTTTGGTACATGGTAATTGCTTATGTTTAAGGGTGGTTACATGATAAATCAAGGGAGGGTGATCCCATGATATCTATTAAATGCATTGGGTAATGGTACGATGTTAAACAATAAGGTTTCTCCTAATATATTTAGGGAATATACTATGATGAGTATGCCATATGTAACCATGAAGGATACACACTATGTAGTGGTGAATTATTTAATGTTGGTATGATATGGATGCTACAAGTTACCTTTTTGATTTATGATTTTTATATTTTTTTCAAGATATTTATGATTTCATGGGTTTATAAATATTTATAGATTGACATTTTCATTCCTTATTTTATATTCCTTAGAGAGTTTTTTGTGCTCATCCGAAGTTCTTAAAATGTCTTCTCAGGGTATATGGATGGGAAAGAGAAATGAAGAAGTAAATAATATTTTTATCAATAAAAATAAATCATGTTTACTTTTAAAATGATTATATTTTGGAATAAATGGATACTGTTTTTGTGGTATACACTTTTTATAAATTTAAGTTGTTATGTAATAATTATGGCCTAAGTATATAGAACTCTAAAACTGAAAATTTCCTTAATGTGAATTCTTGGATTAAATAAATATTATTTAATTTTTAAGGTTTGGGGCCTTATAATAATTATTTAACCATCAATAATTTTTAATCAATTAATAATCTACATTCCCTAAATAATTTAACACAAATAATAAAGATAAAAATTTATAAAAACCTAAATCCAAATTTATACCCCCATAGATAACTACCAATAGACTCCTAGCACTACAAACAACCAAATCACCAACATAAATTGCATAAAAAATAACCAATTTCACATTAAACCATTAAAATAAATAAAATAATATCCAAAAATAATTAAACTCTATGAATATAGTGATTAATGCAGTGAAGTAAATTATTGTCAATATTTTCTATATAATAGATATGAAAACCCTTTGAATATTTAAATCTATCATACATATTTTAAATAAAATAATAATTCACTAAAATTGATAGAATAATGCAAGGAAATTTTTTAATGAAGTGGTATGGAGGATGAATGAAAAAAAGTAACTTGATTTAGCTTATTAAAATATTTTTGGGAACTATGGATCAGAAAAGAAGGAGGAATGGAAAATGGTGAAAAGAGGAACTTTCTAGGTATTTTTTTACTTTAGAAAATAGATCATAGAGTGGGGATTATACAATAAGAATTTAAATGAATAAATACTCATTGTTTAAAAATAAAATCTATATTCCACATGGTACCCAGTGGGTCCCCACTGATAACCCGGTTGTAGACCAGAATGTATTTCCATTCTAGTCTAACCACTGGGTACCAAGTGACACTATATTAAATATATTATCTTCAAATATATCCAATAAATATCTTCTTCATTATATTAAACTATAAATTTGTACTCCTAGGTTCTTATAACCAATTCACAATCCTAAAGTAATCATTTCAATCTTCTTAAAACTAAAGAAAATTTAAAATCATATAGTTAAAATATAAATAATTAAATTGTAATATCTGACCCATTTAGGTATAGATATTTTTTATATAATTGATTTATCAGGTGAGTTTGTACCTTTCCAAGGTTTTAGAGAATTTGGTATCACATGGGGAATGAGTCTTAGCAGTTCGTGCAAGATCAATGACTAAATGAATATAAAAATGCTATTGCATATAGTATTTCAAATAGGTTTATTAGTGATTGATGTTTTGGGTGTATTATTACTAAAATTAGAGGCCTAGGAGTTTTTAGATGATTTTTTGACGTTTTTTTAAAGTAGAATCATATTTCATGAAATTTGGATAACTCTGATACATAATAGTCATTTATTAATATAAGAGTTAGGTTCTTAGTGTTTTAAAAAATGGATAGGACTAAAAACAAAAGAGTCACATTTTATATGTAAAATTAAAATTAAATTTTTTTTGATATATAAAATAAATATCTCAACACATAAAACTAACTTTTCCATACACAAGAGTAACATTTTATATATTTAAGATTATCTTTTTCATATATAAGATTCACTTCTTCATATGTAATTTAACTAGTGTTTTCAATGAAATAAATGATTAAATTTAATTAAAATTATTATAAAATGATTTAAAAATAAATGTTAATTAGGGGTATCAATATAAAATGGTATTTATGCCTTTTTTACCAGAACATAGGAAACACACAATAAATTATCTATCATTATTTTCTTATTCTGTACGTTAGATTCTTAAATAATATTTTTATTTTAATGTTGTTCTATATAGGGAGTACCCATAGATAATTCTAGGAGTATTCCTACTATTTTTTTATATTTCTTTTAATTTGTTAATCTCTCATTGGAAATCCATAATTTCTAGGACTTTTCAGATTTTGTTGAGAACACTAGTTAGAGTCTAATTAGGCTATGGTTTTTTATAGATGGAGTACTATATAATCTAGGACGGTAGTTCCTAACCATTTACATCATTATTCACATGTTATGTGTTGTGAAATAAATATATATAGTTAGTTATTTTTTTTGTGTAATCAGGAAAAAATGTTTATTTTTTGGTCATATTTATAAGATATCAACGGGTAGTACCATGTACAAAAATGTGTGTTTGGCCAATTATCACTTGATTGGGTGATTATTGGAGTTTTTAGGGAAAATGTGATGTGTTTATATGTTTTTAATTATTATGTTTAAAAGTTATAGTTTTATTTATGAATGAGATCCGAGTTTCTCCTGACAGTGTATGTGATGTTGATCACTAGGAATGGGTCTATGAGGTTTACTAGTGAGATGCAGATGGTGTTGACCATTTCCTAGGTATAAATAATGATTCATTGAGTTATTCCCATATTTAATAGGTGATTATACTCACCATGGGGATAAAACCAATGGGGTCATGTGCACATAAAAAAAGGTAAATGAGGAGGTTTGTTCCAACCATTATGGGTGGTGACTTATTTAAATTAATCTTTATAAGTATATATTGTGGACCATATGAAGGATATCCACAAAATAGTTAGTTATGGTTTTTATGTTGAGAACATTATATGGTAGTTGGTATACCTCTATTTATATTGATACTGATGAGTGGGGTTTGGTATGGATGGATGTAGACATTCCATGTTTTTATTGTGCTATTGATTTGATGCATGATGAAGCATAAAAAGACTATCTAATATATGATATGATTTATGGACATTCCACTATGACATCTTAGTTAACTTATGAATGTGATGTTTAGTGGAACATGAATGGTTGGATGGCCAATGAACTCCCTGATGACATACTGTGGATATATCATTCTTCCCTAACAGTAGACAAGGAATGTAAAGGCCCACTCATAGATAGTAGAGTGTGATTGGAGTAATATGTGTGACAGGTTTGGATGTTTTTTGTTATGATTTTTGTAATTGTTCTATGTATTAATATTAGTAATTTACACCATTGGTGGTAGACTAATGATTTTATATCCACACCCTTTATAGGTACATCAAGATACTTATTTACATTATATCTTATAGTAAAAGAGGAAAGGTTTAACATCAGCAACCTATAGAAGTTGCGAGTGAATATGATGTATGCACTAGATGATATAGTTTTATATATAGGTAAAGTGGATCCTTTATTTATAGATTATTATTATTTTGGTTATTTTCATATATGTAAATATGTGATTACATTATGGAAAATTAGTTGAGTCTTTTCTGAAAGACACAATGTAGTTGAGATTTATTTAGATAATCATAAGTATATTTCTTCCTACTATTTTTTATTATTAAAATGTATTTCATTTTGTTTATTGACAATAATATTTTCATTATCATAGGGAATCATCTCCCCACTATCATCACATATACCCTATTTTTTAGTTAGAATCTCTTGGCATATAGAGAGGCATGGCTAAGGTAAATTGAGTCTACGATCTAGTAACATTGGATTGATCCTTATAATATAATTAAAAATTGGTATTATATAAGGTTGAGGTAGAAGATATTGAGTGAATAATTTCCTATTATTTTGGCTATAACAAACTGGAGGTCTAGGAATGTAGACGGACTTGGGATGGAGGTTTGGGTGTGTACTTATCTATCACAAGAATGATATGAAGGCTATGTTACCAATGGATTCAAGAATTTTATTTTGGAATTTAGTGTTATAGTTGAGTTATAATGTTTGGATAAATTAGATGTATTTTATTTTTTTAGATTCAAAATCAAGTGTTTGAGAGGTATGAACTTCTATGAGTACATCATTATAGGAATTTAGAGATCATGTGGCATTCATGAATGGCTGGTGATTTTTATATAGGTTCATTAAATGAAAAGTGATTTTAATGTGTTAAAAATAAAATAATATATGTTTTCCTACATAGTCTCTTAATGTAATACTACTCAATTATTATTCAAAGGTTAGTGGTTTTGGAAATGAAAATATGTTTACATGTGAAACTTTTTCAATAATAACCAATATGATGTTTTCCCATATAACTTCCTGGTGGAATCAAACTTAGTTATCCCAGGTGTGTGATTCATGTTGTGAATAAATACATAACCCTATATGTGAATGATGTGATTTTGTTGGAACCAAGGGTATTCCCAGCTCAAAATAGATGGTATTTTTTGTTTTTTATTAATCGACATTAGGTTGATCAAGGATTTTTCAAGCCCAATGATCTTACGATATAGATGGATTCAGTGTTAAAGGTGGAAAAAATCCCCTATTCTTACCAATTTTATGGTCCAAAAAAATACAGATCAAAGGTTATTTTTAATGTATGTTGTGTTTTCGTAACAAAAAACTATCAATCCTCAATGGCATAGTTTTTTGAGTGTTCATATTTTCAAAAAAGATCATGTTTTGTGTATTTCTGAAATTCTAGATTACATTGGCGAATCAAGGAACCATATTTTCCGAGTGTGATAAAATTTCATAAAAATTTTGGATTTTCAAAAAATCCATGGAGTTAATTGAATGATGTTGAATTTCAAGAAAGGGTGACCGTCACAGTTAAATATGTGGATTCTTGTCATATAGTTTCAATAAAAATTTTGGAGGGATGGTTACTCTAATTTTTTAATTGTTTTATGAAAATCCAATTCTCATGAAAATTAGAAACATTATGAGAGAACAACTTTTTTAGAAAATAATAGTCAACAACTTATTTATTCTAAGTCATATCACTGAAAGATATTCATGAAATTTCAGTTCTTCATAAATTTTAGTAATTTCAAAAATATTTAGAGTATCCCAGAAGTTGTGAATTTTGGAAACATGGGTAGTTACATGAATGCTAAAATTGATTTTAAATAAATGGGGGTTTCACAAAAAATAGACTATTTTATGAAAGATAAACATGATATAATAATTTAACATGGTAAAATTTGGTGTAATTTATTGAAACATCATAATAGGATCTAAATGATGTAAAAAATAAACTTTATGTGCTCTGATTTAAAAATGAACTTCAATCAATAAACTAAGAACTATTTTAACCAAAGTTGTGAACAAGGGGGAGTTGATGAAAGAGATCTAAGGGAGGTAGTGTTCCATCACTAAAATTATAATAAAGGAAGTGTTCCTGACATAGAGTGTTCATAACTAATAAATTATAATCCACAAAATCTAGTGAATATTAGTGGATTTAGGCATTACTGACACACTATTAGTGTATTATCCATCAACTATTCCTCAGTTATGATCCATCTAAAACTGATGAATTTTGTTTCTATTTTAGTGTATGGGTTCCTGATAATTTCATATTTCTATTAGAATATTGATTAAGTTCCTAACAAAATGGGTATAAGATCCATTTTATTCAAAGAAAAATTTGATATATTAATTCACCCCTCCCCTCTCTAGGTGTTCCAGGGTATAGTAAGTGGTATAAGAGAAAATAAGTTGACGGTGTTAAATATTCATTATATATTATTTTTTATTAACAATTCCGTAAACATTAGGGGAGTTATCCTTTTTGATGGATGAAACTTCTTGATTTTGAAGAATATAATGAGATATCATCTCCAATCTCTTAGGATGGATGTTCTTTATGAAACAGTTCAATGGATTCAGGTTTGTGATGTGATAAGTCTCTCTATGACTAAAATAGATAGGGAAAATACATAATTAAAATGAAAATAATCAAAATTACCTTACTACAACACTATATGATCAAATCTATTTGAAGATGATGTGTTTTACTACAACTAAGGCCATGTGGAAGAAACAAGAAAATATATATGAAGTGATAAAAAAGTGAATGTTTCCAAAATACAGGGTTTTCAAAGTCGGTTCAATGATATGAAAATGCATGAATATGAATATAAAGATAGTTAATTTAATTTAATTGCTAAAGAAGTTGGAGAAATTTGAGGACTTGGTATATGAATTAAGGAAATTGAAATTATGAAGACAATCTAGCAATGTAATCCACTTCTATAACATCCAAAAGTGTAATCTATTAATAAAAGGGATATGTCTAAGCCTTATCTTGATGATCTACTAGATAGACTGGGGACTTATGAAATGGGAGTAAAACTATAAAGTTTAAAAACTTGAGTAAGTAAGGAAATTTCATTCAAATCCATGTAAAAAACTAACATTTCAAAAGGTAGTGATGATGAAGTTAATTTAGAATATGAAAACTTTTCTATTACATTCAGAAAAATGATGGGAGGTAAAGGGAGGATTAACGGAAATATTCCTTTTTATTGTTTTAGGCATGGTAATGTAGGCCACATTGCTTATTGATTTTTAATAAAATTTAATGATATAAAAAGTGAAGCCAAAACCATATAGAGGCCTCATAGTAGGTTCCCACAAAAGGGATAATTCATATTAGGAAACAAATTAAACATTAAGAGATTCATTTGAAAATATTAACATATTATTAAATATATTTTATAGGATATAAAACCAAAGTGTAAATATGATATTAATGATTCCATGATTGATATAGTTGAAAGGGTAGAACCTATGAAAGAGGAATAAAATCAGTTGGATGGTATTTTTGATCTCAAGGTGGAAGTTTAGGGTTATACTATTGAGATTGAAATTTAAATAAATAATAAAATAAATATTGAAGCTTTGTAGAAATATACATCAGAGTATGTGGATTAGCTTGAAGTAGATATTTCTCAACTCTAAGAAGAAGAAGAAGAACATTGGACAGCTCATGATATCTCAGAAGAGGTTGTGGAGTTAAACATAGGGAATGAAAATAAGGAAACATTTATCAATGATCTTACATATACATTGGAGGAAAATAATATGATTATTAAGGTCATTGAATAATAAGTCATCAACTTATGGATTAAATTAGTAACTAAAACAAAATTATTGGAAATGTCGAAGAAATTACAGATAGAAATTTTTTAGATGCATAGCTTATAAAAAAATTAAACATGGTTATGAAGGATTAGCGAATAAATTTAATGATGAAATATCTAAATTTATGTGCAGAAGTGGAATTGGATGTGATATAGAAACATCATATACTTTAAGTGAGGTGAGACAAAACAAAGTTAAACTGAAAGGCTAACATATCATAATGGAAACTATTGTCCTACAAGATATAGCTTCAAACAAAATAGATAAGAGTGTTGAAAATAATACTCAATTATAAAAATATCATATCTTACTAAATACATACACAAAATAAGAAAAAATTTAGAGAAATGTAAGTGATAAGATATTTCCTCTTATTAAATTTCAATTTTATGGTTTTCTACGAAATTTCATATCTTACTGTGAAGAGGCAAGGAACTATCTAAATAGGGAATCACCTAGTTCTCAATAAATTAGAATAAGAAAATAACAACCATAATATAGAATAAATGATTTATATGGATATTTTTCCACTATTCTAACTCTATCTATAAAGATACTCATTGTAGGTAATGGAATGGTGGAAACCTTAACTACAAAACATGAGGATAAGTTAATATTAGTCCAACAATATGAATTACCCATGAAAATATATATTTTCCTATAATTATTAATTTTATTATTATTCAAAAATTATTTATGAAAAGATATTTGATAGGAAATGTTATACCTCCACTCAACAAGGTATCTCATGGAAGGAAAATAAGAATATTTACAAAGCCACCCTTGAAGAGACTGCTCTCAAAGCTAAAAAGAACAGTAAAAAATGGATTATTGAAATTTTATACTCATACCAAATGAAAATAAATTTATATATGTTAATTAAATGATATGTAAAGGGATGATGGAATTGTGATGCTCGAAAAACATAGTTCTTTAAATATCAAAGGAAGTAAAAATATAGAATTATTAAATGATGAGATAAAGAAAATAGAAGTGATCTTTGTAGAAGTATTGCATCATAATATCTTATCTATGAGTAAAATCTATGAGTCAAGATATGTAGTTAAATTTATATAAAAAGGGTTCATCATAAAATTTTTGATAGGTAATTCTCTCACTTATGGATAGAGGAAAATTAGTCATTTATACCAGATAGATAGTACTGAAAAAAATTCAATTTATATAGTAAAAAAATATTTTTGTGATCTAATGATTATGGATGGAACATTTGGAGAGGTTTTATTCATTATTTTTCTACCTGATTATAGAATAATGTCATTTGTGGTGTATATTTAGTGTAAACGAGAAGTGATTGACTACATGAAAAGATCTCTATGAATTGTTGAGAATGAAAAATTCTACAAAATCAATATAATACGATATTAGAATGGAGTAGAATAAACACCCATTTAATTTAAAAATTACCTCAGAAAACATTGGATCAAGATTTTAGTGTCTTTGGTGAGAACACTTCAAAAAACAGGGTCATTGAACGAAAAATTTAATAGGTGAATAATGTGGATAAAACTATAATTATTGAGAGTTGTATTTTATTTCATTACTAGAAAGAGGATATTTAAGTTGTGGTGTAAACTCAAAATAAAATAGGTATAATTATATATTTGGAATGGAAACCTTATGAAACATTTCATGAAAATAATGACTCACTAAATTATTTTCACGTTTTGAGGAGTAACTTTTTCATCTAAATCAAAGGAGTTAATAAAGGAATGTATGGTGATGCTGAAGATATTTGAATATTCCTTGGATATTATATGAATATTAAAGTCTATAAATGATACAATAATCATCCTAGAAATATTATGACGATAAATAATTTTAATATCATTTAGGATAAAATCATGAATAAATCAAGAATCACCTATGTTGATAATATTGTAGATGAATAAGAAAGAGTAAAATGGATAGATTGAAATAAAAAAATTATGGAAGGATTTCCTGCAATACATGGTTCTCTAAATGATGATGATTGATAAGTATAATCATAAGAGGAAACTATTCCTGAAGAAATAATACTATAACCTCATCGGAGAAATAGAAGAGCATAAGTTGATTAATCCAACATCATTGGCAATTGAACTATAACTACATTGATAGGGGGAATGAGTAATGAAGAAAATTATAACTTCTTATCAATTATGGAATCAACCTCATTTTAAGAAGAAATGAAAGATGGAACCAGGGTTCATGAAATAAAATAATAATTGAATCATATTTACAAAAATTAGACATGGGATATTGTTGAGAGTCTAGAGAATCACAATGTTATTAGAACCAAGAGGATATTCAAAAATAAGTTCAATGAGAAAGGAAATGTGAACAAAAACAATGAACAATTGGTGTGTAAAATCTATGCACATAATGAAGCCATTTATGTTGAATAAATATTTTCTCTAGAATCTCAACTGATGTCAATTGGGTTCTTCTTAGCCATGGTGATTCATAGTGTACTAAATTTATCATATGGATTTCAAAATGACATTCTTAAATGGTATTTTTGAAGAATAATTTGACATTGAACAACTATTGGGATTTATTATTGTAAATGATGAAATAATTTGTTATAGATTGAAGAAGGATCCTTATGGAATAAATAAGGCACCATCAGAATGTTATTCTTGACTAGATGCTTATACGAAGAAGATACAATTTAATAGAGGAGGTTTTTAACATAATATATATATATATATATATATATAACAATTCAGGGAGATCAATTTATGATGCTTGTTTATGTGGATGACATAATATTTGATTAAATTAAGAATGTATTAGTGGAATAATTTTGTAATAATATGAAATCAAAATTTAAAATGTTCCTGATTGGTTAAATCACATACTTTTTGGGGTTTTAAGTGATTCTAAATAGGTAACACATCTTCATTTATCGGGAAAAGTATGAAAGAAATATTTTTTAAAAACATTCAACATGAAATACGTCAAACCAATTTCAACCATGAATTTGGTCAATAAAAACCACATAAAGCAAGAGAATGGAAAAAATTTGGATCTATACTTGTACAAAAATATCATTATAAGATTATTGAATTTTATTATAACATGTCTAGATATCTTCTCTGAAGTATGTTGATTTCATTACTTCTAAATTAATCCCAAGGTTGAAAATTTTTCAAGAGTTAAAAGAATCATGAGGTATATTCAATGTACTCTCAACATTTGATTATATTTTATAAGAGGAAGGAAAAATGAAATGTTGATATTTTAGGATGATTCCTATGTTATATATGTGGGGGATCAAAATTCCACAAGTGGGGTATCATTCTTCACGGTAAACAAATGACTGGAATATTTTAGAATGAAATAGGGAGTCAATTTTGTATATATGGACAAAGAAAATAATATCTCTATAAAAAAGTTTTCAACTCAGCTGTTATGGATGAATAAAATACATACAAATATTGGTAATGAGGTGAAACAGATAATGGTGATACTCTATGACAACTAGAGTGTGATCAATATAATGAAAACTCTAGTTTAACACTCTAATGCCAAACATATTGGGACCATATATCACTTCATCATTAAATTTTTTTAACAAGGTGTGATTAAAATAGATCATATTGGAACTAATGATCAAGTGGATTATATCCCAACTAAGACTTTGGTTACACTAATGTTTTAGAAACATCAGTTGAAACTCAATGTTCATCCACCTCCCCTTATATGAGGATGTTAGAATTTAACCCCTCTCCACATTTTTTTAATAGTTTTTATCTGTTTGTGGATGTGATGTAGGTCCCAATGGGAGATACGATATTGGGGGTGATTTTTTTGTGTACTAATGGAAAAATAATTTTTATATTTTTTTTATTTACAAAGTGGTTGATTAGTGAAATATAATGGAATGTTTGTAGGATATATCGATGGTCTATCAAGGCATGAAATTATCTCCCGACACTATTGTTTTCTACATAGGTATTTTCTCATATAGAATTAGAGTGACATGTGATTTATTTCACTTCTATCACATTTTTTATTCACGGTAAAAGATTATATAATTGATCAATAATTTTTAACAAACTAAAAGAGGGATATTGTTAGAACCAATGGTATTCATAGCTAGAAAAAGAATGTATTTTGTGATTTTTTTCAATCCAAAGTGGGTTCATAAAAAAAATTTATAAGTGGTGATCTTATGGTGCATGTGGCTTCAAGGATGAAAGTAGAATACTTCTCCAGTGTTTTCAATTTTTTTCATATAAAACATGAGAAAAGTAAATGTTTCAAAAAAGATACGTTTTCAGAATCAAAAAAATATGTTGAATCTAAATAGCACATATTAGGGAATGTTCAATGTTTTGTGAAATATCAGGTTCCAAAATACCACAAATGGTAGGATGAAATTGGAAGATAAATGATAAATGTTTTATATTCATGATTGAGTCTTGCAAAAACCATTGATTTTTGTGAAAACAATGGAGTTTGTGAAAGACGTATATTTTACATGAATTGGTGACCCACACATATAAATAGGTATCTACTAATTATATGATAGCATAAAAAGGTTTTTTAAGAGGGGTGATTACTCTAATTTAATGAAGTTATTAGAAAAATATAATCATTAGGTGAATCATAAACATTATTGAACAAAAATTTCTTGAAAATAATGGTTGAAAACAAATTGATTCTAACAAATTTTTGTGAAGAAGTTTAAAAAATGAGTGTTTTTGGAAAGTTAGGATTTTTGTGAATGTTTGGAGTTCTATAAATGTTGCGGGTTTCATAAAATTTGGTCCCCTTCCAAATGCTGATTATGCTTTGAATCAAAAATGGGGTTTTATAAAAAATGGGTGTTTAATGAATAATACCTACATGAGCATGCGTGAAATTGGTAAAAAAATCTAGGAATGAATTGAGGCATCATAAGGGGATGAAAATGATGAAAAAATCCCCTTTATTTTCTATGATATGGGTCAACCTTCAAGTCTATGAATTGAGAAAGACTTGACCCAAATGAGTAAGCAAGGTAAATTCAATAGATGTGATTTGAGGGAGGTAGTGTTCCACCCTTAAAATTCTTGTAAAGTTAGTGTTCATGAAACATAGTTACCATCTCTAATAAATTATAATTACAAAGAAATAGATTGAAGCTTAATGAATTTTGGTATAACCAATACACTATCAAGATAAAATCCATTGACTAGTCCTCAGGGGTGACCAAGTAAAACATATATGTTGTTTATTATTTCCACATATGGGTGTTTTATAATTGCACATTTCCATAAAAAATACTAACAAGTTCATACCAACATGGGTAAATGATCCTTGTTATTCAAAGAAAAAGTAGGCACCCTAATTCAATCCTCCCCACTCTGGGTGTTATAGGGTATAAAAAGTTGTAACCTAAACCCAAACATGGGTATGTGGGGACATTAGGTTAGATTAGGTGTGACATTGGTGTTATAGGGACATGTAAAGGTTATTTGGTGATGCTACTTGTAGAAAATTTCTGTATTTATGATATCTAGATTGTTAGATTTTCATTGAGACTAGTAATTGCATTTATAGCAAGATTCTACCAAAATGGACTCCACTGGTGATTTAGAAATGAAAATATATGAGAGAACTGAGGAATTCACCCAATGGGGACCTAATTTCATAGGTGATAATGGGTTATAGATAAAGGTTTTGAGATATGACTGTCATCCATTTCGGATAGAGGGGTTTGGGAAGTTGTTATATGAGAAGTTAGGATAATCATAATATGTTTCTTTCAAGATTATTAACCAGAGATAATGAGGATATACACCACCAATTATGTAATTGGAATGTTATTTCTATTCAAATAACCCTCCATTTATCTAGGGAGATGGATAACCCTATTAATTAGAGTATAGGTTTGAGTCATTACATATAATTTTTGATAAATCAAGACACCACTTAGATGGATTGTAAATCATGATATGAATATTATTTGAGGTTGAAGAAAATGTTTGCAGATGTACAATTGTTGGTAGGTAAACATGAAAAAATGGAATATATGGTAATTTAGGAATTTTTATTCAAGAACTTCTTCCATGAGCCATTGAGGGAAGACTGAGCCTACATGTTCATGAACATGGTGAATAGAAATAACTTTTTTTGTGGATTAATCTAGGTGTTTCATAGATTTTATAATTTTTCTTATAATTTTATAAGGTGAGTATTCCACCATGATGTTTATATTTGGTTATGGGTTATAAAATTACACCAAAATGTAGGGAAATTATTTTAGTTGACCTCTTTCGATAGTGAGGTGCTAATAGAAGAGTAAAACATAGTGTAGGAGAGGTTATTGATCCTGATAATGGTGAATGGTGATATAGGCAATGGTTCTCTATGTAGCCAAAAATTGGTATTTTATTATTCATATATTGGAAGTTGGAGAAGATTCTCTATGATTCCACTATTGGGTAGATCGTCGATAACATGTTTTGAGTACAGAAACCCAATATACGTTCATGCCAAATGTGATAAAAATAACTGGATGAACCATTAGGAAATAATCTATTTGGTTAATCTAGAATAATTTTATCTGGTAACAACATAGATAGTAGGATATTTTGTACTAGGTAAAACCCAACCATCTAAGTTGAGACCAAGAGAGGTATCATGAGACTATTTCTATATAATGAATGCACATGCAGGATGTGGCTGTCGAAAAGGTACCCATCAATGAAGCAAGTGAATCGTAGTGAGTGTTAATCCATAGGGAGAATAAGAAGGAATAAATTAATAATTAGGTTATTTTCATATGATTGAGCTAATATACTCAGAGTAGGATAGAGATCCATATCTATTTATAGGTTTTCTATAAGAGTAATGACTATTTTGTTTTATAATGGGTGATGGTGCATAATGTGAGTAAATTAAAAATGGATTAACTAAGTGTAAGTTAATATGTGGGAATTATATATGGTGTATGGAAATTGTGGAAAAAAATTTAATTATGAATGACTATGGGAATTATGTATGATGAATAATGGTAATGTGTGAGTGTTATAATATGTGTTTTTTGGGATGATGGATATGTATGACAACATATTCATATTTAGTTGATAAGTAGTAATGATGTTGAGTAGGTTATTTATTTTTTTGGGAGATACCACAAAAGGGATTGGTTATTTTGAATTGGGTATTTTGGGTGAATGTAAATATACAAACTCATTTAGCATAATCTCACTATTTTGGGATTCAAGTGAGTGAAATGGTCATGTTTAGGTAATATTTTGTTTGTGTATGGTTAAGATAGCTCATTAATGAGATATCATATAGTGGGGAGGTTTGAAGGTCCTAAGTAATTATTTATAGAGATTCATGTCGGATCTTGGATAGACCATGGGATTATAGACCTTATAGTGGTATTCCAAGCATTAGTATTTGTTAGGGAATGAGTCTCTTGATTTTTCCTAGGATAGAGGGTTAAATTGTAACAAAAATTAAACTATAGGTGGTATTTTAAATAAGTATGTGGGATATATTATTGGATATATTTTTACAAAAAGTAGTTTCAAGGGTATTTTTCAGATATTTTGTGTGTTTTTAAAAGATTTTTTCGATTTATTAAAATTTTACAAACTATGGTATATAAGGGTCAGTTTCTGATAATTAAGTATCATTTTCCTTATGTTTATGAAAAAATGTCTATCTAAAGAAATATATGATTCATTTGATATATGAAATATTAAAGTTATCTGTGTTTTGATGCATAAAAGTAAATGTTTGATACATATGGTTTACTTTTCCATATGTTAGTGTAAATTTTCACTGTGTAAGAGTAACAACTACATATATATGCGTAATTATTTCATATGAATGTGTCCCAATGTGTGTCAAAATTATCAATTGATGGAATTTTTACTAATTTTTATTAAATTTTTCGACAATGAAATATTAAGTGATATATTTGATATAAAAGTGAATTTATAGATTCATTTTTACCTTAACTGTTGAAACATTCTATAAATTCTCTCTTATTCTTATCATCTTCCCTAAGTGATATTCTAGTCTGATCATGTTTGATTATTATTCCTTCTGAATAAAGGAGAATCTATGGGTAAAATTAGAAGTATATTTATGTTTAAATTATATATTTCTTCCTATTTCTCCATTTGTTAATGGAAATCTATAATTTTATAGGATATTGATATTTTGATGAGTCTACAAGTTGATGATAAGTCGGTCTATGGCCTTTGATGGGTGGAGTCCTTCATACTCATGGTAGATAAAGTTTAAATATTTTTCTTATTATATGTGATTTATGAAATGTGTAATAAATATATGTGGGTAAGTTTCTGTTTGTGAAATGGGGAACAAAACCACATGGGGTTTCTGTGGTTCATAAAAGATTCTAAACGGTAGTCCTAGGTAGAAAATGGTGTGTTTGGACTAATATGAACTCGATGAGTGATTCTTGATTTTTTAAAGCATGATTTCATGTATTCTAAATATTTTATTTATGAAATGAAATTGTTGATGTGGTTACTTGGGAATATTACTAGTGGAACCCATGGGATAGTGAAATATGCTAATCATTAAGAATGGAATGATGAGGTTCCATTGGGAAATATGGATGGCATCAACCATTTCGACTAGTGGCATCATGCGTTTGTTGATTTGTGGTTGTCGGATATCCATTATGACTCTTACAATGAGGGTTATGTCCGTTGGGTTTATGTGAACATAAGACAAGTCTCATGAGGTAATTTAGTCTGCTCATTTTATTTGTTGATGTCAATAGATTTTGAGACGTAAGGGTATAGTATTTACTATCAATATGGGTGGGATTCCCACCAAATAGTTCATAATTGGTTATCATTGATAGCTCAAGATGTGATAAGAGTTTTCTTTATTTATACTAAGGATAATAAGATGGGTTTTATATGGGAAATGGTTGTCAAGCCTTGGGATTATTGGGATATTGAGTTTGTGGGAGATGAAGGATGAAAACATCATGGGACATGTGATAAGACATATGGATGTAATGTTGCGGTATCTTATTAGACATAGGAATGTGATGCCCAATGGAATGGTAATGAATAAAAGGTTATGGGAACATCTTGTATGACATATTTTGTTTGTATTATTTCACTCCAGTACTAGGAAAATAATATGAAGGATCAATTGGTTATACTTTGGATTGAATATAGTAATTTGTGTGATATGATTAATTATGTTTTATTATAATTATAAAATCCCATCTCATATGAATCTAAATGGTGACATAATCCAGTCAGTCACATGGCCTTAATCATGCCTCCTCATATGATAGAGGCTACCGACTACCAATGTGGGGTCTCAAAGAGGTACATTGGGGGGACTATACCCACTAGATCACTAATAAATAAGAGATGATATAGACAAATAATAAATAATAAATGAAAAAATTTCCTTTAATGAATATACTATAATGAACAAGTGATAGGAATATAACAAGAAGATATGGAATCATATATACAATGGAATACAAAAACAAATAAATAAAAACAATTTCCAAGGATAACTCCGTGAGAACCCTGATAAAAAAACTATCATATTCTCCAAATCTCTAAGTTTACGAGTGACAACCCCTAACATAATTCATGATCCTGAACCTATTACCATGAGGTTTGTTTGGGGTACTAACAAATGGCCCAAAAAAGGTGTGAGATGTACTCAGTAATCCACCAAAAAAACTGATAATGAAATTCAACCCATGAATAAAAGATAATGTATTTTTTAGGTATAGTAAGTGAATTAATTTAATAAAATATATAAATATAGTCAAGAAAGGATCTGGTTCCTCAATGGAAACATGGCCGACCATACATGCTTCATCCTAAGTTGAAATACAAATGATGAACTTTCACTAGGTATATATATATATAAGAATATATATATTTATTGATATGTATATATATATAATCATTATATACTTTGTAAAAAAATATAAATATATATATAGGTATATAGAACTAGTTAGGACTCGAGGAAAAACATATGTTTCCATGATTAATGATAAGTGTTGTATATAAAATAAGGGTTTCTGTGCCCATGTGTAATAATTTTTAAGGTATTCCATGCCTGAGTATCATGAATTATTATGGATTACATGGCCATTTTTAATAGGGGAATCCATTCCCCTAATAAAAAGGGTCATCATGATCATTAATAATAAGGGGAATTATAACCATAAATAGTAAGTGATGTATTTTATATTATAATAAGGGATAAGTATCCCTTAATAATAACAAATAACTTAATCATAATAATAAGGGATTTCTTTCCAATTATAATAAGGGACACCATTCTATTTTACAATTCAAGATAATAAATTTTTATCATTTTCTTCATATGTTCTATGAAAGGGATAGTGATATAGTTGTACATGTCACTCTTTATTTAATCAAATTTACACCATTAAATTCATTCTTAAAAAATAAAGGAAATGTACATTAATGTGACATATATAATTTATAGTACTTCCATTTAATTGTCAATTTTATTTGATATGAATGTTCACCCCAGAGGTTGTTTTATTCGAAAATAGATCCATGATCATCATACTATTCATTTATTTCATTTTAATAATTTTCTCCATGATGCGTAGTCAACACACTGAAAAAGGTGATTAAAAAAATGATAGGGAAGTATATTCTTGATCATTAGACAACAAAAATTAAGTGGTGGTTTAGTCAAATAAGAAATTATTGATTCTAATGAAAAATTATTCAAACTAAACTCAAGTGGAGGTTTAGGTGGAGGTTTTTAAACCCAACCATGTAAAAGGGAGTGATAGAATGTATAAACTAGGTCTTGTGACTGAATTTGAGTAATTTAAAAAGTATGAGGAATGAACAGAAAGGTTAGACCTGTGGTACAACAAAAATTAATTAGTAACAACTAAAATTCTCAAGTAAATCATATATACCACCTATATCATGCTTAAAATGATACACTTATCCAATATCGTAATTCGATTCAAAATAGAATGAGATTAATCAGAATTTTACAGAAACACCTTGAAAATATGGTAAATTATATTACATGATGTTAGTGGAGATTACGAGAAGAGAAACTAAAATAAGTTGAATGATGAGTCATAGTATTATTGATACTCTTGAAATGAACCAGATGATGTTTAATTCAGAGCACTAATAAGGGATATTATCTAAAGGGAGAGGAGAATATTGTTGGTGCACATGGGGGGACCTCCTTGTCAAACGAGGGAGGAAAAAGGAGGAACCCTTAAAAGGTTACAATAAAAAATAATCATTTTTCCTATTTATGGAGGAACATGGTTAGGCCTCACAGTATGTCTAACCATGTTCATACTGTGTATCTCTCACTACCCAACAGACATACCCCACACAGTTCGACTACATGGTTTGAGATAACCATGTTCTAACCATGAGGTTCTACATGTTTTGTGGAACAAACAATGATAGATGGGTACACTATTTAGAAAATTGAGTCCATACCATGTTCCCAACTCTATAATTTATTGCAGACATTCAACACGATCATCAACCCCACCTCTTAAAGTTTATAAAAACATGCGACATCCCTTATATGGGATACATAGTTTATCCTAAGGGGCCAGACAATATAAAAACCCATGAATCCAATTTGTTTCTCCCAGAAATTGAGAATTTGGATCCCGATGATCTTGAAATCACCCAAACATCTAAAAAACCTCAAAGTCATAAAAATATATAAAACAATAACACTTTTAAGTGCCCCAAAAATTGGATATAAATTGCAATTCATAGTTTAATAGTTGAACCATCCACTAAATGAAAGGTTGTAATTCCTTTATAACATTTTTCTGGTCCGAAAACCTTAGATATTATAGTCTCCCCACCGTAAAAAATATCATCCATTGAGAAGTATTAGGGAAGGAAAAAACCATAACCCAAACATCTCAGGTCAATAATTTCCATTAAAATGGACCCATTAAATGAAATAATGACCAACATTACTAAAAAATAGACCTGAATAAAAAGGTAAATTATCTATCAAAACTTCATCCAAGAATTGTATCCAAACTAAAACATCATTATGAGCATTCCAATACCCTTATAACCCATGGCATGATCACGTAGTCATCAATTTCTTCATTCATACTATAGTGATACCCATTATAGGTTATAGATTGAAAAAATGAAATTCCAAGTGATGGTACTTCAACTAAAATAATTGTCTATTAAAACAAAATCTTGGAATTGTAATGAATATTTTCATGATCATAAAATTGTAACATATGATCACATATGAGGACACCAGCATAGTCACTTAATTAGGGAAATACAGTCAAATCCCAATTGAATTTAATTTAAAAAGTTGAGCTAGATTTTCCTTGATAATACCAGACGACAACATTAAGCTACACTCATATCATCATGGTACCATGAGTGACAAGGTTTTACACCAAACACATAAAACTAATTTAGTGAATTCAAATTTATCTAACTCTATTAAACTATTTTGAATATGTTCAACTCCTTTGTTCTATGCCTCACCAAAATTAGACCTTGAATATATATCCCAAGGATTACCAAGACTGTTCTAAAAACACTCATCAAGGCCCATATGTAACTTCCAGTGATGTATCATAGCCAAAACATCTCCCAAACAAAACATAATTTTTCTATAGATCACCACTATTACTATCCTGATCCATAATCCCTAGATCATTATAAGGTAGTCCAATCTTAATGAAAGGATATGGGTTTCACCCAAATTCACCATTTAGGTGTCACTTATAATTTATCTAAGACTCCAAGAAGATATTTTTATACATATTAAATGGAACATGAGTTCCAAAATAACTATACAAAGAATGAAATAAAGATTCTAGGACCCCAATCCCATGAGGTCCTCCCACTAGTAACCGTTGTCCTTCTCCCCACCTTCGGAGTATACTTATAATCTATCCAATTAATAATTTCCAAAACTAGAACAATCCATGATTAAATAAAATTATTTTCTTGGATTAGAACTTTAATATCATGAGAGATAACATAAACATCATTTATTACAATTTTGTACCCTAAGATCAGTCTTTAGGATGTTCATTGATTTCAAGATTACAACAAGGGTCACCTCCCTTAAAGGGCCACTAGAATATTATGCAACACAAGTCTTACATTAAGGCTATAATTATGTAAACATCCCCTGGAGTCATTAAATCCCAAGAAGAAAAGGTAGGAAAGTATCTTGGTTTATTGATGATGCTCTCATAGTATAGTAATGGAGATTTCAAGATAGAGTACATGATTTCCTCTAACAAGGAGCACACTGATATCTTATCAACAGTAATTTACTTCTACCTTTGATCCATGATCAAAAAAAAATATGAAATAAATTCATTCATTTATTACCTGACACCGTGTCTCCCAACTATGCGTATCTGGTCCATCTATGGGTCAATCATCTCCAACCACCTAGAAATTATGTAAATAGTCCTCAAACAGATCATCAATTAATTTTATCCAATGTCCTGGGACACTATTCCCATAAGAGTCCCCTCATTAAATTGACTGATCCTTTGATCTCTCTTGACCACATACCAATTCTCAACTTGAAACAATCACCACAAACAAATACTTGAAAGTAGACTTGTTAAACGTAGTGGTTGAACATCTTATACCAGCCATTTAAAGTCTTGAATGATTCCTCAAAGGGCCATCTATTAACTAAGTCAATATAAATGTGCCATATGGAAAAATGGTATTTATTACCCTAGGAGTTCCCATGGAACTCCTTTTCAAAATATTCACTTCACATGTGATGTGCCTTATCAATCAACCATCAACCTCATGGATTTATCTAAGAAAATATTGATTTAAGCACGTAGATACTGATCATCTATGATAGAAACCCAAACAGTCCTACCATCTAGGGATTTCATGAAAAAATAAATTGAATCATGAGGTTCACCTCCAAAAATTAATGGGTATCTGATTGGAACTGATAGAATAAAACACACTAATGGGTTAAATTTATTTCATAAAACCCTAGAACACTAATACATACACCTAATAAACACTATAATATAAAACACCAATATGTACCTAATCCTACAATGAATTATTAAATTTTAGACAAATAAAAATCCCATGATAAAATACAAATGAAACTCTAAGGATGTGACTCCACTAAATAACTCAAGTTCTATGCTAGTACTATATAGATCGGTCGCCAAAACGCCATATAAAACTGAAAAATATTAAATATATATCATGTTGAGAATAAAATGTATACTTTATAGGATTATACCCAAGAAATATAGTTAAAATTTATAAGGGGTATACTAATTCATTAGCTAAAATCAATAGAGTCAATATGAACCTATCAAGTCAATTACCACCCTGTTTTACCATAGCCCACTCATCAAATTTTTCATCAAATTATAGTATTATATTATCAAAGAATATAAAAATCAGGTAACCAAAAAACTACTCCTCCACTATTTTTCACTCTAATTACCAAAAATTTGAACATCTTATTCCCTATATCCCTTCCACAACCATGTGACAACACAACATATCTCATAAAAAATAAAGAAGGGCACCAAGAAAATGAAAAACTTAATACTTGTCACCTCATCTTACCAAGCATGATCCCTAAAAGTTAATTTCATCTCATATAATACCATATAAGGAATTCTAATGATCCTTTCCCATATCACCATCTCAATTACCCGAAAGTTCTATATGTTCACCTATTGTATCATCAAAACCAATACCTTTTATGGTCTATGAGTACATCACATACCATATCAGGAATACCCCATAAGGTCTTCTAGAACTCCAAACCTTAGTGGAAAAAATATTTTTCATCACATTTATCATTTCAGATATTATAATCCAATAAGTTAAAATATTTTTGATTCTGGTTAAATTTTAGTTGACATAAAATCTCATACAAGTAGAATTTATACTTTAGTTATTAAATATGTGGTGTAGAAAACCATATTTTGTACATATTTTATTTCATAACTGACATAGAAATCTTATTTTTTAGATCATTTATTCAATAAAAAACTTCTAATGTCTTTTTCAAAAATAGTAACCCATCAATATTATATTATGTTTTGAATCACGCATTTGATTTCACCCATAGTTGACCCTAATTTTATTATAGAATCTTCTTTGACGATACATATCTATAATTTTTCATCGACATATTCCTTCTTTTCAAAAACCAAACTCTTCATTCTCATCATCATTATATTTATCACTTCCACCTTCTCGTCTTTTTTCATCCTCTTCAACAACTTATCTTTAAAATTTCTTCTTTGTTTATATTCATACTTTTGATTTTTTTTTCATGCATCATTGGTTTATTTAGTTTGGTGAATATCTATTTTGACATTTTTAATTAAATTAGTATTTATTTTGAATTTTTATTATAAATCATGTAAATTTACTGATTAATGGGTGTTTATGTTATGCTCAATGGGTGTCTGAATCAATAAAATATATTTATTGTGAGGTTTTATTGTTGGGGTGTGGAATTAATGGTTTGGGTTCAATTATTTATTTCATTCTAAAAAATATCTTCCAATTTCATCATTAATTAATAAATTTGGAGTAATTATATATGATTTTGAAATGAAATTATGTTATTTTTTTTAGTTTAATATATTTAGGGATGGATGGATTAATTCACATCAGTGTGTTATTTAGATTGATTAATATCAGAATGTTCTAATTATATTTGAATAGTAATGTGGTTATTATCACATATAATACTCATTTTTTTATATTTTATTAAATTAAGGTCATTTATTAACCTCTTTATCTATTAAAATCAAGGAAAATTATGAGTTTATTTAAAATGTTGATTTTGGTATAATTGATACTGAGGGGAAATTTGGGTTTTTTATACCAATTTTATTTGGAATTAAAAAAACATGTTTTTATTTAAGTGAATTGAATTTAGATTTAATTTTGAAAAACAATTCTTTAAAAAAGAAAAAATCAGTTTCATCGTTGAATATTGAATTCCAATTTTTATTGTTGAATTGTTGTGTATATTTTGATATAAAAACAAGGCTATCATATAGGAATTCATATTTTTTTATGTAATATTATTACATAAAAAGTTTATAATTTCATTAAATAATATATATTAATGAATATAAAATTATTTAATTGAGGTATATTTATTTAAACTTTAATTTCAGATAAAATTAAGTAAGTGTGGGAAATATTTTTTTACTATACACGATTAATAATAATAATGAATATTATAGAACCATTTCACATAGTGAATGGGACTATAACTATCCTATATAGTATTTAGTTATATTTTATTTTATAGATATATTTTTTTCATAAAATATTATATTTCTATTCTAAGAAATTTTTTTATATTCCCATTGCATATGTTAAAACTATAAGAAAATTATTCACATTCCAAAGTCCTTTGGCCATTTATAATATATTATTTACCTTTTCTCTGGTTTATAAACATAAATATGAAATTCAATTAAAATATATATTAACTTATAATTTATACTTGAAATTTTTAATAGATGATAATTAATCTTCATTTGATTAATTCAAGGTAAACTAGTGATGGATATGTAGACAAAGTTGATGTTTTGGATAATTTTCCAAGAAACTTATTCGACACAATAATCTATTTTATCTATCGATGTTTGAAATGTTTAAATATGAAAAGATATAATGAAAAAATATCATTTATTTAATTATAGTGTAAATCTGAGTTGCGGTCCTTTGATTGGGATTGGTAAAATTGGTTACAAATAATAATCTATTAATGATAAATATTTTTATGATGATAATTTTATCAAAATAATGAAATGATTCTTTATATTAGAGTATTGGAAATTGAGAAGAAACTGATGATTGAGTTTTTATATGTGTATTCTGAAGAAAAACAATTATTTAGGTTATATAAAATTTACTATTTTATTAATTCTTATGTGGGTGAAATACATGAAGGAAACAAATTTATGTAGTGACAAGATTTTTATAGAGTTTCTAAAGAAATTAAAATATAAATTCCTAAAGAGAACATCATACCAAATTCACATTATAATACAATGAAAATATTATGGATAATGTGATTGTTGTAAAAGATGATACACCCCTACCTAAATGAATAAGTGGTATATGTGATCAAATATGATATCTTTTCATAGTTTCATAAATTTTTGACATCAATATATAAGTTGAAAAAACCACATTATGACATTGAAATTACCATGAATCCTAATAGGGTACTATTGTATCTTCTTATAGTTCATAATTGAATGTGTTTATTTGAAAATTCAAATTTTTCAGAATTATTAATATGGAATACTGATGAGAAAATACGTGGTAGATTATTACATCATCCTTCTGACAATCCATAGTCGAATGAAATTGATCAAAATTTTATTACTTTTATCAATGAAATTTTAAATATCATTTTTGTATTGTGTATAGATGGAACGAATCCTTATCAGATCCTTAGTAAAAAATAATGTTCATGACCAATTTTTCTAGTAATTTATAACACATTCATTAATTTATTATGAAGGAAAAATAAATCATGTGTAGTTTAATGTTTTTAGAAAAAATCATCATGGAAATGATTTGGATGTTTTGTTTTCCTTGTTAATTTTTTATTTGAAATATTTATGGGATAAAGGTATCAGAGAATATGATTCTTATAGAATAGAAAATTTTCAATTGAATGCAGTGACTATGTTCACTATAAATGACTTCCCAAAATAAATATTTTTTTGGGTTATAGTGTTAACCAGTATAAATCTTGTGAATTTTAAGAAAAACAAAAATCATATCATCAAATACATAATGGGAGAAAATTGTATCAATGGATCATCAAATGTTTTTCTATATATCAATCTTATTGAAAATTTAAAAATGGAATGAACACCTCATAAGAATTTTATATTTCTCCAAATACTTTATAACTGATAAATATTTTAATAGAGTGGATACCATTGATTTCACTTTAAGAAGGATAAAAAAATCTATTATTGATAGAAATATTTGGAAGAAACAATCAGTATTTTTAAAGCTTCCATATTCGATATATCATCAGGTTAAACATAAAATTGATATAATTCATATCGAGAAGAATATATATTTTAGTTTTATTGGAAGAGTTTTATATATTAATGGAAACACTAAAGTAGGGTTGAATTAAATATTTGACTAACTATTTATGGGAATACATTTAGTTCCATATCCAACTCCAAATGGTTGATGAACAAATCTACCTCAATCATTCCATATATTAATAAATAGAGGGAAAATTAGTCATTTTAAGTGCATCCATGTTATCCACATGTTTTACGGTTATTCTTAAATTGTAAAACGTTTTTGTTTCATTAACTACTTTGAAGTTAATAGGAATTAAATATCATGATTTTTATTTCATAATGAAATAACTCCTACCAGTTTCATTACAAGTAATACTACCTATAAATGTTATAATAATTATCATAAAAGTTTGTTAATTTTTCAATTCAATTTTTATCAAAGGTATTTATCATAACTCATTGAAAACTTTGGAGAATGATGTAGTTTAAATACTTTTTAAACAATAAATATTGTTTACACGTTATTTTTTGATATCCTTTTTCATTTACGGGTTCATTATTTTATTAAATAAATCTTTTTAGACTTATATATCAGAATTTTATGAATACTTTTGAAAGTTGTATAATGGTACTAAAGGGATATTTTAATATTCCATATTGACTGGAAACCATTATTATTGAGAATTATATTTCTAAGGAGGTTACAATGTTTTTAAAAACTACATGTCTATAGTAAAAAAAATTGTTTTACCTAAATGTCACTATGAATGAGTCAATTTTGAGGGGAAGTGGATATGTGGATTGAATACAAAATATTTGATAAGTGATTAAATAAATTAGTCACATTTAAACCACTTGAATAAAATATACGATAGTAAAAAATATATAAAATTTCATATTAATGTATTAAAAAAATGTTATGTAAAGTAGAAAGATATATAGAAACTAAATGATCACAAAAATATTGTTTACTTGATTAGAGAAGATTGATAAATTTAAATCAGATGCATCTGAAACATTAAGATTGTCTATGGGAAGCCCGAGTATAAATTTGATAACATGGTTTTGGTATGAAATTAATGGATATATATTTTATTCAAATGATAAGGACACCATAATGGTAGTATATATTATTAGTTCATTTTTTCACAAATTCATTGAAATTTAAAATTGAAAAGGATAAAGACCCAATATCCATGTGATGTTAATATTATATAGTTATTAAATAAATATGTTAGATTTATTACCATAAATTTGGCATTATGGAATTTAACTATAAATGGGTTATTAATAAAAATTGTTTCATACATGATGAATTTAGTATAACACTCAATAATTTGAATATATTTCAACACAAAATTGATTTTTTTAACAAAGAAATACATGTGAAAAAAATTATATATGTTCCAGATAAATCAAATATGTAGTTGTCTATCATTATTCAAGGAAATGATTGTATTTTGATAAAGAAAAACATGATGATGATGATTTATGTGAGATCCCCATTTACATGGATACATTATAAGAGAATATCTTTTACCACATTATACACATGGTTTATTCCATATAGATTGATTGTACGGATGGAATAAGGGAAACCAATAATTTTATATTTTTATATTATTATAGGTAATATATATATATATATATATATATATATATTAGATCTCATTAAAAGTTTTTTATATTAGAATTAAGTTTTTTACTTAAAACCCATTTTTATCAAATTATATTATTTTTATAATATTTTTATCTTTTCTAATTATTGAATTTTATATGTAACTCTTGCATTTATTTAACTATTAAGTTATACATTATTTGCTATCTATATCATTTTATTTTTCATTAATATTTTCAATATTATATCAATGTTGTGAACTACTAATGAATATAAAAATGTATATTTTTAGTATTCTTCAAAACATTTTTGTTAACCACTCAAAAGAATATGATAAATAGTGGATTTATCTATTTATTTATTTTTATTTAATTTTAAATTTTAAATTTAATTTTTTATATAAAAATTTTAATGTAATAATATTTTGTTTAATTTTTTCCCTCTGTTTATATCATCTCATCTGTCATTACAATTTTCAATATTTTACTTACCTACATTAATAAATATGAACAAAATTTTGTTTAGTTAAGTTCAAATTGTGTTGGATCCTTTTTTCCCTTTTCATTTTTATTTCATATATTCAAATAAAAAATATAAATATATATTCAAATTATTTGTTAATTTATTTATAGAATAATACTATATCAAATAGTGTATTTACCTCAAGCAATTTTGGATAATTGTACACTCTCTTCTTTAGAGGAGCCTCCTCCCATTTCTACGCACGAGCCTTCAATTTCTACTAGGGTTAAGAAGGAATCTAGGGGTTGTTTAGGTTTTATCAAATATTTATCAAAATTATTTTTTACCTGTTGCATAGAATAGAGTTTATGTGTTGCATTTATTGATAATGATACTTCTAGGGGTCTAAATTATAATCAAATTAATACTATTGTCTTAATGAAATATTGGGAAAATTTTACCATTGATATTTGATAATGGAAAAGTGTCGCTAATGATAAAATATCTCAAAAATGAGATATAATTTTAGATGTCTCAAATTTTATATTTTTTATATATCATAAACTATTTTTACTAATATAGGGGTTTCCACAATTGTTTTGGTAGCATACGATATACTTGATAGAAGATAAGTTCATAAGAAATTTTTATATTTGAATGATATGAGATGGAGGGATTTTAAATCAATATTCACATCAAATTTAATTTTTAGGGAGAGTTAAAATAATAATATATCTGACATATATCCTCTTAATGAAAAGATACATAGAAGCATTATCTTAAAAGTAGATGACAATAATCATTTTTTGGTAAGTGCAATGTCATCTTTTAGATGTTATTTTTATGTATAATCATATTATTGATTTTTTATCCTTAATTGATAGAAATTTAAGAGATCTCATCCGAATATCAAATATTAAAATATTTACCCTTATAAATTATCTCATGCATGGTATATTTTATTAGACGAATAAATAATGGGAGAATAATTTAAAAAAATGAGTTCAGAGTCCATAGGATCCACAGTGTTTGACCCTCCTTTCCTCCAATAAGAAATGAAAAATAGAAGATGGTATGAATGAAGAAAAATGGAAGATACCTTTAAAAGAGTCAAGCGATATAGCAGAGATGATAATAATGAGTTATTTTCATTATTTATATTATTTATGTCATTTAAACACTATATATTTTTCTTCACAAATGAAGGTTTTAGATATTATATATATTAATCCCATGAGGTGTATAACGCACATGAGAATTTTGTACCTGAGGGTAAAAAGGATATTTTATCTACAACATTGGTAAATCTGAAAATATCGTATCTCGTATGAGGATATGAGTTGGGTGTATCCATTAAAAAAGTATTAGCTTGATCTTGATGTTTTTCAAATGATGAGGAATATAAATTTGAAATATAATCTTTTGAATCAAAAGTTCAAGACATTGGTGAGAAAATGTAAGAGGGGATTAGGGATTCAATATAATTAATGTTTTCAGACATTAAATCATAGTAACATGTTGTAGATATCATTAATACACTATTTTATGAATATCACACTACTCAACCTGTACCAGTTTATCAAACTCAATGACATACTCCTCTATATATTCTTATCGATTGTGAGTTATATTTTTTTGAACCTAGATATTACATTATTTTCAATGTGATTATATATTATATTGGGGATACCATTCATCATCAAAAGATAAATATGGATCTATTTAGGGTTACAATCTAGGATATTATAGATAGATCAACATTAATTAACTTTCCAATAGATGTTCTGAATATAGTTGGATAATGAAACAATGATTTTTTTTTGTTTTTCCATCAATACTTCTCTACAAATTTTCAAATGATGTATATACAAATTCTACAAATTATTTCTCATTTTTTTTAATTTTTTATTAATATTTTAATATTTATTCACTTAAATATATTTTTTATTGGAATAATTTAATGTAAAGACAAACTGGTAAACACCCACATTTATAAGAAGTTATGACTTTAGATACCAGTTATTCAAGATATTATAAAATATCAAAAAATTTACATTATAAATGGGATTTTATACGATTCCAATGGATTATAATATTTTTGGAAGTGAAATAGAAATGATTATTTAAGGTAGAGATATCAAGGATCTTGTAACTAGATATTTATTGGGAATCAATGTCTTTAATGTCTTTTCCATGATGTTGATTATTATATTTCTTTCAATTATTTAAATTTAATTAATCTTAATAATTATGTTTTTTTATATTAGGTATTTTATACATATTTTATTCAGTTTAATATGAATATTATATGGATTTTTTGAACCACATTTCATTTTACGAATAATAAAGGAAATTAAAGATACAAAATAAACATTATATATTGATAAAATATTTTAAAATAATAAAATTTAGTGTTCGGTGTATCCTTATATTGAAGGGTATGAAACATATATTTCATAAAGTCTTATTTCCTATAACTAAATAAAACTTCACATTATATTATTTTTTACATTGGTGGCCATTCTATATTGTGTGTCTTTTATCAAAAGGAGAAGAAAATTATATACCTATTTTCTATACATGGTGATGTGAGAAAAAACATTATAGAAGTATTGGAAATGTATGTTTGATTATTTTAATACATTTAAATTATGATGACTTAATTTTATTTCATACATATTATTTTATTATTGTGGATGGAATTACTAAAGTGACAGAACATGAAACTAAAAATAAAATATAAAATATATTGGGGTAGTGGTGAATTCCCATTTATAATTACTATATTTTAGATATAAGTATATAAAAGTTTATATTAAAAAGAAAACTTATTTGGAAACATAATTATTATCATCAACTAGGAGCAAAGAAATGTGTATATTATGTTTTAAATTTTAAATTATAAATAATTTTAATCATGATAGTTACAAAATTAAACAATTTTATATTTTATCATAGAATTTCCTTTAATTTATCTTATATTATATTTATAATATATGATTAATGATTTAATTTTATATTATATCATTTTTATGGCCCTAGAAAATATTATAAAAAAGATATAAATCACATACAATGATAACTGATGGGTAATTTCCTAGGATTAGTTTGGTTTTAGTTTACTTATAATTTATATTTTAATGTTTAAATTTCAAATTTTAATGTAGAAATAATTTGAATAAGTTTTAATGTATATTTTTCTATGAAAAAATATATGTGCTACTATTTTTTTATTCTATTTGCATTGTTGTTTGGTATTTTTTTACCGTAGAGATATTATATATGAAAATAATATGTATATATATATAAAACATTTTTCATGTTAGATGTTATATCATTGAAATTGAAGATTGAAAATTTTTATTTTCCAAGTAGGATGTTGAATAACAGATATAAAAACCTTATATTTTGAAAATTTGACAGATTTTTATGATGGATTAGGTAATTTCAAACATAAAATATAGTTTTTTTACATTGGTTACCAATAACTGAAATGAAAAAATATTAAAAAAATATCTTAAAATGATGTTGAATAATATATAAAATACATTTTTTTACTATAGAAACATTATAGTAGTATGATGGCACCTACCTATAGCCAACATAGTCTGTACTGCATTTGGAATGGTGAAAATGGATGTTGGAGAATACAACCATCCATTCCCTCATCAAATTGGATGTTATGGGAAAACACTAGATACCCAAATCATGATGGGCATTGGTAAAGGTATCTGAATCAGGTTGGGAGCCTTTAGAAATCACAAAGAAAATACAAGTATAGTTATACCCACACAGAAGAACTGACTAAGAGATGAAAACCAAGAAAACACATCCACATGTTATATAAATCATCACTCTACCATCGCCCCACACTACCACCACTTCCAATTATAAAATCAGAACAAACACCACATCACATGGAAATAACAACACTAGAAATGATCTATTCCTAATTAATCAAACCATCATCTCATTTTCATATTCAACATTTGTTAATCAAATTAAAGGAATTAATCTATTCAATTCCATATTTATTGACAAAGAAATTAAAAAACCAACCATGTTATTTGAAGCCATTAGTGATTAATTTTATGAATCATTGTTCCATTTTTATCCATGTTGTTATTAAATTCAATCCAAAATTATTTGAAGTTCATCTAATTTTATTCTATACATTGAAAATATTACCAAACAAACCCACATTAACCAACCAAACAAACCCCCTAAAAAACTCAATACCTCTTTCCAAACATGTCTTGATAGTTATGACCCTACTTCAAAACCCACAAATCAATAATGTTTCATAATAATTCCTATGTATTTTATCCTTGCACCCATTTATTAAACTCCTATCTTAGTTCAATTTCGATATATGAAATCCATGATGTCTACTACATGTCCTAATAACCAAATATATGATCAACTCCAAAACAAATAATACAAAATTGTCAACAAGAACAAGATTTAACATAACACGCATCAATAATAATTTCATCATCAACCACTACCACCATTTTTTATATTCAACATTCCTTAAAATCAATTTTATTCATTGAAAAAAACTAGTTTATTTTAATTTTACAGTTATTATCCTTTTATGAATTGTGAACCCCCAAAATAAAACAAATCACACATGTTTCATGAAAAAATAATAATTTTCATTAATAATACTAAATAATCTCATAGTGATAAAGAAATATCCTGAAATAAAGAAACAGAATGAAAATCATCCATTAATTTTCTATTTAAATTATTAATTTTATAATATATTTCAGTTCAATACAAATAAATTTATGCAAAAAATAAAAAACAATGCTAATCACACAATTAACACTGAAATTGGAGAATTCATGATTCACCTACCTCAATAAAAGATTCACAATGCTTTTGACAAGGATAATAAAAAGAGTAGATCGTCATAGAATTGTGATCATACTTAAGAAACATTCAATAACATAAATCATAACATCCTTCATAAACTATTTTCATCATCCTCACAAAATCTAATCAAATACCATAACCACAAACATTTCCAAATGATGAGATGATGGAAAACCTTGAATGAAAGGGAATGTAGTAACCTCATATCACCAGTACTCGATCTACCATAACTAAGGTTTAAATCCATAAGATTTGGGATGAATGATCTAATTAAAGTGACTAAATGTTTCCCATGAGTCTAGGTAATGATAACTAAATGATTAATATTTGAGGAATCCCTCAAATTTATACCTATGACACTAAATAGAAAACCATGATGAAGTAAAAAAGAAATATTTCACCCCTATATTTTCCTTAAAACCACAATAAATTTTATTGGGAAATGTTATAAAGGACGTCATTCAAACTACTCCTTGGAAATCATACTACAATTCTCTCATTGATACTATAGAACTATTGAATAATTGTGTTACAAACACATTCCCTTACAAAGGAAACCATCTAATGGTAAAGATAAAAAAATCACTTGTGATCCATAATTCTTCCTTGAGCAATACACCACAACCTATAACACCACAATACTTCTTAATCATCAACCTACTTTAGAAATGGCCTAGCCAAAGGTCCAATTTTAGGGGTCCATGTGATAGAAAATTCATTAAATTATGACCTCTTAGGTTCTTATTTTTTAACTTATATCACCATTATATGTTCATGAAATTTAATTGTCCCATTATTGTGAAAAACACACCTCTACCCCATAGAATCACCTCCAAAAGTAAATATTTAGAACAAAACCACCATTATCACATCGAAACATCTCTAAAAAAATATAATCCTATGAAATTAAAAATTATTGGGTCTAAATTGTATGAAATATTACATTAAATACCTATAAAAGGATATTCATCATCAAGAATAAAAAAATGGAAAAGGGAAAACAATAGAAAACACCACCCAATAAATGCCACCAACCATGCACTCCCATGGAAATACCTACCAAAAAAATGATCCCCCCACCAAATCATGTAACACCCTATGAATAAATTCATCTTGGAGAAAAAAACTTCATTAATTTGAAGAAAAAATCTATCATCTAATTAGCAATGAAATAACATAAATTGAGTAAACTTTTGATACTGAGTGTTCATATATAAATCATATTCCTATATACTCTCCGACATAGTTTAATCCCCCTAATTAGGTTTGAAATTGAACGTGGACCCCACATAGAACCTTTTCTCAATGATCATAGATCTGAACAAACCATTGTAGAAATTCCAAATCATCCTCAAAATATGACTCACCCCAATCAATTCCATGAGAATCATTATCATGTAATCTATAGAGTTGTGAAATATGGAAAATTTTATATATCAGATCTATTTTTAGGGGATGCCCCAACCAATAAATTACCTCACCTACACATTGCTACTCTTAAAAAAGAATAATTAACTAGGGTGAAAGATTACTTCATATAAAAAATTTATACTACTCACAATGTGGGGTAACCCTGAAGAGAATAATATTGCCAATATTGAACAATAATTATATCTTACTTTGAAAATCATAAGAGTTATGATGGTTCTAGACCATATTAATTTGCTTCTAAATAATAAATATATCATTTTAGGTTTTGTATCACATTAATGGAACATATTTCCATCTACACAACATTAGTCCAATATAATGGATAATAATAAGGCTTATCATACAATGACTCAAATAGAGAAATTAAAATGGAAGAGTGGATGCTAGTTTTTTAATAAAACATAAGCAAGGGAAACTGATTCATCAAAAATCCCCCAAAATCGAATACATAAGACCATAATATATCCTTCATCATCTTGATGGTCTGCTCCATCTTTCCATATTTCCTAGTATAAAAAGAGGCTCTAAGGATCAATTGGTATTTAAAATCATGCTATATTCCGATCTAGAATCACAAGGTAAAATTAGTATCCCAATCAGATTTAATGGTACTTAGTACCATTACAGAGGGAAAACCTAATATATATAGTACCATGTAATGGAATATACAAAACATGACTCCCTTATTTCTAGGAAGTGGTGGGATTGTATCAACCAATCCACAATCACCCAAATGGGATCACATACTCCCTAGGATCATAGTAGAACTATAATTAAATCCATCAATATTTACTCCCATTTATACTTAGTGACATCCTATGGCTACAATAAACTATCCATTACATGGTGTTACACTGTCACTTACTAACATTGTATACACTATAATAATAAATCGAACATTAACCACTTTTTCTAGGGCCACCTAGTTGACCTATCTTGGAATGATACATCAGGACCCCATAAATATGAACTACCGCTACTAAGCTATATAGCTCCCAGAAAATGTCCTTGTGAACCACTTATAAAATAAAAAACTACCCCTAAAACAATATCTAATAGATCTCACCCACTAACCATCCCTCTGGATCATCACTTTGGATAAAATAATCACACATCACATCCAGCTATGTGTCTCTCCATTGAGACTCCTCCACCAGTTGTATTAAGGATATTAAATAGGAAAAATAATAATTAGTCTCATATGTATCAATATGATTCTCTATAACATCATTCACCACTCTTTAGAAATTTCAAATTCCAAAAAAGTATCAATAAAATTTACCAATCAATGATTCTAAAATTATATCCCCCCTATATTGGGTGTATGGGATATAAAAAATCATAATACTAGAGAAAATTAATCCAACTATTTCATTGAAGATTAAAATCCTACATGGGGAAATAAAAAATTATTCTCTTATCTTCTATAAGGAATATAAAGTTCTCAGAGATGAGTAAATGCCATCATATCTTTAGAGCATAAAACTCTAACTTCAACTCAAACTCATGGGGAATAGTTATATTCATTTGGATATAAATTCATCAACCGATATGATATCATTTATATTTTTTTCATCAAATTATAATCTATAACAATATAAGATACATAATTGAACATATAACACATCATCCCTTTTTATAGAAACTAAATCATGGGATCACTAATCAATCTCCCCTTCTTGTAATAAAAAACCGTATAAAATTGATTAGTCTATGAGAAGGTATGATCTTTTATGGTATAATATATCAATGGGGAATAAAACTAGATAAATTCATATGAGATCCTATATTAATAGCCTATGATACCAAAGATACTAGAGATAATGACAATGATCTTAGATTCTACTGAATAAACAACGGCCTCAATCTTCAACTGGTCCACTTCCAACAAATACTGAGCAACCAAATGTCCATGGTTGTGCATATACAATATCCAAAAAAATACACTTTTACATATTACTATTTTATTTATAGTGAAACATGACCTATAGAAATACCCTTAGGTGCTAACATGATCTTCCTCTTACGTTGAGTATACATAGATTTAATTAACAAAAACGACAACAAAAATATCCAATAAATCATGGTGCATGGAGTTCATGATTCCTATGAAAATGGTTGATGAATTATTTGTATCAAAAGGCATATCCATGAACACAAAATTCCAATTCCTACACTAAAATGTTATTTTTAGTAAGTGCCTCTCCCACAATATCATATTGTGATATCTAGAACATGGATAAAACTTTTAAAACTTCATATATTCCTTTAAATAATAAAATAATAATAATTGAGAGATGGTAATGGTTCTTCATCACCAACATATTAAACTACCAATATTTTATACCAAACCATAGACCACCTTGGTAACATACTTGGAAATAAAAATACCATCTACATTTGTTCATCAAACTGAATCCTCAGCTCTCACATCACAGAAGGGTCCATTTATAAGGAATCATTAAAATGAGAGGTGAATCAGGATATAACGAGATCATGAAATCAATAGAAATCCACGGGGTAAAATTCACAAACTAATTAAAAAAACAATAATAAAATCATCCATGAAATTAATGAACTATGCCATATTAACCACCAAAAAACCAAAAAAAAACTGCTAACATGGATAAAAATAGATCTAAATTTCTACTGTCTATATGATTCTCTCTCACACCAATGAATACTAAATGATGGATATACTCATTAGATAACAAAAATATCCATTGAAAGTAATATAGATCTTCACACATGGAATAAAACTAGTTGATTTTGAGACTGAAATGTTATTATTGTATCTAAGTAATAAATATTTCCTTATACGACAGATACTTTCTAATCATTGGATTAAAACCCTAACACAATCTCAAAGTCATTTATTATTATAAATTGAATAGTAGAAACCGAAAGAAGCATAAGACTCTCTACATTGAGTTATAATTTGTTAAGCATATTGGGCTTGAGGAAGGAGTGTGACACCCTAAAATTAGTATTGGGATAAAAAATGTATAAGAAAAGAAAATAGTGCCTTAGACGATGTCTATTCCCACTGGTGTAGGCACAACCGTACCCTAAATATATTCATGTTTCATTCAAATTACTCAATGATTACCACCAACTCCAATACCATGTTTATACACATTCCCTTTTGGTAGAGATTCATCATGGGGATGTCCTCTTCTAGATCCATCTCATCACAATAGAACATAATTTAGTGGTACCAACAACTTATATGACTTACGAGGAAATTGTTGTTGTTGGGGATGATAGAAACCTTGTTTCTCACACCTCATTAATCACCAAATATAGTTTATCTCTAAATACTATGATGAAAAAATAAACAATAATCATACCACATAGTTCTAGAGCCCTTGATAGTCATAGTTTAACTAACAGGCCCAAAGAAACCAAAGTGAGTTATCTATTATGGCCAAATCCAAGATAACTAAATCCTCAACTACTGTGAAATTTTTTATCCAATACCAATAATCCATATGGACCCATAATGTATCCCATATCTAGATGATCCCAACTATTTATACACCCACTTAATCACATCAATTTTCTTATACAGCTACATGTATGATGAAATCTTAAATCAGGTGAATTCATATTGGATAATAGGATATAAAGTCTTATCTAGTAACTGAGATCAAGAATCCTAATTTAAAAACATATCAATAGTAAAGGATTGGTGTTCCTTGAACTTAGTCATAAGCTTATTTACACTCAATATCCCTAGAGAATTGAAGAAAAACTTCTTCCTCATCTCCTCATTTGTTTCCAATAATAGAACCATAGTGTGAAACTATATTTGGTAATCATGACACACAAAATTTTTCTCCTTTTACTTCCCTAGATATATAATCCAATACCACCATGTTACTCTATGCATTTGACTACCAGTCAATGGATCTAGACAGGTATCATTATCTCAAATCAAATCGATTGAGATCTCAATATCTCTCAACCATAAATCTATCTACTAGTCAGAGGTACTACAATCTTAATTTTCCAAAAAAGTTGTTCCCACAATTCATCATCCTCAGATGGGTCAATAATCCTACATTCTACTAGGAAAACCTAATAAACTATTCCAAACTGAACCTTGCATAGATCATGTCTAGACGATGTTTTTTCAAATAAGGAACCAAACTTTTAAGACCATCGACATGATATACACTTAATCAAGTTTAATTATATTTATTTAATACCTCAAAATTAACATGTTCAACTAAATTTTTTTCATAACACAACCTACCTTGATCCATGAATCTATTCAAATGACCCCTTGGTTATCCTGTAGCACCATGGTTTCCATCCCAGTACATCATAAGTTATTACCCAGTGAGGTCCCTTATTAGACTATTGACAGCCCCAAACACCAAAACATGTTATTTTAGTGTTATTTGTATTCAATCACACACACCAAGGGAAACTTCCCAAAAGGTCACCCATCTTTATTACAAATACAGGCCAAAAACACATAAATTTGGAGTTTTAATCCAGTAGAATCTCGAGAAGAAATGTGAAACTTGTTGACATGGGTAGTAATATTTAGCCTTTTCAAGACTCACTTATTTTGGGTTGTTACACTCTCCAACCATTAAATAATAATTTCCTTATTGTGGAACTCATACATTAAACCTAAGCAATTCCACTACACTACTGGATGAGTATTAGCTCTGATAATTTTTTTTCATGAACCAACCTTCCTTATTCCATGAACCATATAACTAACTCATCGGTCTCCTTTAATGTCTTGGTTTTCATTCTAATACAACAGAAAATATTACACACTATGGTGAATTATAACACTTTATGACTTTCCCCATTGACCAACGCATGTTATTTTAGTTAACTTCTTCATCAATCACCCACACCAAGGGAAAGTAACTTAGAGGCCACCCTTCATGAGAACTAATGCAGGAAAAGAACACTTAACTATAGAGTTAAAATTAGATAGGAAACAAAAATGAAAGGATCACATTATTGACATGGGTACTAACATTTATCCCTTTAATATTCACCTTTTTAGGGGTGTTACAAGTGAAAAAGGGTCGATTCATGTACAACCCTCAGTATCTACCCCTAAAGTAAAGAAAACGTTCCTTATTTATGTGATAAACATAAATTCTTTATGTCAAATATTTCCAAGTTTTCCTCCATAGTCTATATCATGAACCAAGTTTTACTAATATTGTTTCCCTACAAACCCATTCATTCCTCACGTGTTCATAATTCAAATATGCATCCTATCCCTCAACCAAAATCAACTTTATAGATATTTAATGAACCAAAACCAATGGGAAACCCGACTAGGAATGTAGTTAAGATATGAGTGACCATCATGGACCACCTATGATAGGCCTTGATTTAGATACTCAAACAAAATTATTGATCATATGAATTAGAGGAATCAACATATGAAAACCAAGTAATATAGAATAAAAACACTGGTAAGAACCATTATATAAATATACAAATCTAAAATAGCACCACAATTCTTGAGTAATTTTATAAATATCGAAATCCAAAGATAAAATACCAATAAATCTCCCATGAATTAACTCCACTTAAACAACAAATCTCTAGGATAGTACTATCCATCTCAGTCATAATACTCACTCTAGAAACCTAAAAAAATAGTATATATATATTTTTGGGTTAGCATAACATGTATATTCTGTAGAATCAAACACATAACCTCTTATAATTTTTTTCAATGAGCGTAATAAATAATTAGTGAACAAATGACATAATTAATAGACACCTACTAATTTGGTTACCACCCAGCCTCACCAAGGGTAACTCACCAAATATCACAACAAAGAATAAAAATATTTTATCAAATACTGTGATAATAATATACCCCACAACCACTTCACTATTTTGTTTTTCTTTTTTCTTCTACAAAGACATTAAATGTCCTATACTCTCAACCCCTTTGACATCAATTCAACAATAGACAATATTACATTACTAGTACAATATTGTTTTTTGAACTTGAAATAAATCAAACATATTCCATAATCCTACCATGAACAACCCCAAAACATATGACATAATCTCATCCATTACCCTACATTTTCTAATGATGAATTTATCCCATATCCCCAACAAAATACCTTACAAGGTCTTATAGTTCATTTAATGTATAATCAATACAAAAAAACCATATAGCCTTCATGTACATTATATACCATCTTATTAAAAACCCATAAAGTCTCTTTATACTATACATGATACACTAATATGATCATACCAACCTTGATACATCAAGAATAATAATATAACTTGATGGGAGAGTGTAGAGGAGGGATAATTCATCCATACCCCCCTTATAAACCTTGATGTTTATAGAAAGAACTTGTTACATAAGTCATGTTAAGAATTAGTAAGGTTTTATGACATGAGTAGAGAATGTATATAAATAACATGGAAAATATAATTAAATTTTTAGATAAACATATGCACAACCTAAGAGGGTAAAACCCAAAAAAACAGTACCACATCATGTACACATCCCCACACTACCACTTCCCGTTCAACCATCACAAAAAACTATAACATCATAACCAAAAACACATCCTATGAAAATAACCACACCAAACATGTGAAGTTTATTGTTAATAATACCATTATCCCACTTTTAGATCCTTCATTTACCAATTAATTTAAATTCATGAAGTTGAAAAATTTTGCATTTAATGAAAAATAATTCCAACCACAAACCATATTCTTTATAGCCATTAATCATTAATTTGATACATGATTATTTTATATTTACCCTTGAGGTCATTTAATTCCTTCCAACTGCATTTCATGTTCATACTTTCCAACTATATTCCATACCATCGAGCCATTACCAAATTATCCCATGCAAACCATCTAAACCATCATCCTTAATAATCCCCTCATACCCTCTTTCCAAACATGTAAAAGTATCTACACCCACTCTGTACAATTCAAAACTCAATCATATCCCACTATTCCCCTGATGGAATCTTCCACAACACCCATGATACAAACCACTATCTCAACCACATTCCACCATATTATAAACAATTCTACTTCCACATATCCAATTGTATAGCCTTTCAATCAACACAACAAAATCTATTTTAGACATATCCATAATAATACGATTTAGAAAAAAACATCAATAATAATTTATGTATAAAAACTACAAATGTTTTCTATATTCAATGTGATTTCATATGACTTTTCATCCTTATATGAAAATGGTTTATTTCCTAAATTATAAGATTATTATTTTATAAAATCTAATTCCCAACATAATCAGAAGAGGTTCATAAATATTTTAATCAAAATAAATGATCTTTATTAATAATAGAGAACATGAACCTGGTGTTAAGTAAACATCATGAATAGTTTGAATCACATGTTAATAACCCATTTCCCCAATTTCTCTAGTCTGTCTCATTATAAATTTTTATTCAATCCATAATATTAACCCCATAATATGACAATGTGATAATCGTATAATTTAAAATTAAAATGGAGTGTTATCGAATAACTGAACTCAATCATAACATTAGATTTTGTTCTGTAAAGACAAGGCAGGGGGAGGTTATCCTAAGATCATGATCACACTGATGAATACCTTAACAACTTAAAGAACAATATAATTCATTAAACACTTTCTTTATCCTTACATGATCCGAACACACCCCCCAAACACAAACATCACCAGATAAAGAATGGTGAAAATAATAAGGACTGTGGAAGGACTCACCTAAAATCACTAATATATGATATCATAAAACCATCATTCAAATAAAATAGATATGGGATGAAAGGTCTCATATAAATGACTTAGATTATCCCAAGAGTTAATGGAAATATAGTTTAAAGAATGAAATTTATTGGAGGCCCAAAATTTATATCCAGACTCTAAAAGTGAAGTCCATTTTGTAAGGTTAAAGGGATATAACACAACCCATAATTTTTCCTCAAAACCATGGACAATCCTACTATATCATTCTATAAACAACAAACATAAAACAACTCTCTATAAAGAGCACCTAATAACTATCATAAATCCTATAAAACCATATAAGGGCTGTTATATAACCTCAACGTAGAGACACATCAATCAATTAGATAATAGGGATACAAAAAATGATCCCTCAAACATTATAGTGGAGTCCCATGAACCATGAAACATACTATAGAGATATACTCAATAATGATAATCCATTAACCCCAATAATGTAATAGTAAAAGATCCCTGATGTAGGGGTTCCTAAGATGGAAGCCACACAAAATTCAAACACCATGGAGTCATCGGCCAATACATTCAATACTAAAATGTAGTTGGGACATAAAAATTTATCCTTTTGAGGTGTCACACAACTTTATATTGTATAATAATCTCTCAAGATTCAACTATTTCCAAACTCCCCTATTCTGACCTCAAACATTCTTTCAACACCTATGACTCCTAGAACTCACAGGGTAATGGATTGGAAAGACGTAAAATTTTACATTAAACTACCCTAAAAACTAATTCCATAGTAATAATTTTTCAAGATAAGAATATTTCTAGATTACATCCTAAATCCTAAAAATCCAATATTTTATTTATCACTAACCCAATTCTCTATTATTTATCCAATTATACTAGGTTATTCTCCATTCCAGGGTTTGCATTGACCTGAACCAGGAATCTACATACCCAAGAGTTTTCAATAATCACTAGGGGTTGAGGAATAGCATTGATGGTCTAATTTAATTATTTAAGAATGACTTACCATCATTAAAAAACAATCAAGGATAATTCTGAATTCAATAAATGAAGTTCTAATTCAGGATCCAAGTATCCCTGAGTGGGGGAGGGGTGAATGAATGATATCTTTTTCTTTTTATGTTTCATTTTTTTAAAACAACTTTCACCTCCTATTAAATACATTCTTCTCTCCTAAGAAAACACAACCATAAGAACACAAGATTTACAAGGTTCACTACTCTACAAGATTAGCTACGTCCTTGGTATGGTACAGAAACAATCCAGTATCACACAATCCACTAGAAAACAATACTTTGACATGGAATACATCGAGTAGGATATAGCCTTATACCTGTATAGCTAGTGGAAAACAATCTGAAAGTGTGTGTGCACCCTCTTAGAACAAATAACGAATTACATTATTTCAGTTCTTATTTACAATTGAACATGTGTATTCTCTAAAGTACAATTCATAACTTTCTTACTGAGAAGATGGTAAGAACTATCTTAGGCACAACTAAATATGTGGGAAGAACCCAAATATTTCACACAACCTTGTAGGTGGATTGTTCACAAATTTTTTTCAACGCTTGCAAGATTTGACTTTTTTCACAAAACACCTCTTTCACACAACTTCAATCTTGCACGCAACTCTCTTCTTGCGTGCAACTTCACTTTCTTGCGTGCAACTCTATTTCTTTAATGCACTATAATTTTCTTAATATTTTTATATACCTATGAGATTGATATTTCTCTACTTGTCGAGCACTTTAAATGTGAGGATGTCACCTCTTATTGATAATCATCATTGACCCCTGCATGCAAAGACGCCAATATGTCATGCAAGATCCTGACGTGTCGCACAAAACCTCAATTGATGTCTCATTGGGCACATAAGTATCTTTTGCACCAATCTCATATTTTATACACTTATTTAATCTTTTGTGAACTTAATTCCCTTTCCATTTTTCAATTTTTAGACCTCAAATCATGCATTACGCACAAGATTTGAAACTCCCTTCAATCTTGCACCCAAAAACAAATCTTTTGCACCAAACTCTCATTTTTCATATTTTGATGTTCAGATCATGGAAATTCACATTCATGAAACATACTAAGACATCTCCAAACATGAAAAAAAAATCCTTTTCCAAAAACACATTTCTCCATCTCCTAGTTTTTAGGCCTAAAAATTTGGAAAATACTGGGAATCAATGCAACCTTAAAATCTATTTCGACAAGAACATCAATGTTGCATCACTATCATCTGACATATTCAAAAAACAACTACTTTCTTCACAAACCATATCTATTGTTATATATATTCATTGATCGAACACCTTTAACCTAATATGATTTATAATGGGAAGTACTGAAACTTCGCTATCTTCCAGCATCATCATTCCTTTCTATCAAACCTGTATATAACTGACATCATTGTTTCTCTCCCTTTCCTTCATATGGATTACATCACAAGTTCCACTAATTTATGATATTTTTGAAATACATATTAGTAAATCATTATCTTTTTTTTCAAGTCCTTTACAAATTGAATTGATTTATCATCTTTGATAAAAAAACACTATGTAAGGACAAACACTTCTTACTTCCTTCTTCATCCAACTTGGTCCGAACAATAAATAATCTAGTATAAATTTTCTATATATTACTATGTCCCCAAAAATAAAATGATTATATAGAGACCCTCTATTTTCGTAAATAATAAATACATAAATTTTTTAGAATACTTAAAACTCTATACAAATAGACACCCAGTGACCATACCAGTCAAGTGCCTTCAGAAATATGGAAACATAAACACTCATATATAAATGAGCTACTTCATCTGCCACTTGGTGCTTATTGACTAACACCCTTCTTAGACACATCATATATAATACATATCTTCATAACCTTGGAAAAGGAAACATAAAAATGGGAGAGCTCAAATGCTCAAGAAGGTTAAACAAGGGAGATACATAAGCATAATAATAATAAGGGTATTAGATCTTGGTCAGAAAAATAGAATATCATTCCATGAATATCATAGATCATAAACATGAATTATGGAATAATGATTTATAGTTCATATGATATTAATTATAAAGAAATAAATAAGATAGCCCATAAAATCATAACATAGGAATAAAACATGTAATTACAGAAGACATATAATAATATATATTTATTTCCAAAGTAGACAAGGCATTACTGTAATGGACATCATAGTGTAAAATTTCCTTTTTTGAACCTGGTTCACTCCTTATTCTGTAACTTAAATACTGAACTGAGTCCATTTTTCATTCTATCCCTACAATACTAAACCAATTTCTTTTCCCGTTCCAGGATCGTAATACTCAATCGAGTTCATTTCTCATTCTATATATGTCTATCTCAGGAGATATAAATATTTACCCAATGAATTAGAGGGAGATATAGGTCCCACCCATCTCATTATGAAACCATACTTACATCCACCAAAAAACGTAAACAATCTTATCATAACCCATGGAATTAAATGGGTTTCATAAATAAGTAATCATATCATAACATGTGGAAAAAAATATAGGTTTCATAATATTTTCATAAAAAGAATACCCCATGAAATTGGAATGGATTTCGTAAAAATATTACCTATGAAAGAGAAATGAGTTTCATAAACCTATAACCTGTTAATGAGAAAAAACCTTCATAAATACCCTGACATCAAGAAAAACCCATTAAGAGAATAAATATTAATTGAACCATTAAATCATTTCCTATAAATGAATTTTTAATATCTATGAATTTCATCTTTTATATAAATAATTTTAATATACCATTCAAAAACATTTCTTGAGGAAAATATCTTTTCATATTTGAAAATTGATTTTTAATACATAAAACCATTTGAAAATAATTTTCTCAGAAAATAATATAAAAACTTATAAATAAGGCTTGAAATAATCTTGAAAACATTTTCCTGGAAAACTTATAAAAGAATCTTAAAAAAGTTTTGAAAACATTTTTCCTTGAAATCTTATAAAATAATATTCAAAACTTTTTTGAATCCTTCTTATTTGAAAAATTATAAAATAATGTTCAAAATTTTTTTATAAAATTATTAATTTGGAACCACTTTGAAAACATATAAATAATTCTTGAATTTTTTTAAAACCATTTATTTGAAAATAACTTTGAAAACTTATTAATAATGTTGGAATATAGTTTGAAAACTATTTTCCTTGCAAACATATGAATGAATATTAAAAACATTTTCCAAATGATATATTCAAAATAATTTTAAAAAAACATTATTAAAAATTATCCTTTTAAATATTAAAAGGAAGATTCACAAAAATGATGGTGGTTAAATTCTTACATGTCATACGAGTTAAAAATAACATTCCTTTTGCACGGTAAAAAGGGTAGAAAAATGCCTTGCTTAGAAAGCGATAAGAAGATTCCATTGAAAATATTGGTAAAATTAATAAAGGGTAAGAAAAGTATTTTAAATATAATAGGATAACATTAGAATATTCTTGTAAACCAATTTTATAAAACATGATTTTTAAAGAACATATATTTCCTACCAAAGAGAGGGTAAAGTAAATATTTCTTAATAACAAATTCTTAACAATATTATGTAACAAAGAGTGAAATAATTTTATCAATACATTAATAAATCATTAATAACCATAGGAAAATAAATTTCAGGAATGTTCCTCAGATATGGATCATAATATTTCATCAAATAAATCATAAGTATAAATAATCTTGAAAAGTGATGAGACTGTTTGAAAAAACTCTTACCACTTAGTAACTTTGATCCATGTATACCATGTAAGAAAATTAAATTAAATGAAGCCTAAAATATCATTAAAAATTAGATTCATGATATAAAATTTAAATTTCATTATATACTCCCCGTGGAAAAATATAGGTGCCCTACATGACATGTGTCTCAAAGATGGAAAATTGAGACAAAATTACTTTATCAATTTGGTAACTTTTGAAACATAAATCCCATGATAAAATTATTATAAAATTATTATTTAAATACCTATTGTTTTATTTATAATAATTATTTAATACATTCCTAGGAATTATACACACCACACAAAAGGAATGGGTTGTGATTAATACATATATCTCATGGAAATAAAAAGTGAGATAAAATTCTCTTACCTTATATGTTGACTCTCTTCGCACTCCTAAAAGATTCCTGTATAAAAAATATATGTTAACTATATATATTTTATAGAATAATATTATTTTATCTAATAACATATATTTTTTTGATTATTATCATATATTACCCTCCTATTAATAATTTTAGGTTAAGGTTACGCTTCAGGTAATATTCACTTTGTTTTACACATGTGTATTAATTAGTTATATCGTTGGTCCTTATAATTATATCATGATTTATAGAAATTAAACCATGACATAAATATCATAAATATTAAATATATTTTTAATATAATAATCTATATAGTATATAATTACTAAATGGAATACACTGTTCATGGAGACGGTAGGTCATACGTATACATGAACACTCCTTCCGTTTTATTGACGTATTGAAAGAAAGAAAGTAAATGACATTTATATATATGTATATATGTATATAATATAATTAACTTATAATTATTATTTCATATATATATTATTTAGGTTCATTAAACATATACTAAACACATTCCATGTACTGTGTGAATGAATCAAATTCCTCTGAGGGGGTGGTAGTCCACCTATCCTCAAACGAAATTATCGTATTACACAAGATTAAAAGCATAACAGAATGTTATAAATAAATATTAAATATTAATAAAGAAATTATAAATTTAATATTTATCATATATAAAGAGTGTTTCCACCATAATTTCCACCATGAGAGGTGGTAATGGAAAAATGAACAATCATATTTTCATGAGGAGGAATTTCCCAGTACATGTAAACATTACGTTCGTTACCAATTAGATTGATGTCTGTGTAGGTGTAGGTCAAAAATTTATCGTAATAAAATAATATTTTAATTATTATATTGGTTTTTTTATAAAATAATGGGAATAAAAAAAATTTAATGGGTGGATAAATAAAATAAAATAAAGGATCTTGAGAGAAGATGTTACCTATTAATCGAAGAACTCCTCTTGGGTTATTCCTAAAGGATTCCATTGATTGCATTCTACCAAACATAATTATTTTAAAAGTAAGGGAGGGTTTCTATTAAGTGTATTAGGATGATATTTTATGAACCTAAGTGCTTTGAGAGTTGTGAAAGAGAGAGAGAGGAGGTGGCCTTTTATAGGTAAGGGAATTGACACACTTGAATTTTTGGAAACAAGTTAGCTATACCCACATTATTACATATCAAAAGTCATGAAAACCAATAAAACTAAATAATGGAAGGTTAATGTATGAATAATGGACATAAAATGGTGTTTGGAAAAGTTTCTAGGTCATTTTGGGTCTTAAATTTATGGTTTAATACCTTTTAACTTAATTTTTCTCTTAACCATCGTAATAATTTTTAATCACTTTTACTAATATTTTTTTTGAAAAAAAAAGTTTACATTATTATAAAAAATAAATTATTATTATTTCAAAAATGGAATCGATTTTTCCAAATTATAATAACATAATTTGATGAAATCAATTTAAATTTATTACCACTGACGATATAACACTATGGGTTTTCAATGTTAAAACTTCCAAAAGGTCACATAGTTTATGTATCCATTTTCCAAGTGAAAATGATTCCAATGAAGAAAATTTGAATAATTGATAAAAAAATAATATAACTAAAATTTTAACCAAATTAAAATGTAACTAAATCTTATAAATAAATTATATAAAAATGTTGTTTTTAATTAAAATTTAATATTTTTTTCACTATTCATTAAAAATGAAAGCTTACAAAAAAATAACAAAAATTTATCCTAACCAAAACTTTATATTTCTATTTCAAAGATGAAGTTTATTTTGACATATTATATCAATAAATGTTTAAAACATTTAATTTAAAAATGGATCACCATTAAAAGGTGATAAAACTACCTTTATAAAAATAAAGTTTTTAAGCATAAAATCTTTGTTGTTATTTTATTATGTCATTAAAATATATTAGAAGAATATAAATAATATTTTATTCAATATATACATATATATTACATAAATATCACTAAATAATAGTAATAAATTTAATTTATTATGGTTAAAAAACATTATGACCATAATAATAATAATATTTTTCTTTATATTCAATCGGTTTTCATATTCATTTCTAATTAATATAAACCTATGATTTCATATTATATTTTTATAAAAAATATATTTTCATAAATTATTTAATAATATTATTATCCACTAATTTAATGGATACGTTATATATTATTATAGTAAATAATAACATTTTAATGATACACTCGTATTTGGTAAAAGTCAGCCTTGCATGTTATGAGAGACATTACGGAAAGTTATTGTTTCATGTAATGAAATCTATCATCTGTGTTTTTATATAGAAATCTAAAATTTATGTTGCGTGTAGTGCACGATTAACTTAGTGTTGCATATAACGCAATCCAAACACAATGCTTGTATATAAAATAAAATTTTTTCAGTGTTTCTTGAAATGAAAAATTCCTAAAAATTAAAATTAATTCAAAAAAATAATTCAAAATATCTATTAGGGTTACATTATACCACCTTAAAATTAATTTCACCCTTAAAATTCATCTCGTTTATCAATGGTTTATACTTTAAAGATTCATTCTAAGAAACCCACATAGTAGAAATGAATACTAAAACCACCATTAAAAAGGGAATTTTGGAACTATAATGGTAACCCAAAGTAACTCATAATAAGATTCCCACATAGGAGATCAAATGTGGGAAGTGAAAACAAAAACATGGAAGGTAAATCTTACCCTAAAGATCTGATAGAGAGTGATAAATAACAAGGACATGAGAAAGTTAAAAATTCCAAATCCATAAATCTACAATGACCTAAGGAAACCTGTGATTCATCAAAAACAAAGGTACACAGAGAAAATTTTTTATTTCAATATATTTTTTATCTAAAGTTTAATAATTTTCATGAAATGATATACCTTAATTTTTTCATGATAACTTCCCCCTCTGTGATTCGTTGACCCACTTAACCTTTTACTCTAAAAACAATGGTGACTTTTTTGTTCCTAAAGTACTAACAGATCATGAGACCTATGATATTCCATCCTATTATTCATTAGATACCATAAACCAAAAGTAGTTTTAATGGGATATCCAACATGTATAAATCCTCATATGGAGAGATAACATTTTAATCTTAACGAATTATTTGAATGTTTAACTTAATATTTCCATAAATGGTTAACCTTATAACCCATCCAAAAATGAAAATTAAATGATTTAAAAATAAATTCATGAAATCATCTTAATATTTATCCCCCAAATATCACAAAGTAACTCTTAGTTTTCACATTCCAAACATGTGAATATCCTCATTGTATATTCCCTTGAAAAATTTTAATAACCTTATTTACCATAAATTATTTTTGGAAAAATGTGTGTTTCCATATTCTATTGATTTCTGGATATATTCTTTAAATACTAGAATTTGTAATCTTAATCCTTAATGACATAGATCATTTTTTCAGTAATCAATTCTATATTAATTTTTACCATCCAATTTAATTATTCATACCCATCATATCTTTATTAAAAGATCATTATCTCATTTTCAAGCATTAATTAAAGGTTACATTTCCCTAATCAAAATATCACATTTCCATGAAATCGCATTTCTATGTATTTATCACCATTGAACATGTCCTTTAAAATCCATAATCAAACTCATAATAAAATTACTTATATATTTCATGATTCATAAAACATAATCTTGGAAATAAAATTACAAACTATTTAATTAATTGATCCTTATTATTATACCATTACTCCAACTTCATCAACTTATTCTTTAATACCTCATTCCTAGAATATGAAATATAAATCATGTCATAAGATTCCTCATACTCAATCAAAACATGATTCTTATTATTAATATAAAAAACACTGAAAAAACATCACACAACATTCACACATTGTTTTCAGTATCTGTATCATAAAAAGTATAACAAATAATCATATCACCTTGTTGATTATCTTCATGATATTTCCACCTGGTAAATCGATCTTCATAGTTCCTAGACATTTAACATATAAAAAATTCAATGATTACGATGTTGCTTCTTGTTATCCCCATTAACTAAAACTAGAAATAACTGGGTGAGAAACACACATCATATAAAAAACCACATAATCATGAAAATTCACTTATAGATGTCTAAATAATTATAAATTATTTAATCTATGACACCCAGGTTTATACTAGGTTATTCATAGCCAACTTATATTTAAATCCTTCATGATGTTTCGTGAATAGTTTGTGAAGTCCCAAATCATATCCTTGAGGAGTTTCAAACTAGGTGTGCAACAAGTCCCGTTGTCATGTACCAGATTACCCCAAATTAGGCCCAAAACAACTTGTCAGAGTTTTTACCCCTAATTATATATTTTCTAGAGCCACATCCACTTTTATTATCAAGATAGGGATTTATTTCTAGGAAACCACTAACTGTGTACTTTTCAAAAAATCATGTAAATTTTCATATACTTTTTCTAATCCATATAATTATCCCTAAACAGGTCCATAGGGTTCTCACTAAGGTTTTCTCATCCTAGATTCCAAATTATAACTAAAACATTCTCAGATAACAAAAATAGTGACCTTATATTTTTATACACAAACATTACATAATTTTTCCAGAATACTTAAACCATTATACAAATGGATTCCCAATGACCATACTTATCTAGAGTCATTGGAAATATGAAAAAATTAACATTGATTCATAAATAAGCTATATCATCTGACACTAGTTTCATATTGACTATCAACCTTATTAGACATAACAAACATAATACATATCCTCATAACATGGTGGAATAAATCATAAAAAGGGGGAGCACAGATGATCATTAAGGGTAAACAAGGGGGATATATAAGCATAACCCTGAACAAAAGGGTATGGGAATAGGATCATGAAAATAGATGGTCAGACCCAGCATATCAAATATCATAAACATGAATTACAGAATAAATCAAGGATTTTCAATAGACATGAATCATAATGAAATAAATATCATAATCCATGAAATCATAACATAGTAATAAAACATGGTATTGTGGAAGACAAATAAGTATATATAATGATTTATATAGTAGTCAAGGCATTGTTTGAGAGGCCATCTTAGTGGAAAAATTCTTTCATTGAACGAGGTTCACTCCCCATTCCAGCCATGTATTACTAAACCAAGTACACTACTTGATCTATCGTTGTAATAAAAAACCAAGTTCATTTCTAATTCCATCCCTATAATACTAAACCATGTTTATTTCTCATTCCTTCTATGTCTATCAGATGAAATATAAATCTTTAACCAATGAATTTAAGTGAGATATAGGTCCAACCATATTTCAAAAAATCATAAACAATCATATCATAACCCATGAAATGAAATGGGAAACATAAAAATGTAGTCATGTTATAACCTATGTAAAAGGAGACATGTTTTATAACCATTTCCTCAAAATAATAACTCGTGTAACAGAAAAGGATTTCCTAAAAATATCAATCATGAAAGAGAAACAAGATTCATAAACATATAACCAGTTAAAGACAAATAGGTTCCATAAAGACCATGAATTCAATCATAACATATTGAGAGAAAAGTTTTGAATGGAAAATTTAGATCATTTAATAGAAAGGCGTGATTAACATCAATGCATGTCATCATAGATATATAATAATTTTAAGATATCATTCAATACATTTCTTTTGGAAAATATAATTTCTTATTTTATAAGGAATTTTTAATACATAAAACCATTTGAAAATAATTTTCATGGTAAATAAATTGAACACATATAAAGAAGACATGAAATCATTTTGAAAACCTTTTTCCATGAAAACATATAAAAGCATCTTGAAAACATTTTGAGAACCATTTTCATTGAAAAAATATAAAATAATATTCAAATTATTTTAAAAACCTTTTTCTTTAAAAATATATAAAAATATCTACAAAACATTTTAAAAACCTGTTAATTTGAAAATAATGTGAAAAAATATGAATGAAACTTGAAATTGTTTTCAAAAATATTTATTTGAATATAATTTTAAAAAAGTTCTTAAACATAAACCTTTTATTCATGATGAAAAATATTTATAGAAATGATTTCTGGTAAATTCGTACATATCCTACAATGTAAAAGTAGAATTCATTTTTCTTGGTAAAAAGGGTGAAAATTGTACTATTTAGAAAGAGACAAGAATATTCCATTGAAAAAATTAGTAAAAGTAAAAAAGAGTATAAATTTATTTTCAATATTATATTAGAATAGTATAATGTTCTTTGAGACTATTTTTATAAAACATGGTTTTCTTGGAACACTGATTTTTGATCGGAGAGGGGGTAAAGTCAAGATTTCTTAAAAATAAAATCTTAACTATCTTATATACCAAAGAGTGAAAACATCATACCAATACCTGAAAAAATCATGAATATCCACTGGAGTTGAAAATTTCTTAATGATTTTTAATGATGGATTATAATATTTCATTAATGTAAGTATTAACATAAATAATCTCGAAAAGTGAAGAGATTATTTCAATAAACTCTTACAAATATGTAACATTCAACCATAACCTCCATATAAGAAAACGAAATTAAATGAATCATAAAATATCATAAAAATTAGGAGATAGATGATGTGACATTTCAAAGTTAGTATATACCCCTCATGGTAGAATATTGGTTATTAACATTGGATATCTCTCAAAAAGATAAATTAATACAAATTTACTTTACCGATTTGGTAACTTTTGAAACATAAATCCTATCATAAAAAGATCTTATAATGAATATATAAATACCAATAGTTTAAATTATAAAAATTATAAAAAACACCCCTGGGAATTATACACACCACATTAAAGAAATGGGCAGTGAATAAAGCATGTATCTCGCAGGAATAAAAATTGAGATGAAATTTCATTACCATGTATTTTAACTATCTTCGTACTATTATAAGATTCCTATATAATAAATGTAATTTTTTTATAAATCCTTTAAATGGGAATATTATTTTATGTAATACTATAAAAGTTTTCATTATGACTTCATATTACCTGCTTCTTAAAAATTCTATGTTAAGGTTTTGCTTTGGGTAATATTCATATTGTTTTTCACATGTGTCTTAATTTGTTATACCATTAGTCCTTATAATGATATAATGATTTACAGAATGTAAACCATGATATAAATATAATTAATAATTAATTTATTTTTATTATAATAATCGATATATTATATAAGTATGAAATGAAATACACCATTCGTGGAGACGGTAGGCCATACGTACGCATGAACACTGCTTCGATTTTATTTATGTATTGAATTAAAAAAATTAAATGACATATACATATATATGTATATATGTATATAATTTAATTAAAACATAATTATTATGTCATATATATATCATATAGTTTCACTAAATATATCATTTATACATTCTATGTTGTGTATTAACGAATCACATCGCTTTGTGGGAGTGGTTGTCTACACATTCTCAAACGAAATTATCATATTTACACAAGATAGAAATAATAAAAGAATTTTCTAAATAAATATTAATGAATTAAAAATAAATTATGAATATCATATTTATCATATATAAATATACTGTATATCAGAATTTTCACCATGAGAGGTGGTAAAGGAAAAATAAACAATCATCATTTTTTGAGGTAGTAGTTCACCATTATGGGTCAACTGGATCTCTCTTTAGCACTCACTCAGCAGGTTCATGGCATGGTTTCATCTTGTGGTGGCGTAGACAGGCTTGTATTTGGATAATCTCTTCACATCCTAGTCATCTTCTCACCCTAACCTTTAAACTGGTTAGGGTTTCTCTCGGCGGCGTGGTGTCATTACAGGTGCGGGTTTCAGATGCTACATAGTAGGGTTAGTGTTATGTTCCATTCTGTTTGTAGGTGTTTGGGTTGATCTGGTATTCAGGTCAGAGGATGATGGTAGTGATGGGATCTTCTTCCATGGCTTGCAAAGGTGTGACATTCAATTGAAATGCTATTTGGGAGGTCCCCCTTCTGGTTTGGTTTGTGTATTTATATTTGTCTGTACTATTGTTCTTGATATGAAATGTTCTTGGAGGCACATGGGGGTGTCTCCCTAGAGGTCTGATTTGGTTATGGTGAAGTTGTGATGGGTTAAGGATGGTGGTTCTCAGTTTACTGATTTAGCTGTGGTGTTTTGGGATTTTTTTGGATTGAGTCTGATTTGGATTGATGAGTGATTCAGTTATGTGGAGGTGGAAAACTGTGATGGCTTCAGGATGGTGGTTCTCGCATTGATGATTTTTCAGTAGAGATTTTTGGCTTTTGTGGATTGAGTCTTTTTTGGTTGAATGTGTGAATTAGTTCTGGGTTTTTTGCCCCAACAGTTTGCATTTTAGGGTACAATTCATCCATTTCACTTGTAAGGGACAATTTTAGAAGAGGTGTAGAGTAAAAGATTCCACAGATCATGAATCTTGGATTTGGATATTTGAGAGGGTATGGAATTATCCATCGGTTCTGTTCCCATTCATCCTTGCACGGGACTGCTAGCCAGGTAGTGATGAGATTGTGGAAGATGGCCTTATTGATTTTGATGCTAGGGAGGGGATCTTCTTTGCATGTTTGAATTGGATTGTCTCTAACCTTGGGACATTGGACTATGGGGATTTTTTTTATGTATCGGAAGTCTATTGGGTTTTCCCCTTACCCTTAAAAGGGGATTTATCTTAATGAAAATTTAATTTTCAATCAGTAGGGGGTATAGAAAGAAAATAAAATAAAGGAGTTTAAGAGAAGACATTACCTCATAATCAGGTAACACCTTTTGGTTTGTGCCAAAAGCCTTCCTTGGATTGATTTTTGACAAAGGTTATGATTATAATAATAAGGTAGGAATGTTTTGAATTATATTGGGAAGATATTTACCAAACCTATGTTGTTTTAGGAGTGTGATGAAGATGGATTGGTGGTGGCCTTTTATAGGAAAGGGAAAAGACACAATTGGCATATTTTAAAACAAGTTAGTTGTACCCATGTTTTTAAATACTAAAATTAATAAAAAAACAACCAAACTCAATAATGTAATTTTAATATTTTAATAATGGCTATAAAATCATTTTTTAAAATTTTTTAGGTCATTTTGGGTCTTAATGTTATGGTGTTGTACTTTCTAACCTAATTTTTCTCTTAACCGATGTGATTAATTTTAATCACAATCACTAATATTTTTTTTTGTCAAAAACAATGTTGAAATTATTAGAAAAAACAAATTATTATGTTTCAAAATATGGAATCCAATTTTCACAATTCTAATAATAGAAGTATCAAATATAAATTTAAATTTAATCCCAATGATGGGATGACACTGCGGGTTGTTAAAGTAAAAACATCCAAATATTTGCTATGTTTTAATACCCAATCTCAAAGTGAAATTGATTCCAATTACCTAAATTGGAATAATTTAAAAAAATATGATATAATTAAAATTTTAAATTTAATTAAATTATAATTTAACCTTATAAATAAGTTATAAGAAAATTTATTTTTGAATTAAAATTTAGTATTGCATCAATATTCATTAAAAAATGAAACCTTCTAGAAAAATAATAAAAATTTATGATAACTTAATTATTATGTTTATATTTCAAATATAATGTTTATTTTGACATATTAAATCTATAAAAGTTCAAAAAATTGAAATTTAAATGGGTTCAACATAAAAAGGAGAAAAAACTTCCTTTATAAAAAAATATATTTTTTATGTATAATTTGTTTATTCCTATCTTATGTCTATTTAATCTCTAGGATGAATATAAAAAATATATTTTTGAATATATATATATATATATATATTTAATATCACTCACTAATAGTAATTAATTTAATTTGGTAGGGTAAAACAACTTTATGACCATAAAAATAATACTTTTTTCACTTATATTCAATCGGTTTCTATATTCATTTCTAATTAATCAGTAAATTATAAATTCATATTATATTTATTTAAACCATATATTTTCATAAATTAGTTACTAATTTTTATATTTGGTAATGTAAAAGATATGTTATATCTTATTATATTAAATAATAATATTTTAATGATAGACTATTATTCAGTAAATCACGGTCCTGCGTATTACACAAGACATCAAGGAAAGTCATTGTCATGTATAACATAAGCTAACCTCATTGTTCCATGTAGAGAAATCTAATATTTATGTTTCTTATTTTTTTATTATTAACGTGGTTTTGTTTATAACTAATGTAAAACATATATCTTTAATATATGTTGAATAATTTTCAATGTTGTGTGACATGAAAATTATATAAAAGGATAAATTAATTGGAAAATAAATAATTCACAAAGTCTCAGGGTGTTGCAGATAACATATATTCCCATGTAACATTTTTCACCTTGACATAATTATAAAAAAATTACATTTATGTATATTGTATGAACATCACAATAAAATATATAAAAAACCATTGATAATTCGATATAAAATAAAAAATAACATCAATATGGTGAAAATTAAAATAGTCATCCTATAAATGATTTCCTCCCACACTCTATTAATTTGTGTAATCATAACATCATATTATTTAACTAGTGTCTAGTTATCAATAAATCAACCATAAAACTATCTGTTTAGTAGCTCATACCTAAAATTATTTAGGAGAAACTACATTCCTACCCAGGTGAAAATGTAGGGCATAAGTATAGATACTTGGTAGATACCACCCTAAGACCTCAACCTTCATAAGAGAATAATCACATGAATGATTTATAATTTGTCAATAATATTTAAAATATATATTAATTTTAAGAAATTATTAAATTAAATCAGTATTATAAATATTATTTATCAAAATTGTAAAATAATCATACATAAATCATGCACAACCTAAAATTTCAATATAAAATTTTATGCTAATATTGAAATAAAATATAGTAGGAATTAAAAATCATCACTTTGAGGGAAATAACCACACACACACACACTCTCTCTCTCTCAAGAACATATTATCACCGAAACATATATATTTACATATATATAGATATCAATCCATCCTCACATAGGGACCCCCTCTTCTCATAGAAAGGAGTATAATAATATATATATATATTCATATTTATATTTTTTTATGATTACACACACATATATTATGTAAATTAATCAAACATATAAATAAAAACCCTTTTTTCAAGGATGAGAGTGTATCTATGTGAGGAGGGTGTGATGTCTTAGATTTTTCACTTGAACCTTTACAATTATTTGAGTTAAAGAACCACACTATAATGTAGTGTTACATTATTCATTATGATTCTCCCCCTACAAAATAATATTTTATGTTGTGGTGTGGGGATATATTAACCATCAAGTTAACTTCACACAAGTACTGAGATATTATGGGTTCCTTAAGTTTTATCTTAAATAGGAATCTTATGATATGATGACTAGTGTGTCCTCAAAATGGGTGTTAATAAACATAGTGTTATTTGTTTTGACCATGTTTTTTGGCATATTATGAGGGGTTTTCCTTACAATATAATTTTAAAATCTCATTTAACTAAGGTTGTGTTGTGGTGGAGCATTATGGATTTTATTGTGTTTTAGGCCCAACATTGGGTCATTGTGGCATAACATAGAGAGTAAAAATGTGATGGGGATGACTATAGTTTTTATTTTATATGGTTATTAAACACACTCTCTCAAATATTTTATTTTCCACCTTCGACCAATAATCTTTTGGTAGTGTGTTTCTAGAGTTCCTAACATTTTGGGTGATCCTTCGACCATCAAATATCATTGGATAATCCCCCAATACTCCCAATGTTTAATTTCCCGAAATATCTACAATTGATATAAAGGATAAGAATATGTTATCATCTCAATATCCATTACCACATGATATAATTATAATTATTCCCATAATTTAACAATAATTTCCTTATGATATCTCTATCTTGAAACCCTATCAATATTTATTTCATTTTCTATTATTAGAAATGAACCATTATTGTTGATTTTTTAATTATCTATGTCTCCCTTAAAAAAATGTAATCTTCTATTTCTTCTCATGGTTTTATTTAGGAAAATAAAATATAAAATTTGATGATAAGTTGTAGAGTTAATACTCAACTATGAAGGTGTAACACATAGAAGATAGCATGGATGGAAATGATATGAGTAATAGGACTATGCCATGGATTGTATTATTATAGAATGAAATGTACTATCAGGTCATGATGTAGGTGTATCTTGAACCCAAAATTTATTTTTATTGATTTTATAACATAACAACACTATGTACTATTTCATGATCACACCATTAATGTAAAAATAATTTGTATAATTAATCTTATAAAGAGGGTATATGTTTGAGTTAATCTCATTTATAGAGTATTAAAATGGGATGGTTCTAGCTAGGGTGTGAATGTTATAGAAGTGTTGTGAATATAGTGGTTGTATCATGATGAAGAATTCTGAAATCATGGATACATTGGGAGGAGTGTTATTGTATCATGAAACCAACAAGTTAGAAATTTTAGTGTGATTGTATAAATAACACCATGGATATTATGAGTTTTATAGTGAAATAATCAATAACATCCAGTTGTTGGAAATTAATTATATTTTCATTTGAATATATAATTATAATCATAAGATAGATTATACTAATTATTTTACAAATATATCATGATGGTGTAATCCTTTGGGACACCTTTTTTGGTTTCTATCATTTTCAGGTAGGTCCAAAATTTAACTCTAAAGGGTTCATGATGTGGTTCAAGTGAGATGAGTGAATCATTCCTTGGGGTTCTATACTCCCTTAGTTTCATGTTGATTATAGGGAACCTATCCCCCACATTGTTTAAGAGTTTTGTAAAGGTACTGAGATTGCAAAAGAATATGGTGTTCACTGGATTTTAAAAAAATTCATCACCGAGATGAATGAAATTTTCATATTCAACAATACGAGCCCTGATATGGTCTGAATATATCATGTAAAATAATCTAAGTACAAGAACATAAACTGAAAATGTTATTTTTTTCAGATATAAAGTTGTGCTCAACATCTTCTTGTCACTAGTGATTGCTACTTGAAGAATCCAAAGCATGATCCCTATAGATCATCCACACATGATTTAAAAATCCATAGGATGGTCGTTCATCAAATTCCAAATGATATGGTGGATATCTGACGATGCCATTGATGCCTCAATGATCAACGCATTAACATTCCATTGATGTGTGAGGTATAATTTGATTGGAACTCTTGGATTGAGATTTTTCTTCTCTAGAAGCAGGATGAGGGAGAGGATATAGAGAAATTGATATGAATAGTTACCATTGAGAAATAGCCTCTCTCTATTTATAGGGGATATTCAAGATACCCTATATGGTATTCTGACTCAGAGAAATTTCACGTCCACTGAACAATAATTATAAAGGACTAATGTCTGCTATAAATATTATTTATAAGTTATCACATACATATAATATATAAATAATATACAACATGATGTACCCATATCATTTACTCAACTCGTAATTCCCATATAATATTAAACGAACCTGGAATATTAAAATAATATTCATTTGATTATTATTATTCCTCATATTTACTTAACATGAAAATACTTTTAATTAATAAATTTTAATTAATTATTATTTACATGAATAATAACTGATTTAATTATTTATTACTATTAGATAAATTAGAGAAAATCTTATCCCTTGGAGGGGAAAACCATGTCCAATAAACCTATTAAAATAAATAGGGATGATTCCTGAAGATTCTTTTGGGTGTGACCCCTTAGGCCCTTATCTCTATAGGAGTGAATAATATTCACAGACCAAGAGCGAAGTCTAGAAAACAATAAAACCCCCAAAAGAGATAAGAAAATTCATAGTAATGTCGAAAAACCTCTGAACACATACTATATACAATAATCTAATTGTATTTTAAATATAAGATAAAGTAGTACACACACTTGTGTCATTGTCCTTTTCTTGATTTATAATTTTTTGATCTAACCATATGGATTTACCTTTCGATTGATTTTTCAAAAGACTTATGGGGGTAGTACCATCCCAATTAACTAGAAAATAATAACATTAATTCCTTTACATGGAAGAGACATATAATTTTTTCCCATTAACTCAATATCATACAACAAATGATGAACCCAACATAAGGTACCTCACTGTGAATTCATTATCATGGTATTTTCCTTGCATGAATGTACATGATAAAATGGAACACATTTGTAATGATATTAATTCAAGATACCAATACACTAGTTCATAAATATGAACAATGAATGACACCTAACACATATGGTGTTCTCTTGGATAGTATATCCTCATGATATCACTACTAAATATAACCAATTGTTGACTTCTTGAGAATATGTCTTAATTATTGTGATCCCCCAGAACTTGATAGTACCACATATACTACACCCAATTAGTAGGATGTATCTAGAACATAATAGCATTGTTTATGAATAATGTACTATTATCTTGAGGTTCACATTATAGCTTGGGATCTGCCCTAAACTTTTGAAACAATAATTAATCTATGGACATTACCATTTAATAGTGGGAAGAAAAATGTATAAAATAAAATGGAAAACATACATCATGTATATCTAACTCTATACATGATATGGTAATCAAAATTACTATTCATGTTAGGTATAGGGAACCCACTATCAAAACACTCCCACTTTCACTATAGACATCCTGACAACAATACTTTAATGCCCTCACATGATTATTATCATATTTTTGCAAAGTTACAACATTAGTTGTAAGGTCAGACATGATTCTACTATATGAATATTCTATTATATGCACCCTCACCTTAATGAGTAAAAGTTATAAATATATGTTATCCCCAAGTATATCCTTTTTTCCACTATAATAACATGAAATATTGAATAGTAAGAGTATCAGAATTTAAATTATGATAATTCTTTACTTTCATGGAGTGATTACATGAAATGGAATAAATCAACGCATTTAACTAATTATTCTCTTCCATAAAAGCTTTAACATACTCGGTATTTGTATGTATGGATACAAATGGATTTTATGAGCTTGTGTCACTCATCAACTTATCCAAAATATGATATAATATCATGTCATCTAAATAATACTATTTTGTGTCCCTTAAAAACTGGTATTCCTTCTTCTCCACATACCCGGTACATATCTTTTGTTCTTGTCCAAGTACAAATAGATAATACTAAAAATATTAATTAAAGTTCTCAGGGATATAACCAATATTTTAAAACTATAATGTATATTAAATAAATATCATATCCTGTGCATATCATGTCATATGTGACTAACCCATTGTTTCACTATATAGAACTTAGATCACAACTTAATCTCCTCCTATTCTATTACATATCTACATGGAGAGATTTTTTCCATGTGACTGTGGCCAAAATTATTTTATTAAATTGTTCCAATTTTTATTTTTAAATATTTTATAACTATACGTATGATTTACTAGGTACAGTAACTCTTACATGTATCTTGGTACATCTGGTTCCCAAGAACTTAGGTTTCTACTTTAATTCAATCACTCAAGAATTACTTTCAACCTATTTTTATCTAACTAAGACCAATATCTATTTTTCAATATGTTTTTGAAACATTTTACTTGGAAAACAACAGCACTCCCATTCACCTTTGTTACAAATAGGGAAAGGAATCATTACAAATGAATATTCAATGATCTCATTGTATACGTAAATCCAAAACTGGATTCTAATATCTTGGAACGTTTATTATAATTCTATGACATGAATATCACTTTATGGTTGTTTTGTATAGACACCTTCTACAAATGGTGGTCATGAAATCCAATTCTCAATAAAATGATCATAGATATTGGCTATAATAAGTAAAATTAAAATGGATTTAGGGATACCAACTTGGCATCGCCAACCAAGCCTTATTGGTACCGCACTCATACAATCAATTTATCATTACACTTCAATACCCACAGACATTTTATAACTAATAAACCTGTTTGTATATTAAACATGGAATACATTATTGAATTTTAATTAACACCTTTAATCTTAGTTGATTTCCATATAATTTTTTATTATAGAAATTATTACCCTGAATGAATAATTTTTCATCGTATGTGGTGAATATTAAACAATCTCTATGGTTTTAACCTTCCTTTGTAGAACGTTTCTTTGGAACATTCCTATTCCACATGCACTTGTGGAACTTATTCCTATTCCAACTACATGTTTATCTCTATCATTGATTAAACCCATGTAATTTGGTCTCCCACCATCTCTAATAGATATGGAAACCATTATATAGAAATGTAATCTATCACCTGAATACCACTTTTCTATCTTAGGAATTTATGTAATATCTTATGAAACTGTTAGGATAATTACTTAGATGCAAAATGTGGTTATCATGATGATATTTTGTTTATATTCGAACAAAACATTTGCATCTAAACACATGTGTTATGAAATATTGTATTTCAATCATACTCTAACTCATATGATATCCATTTTTCATTATAGTTGGAATATAGTCATTAGATGTCACTATTATTTTTAAAGCACATCTTGATATATAATTGATGTTTATGAAAGTGGCAACATTGATATTACTTATATGATGACTATGATTTATAAAATATGTGTTTTTAATTTCCCCATGCTTTATCTTATTGATCAATGTTAACATTTAAAACTTATCATCGATCCTCATTTTTAACATCAATGTTGTGTTGTTTATAAGGTATTGTAACATAAAGAATTACTCCACAGTAAATTTTATTAGTCGAAAGAAGATTAATAAATATATTCTTCAGTATTCTGATCGAATGAATATTATATCTTCTGATGATAAAAATATGATACTTCAATCTGATTCTTTAATAAAATAAGGGAATTATATGAAACATATTTATCACTATATTACCCTTGGAATAGTTTTTTCTCTCAAGCTAAACTAATTTCAAGATCTTTTTGGCATACCATTATTTCTAAAGGTTTATTTATCCAAACTAAAAACAATGATAATACTAATGGTGTTTAGCTATACCAATTTTAAATACCTTACTGGGCATATCCTTGATGTTCACTTTTAGATTTACCTAAAAATGAATTGTATTTCCACAATTGGGTAAATAAATATTACATTTTATATTCATTACATATTCTATAATATTCATGTATTACTAAACAATTGGTTGAGTTTGAGACAAAATAATAATAATTTATCCTTACACATTGAATAATGACTCCTTATGTCCAAAGTACATGTGAGATAATGGTGTTTTTAATAATCAAAATAGTTTGACTTAAATTATTAACATCAAAATTAGAAGTTATATGTTTCTCATCGCTGATGTAGGAGTCATCATTTCTCATCCCCTTGGAGAATACACAATAATTCTTGAAACATTTATATAGTTACTGCGTTTCCCTATTCACATAATCATATTTGATTAAAATCTTTTATTTTATACCCAAGAACAATGGTAGAAACATCAATTTATGTGTGTACACTGAAGTAGAGGAAATTACTTGATTCTTTAATTCTGTTCATTGCGTATAAACTTCCATAGAATTAATTTAATTTAACATGATGTGAATAACCTCCTGTTTAATAAATAACCTTATTTATTGAATGTCATTTATAATTTTCCTCTCAAATTTCAATTTCCTCTAGAATTTTTTCCTTTTAGTTCATTTTTTATGACATAAGAATTAATTGTTTATAATTTACATAAGTTCTTATTTACTTGGAAACCCATTTTTAAAACATAATGATGTGTTTACTCCATCATGTTTATTTTGTAACATTAAATAGAACTAGAGTAATTGGGTGTAAGAAGGGTATTCCATGAAATATTGTGATATGTATTTTATATATAAACAAATATAGTGTAATTGATCACCCATTCAAATCATTGTTCACTTTTTCCTTATAATCTTCTTGGAGATGAGACTACATGTTATATCATCCATGTCACATTGTTGTAACCTCAAAAAACATTGAGAGTTGATGATAACAAAATGAAATTACCATCCAATTATATATACATGATTCTCCAATAGTAAATCATAAACCCTCTCTTCTTTAGTTATTTTTTAATAGGTTTTGGGACACCAATACCTTGAATTTCTTATATCTTAATAGTGTGTGCAAGCACTTGTACCACACATAGAAAATTGTACTAGTTTTTTATTTAATTTATCTAATATTTATCATAGATTATCTTGTGGTATTAAATTCCATTTTATACCAAAATACAATTATAAAATATTGTACTTATATATTGATTACTTAATTAGCCAATATTTATTAATTATATCATTAAATGTCTCCCAATATCTTGTCAAATTATAGGAACCCTCTATACTTGAATCAGTATAAACTATTATTTGAGTTTTATATTAGAAATTACCCTTTATCCTCCCATCGTAGTCAAAATGATAATGATATTACACTACTTGGAGAGTTCATTGTAACCTTTTAACTATCCAAACACATTAACTCGTGGCTCATTGATCTGTTGGGTGATATCTCAGCTTCTTAAAATCATAACATTGATTCCATTAACACTTTCCTATAAAATGATAGCAAGATAACTCTTTTTAATCCTTAAAACCACTATAATTAAGTCAAACCATCATTCTAATAACAAATCCCCAGTAGAATAAGGCACCCTCAGTTATGCAGTAGTGAAAAAAATGTATTTTCACATTTTTTTATTTTTTAGATCGATAATTTTCCACTTTTAGAAAAGGAGATGTTTTAAATATTTTCTTTCAAATTGGTTAAAAAATTAAATGATGTAATTCTGTAATAGAACATATTTTTTACATCATTTATTTAAAAATTGAAGTAAAAAATCATATATTATGTTGGTTTTTTATATAAGAAACTTGAAAAAGGATTCAGGATGAAGGGTATTTATGTTGGTTATTAAATAAACAACACAAAAGATCATATACCACATGAGTTTTTATATGGTAGATGTGGAAAAAACATGACCCCGAAGCCTTTTTTATGTCAGTCAATTATTAATAGACATAAAAACACTATTATTTATTAGTTATTTTGAAACAGACTTGAAAAGGATTCACTATAAAGGTTTTTTACATCGGTTATATAATAAGTGATGTAAAAAAAATCCTATACCACGTCCGTTATATAAAAACTGACATAAAAAACCAGAAAAAGATATTTTTAATTTTGGTAATTTTATAACCGTAAAAAAATGTCATTTTTTAAAATATTTCATTATACCCTTCTTCACCACAACTGACCAAACTAGAAATATATAGAGATAAGAAGAAACCAGTAAAAATATAAACATGCTGTAATGTTACACATTCAAGATCACAACATTCAAAAATTAAAAAATTAACTAAAAAAATACCTAAATCCAACATAAAAACTACTTACTACACATTTACAATTACAACATTCAAAGTTACAATACTCACTGTAAACAAACTAAAATCAAACTAAACTTGGAGAATGATTTTCTTCTTCCACTTGTAAGTGTGTGAGATCTTGTGCACTATAAGGGAGGGAGTTGTAAAAAAGCTAAATATTAAAATGAATATAGTTAATATGTCTAATGAGTAAAAAAATGAAAAATTAAGGAATAGTTTTTAAGGAAATATAACCTGGTTGAACTTCATAATTGTTCTAGTTGTAATTATTTCATAAATAAATCTTAGCCCATAATATCTACATTATTTGACCCCTAATTGTTTGTGGAAATTCTATTTAAATGATTTTTTCAAAAAAAATTCATTTTTATGTAATGTATCCAAAATATAGTAATTATAAATGGAAATTAAACATTAATTTTGCATATTTGATATTGGCGTTTTTTTTCTTTGTGGTTTTTCAAAATAAATCCCATCCCCTTTTAGAAAATACTATGAATGGAATAAATTTAAAATTCATTATAAGATAAAAAATTATTTAGAAAATAAATCTTAGTTTTCTAACATGTTATTAAAATTTCCTTAAACTTCGTCATAGATAGATTATATCCAGCAATGTTTCTTCTCCCATGGTCAAAAAATAGGTATCATCCAATGGTCACTAATATAAAAGAAAATTTAATATTAGTTGTTATTATGTTAGAATATAAATAACAGTTCTTGAGATTATTTTTCCATCCCTCTCAACATAAGGAAAGATCAAGCACTTTATAATTATGTTATTTTCAAATTTTTTAGTAATATAATGTATTAAATATTCTTTATTAAATGCTCATGCTTCAAGTGAAATTAACTATAGGTCCATCATTCCATATACATCTGTATTATAATTCTCCTTACATAATTTATAAGTATACCTAAAATAATATATAAATAAGTATAAATTTTTAATAAATTTAATGAAAATAAATATTTATGTTATGACTTACATGGAAAAAAACATAAATCACATTGATGCCAACATTATCTCCAATTATAAGATCTATAATACCATTTTTCCAAATCCATACATTTATTTCATGCCTAAAAATATGAGATTCTATTGTACATGTATAATCACCCACCAACAAAATTGAATATATTGACAATCTATCAAGATGAGTATAATATGTATTTGAATTCATTACCATTTGCCTCTATTGTTGGATATACATTAATTAGTTACCATTATTGTATTACTTTAAATAAATAAAAAAATATATTATCTTTCAGATGTTAAAAAAATTTAATACAAGAACAAAATAAAAGATAAAAGCACACATACTGCTATGGTAATTTTTCTCAAAATTCAAGATAGAAAAACTAAAAAGTGGCTGATAATTTTTTTAATAGTTCTCACCACATTTTTAGGTAACGGTACTCCAGCTAATATATCTATAATATCCTATATAGTGACCCTACACTACTCTATCTCTAACTGTTGATGATGAATGTTGTCTACTATATAATGTATCATCCCATATGCAACTATATAATAGTGAGGATCATCAACATATAACTCATAGTAAATAGGAATATGCCGAAAATGTGGGCAAGAGTATGATAAAAAATGGGGTTTTCATGTGGAGGTAGACGAGTGGGTGTAGGAGTAGGATAAAAATGGGGTCTATAGGTAGAGGTGGAGGATAAATAATGGGGTTTTCTGGTGGAGATGGGGAGTGGGAGTTGTTGGTGGAGGTGGAGACATGGGAGCTACAATCTGAAATTGTCTTTTCATGTCAACAAGCATGGACTCTACCAGTGCTTTGATAATTTCTTCCAGTTTTTTCATTAATATTTCGAAATTTAACCTCCAAATATTTCATTTTTGTTTATAAAACCCCTCTATCGTAAATGTTGAAGAATTTCAGAACACATTTTTCACCAATACACCAACTGGGTATCCCCACCTATGACCCATATGTTGAGGCTTTCCCAATACTGTAGAAAAAATATCCTGACTCCCATCAGCAACAAATACCCCCTTGTGTTCAATGCTCCTCAAGAGAATCCTATATGAATTATTTGAAAAATTATATAATGATTCAAAAAATATAAAGATTTTAATAAACATAAATAAATAAGTAAAATGGACATCTTACAAGCCTCTAAGATATGACCCTCTATTCCTCTATAAGATATTTCCCCTTATTGATAATTTGATCCCTCTTCCATTTTTCATGTCTAGCCGGGGTGATGGAGGGGAAAAATCTCGAGATCTTGAAGACTCATCTCTCAGTTTTTGTAAATTTTCAGCAATCATTTGTTCTTATAATTAAATATTCCCTCCCCAAGATATGGAATGAAGGAACATGTTTCTAGATTGAATCTCCTAATGCTATCTCCTCGATTTCTTTAAATTAAGAATAAAAAATCATTAAGAAAACATTAGTAAGATAATTAGAATATGAAAACTTTTAAAATTTACACTGTACATAACAATAATACTTCTTTTCTTATATATTAAACAAATTGTTTTACTATTTCAACATCTATAAAAGGATATATATGACATGGATTGTGATGTTTCCAATTCCAAAAAATGAAATCATATGTGAGAGTTGATTTGAAATCCCTCCATCTCCTAGAAGCCATTGATAACCAATCCCTCATGACTCCTCCAGTGTTAGGTATATAAAATTTCAACTAATAAATAGGGGGAAACATATTATACTATAAACATTACAATATTAGTAATAAAATAAAAAAATATCTTAGTAAAATGGTCTCCCACAACTGAGACATTTTTTTTTCAACACTTCTCCAATTATTAAAATATAATGACTTTACTTTTTACCTAAATGGATACAAAACTCTAGATTTTTTTTCACTAGTGCATATTTTAATATCATTATAATTAATTTTTACCACTATCCTCTAGTCCTGGCTACGTGCAACTAATAATATTAGTAAACGTTTTCTACCACATTTACAAACCCACAAACTCTTCTTTGGCTCTGTGGGAGTATATGATGGTTGGGGATCACCAAGAGGATCATGTGCATGTCCCCCCCCCCCCCCCCAGAGGTATGATTAGGAATCTCATCTCCGTAAGTCTGTGTTTGATCAACTGATTGATATGTCATTATCCTTTAAATCATAGAAATAAACATTTTGTATACAAATTTAGAAATTCATCTATTACGATACTAGAATAAATAAAAAATGAAAATTTATGAAACAAAAAAGGAGAATAAATTTTAACACATTTGTATTAATATTTTTTATCTATAACTAAAATGCTAACAAAATTAATTATATATGAAATTTCAGGTAAATGAATAAAAATAAATCCAAAATTTGTGTAGGAATATTAAAAATGTTCCAACCTAATTAATCGTTTTTACACAAAAAATAATACTTTTTCAATATACTCTTATAAAATATTTATGTTTTTATTTACCATATTATATTTAAAATAATTTTATTTTAAAGAAATCTATAAATATATAAGTTATTTAATAGTAAACATTGTAATCTAAACAAAAAAACTTATATACACAAAAAAAAATTAGTTATTAGATTTAATACTTGTTTTAATAAAGAAAAAAATAAAAATATATTACATTTTATGAAGTTAATAAAAGTAAACAAGAAATAAACACATGTTACTTATAATACTAGGAATTTAATAATGGGTTTTTTACCAACTTCCTTCGTCATGATCATTCCATGTGGCACAAACCATGTCTATGACATCCACATCATTATTATCTGTTAATCTTTCCACAAAGGTAATGATATTACATAAACCAACATCTTTATCATGTTGATCATCACCAAAATATTTTTTCACTGTAAAAAAATAGACCACTACATATTGGATTGATCAAGAACATAAAATTTTTTCCCTTTTCATGCCATTATACTAAAATCCATCGTTTCTTCCAATCAATTCAGATTAACAAGTGTTATTCCAAATTCATACTGTCTGAAACTGTTGTTACCGATATACCTTTTGTATTTAAACACTAGAAAATTAAATTTAATGTAATTAAACCCCAATATTTGTTCAATTACTCCATAATATGCACTTGATCCAAAAATTTGGTTTTTCTCTTTAGTACATTAAAAATTCATTGCGTCTACGAACACCAATACATATGTATTCTGGACTACACTTATTTTGTTTAGATATTTCATATAAAATGAATAACTATTAATGTCATATGAAAACCATGTTAACACATTTAAACATAGACCACCCAAACACCATCTTAATGTATCTGATGCACCTGATCAACCGAGTTTGGTTTTTTAAACCATGGAAAAAAACATTTGTTTTGATCATTCAAAATAATAATTTCTTTCTTATATGGATGGAATTGTGTCTACTAAATAATGTTCAATTTTATAATACATTGATCATGTATTATATGACAAAATGGTGACAGTCACCAGCCATTGACCTATTAATGGAAGGCATACGACAATGTACTTAGCTTACCACAGACCCATGTGGGGTCCCAGTGGGGTTTTCCATGTAAGTTACAAATACACGTGGTTATGAAAATAATATATTCTTCATCAGTATCAGTGGGTTATGGATGAAAATCATGCCACATACTAGTAGGTATTATCATCATGGTTCGATCATTGGGTACCTGATAACACAATACCTAGAACTTAGTGGGAACCTTTAACCACCAACATATTTTAGTTCTTCTACCGAAATCTAAATTTAAAAAAGAATTATCTTCAAAACAACATAGAATATTTAAAAAATAATTATAAAAATCATATGATACAAAAAATTATCAATCAATCAGTTAATATAGAAAATTTTAAATAATACTAAATAATTAAACATAAGTTCTTTCATAAAAATATTAAATTTTCATTTAATAAATAAATTTCTGCATGGAATATTTTGTATCTCATGCAATTAATTTATGTATCAAGGGTTATAATAATTTAATTGTTATATAATATTCCTTTTAGCCATGTTAATATGTTACAATAACATTTTAATACAAAAATGGGTTGTTTTATGAATATAAATTAAAATTTATTAATAATGTTCAAATCAAACCAAAATACATAAAATGAAAATGGTACATGAACCTATTTTTAGGAAATTGATAAAAATATTATGAATATGAAATCCTACCGAACAGAATTTACTGTGCAATAGGTTCCCAAACCTCATTTTTCATGAAAGAGGATAATCCCAACATATAATAGGAAATATAATCCAATGCCTGATTTTTCATAAACAATTAATCAATAATTAGTTAAAAAATATATTTTTTTCATTTTGGTTTTGTAATCGATTTATCCCAATCAGGTAGTGTGAATTCACTATGAAAATAATGAGGTAAAGTCACTAATGCATAAGATCCTTGCAAGTATAATTAATGTGCGGTTGTCCACCCATCTTCCCAAATGCATCTCTCTTGAACAGCACGACTTCGTCAAAGGACGCTCCATCCAGGGGGCGATTGGTTTGGCACAGGAAATGCTTAGGGATCTCAGCCTTAAAACCCAAGGCTCTAATATGGCTATTAAACTGGATATGAGCAAAGCTTATGAACGTGTGGAGTGGAGCTTCATCAACAAAGTTCTTGCAGGTATGGGTCTATCTTCCTGGAATATTGATATTCTCTTCCACTACTTTAGCTCTTCTTGGATGGCGATTTCTTTTATGGGAAAGACCTTCGGTTTCTTCAAAGCAATTCGGGGTCTTCGCCAAGGTGATCCAGTATCGCCGAGCATCTTCCTCATTACTCAAGAAGTTCTCAGTCGTCTCCTTCATCACAAAATGGTGTCAGCTGAGATACTTCCATATCGTAGAAGGATGCGCTTCCCCTCGGTGTCTCACCTTATGTTCACTGATGACTCCATGATTTTTACCAATGCGTCTAGTAGATCTGTGTGTGGCCTGATTAACACCTTAGAGGACTACTGATTTTGGAGTGGTCAGCTCATCAATAAAATCAAGAGTAATTTTTATATATCTAATGCTTTCTCGGATAGGCGCATCCTCAACGTGAGTGTCCTTTTGGGCATGCAAAGAGGTAATCTTCCCATGCTGTATCTAGGAGCCCCCATCTCATAGAAGGCTCTTCGTATCCGCGACTTTGATTAAATTGTTTGTCGAATATCAGAGAGAGTTCTCAACTCAAAGAGTCGCTTTTTGTCCTTTGGTGGTAGAATCTCCTTGGTTAATAGTGTCGTCATGGCCACCCCGATCCATGCTTTATTGGTTGTTAAGGTTCCTAAAGGAGTTATCAGAAAATTGGATGGGATTTTTGCTGGTTTTATTTGGGACCCCAAGCACGAGGGACGTAAGCACTGGGATTCTTGGCGGAAGTTGGCGAGGCCCATAGGTGAGGGCGGCATCAACGTTCGTAATCTAGGGGATGTCCTCACCTGCTTGCATGCAAAAATGGCATGGGAAGTTATGGAGAGACGGACGTTGTGGGGGAGGACCATGCATGCATGTTACAGTGGTATCAGGGAGGTTCTGGACGGACATGCTTCCCCCCTTTGGCAAGTGATCGATCCTTTGGTGAACTCTCTACGTCCACATGTCCGATGGATCATCGGCACAGGGGACGTTTCTTTCTAGCATGATAATTGCTGTGGCCAGGTGATCGGTTACCCGGGTTGTCCGGTCACTAACATATCTTTTAAGGAGGCCAGTATGTTCTTGCTTTTCATCAGTTCTATCCTTGACAGGAACCAGACGGATCTGTTCAACCTGGTGGCACTGTCCACGGATCTGGATCATTGTGTGTTCATCTTATCTTCCTCAGGCTGTTTCACCTCTAACGATTATCGTCGCCTTTCTATCTCGCAAGAAGGGGTGGATGTATGGCATGAGGTTCTGTGGGATAGAGATATCCCCAAAAAATTCAACTTTCTTACATGGAGAATCCATAACAGAGCATTACCCACTGAGGAGAACATCAAGAGGTGCGGGGTGAACCTGGATTCTAAATGCGTGTGTTGTAAGAGGCATAAGGAGGAAACCTTGGATCATTTGTTCTTCGATAGTGACTGGGCGCATGAGGTTTGGAACTCTTTTGGTGACTTCACTGGCCTTTCCATTCCATCCATGGCGGACCATCCCTTCCTTATCCGCTGGTTCCATGGCATGGGTGGCGAGGGACCAGAAAATCGTGCGTGTACTATGGTGTTGCATGCTGGATGATGGTGCTTGTGGCAGGCTCGGAATGGCTATTGCCATGATGGGGTTGTCTCCTCTGCTCGAGCGATTTTTATCAGAACCAAGAGTCTCATCCTGGATATGGCTCGGGCCATCTGCTCCTGGAGGGAGGCTCCCACTCTGCAATGGCTTCTTCCTATCCTGCATCATCCAGCCCCTGCGTCTAGTTCTTTTCCTGGAAATTGGGTTCGATGACATCCTCCTTTGGGGGATTTAAACTCAACACCGACAGGTCATGTGTTGCGGATATTATGCGCGAGAGAGGTCTTGTTCCTGACAACAATGGATCAGTGACCTTGGCCTTCTCTATTGGGCTGGGTCCTGGCACTTCTCTTCTTTCAGAGGCGAAGTCCATGTTGGCTGGTCTCTCTGTGTGTAGGCAGAGGGGTTGGATTTAGTGGAGGTTGAAACCGATTCAAAGCTTGTTTCTAATGCTCTTCAAGGTGTTGGCGCTACCCCCTAGTCTATTGAGTATGTGATTCATAATTGTCGCGGCTTTCTTAACTCTGACATTACTGTATCACATACTTGGAGGGAAGGCAACAAAGCGGCGGACTACCTTACTTCGCTTGTTTTTTCTAAATCAGAGGGCCTTGTTTGTCACACTCTTCAAAGTCTAAAACCAATGGGGATTAACATTATTAGGGGGGATGCTCTCGGACTTCACTATTTTAGACCTCTGTAATGTGGTTTGTCCATGGCCCCTTTTGAAGCCCTTGTATGTCCTTTCTTCACTTTGAATAAAAAAAATCTGATTTATAATAACATAATGACCATGATTTTTCAATAAAAAATTTTATTACATAACATATAATTTTATCAAAATATTTATTACCCATTTCTAAATCAATTAACATAAGGTGGGGTCTAATATAAATTAACATTATACTCCACATAACAATATAACCCATATTTTCTTTTATTATAATAGAACTTTACAAATTAAGAACAAATACATTATATAAGATTAATAAAAATAATGTCTTTTAATAAATACTTGTAAATATCATGAGTACAATTTTAAAATCTAGAGGACCATTTTATATTATAAATGACTTATCTATAATATCTCTATACTAATAATGATTAATATGTAAATTAATATGAGCAGTTCTTAAAATAAATATAAATACACTTGATAAAAAATAAGTGATAAAAGTTATTTGATTTCATGGGTATATATATCATAGTAAGAAGAAATATTTCCTCTATAATTTTTACGGTAGCCATTATTAATATGATTGATTGAACAATATACAATCCATTTTAATAGTAAGTGACCATTATGGATAAATATTGAACTAACTATGTAAATAAATTGATAAATTTTTATAATGTGAAAAAAAGATGGCACCCGAGTCTCTTGGCTCTCTCTCGGTCTCCTTCGTCTTCTCCTAGGTATTTTTCTTGAAACCCTAAGCTTTGTGGTGGTGCCACGTTCGATCCTCATTCTTTTCTGTCCTTTCTTCCTCCTCTTGTCTCCTCCACACCCTCTCTGACCTCACTTCCCTCTGTGCCCTCCAGGTCAGATCCGGTGCAATGGATTCACAATGGTTTTGGGTTTGGTGGTTCACTGGTCAAAGGTTTCTTCAGATGCACTCGTGTTGGCCGCCCTTTGGTTTTTTTGTTGTTGTCTAGTTTATGGTCAGTCATATCTCTATCCTGACCTCATGTCCACCCTCTCCATTCCAAGTTGGTCCCAAAGAGGTGGATCTTTTGATGGTTTTGGGAGGTGGGATACGATGACGGTGTAACCTGTATGCTTCTTCAATTCTTCTTCTTCTTTTTTTTGATTCGAATTTCTTCTTGTGCTCGGCTTCTGCGGTGGCCATGGATGTCCCAGTCTATTCAAAGAACTAACCTGAGCTGTAATCCCTCTACTCCAACATGGTCGGACCTGGAGTGGTGGGTTCGAAGGGGCATTGGGATGTGGGTTTTAGCAGATGATGGGGTTCAATTTTCTGATGGTGATGCTTTGGTACTTCTTCTTGCTGTGGGTGATTTTCAGAGTTTTTGGCCGGTGATGATTGTGATCTTCGGTGGTTTCTTTGATAGAAATAAGGTCTGTTTAAGTTTTATGCGTTAGAATTCATATTGTTTGGAGGATATCTTGTATGTATGTTTTTTTTGAAACTGTTTTCTGGTTTCGCTGGTGGATTTGAGGTCCTGGGATGTCTGGTTTTGGAGTTTCTACGGCATCAACCGCTTTGTGTCTTTCAGGGATGAGATGATGCGGTTAACTGTGATAGATGATGTTTTGTTTCGCCGGTGGGACTCTTCCAGTGTGGAGCTCCTTTTCACGACATTTTTCTGCTCCTTCCGCCACTCTTTCTCTAGGATTCCACCACTCTTCTCCTATTCGTACTCGTGCTATGGTTTCCAAGGGGTCTTGGTTGTGTAGTTCGAGTGGTCGTCGGTATTGTAGGAGCATCGACTATTTGTGTTTCTGATGTCCTTTGAGCCCTAGTTGTGGAGTATCTACGGTAGTGGTGAAGATGTGGTTAACAGTGGTGAGATGCCCCTGACATTGGTCAGGGTGTGCGGTGCGAGGTGTTACGTCGACCGAGGCGGTAATAATGGCTATTTGAATTTCAAATTTTGAAATTCAAATTTTCAACAGATGGTTTTTTGGTGAGGTGATACTGATGAGGGGCCGATGAAGCATTGGTCTTTTGCTACTTTTTTCTAAATATGGGTATTGTGCATTTTATCTACTGATGTTCTTGTTTTTCAAGTAATGGAATGTTGCAGTAGTTGAATTTTGAATTGTGTGGTTACCACTAATCCAAAAAGTGGCTTTTAGAAAATGAAAAATCAGATTTAGAGGATATTATATGAAAATATTAATATAATAAAAAGATCCATAACAATTTAAAAATAGTTAATAGAATTATTTGATTCATTTAAAACAAATAAGGTATGATGATATTATAACAAAATTGTAGAAATATTTTTAAATATATGAAAATGTCATTAAAAATGAAAATGTGAATATTTATAATGCATTAGTATAATATTCAATTAATATAAAATATTTTTTTAATTAAAACTAAAAAAATAGGTTTCATATTTGGGTCAATGATAATGAAATTAGGATAGGGTTTGGTTTTGGTTTATTTTTATAAAAACAGAATAAATGGATAAAATATGATACATAAACAATGTTTCCCTTACATAATGGTAAAAAAATATCATCGATGATGTAATGAATAGTTTCGTTCAGAAAAATGATATAGAAAACTTTTGAATTTTAAACAAGAATTCATTATTTAATTTCTTAGTCATATATATTTACATTCATTATTTAATGTCCAAATACCCCTCACACATAACAATAACTACCTACTGTCACCCCTATTTTCAAATCAATTATAAAAAATATTTCAAAAAAAATATTCCCAGATAGATTCTTTATGGATTCTTACTCATGTTATTTATCCCATGGTCACAAGGAAACCCTAGTTTCCGGGGCCAATAATGTAACTACATAAAGGGTTGTTCCACCCTAAATGGAATCAATAATTATTCAATATATTTTATTTATGTATATTCTCTTAAACAATATTAACCTAATTAAAAACATAATAGAAAATATAATTTTTATCATGAATCAATAAAATCAATTTAAATGTTAAACAGTAAATAAACCACATTCTTCTCTTCTTTTGTTATATTCATTACATGGTCCCTTTTGTAAAGGGAAATGTATTTTCATTATCTATCATCATATTTATGTCTAGATAATAAAATATAATAAATATGTATAAATATATTTTTAATATATTTTATTATTTATTCATACATAAATATTGTTTTTAATGAATTATTTTAGGGTTAATTTAATCGCTTGTAATTATTGAAGCATGAAACAAAAATATTATAAACTAGATTAAATATTAATAAAATAATTACCATGATCTATGGATATATGATGAAAATTTCAATTATTAATATTTTTTAATTTGTTGGAATGAATAAAATCAATAATGAAAATAAATACGAAATTATTTAGATAGACATTGAACAATTCAAAAAATCATCCCTTAATTACATATAATTATAATAAATGGGTAATAGATAACTTTTAATCGACATAAATAATTTCAAATATGACATATTAATTTTATATGTTTTTTATTATCTCTGTTTTTGGTTTGGATTACATATTATTTCTCTATATTCCATTACGACTTTTATATTTTATCATATATGTATATATTATTAAATATACTTATTCTTATATAGGTATTTGTATGCGTTTTTACAATCTCTTTTGTTTTTCAGTGATATTATATGAAAAAATACCCCTTATTTTATTTCAGATTGTCAACCTTTCTCAATCTTATGTTAAAATCACTGTATATAATTACATAGTTTTATTATATTGTGAACATATTAAGTTTTTCAAACAGAAAAATATAATATATAACTATATTTCAACCATTATTAACATTACAATATTAGTGTGTGACAACCGGGCCCCAGTGACAACACAACCACCCCGCCTTAACATGGTCGTCGGGTCCTGGCCTACCAGGTACCACCAGTTGCCCCACAGACACGTGGGGCCCACCCCAGGATCCACTCAAACAAAAAAGTATAATATATTACTATATTTCAACCATTATTAACATTACAATATTAATGTGTGACAACCGGGCCCCAGTGACAGCACAACCACCCCGCCTTAACATGGCCGTTGGGTCATGACCTACCAGGTACCACCAGTTGCCCCACAGACACGTGGGGCCCACCCCAGGGTCCACCCACATGCCCAAACGTGTCATCTGACTAATAATTGTCCCCACATGCCAACACATGTCCTTTCCAGTGTGCTTTGTACTCACTCACACATCCTGGATAACTTGCCAGAAGGTCACCCATCCTGATCACTACTCCAGACCAAGTGCGCTTAACTGTGAAGTTCTAATCAGATAGGCTCCCGAAAAGAAAGGTGAACCTTGTTAACATGAGTCATATCAATTAGTCATTGAACCCTTTATCATTTGGGGATGTTACAATCACTCCCCTTTTAGAGCACAACACCCTCGTTGTAGACCCTACATCTCATCCCAGGCAGTGCACCGCACTTAAGGCTGAGTACCACCTCTGATACCAAATGTGACAACCGGGCCCCAGTGACAGCACAACCACCACGCCTTAACATGGTTGTCGGGTCCTGGCCTACCGGGTATCCCCAGTTGCCCCACAGACACGTGGGGCCCACCCCGGGGTCCTCCCACATGCCCGAATGGGGCATCTGACTAATAATTGTCTCCACAGGCCAACACATGCCCTTTCCAGTGTGCTTTGTCCCCACTCACACACATCCTAGGTAACTTCCCAGGAGGTCACCTATCCTGATCACTACTGCAGGCCAAACACGCTTAATTGTGGAGTTCTAATCAGATAGGCTCCCGAAAAGAAAGGTGCACCTTGTTGACATGAGTCATATCAATTAGTCATTTAACCCTTTATCATTTGGGGATGTTACATAATGAGATGATATTTTACAAATTATTCCATAAACTTTGTATGAATTTACCTTTTTAATTAATTTATTTAATATATGTTAAATATATTATTTATTTAATATTCATAAATAAATGGTATGATTCAACCGTTTGTTTTCATGGGGGTTGTCTCCATTTCTAAATTATTTTCTTTGATTGTTCTATTGATAAAACATCTTAGACATCTATGTAATATATTTTTTAATTATGGGTTATCAATGTTATGCTTATCGATTTAATTATGATTCATCTTATTCTTTTATTTATATGTGAATTACATGATTTGAAAAATATAATAATGTGATGAGTGGGTCTAAAATTATATATTCCTTATATTCATCAAGTAAATATTATATCTAATGAGATGGTATGTATGGGGGAAGGGTATACCATCAATCTAAAGTATTATACATTTTATTTTTTGTTTATTAATGGAAAATTTTGGTAAATTTTGGATTTATTTTATGTATTTTACTATCCATATATTCTCACTAAGTCTGGTAAATTGGCATACTTTTCATATATTGGAATAATTTTGAATTATATTATAAAATGATTAAATTCTAGTTTTTAATAATTTATTATTTTGATTATTGATTTTGATAAATACTACACTAATATAATTCATTTGATAAATTTTTAGGTGAAAATTTTAATATCTCAATATTTAAAAGAACATTAGGTTCAATAGCATGTACAAAACACAACACTAAGTTTAAAAGAACAATGAAATATTATTATGTTGAATGATATAGTAATAAAATAATAGTTAAATTTGTGGGTATGAATAGAAATGTGAAAATTGGAAATTATATTTATAATGGTAATACTTAATAAATTGTTATTGATAAATTCTTAGTAAATAATCACTCAATGTTTTGTAAAGTAATTTTATTCATAAAAAAATTTATTTTCATCAAAAATGGTTTTTATTTCCTTTTAAAAAAGAAAATTATAATTAATTTCTAGATATTATTTAAAATTTATTTTCAAAAATGTACTTCATTTTTTCGGTCATCATACAAAATTAGATAAGGGTAATTTTTTTATTTTTCAAAAAAGGTTGACTTTTTCTGAGTAGTTAAAAATACATATTTTTATAAAAATGACACATATTTTCATTAAAATGTCCCATTATGATTTTAATTTGATATCAAAGAAATATAATAATTATTTAATTACATATAATTTAAATAATTACAAAGGAATAATCCTTACACACGGTTATGGTATAACATCATTTTTGGGTTTAAAACACATTTTCTTCTAAAAAAATTATTACATTCCTTTTTACATTTTAATATTAAATGAGTTTATTAAAATAATAAAAATTTAATCCTAATAAAATGATTTTAAATTTTGAATCAGGAGGAAATAATTTTGTAAAAATTTCTATTTTAGTTTTGGTCTTCATGAATTGTAATAATAGTTAATATTTTTCACCACGGGAAAGTATAATTGGGTGATTAAGTCTAAAAATAATATGATAAGGAATAAAAAGACCCTAAAAAATTCCTTAATTATATTTTATATATGGGTTTTTACCATTATTAGACGAGACTAAAATTTATGGCAATTTTCTTTGGGGTTTTTTATGAAAAGGACATATAATATTTTAAGTAATTATTATGTCAAAATATGTCACTATATTTGTTTTAATATCTTTAAAATTTTCACGTAAGGTATATGGAAAATATATTTTTGGTAATTTTTTAAATTTTTAGTAAGTAAATAATTTTCTTAAATGCTTACACAACACCGACACAATGCATGTCCATATAGTAAACAAATCATGTAAATGATTTTAAAAATAATAAATGTAATATTTTTTCAAGGATTTAATGTTTTAAATAAATTTGTAAAATAAATATAACATATTAGAACCACTATCCAGTTTCATGGATTGATGATTTATTCGATCAATTGAATGTTTCAAGTCAATTTTTGAAGATCGATTTGTGGTTCGGATATCATCACATTCGATTAAAGGTTGAGGATATTATAAAGACTTCTTTTTCATGACATCATCGGAATTATGATGTTGTTTTGATACCGTTCGATGTGAAAATTTCTCTAGCCATGTTCACGGGGATGATGAAATCTATATTCTGTGACTTCCTTGATAAGTTCACGGTGGTTCCCATTGAGAAAATCCTTGTGTAGTTAGTGTTTGAGAAAGAGAAAGTAGAGCATTTTCTTTTTGTTTTGAGAGTTTTCCACCAGGAGATGTGGTATGGGACATTCTCAGCATGTGAGTTTTGGTCTCGATAATTCTGTTTCTTGGGGCCTATTGTATTCCAGAATGAAATAACTATGGTTCTATCCATGATACAAGTTGTTCGGACCTAGGAATCCCCTAAGATAGTGGAATAAGTCGAATTTTCCTTTGTATTTCAGGATATTAATAGAATTTCATAGCCAATTACTCTCATTTTACGACTCCTCTAACTGTATTTACTATAATGGATAAGGTGATCTTGTGGAATTACTAGAGTTAAGAAGCATTAGATTATTTTAATGAGAAGTTGGTCAATTATATGTTTCTTTGTCTTCCTGTAGAAGGAGTCCATTTTGAGGTTTTCTATGATTCTTCAAGTATGAGGTTAGGATGTAATTTTATGAATTATAGAATGGTAATTTCTTAGGTATATTAGCAATTATGTCCCCATGTGTGTAACAATTCCACCCATGTTCTTGATTTGGTGACAGTATAGCTTTCCCTGAAGTAGTGGACACCATACCTCATCGGTGAACACTTTGTGGGCTTCAACGATCATGAAAGATTGAGGTATTTTTTCTCCAATTATGAATTGGACTTGTGCAATGGATGGTGGATGGAGTTCTTATAAGATTAGGTCCTTGATATTTCATATACACCTAAATGTGGAATGTTGTAGCTGATGGGTTCAACATGAATTCGTGTAGTGATGTATTTCTTGAATAATGTGATTCCTGTAGAGTGATAGAATAGCATTTATCATTAAATTTGGATATGGGAGATGTTTATGGAATAAGTTTTCCTTTTATATGACGGTGCATTAATCTCTGGTGGAGCAGGTGGAAGAGTCCCAGTTGGGGGATCTTGAGGTAGGGGTCTAGAGGCATCGAGTTGTTCTTAGAGAAGCCTCTAATGGTTGTTATGAAGATGAACAACACTGAGTGTTGTTTCAAGAAAGGATATTCGTTAGTTTAATGATACGTGACATGGTTCTTAGAGAGTTTCATAGTTCACCCTCAGTAGTAAATCTTGGTGTAATGAAGATGTACCACCCATGAGAGGTCAGTTTTGTTGGCCTGGGTTGAAGTGTGCAGGTGCTGAGTGCGTGTCTCCATGTTTGGTCTGTTATAAGGTGAATGCTAAGCACCATGTACCCGGTGGTTTTCTTCTACCATTAGATTTTCCATGGATGAAGTGGGAAGAAATATCTATAGACTTTCACACCGGTTTACCTCGATATCAGGGAGGATAAGATGCTATATGAAAAATATTGAATTCGTTGAAAAAATAATCTACCTTTATAGTGATCAAGGAGTCAATCATAGTGGTGGTTTGGCTGAGGAAGTATCTGGGGGATGTTGTGAGGCTCCGTGAAGTCCGGAGGATAATCATTTATGATAGAGATCTTCATTTTACCATAGGGTGTGGAGAGGTCTCTAGAATGATTTTGGCTATCAGTTATGTCTACACACTGATATTCATATGTATATGGATGGTAAGATATAACATACCATCCTTACACTTGAAGAAATGTTTCTCTCCTGTGTCCAAGAGTTTGGAGGTTTGTGGTTGAGGAACTTACCATTGGTTTAGTTCACTTACAAAAATATTTTTCACTCTACCATCGGTATGGCACCATTAGAAGTCTTGTATGTCTTACTATTCAATTCTCCTTTGTGCTGTACTAGGATCAGAGAGTCATAAATTCTTGTGATAGAATAGGTACAAAATACAATTGATGCTACTCCTCGACCATAGTTACATAGAGTTATATCCTTATTACATAACATTATCATGAGGACCAGAGATCAAGTCCCAAAAGACTGATCAATTTAGTAGAATGTGAATTACTAGATATATATATGTGTGTGTGTGTGTGTTTTACATTACATTTTGAAATGAAAAATCAACATTGTGTCTCCTTTGGACACACTCATATCCCTTAGCCCATCTCTATAGGTCAGTCATAAAATACTTCTTCACATCCTTGTAAAAGTAAAACATAATAAATGGGTGATCATAGATGCTTAGTAAGGATAACAATATAGTGGAAACTATCATAAATAAGCAAAAAAATTTAAGGCAATGTATAAGACTAAAGAAAAATACATTTAAACATAAACTTCAGCATAATATAGAAAAGATAAATCAAATAATTCTCTTTACTTATTCGCATGGATATTCTACTAGTCAAATAAATACATGTAATATCAATAGCTAATATCGTAATAATGGAATGCATAATACCGAACATCATAACCACATATTCAAGGCCTTGTGCCAAGACTACAATTAAAAATATTGTCATGGACTTTTTTCAAAAAACTTGTTTGTATCACAAGACATACTGCTGCATCGAGGGGCTATAGTGGGCCCTACCTATAACTTAGTACATCCAATACATTCCTCATATGAAAAGGGTGAAACATAACATAAACATTTTTATTAAACTAACATATTAAATGTTAATTATTTAACAATAAACCGTGAATGAAATAAAAATAGAACATCCATAGTCCAACATATCAGAAAACAATCAATACAATTGGGAATATTGAATCATAATAAATCAACTTCCATTAAACATAAAATCCAATAATAGATGTTGACATAGATGAAATTAATAAAAAAACGTATTTGAGAGAAATATCTCTGTCTACTTTGAAATTATTTAAAAGTCACATAATTATAATAGAAAACAATAATTTTTAAAATATTTATATAATCATGTAATGGAAGCTTTGAAGGTGTTATAATGTTGTAAAATCTCCTCACCCACCGCATAAGTTAAAAAATCATTCTTTCCTTAATTTGTCAAAAATATTATAAAGTACCTTTTTTGGAAAATGACTGAAACATTCCTTTTAATTTTTTTAGAAAAATGAAAAAAATGGTATAAATTACATTAAACCATAGTCTAGAAAATAGTTAAAATGTTTTGAAATACATTTTTATGAAACACAGATGTGGATGATAAATATGTCCCAGTAGATACTTATGTATAAACAACCTCAAATAATGAAGAGATTGTAAAATTAACTCTTACCTAGTACATTTCCTTAGTCGAGAGTACGATAATCTCCTGTAAAATGGTTAAATAATTGTAATTAATTTATATAAGAACCAAATACAAAAATAATATATCATGTATGATCCATTAATATTGCTTTGTTAATAATATTTCTGTAGTATCATTGTTTTTGGTGTTCACAAATTCATTTTCCTTTATATGTTTTGTTTTATAATTCATGTTTGTTATAGATATGATGTATTTTATATATATCCAAAATAATATTATGTTCTTAAACATTATTTTTTAAATCATCATATGAAAATTATTCTTGAATGGTTACGATGGGGAATGAAATCTCATCACATCATGGAGACGGTAAGCCGTTCGTACGCACGACTGACAATATCATTCTATTGATGGTGAAATCTTATGTAATTGGATGATATATTATTTATAAAGAATCAATAACATGTTATATTTATTATTTAAATAAATTATACTCATTATTATATCCTTCTAAGTAATGAAGTGTTGAATAACAAACTACACCACGACGTGGACACCGTAAGCCGTGCGTATGCACGTATGTTGACTTTTCATTCAAAGGATGGATAAAAAAATGAATATGGTTGTATCATATTTATAATAAATTATCATTATATAGAAGGTACTGGATTTATTAGTTTATTATGGAAACAATAATGAAAGAGGAAGTGGAATAAGAAAATAACTTAGAAGGAGGTGATAAAATAATTATCTCTTCTCTGGGAGATTTCTTCTGATTTGAAAAACAGGCTCCTTAGGATGGATTTATGATCAAAGTAATTCCTCTAGGATGAATTTAGGGTAGTTGGAAGGTGATTGGAGTAGGGTTTTTTATCCAAATAGACTTGGAGGTGTGAATTTAAGAGAAGGATATGTACCTTTTATAAGAGAGGTGAGGGGGACCTTTGGAAAAGATTGAAATATTAATTTATAATAAAATTATTTTCAATTTATAATATAAAAAAATTGATTTATTTCATGTATAAGGTGAGTATGGGTCTAAATTCTCTCTACCAAAAGGTTTTAGGCCAGTTTAGGTCACCCTATTAACCTTATCTTTTATATTTAACTCTAAGATAAATAGTTTAACTTTCACCATCTCTTCTTGTATTTTTATACTACATGGTTAGTATAGTTAGTATAAAATTTCAAGAGAACCTAAAGTGGTTCATTAATGAAATATATAACAATATATATGTCCTTTGGATGAATCTTAGATTATTTGGAATATAATATCATTTAATAATATAGTATTTGTTTAAAAAACACATTTATGTCAATTTTGACCCTATTTGGTATTCAGTTGTTGTGAAAGTCATAAAAACTTGAATACTTCAAATTAAATACATTGAATCAACCCTAAAATGTAATATTCACATAGAAAATTAAGATAATGGAATCAAAATATTCAATTTATATTTATTCTTATTTTTTTAATATCAATTAATTTAATCATTCATTAATAAGTTTATTAATACATCATCATTGTGTCATAAATAAATTTAATTATTTAATGTATAAAAATTATGAATAAAATACCATGAAATATAAAATCTTTTAATATTTATAATGAATATTTATAGTCTAATTTATCTTATATTTATCCCTATATTAAAAATGGTTTTTTTTATTAAAATTTAAATTTAACACCTTCAACTCTTCTTTAAATAAAATATAATAAATGTACTAATCTAGCCCAAATGGTTAAAAAGGATCTTATTTCTTACAATGGATTATTTTGGTCAAAAAATACTTACCTAATATAATTAGGACATGTGTTGGGAGTAATTTTATATTATTATAGTATTAATTCTTCCTTAAATTACCCTATTTACTTTTAACCATGGTAAATAAAATTTAAAAGTTACTATTCACCAAAAATAATTTTCATCCCATTGAACCACATTTTACTTACTGATGACAAACATGTTTGTCATATTTTTCAAATTTAATTCATAGAAGAAGTAAAATTACATTTTATATAGATTTTCAAACGTGCTTAGAAGGTGGGTATAAGAGGTTAAAAAGTTCAATAAAATTTTATATATCTAATATTATTATAAAATGACACCAATGAATTACATAGGACTAATATGAGTATTATGTATCTATTTTGACCTTAAAATAAATATAAACTTAAAAAAATTATGATTTAAATAAATGGATGATTCTATACAATAATCCATTGTTTTCCACTACTAATAAAAAATTGAATGTTTTCAAAAAAATAGAAAAAGTTTACCCTAAACCAATTATGATATTATGAATCCAAATAATGAAGTCCATTTTGAAAAATAAAATTTATAAAATTTCAAAAAAGTGGGTATTACTATTCATAACTGCTTTTTAAATGGCTAGTTTGATTGGTCGTGGCATGATAGAACTCAGAGCTGTGTACAATGAAATTTATTGTATTATTCAAAGAGATGCACACTGTGGATGCTTTGGGGGTTACATTATTCCATCATTAAAATAAGGTTTTCCTCAAAATTTCTTTAATATTACCACATAAAAAGAATCAGGTGATTCTTTATCATAAGCTCCTCAGGTTCCCATGTTGCCTCTTCCATTTTATGGTTTCTTCAAATAACATTTACCATATGAGTTGTTCGGTATGTCAAAACATGTTTTTTGGTGTCAAGAATACTGATATGCTCTTCACAATAAGGCATATCTGGTTAAAGTTTTATTTCTTCATAGGTGATTACATGCGTTGGGTTAGGCATTTATTTTCTCAACACTGATACGTGGAACACATCCTGAATTTTGGAGAGACTTGGTGGCATTGCCAAATGGTAAGCTATAACTCCAATTCGTTTGAGAATTTCAAAAGGTTTGATGTACTTGAGACTTAATTTACCATTCTAACCAAATCATACAACACTCTTCCATAGATATACCGTCAAGAAAACAAGATCACCTACTTGAAATTCCAAATCCTTCCTTAGTTTTTGACATAGATCTTTTACCTGTATTGAGCTGTTTTGATGTGAGTTTGAATAATCATCACCTTTTCTGTTGTTTCCACAGCAATTTCTAGGCCTACTGATTTTCTTTTACCAATATCATCCCAAAAAGTTGGTGTGTGACATCTCTTTCCATATAACGCTTCATTTGGTGCCATCTGAACACTTGGAAGAAAGCTATTGTTATAAGGAAATTCTAGCAGAGGTAAATAATGATCCCACATACCTTAAAAGTCAAGTGAGAAAGACCTCAATATGTCTTCTATAGTATGAATAGTCCATTATAATTTTCCAATAGTTTGAGGGTGTTAGGAAGTTCTCAAATGAAGTTCATTATCTAGGTATTTCTGAAGAATTTTCTAGAATCGTGATATAAAATGGGGATCATGATTAGAAGAAATCGATAGAGGTATACCATAAATTATTACTACATCATTAATATATAGTCTTTCTAAATATTTAAGTGGTAAATCTTCTCTTATAGAATGAAAATGTGATGAATTTGTAGGGCAATCAACAATGAACCATATTGCATCATTCCTTCTAGGAGTATTTGGTATCCCCATGACAGAGTCCATCATAATACCATCCCATTTCCACTCAGGAATGGGAAGAGGTTGCATGACTCTTCTAGTATGTTGTCTTCCAGCCTTCACCTGTTGACAAACCATATATCTTGACTCATAATTAGTAATCTCCCTCTTCATGTTGCCCCACCAAAAATATTCTTTCATATCTCTATAAATCTTAGTGATACATGGGTGTATAGAGAAATTAGATCTATGGGCATCATCCAACAATTCCCTTTTAAGATTAGTTATATCGAGAACACAAATCCTCTTCCCAAATTTCAAAATTCCATCTTCACATATGATGACAATCAATATACCATAATTCAGAGCTTTAATTTTCTTTTAAAACTCTTCATCATCAGTCTGAGAAATTTTTATCCTTTATAGTAAATATGGTTTGGAAACCATTTTAAAAAGTATTGATGTTTCATCTTCCATGGTTATTCCCATATCTATCATTACTAGATCCATAAACATAGGATCCATTTCAACTCTCATCCTTTTCAGAACACCATGATCCTTTCTACTCAAAGCATCTGCGACCTTATTTTCCTTCCCTGGGTGGTAGTGTATTGTGAAATCATAATCATTGATTAGTTAAAGTCATTACCTTGCCCCATGTTGTGTTATTTATATGAGAAAATATTCTTCATGATCTTGTGATCAATATATATCTCACATTTTCACCATAGAGAAAGTTTCTCCATATCTTCAAATCAAATATTACTATTGATAACTCAATATCATGAGTGGGATAATTTTTTTAATGAATGTTTAGCTACCATGATGCATAGACAATAAATCTATCATTCTCCATAAGGACACAACCAAGTCCTTTCTTTGAAGCATCAATATAATTAACAAACCTATCATTACCCGATGATAGAGTCATGATAGAAGCATTGACAAATATTCTATTCAATTATTCAATTCATTCTTCACACTATTTTTTCCAAATAAATGTAACCCCTTTACGTGCGAGCTTGGTTAATGGGTTAGCATATCGGGAAACATTCTGGAAAAAATGCTGATAGTAACTTGAAAAACCAATAAAACTTCATAACATAGTTATAATCATTGGTGCTAGCCATTCGTGGATTTCCCTTGTCATTGAAGGATCAATAGAGATTCCATCCATAGAGACAATATGGCCATGAAATTAAATCTTCTAAAGCCATAATTCACACATTCTAAACTTCCCATATAATTCATTTCTTCTATGATTTTTTGGAATAGTGTGCAAGTTATTTTCATGATCTTCATAGATATTTGATTATTTCAAGATATCATCAATAAATACCACTACAAAGTCATCAAGATAATCCTTGAAAAATATATTCATTAGATTCACGAAAATATAGGGTGCATTTGTAAGTCCAAAAGGCATTACTGTAAACTCATAATGCCCATACCTGTTTCAAAATGCTGTATTTGGAATGCATTCCTTCATTATGCACAACTTGTGATATATAGATCGAGGGTAAATCATTGAAAAATATTGATATCCATGATGTTGATCAAATAAATCATTAATGCGATGTACGAGATACTTTCTCATTGTTTTTATAGAATTTATCTCCTTGTAGTCAATGCACAACCTCATAGATCCATCTTTCTTCTTAATAAAAAGAACAGGGTGTCACCATGGAGAATCACTAAGGTGAATAAATCCTTTATTACTCAATTCATCTTGTTGTTTTTTTAGTTTCACTAATTCAATAGTGTCCATTCTATAATGGGTCTTCAATATGGTCCTTGAACCAGGAATTCAGTCAATGGAAAACTCAATTTCTCATTCTAGAGGATTTCCAGGTAAATCCTCTTGAAACACATCATCATATTCTTTCACAATAGGCACATCATCTATTTGAATGTTCCTTTTATCACACATAGTTATTTCACACCCTTAATCCTGAATAATTGAATTTATTAGAGGTACTGAGGGTGGATCTAAATAAGAATCAGATGGAGATGTTTCTGCTCTAAAGATATGGGATTTCATTATCATCATAAAAAATTGTAACCTCATTCTTCTTACAATAAATTTTGGCATCATGGTTTGAAATGAAATCCATATAGAGGATTATATCAAATTCATTCATGGTTAGGATAATAAGATCAGTAGATAAAGTACATTTGTATGCCATTATGTTAATTGATTGACAAAACTTTGTTTCTATGATACTTCCCTAAAGAGTTTTTACTAAAATATCCCTTGTTAAGTCAAATTGTAAATATCTAATTTCTTGAAAAAATGTAAAGATATGAAAGAATACAATGATCTAGAATCAAATAAATCATTGGATAATTTGGAGGAAGTTATTAAAGTACCTGCCACCATGTCATTAGGTGCTTCAAAATCAGCAGTAGTGATCGCATAAGTGTAGCCTAGCTCTCTTGTAATTTTTTTAGGAAAGTTTCCCTGACACATAGGAAATTCATTTGAATAATACCCCATCTCTTTACAATTGTATCATTGAACATTGACAACCACTTTCTTCCCCCTTCCATGAGTTTGGTGGAATTTTTCTCCACACTTGTAACAAACTCCCATCCACATTAGGCATGCACTAGGGGGTTTTTCAATGAATTACTACAATATGGAAAGTCAATTTTTTCCTTTCTCCCCCTTATTTCCTTTTCCAGAGTGTTCAACAGATCTCTTCTTCTCTTTCATTTCATAAAATTCATAAGACTTGGACAATTACTTTTCTTTCTTGATAGCACATGAGACCGTATCTTCGTATGATGAGAAATATTATGAGACTAATTTTTGATGGAGAAATGGTTTTAAACCATAAAATAATGAGTCAATATTACTTCTTGGGTAACATATATAATCTGAAGCATGCTTTTCTAACCTTGTAACATTTGCCTCACACTTTTCGACATTCTCGTCCTCCTTTTGCTTCAGACTCATATTCCTTTCCATATCATCTCAATATTCACAAGGAAGGTATTTGAATAATAAAATGTCTTTAAACTCCACCCATTCCATATTTGAAACTTCTTCATCCTCTTTTGTTTTTTGAATTAATGACCACTATTGATCTGCTTCTCTTGAGAGGTGATAAACTACCATGAAAACTTTTCCCTTTCACTACTCTCCAAAGCATGAAATATTTTCTCTAAATAACTTATCCATTGCTCAACTACAAATAGATTTGTAGTCCAATTGAATGTTTGAGGTTTTTTCCTCATGAAGTGGTCTAAGATTGATCCTCTCCATTGTGGATCAGGGTAATCTATAAGGGTAATGCTATTATTCATAACCTAATTGAGTTGTCCCAGTATGGTTATAAGCTGTTAAACACTTGTTGTATCCCTAGATCCACTATAATTATCTTGAATAAGAGGGAAATCCCTACTAGGATTACGTGAATTGATACAGCTTCCATTACTTCTACAAGGTTCTGTTTCTAAATAAAGTCATACTCTAAATTACATTATAAGTCACAATTCATAACTCCAATCTTATAAAATACTTAACATAAATTAAACAATTTATGCATATAATCCATAATCATAAAAATGATTTCTTTGGGGATGTATTAACTCATTAATCCATCAAAATGGTTTGTAAAGAAAATGTGAATTATCCTAATCATATCCCTTAGGTGTGTCAAACCAGGTGTGTAGTAAGACCCGTTGTTCTGTACCAGGATACCCCAGGTCAAGCCTGCAACTCCATTCCAGAGTTTTCACACCTAGGTAAATCTATTCTAGAACCACATCCACTTATAGTATCCAGACAGGTATTCATTTCTTAGAAAACCCACATAACATCTACATTCCAAATGTTTTCGATGTTCTTCTATACTAATCCTCAAATTCTACCTTAGGGTAATGTTCTGTAATTAGCGATTTTATAAATCTAGTTTCCATGGATTGTACTAAATATCCTCTAATACCAAATGTAAGGCCCTAGCCCCATTAACCTAGAGTCGGTGCATTATTTTATAAAATTGGAATTATCATAAGAGATCAAGTCCCGAAATACTAATTAGTTTTGTAGCCTTGGAAATAATAGATACATACAGAAGTTTTACATTGCATTATAAAATGAAAAATCAACATTTTATCTTCTTTGAACAAACTCATATCCCTTATCCAATCCCTGGAGGTCATTCATAAAATACTTTTTCGCATCCTAAGAAAAATAAAACTTAATAAAGGGGTGATCATAGATGGTCAATAAAGAGAACAATATAGTAGAAACTATCATAAATAAGCATAAAAATTTAAGGAAATGTATAAGACTAAAACACAATCCATTTAAACATAAAAATCATAATAATATGGGTATGATAAATCAAATAAATCCATTCACATATTCTCATGGATATTGTAATAGTCAAATAATCACATGTAATATCAATAGCTAATCTCATAATGATGGAATGAATAATTATAGACATCATAACTACATAATCAAGGCCTCATACCAAGAATACAAATAAAAGTTTTGTCAAGGCCTTCTGCCAAGACACATGTTTGTCTCATGAGACCTGCTGATGCATCGATGGGCTATATCGGGCCCACCCATCACTTACTACATCCAATGCATTACTAATATGAAATGAGTGAAAAATAACATAAAAATTCATATTAAACTAACATATAAAATGTTAATACATTAACCATAAATTGTGAATGACATAAAAATAGAACATCCATAGTCAAACATATCATAAAACTATCAATACAATATGGAATACTGTATCATAATAAATCAACTTAAATTAAACAAAAAATCCAATGATAGATGTTGACAAAGATGAAAATTAATACAAAATCTATTTGAAATAAATATATCTTATTACATTGAAATCATTTAAAAGTAACATAATTAAAAAAAAGACATTTATTTTGAAATCATTCATATATTCTTGTAAGGGAAGCTTCTAAGGTGTTATAATGGTGAAAAAAAGCTGCACCCGGCTTATAAGTTAAAATCATTCGTTACTTAATTCGTTGAAAAGGTCATAAAGTACCTTGTTTAGAAAATGATGGAAAGATTCCTTTAAAATAATTATATTGAAAGTCAAGAAAAGGTATAAATGAATTTAACACATAATCTATGAAATATAAATAATGTTTTGAAATACATTTTTAATGAACACAGATGTGGATGATAAGGATGTCATAATAGATTCTCACATATAAAAAACCTCAAATAATGAAGAGATTGTAAAATTATCCCATACCTTTTAATTTATCTTAGTCAATTGTACGTTAATCTCATGCATAATGGTTCAATCAATGTTATTAAATTATATATGAACAACTTACATAAAAATGATGTCATATATGATCCTCTAATATTTATTTGTTAATAATATTTCAATAGTATCACAGTTTTAGGTGTTAACTAATTCATTTTACTTTATATGTTTTGTGACATAAGAGATGTTTGTTGTGGGTAGGATGTATTATATTCAGATATATAATGATGTTAAGTTCATAAACATTTTTTAATCATCAAATGATAATTATTCTTGAATGGTTACGATGGGGAATGAAATCTCATCGAGTCATGGAGACGGTAAATTGTACACATGAACAAGTGACAATATCATTCTAATGATGGTGAAATAGTATATAATTGGATGGTATATTATATATACATAATAATTAACATGTTGTATTTATTATTTATATCATTTATACTCATTATTATACCCATCCAAATAATTATATGTTGAATAACACACTACACCACAACGTGGAGACGGTTAGCCGTACATACGTAGTTATAGTGAAATTATAATACATAAGATGGATAGAATAATGAACATGGTTGCAAAAAATTTATTAAAAATATCAATATTTATAAGGTACTGGATTTATTATTTTATTATGGAAAAAAGAGGAAGTGGTAGAATAAAAGAACATTGAAAGAGGTGATATAATAATTACCTCTTCCTCGCATCCTACCTTTTGATTTGAACAAAAGGGGTCTGTAGGTTGGATTTATGATCAATGTAAGGCCACTAGGATGAAGTGATGGTAGTCAAGAGGAGATATGAGTGGGGTTTGGCTGATCCAAATGACAATGGATTTGTGAATTTAAGAGAACAAGAAGTGCCATTTTATAAGAGAGGTGAGCGGTACTTTAGGAAAAGCTTGAAATATTATTTTATTATAGACTTATTTTAGGATTTTAATATATCCAAATGGATTTAATTTTGTGACAAGGTGGGTATGGGACAAAATACTCTCAACACATAGGTTTTAGAGAATTTTAGGTCACCATATTAACCTTATCTTTTATATTTAACTCGTAGTTAAATAGATTAACTTTTACCATGTCTTCTTATATTTTTATACTGCATGTCTAATATAGTTACTATAAATAGCCTAGAGCACCTCAAGTGGTTAATTAATGACATATATAACATTATATAAGCACTTTTACTGAATAATATATTTTTAAAAATATTATATCATTTAATAAAATAGTATTTGTTTAAAAAATTCATTTATGTCAATTTTGACACTATTTAGTATTTGGTTTTTGTGAAAGTTATAACAACTTGATTACTTCGAAAAAATAATTTAAATAAACCATAACATGTCATATTCACCTATAAAATTCGTGTATGGCATTAAAAATTTCAATTTACATTTATTTTAATATTTATAATAGCTATTAGTTTAATATTTCATTAATAAGGTAATTACTGCATCATCATTGTGTCTTAAATAAATTTAATTATTTATTGTCTAAAAAATATAAATAAAATACCATGATGTATTAAATATTTTTATCTTTCTTATGAATATTTATAGTTTAATTTATCTTATGTGAATCTTTATATTGAATTTTTGTGTTATTAATCTTTGAATTTAACACTTTTAAATCATCTTTAAATATAATATAATAAATGTCCTAATCTAACCCAAATTGATCAAAAAGGATCTTATTTTTGTCTTAGGGTTTATTTTGGTCTAAAAACACTTATCCAATAGAATTAGGACTTGTGTTTGGTTAATTTTATATTATTGTAGTATTACTTCTACCTTTAATTACCCTATTTTCTTTTAACCCTGGTAAATAAAATTGAAAAGTCACTATTCACCAAAAATTATTTTCATCACATTTAACCACATATTAATAATTTAAGAAAATTGCTTCTATCAGATTTTTTAAATTCAATTAAAAAATGTGGTAAAATTGTGTTTTATGTAGATTTGCAAATGTGCTTAGAAGGTGGGTAAAAGACATTAGAAAGTTCAATAAAATTTAATATATCTAATATTGTTATAAAATAACTCCAATTAATTAAATTGGTATAATATAAGTATTATGTATATATTTTGACATTAAACTAAATTTAAAATTTAAAAAAAATAATTATTTAATTAAAAAGTCACTTTTAAATAATAATGCAGTGATTTTCACTATTCATAAAAATGGAATGTTTTCAGAAAAACACCAAAAATTCACCCTAAGAAAATTTAGATATTCTAAAATAAAAAATGAAGTCCATTTTGAAAAATAAACTTGTTTAAATTTCAATCGATGGGTATTACTATTCATAAGTGCTTTTTAAATGGCAAGTTTGATTGGTCGGGGTGTGGTTGAACTCAAAGCTGCGTATAACACAAACTATTGTATTATTCATAGTGAGGCATACTATGGAATCTTGGGGTGCTACAACATATATGGTTCATGTGATTTCTGATTGGATGAATGAAACATAGAATCACCAGAAATCATATAACGATCATTGGAGGAGACCTATCGAGTTTTTCATTGGGGATCACATGTTTCTGATGGTGACTCCCTATCGAGGTAAGTGAAGGTTTGGTCCTGGGAGTAAAAATTATCCCATGTTTTTGGGCTTTTATGGTATTGGATCATGTTGGTGTTGTGGAATATTGGGTAGCTGTCCCCCTGTAGATGAGCTGAATGCATCATGTTTTTCACAAGTCATGGCTCCGTCATAATCTTTATGAAAACTCTCACATCATTAATTATGGAGAGATTGATGTTCAGGCTAATGTGACCTTTGAGGAGTGGCCTATAGAGATCTAGAAACACAAGTATAAGGTATTTCAATAGTTTTATATCCCCTCAGTTCATGTCTTGTGGTGGTGGCATGGTGGAATGGAGAATAGTAGCTAGCAATATGAGTCATAGATACATGTTCAATTCTTTAAGCTATTTGATGTTAAGATAATCTCCTGTAACATCATTCTTTTTATGGTTGTAAACCCTTTTATTTTTATGATATGGCTTTCTCTTGTTTCATGTTTTTTCTTTCTCTCTTTTGAGTGGTATCTCCACTTGGTGATTTTTTAAAAGATAGTTGCAATTGTTTCATGGTTTTTTTCTTTTTCCTATATTGAGGTGGTGATCTCTTGTGGTGGAAAAAGCATGGAGAGGTAGCTTGTGGGGTGGATGTTCAATTAACCCTTTATGTTTCTTATATGGGATTGTTTTTGATTCTCAAGTTCAATAATTTTTTGAGAGCTATTTGATGTAAGATCCTAGATCGACTTTGGTTAACCCTTAACATTTTTTCTAAGATCAAAGTGCTCAGAGGAGGCTTGAAAGAATCTTGGATAATACCAGTTAATTAAAAGCTCGGAAGGGGGGATATCAAGTCTTATAAAAAAATTACACAATGTGAAATATTGTTTCATGGGTTGTTTCATGATGTGAAATAGGGTTTCATGACATGTATGTTTTTGAGGTCTGAAAAATAAAATAAATCATTGTGGTTACTAGTTTTTCAACGTAAATAGACCCTAAAGTATTACATGATGTGAAAGGGGATTTCACATCATGTAATCCCCCACTACTATATGGTTTTAAAACATTTTATCTCCTTTTTTTCACAAAAAATATAGTTTTAGCACTCTCCATTGATCATAGGTGACTTGAAAATCCTCTCTATAGTGTTTTGGTGATTCCTTCATCATGAAATGATCCCCAACACCCTTCTTCGATCCACAATTATCTGTCATAGATATAAGGGATGATCTATGTATTTTTATTTTGTGTCTCTTTGATCCGTTTACTCCCATTTATCCTTTCCATGTGCTGAAAAGTGATCTCTATGGTTCTAATGGGGTTTATATTGGTTGTTGTCTATGTGGTTTTGTCAGGGTGTCCTTGTGTGGATACAGTTGTTGCGGTAGAGTTGATCATGATTTGTTTCATTGATCCATTCTTGTGAAATGAACATCAAAGACCTTTTCAGGTAGGGAATCCAATATTCACTATATATTTACATGCAATCATAGAGATATCATGACTTACCCCAAGGGATTAGAATGAACTTTTGATAATAAATATTTGAGTCAGATTAAAGAATTGGTATCAATCACATAGTGATGTTGTTGCTTTATACTGTGATAATAGTTTTCTTCTTGATTTTATTTTTTTGCATGCCATTCTAGATCAAAATTTTTATAGAACAAAAAACTATAATTAATTGATAATTAATTGGATAATTGGATAAAAGTGTTTGTTTAATAAATCTGGTTATTGTTGTTGTTATAATTTGATGTTAATCAAATTGATACACACATGCATGTTTAGTATAATTGGTTGTTGAACATAAATCATGTTTATTATTGTTGATAAAAGTAATAAATTCATATTAAATTAATTATTTTATTAATTTTTGATAGCTTGAGAAGCTTGATTCTTAGGTTTTGTGTAGTTGGAACATGAATAATAAATAGGTTAATTCAAAATGGCATAGGAAACGATTGTGTGATAAAATATAATACCATTATAGGTCCTAAGTTTATGACTTTCTTATAAAAGCCATGTGCCTTATGATTTGGATCCATGAGAGCTCCTTGTGTGTGAAGGATGATTTCCTTGATTTGGGCACAAGATCCTATTGATATGTTCGTTCATTCTTCTTGTGATATGACATGAGAATGGGATAGATGAGTTTGGATGGCTATTGTAGTATATGGGTAAAGGAGGCTTGGATGTGTTGTGAGCCTATGATGGCTGATCTTGGAGGGCTATTTTGGAATATGCGGCAGGGAGGCCCAATTGACGTGGAATCAGTTGATACATAGAGTGGAGTGACGCATCATTTTTTTTATTTGGGTGTTGGGGAGGACATTAGAGATGATGGAACACGTAGAAGTGGGGCTTACCCATTGTTAAGAAAGTGGATTCATGTTGAATCTATTGGTGTTTATCTACATTAAATTCCCTGTTTCTTGAGGTAGATTGTTTTTTCACTCACATTCCAAAAGAGTCAAAGATGCACGAGTTAAGCCACATGATTTCCTTGTTAGGCTTCCCAAGGATGGATAGGTTTACGCCCCTGTAATTTATGGAATGAATCGATGGGTAGTTCATCTATTCACCCTGTAGAGACCATTGTGTTTGGTAGCATAGAATGTTTTCCTAGAATACCAACAAATATGAAAAAATTGAATGTGGAAATTCTTTTAATAAATGAATAATTGTTTCACCCAAGGGGTTGGAGATTACTAGGACCCAATGATGAGGTAGTGATTCTAAGAATCCATGGACACCATTTTCTTATTCACGGTGGGCATGGATCTTGTTGATATGCAAATGAAATTTAATTTGGAAATGATAATGGTTAATTAATGGTTAAAAAATTAGTTAATGTAAAGTGAAACTAATAAAAAAGGATAATGTAATTTAATTCAACTCTTTAAATGGTTGGGTGTTTATAGGATATCTCATCTTTGCAGTGGTAGCCAAGAGTCTGAGAAACATTAGCTGCAATTGACTCTAAGACTATGTTATGTCCATAGTGTGGTTGTGATATATATTATATCCTATACATTTGTGTTTCTATAAGATACTCAACCCTAGTGTGTTAGTGTTTTCCGCAACATCTTGGTGGGAGGATGGATGACTGACTACCCCCATTGGATCCACTCACTTCTCTTTATAGTTACTTGTGCTGGTATGCATGCTAGTTAGTTTTCCCCATATATGTTTATGGAGGGATGTAATAGTATGAGTTTATTTCACACACATATATTTTGGATATAGTTTCCCATGGACTACTATTGGTATAACATGTATAGGCTGTGATGGCTTGAGGATCCTTTCTCGGTGTATAGGTTATGATGGGTTGAGGTATTATACTAGATGTATGATACAAGTTAAGCGAGAAGTGATGGATCAAAAAAACAACAACCTGGTTATATTTGGTTATGTGGATGTTGTGGTTTGTTTCATGAGATGCATATCGTGGTGCTTCGCTCAAGTGTTTGTGGGATAGCCTTATTTGAGAGAGATACTCATGAGGTGTGATATTGGGGAAAATCTACAGACAGTGGGGAAGTGAATGTAGGGTACCCTTGATATTTTTTATTATATTATATACTTTTATATGTGATACTTGGTTAGAGTATCCATAGTGAGTCTTGGAACTTAGTACACCTATTTATGTGACGAGTTAGTTTCACTTTTTCTTCACTGTTCTTAAGCATGATTTCATTTCTTTTTCATGAATGGATCCAAGGAGGATCCTACTATGTATACTTTTATATTCACCCTATGTTATTTCAATAGTTTTCAGGTGACTTGGAGCAAGTTGGAAATCAGGCTCATTACTGCTAGCTTGAGATTTTTCAGGGGCCGTTTGGGTTTCGTGGTCACCACCATTTTACATTCTTTTGGTACTTGCAATTTTTACTTTTAATAGTAGTAGTTATTGTATGAAATTACATATGTCCTCTTGGGTGTGTTTTACTTTGTTTTATGAGAAAGAGTTGGTTGGAGTATATGTTATCTCTCTCTTTCCCATGTGTTATCTTATAGGGTATTGCCTTCCATTTGTGTGTTTATTATACCCTCGGTGTTAGTTTCCAGCACAGGGCCTACTAGAGGTAGGACTCAGATGTCACTATCTATATTCTACCATTGTAAGCCTAAGAGGGGTACACTTGTGTGGAGGGGTTCCTAGCAAAGGGAATGGTTTGAGGGTGGATCAGATGATGCATGTTCTCCAGGCCCATCTTCTTGTTGATAAAGGATATCGATTTCAGTTGATAGTTTCTCTAATATGTTTTCCCCCATCATTACACGTGCCTTATAATACAAGGTCTTTATTAAATTTGAATTATCAAGGGGAGGAATTTTTTCAAAAATTGAATGTCATATCAGGGAGGGACTTCGTATGAAATACTACCATGTAGAGGGCTACCATCAAAGCTTGATTTCTGACTGAAGGGTGATGTTTTGTATAGTATACCCTAGGGAGGACCTTTATAGTGTAAAACAACATGGGGAGTACCATTTGGATATTTGATCCTTTATCCATGAGGAGGGTTATCATGATGTCCATCCATACATAAGCTCTCATGATCGATTGGTTTGTGCCTATGAAGAGAGAATTCATGGTAGATGATCTTGGGTGGACCTGCAGAGCTGCTGGTAATAATGTTTTTGGGGGAAAATTTACAACTTATAATAACACTCCTCTAATTTGGTAATAGATCAAAATGATCATGGGTCACCACAGATTGGTGTTTGAGGGACTCAATAACTCAATCTTCCAACAGAATAGGGTTATGACTTTGCTATTTCTTTTTCAGGTTACTTTGGTTGGATATTTTTATGTGCTCTCTTTTGGACGATTAGGAAAACATTCTTTATGTGAAAAACTTCATATATTGGTACCTATTCAACTAGATCCTATAGTTCTACTAAGATATGCCATTGGGCTTCCATAATACTGGAAGGGATATATTCCTACCTTGGAATATTCAATTAAGTGGATCAGTGTCCCCTAGTTGGAACACATATGTTTTTCCGATCATATTGTACTTTTATTTTAGGATATTGCTGAAAACCAACCTAAATGGGAGTAGGGATTCATGTCTTTTCCTGAGTGACCACACCCCTGTGTGGATGAGTCGCCCACAAGAGGAGACAGGATTGTAGTCCTGACTCTTAATTATTCCCATATACATGATTACATATTTTAATGTCTATTGAATATGGATAGGGATTGATATCTGACACATTTTCATGGCTAAGATGTGTTGAAAGACATCCTCGGTAGGAATGAGAATATATTACCATTATTGTGTAATTGAAGCAACATAAGTTTGCCCCTAATTTCTAGCCAAGATTTATTGACTATGTTATCATATTGTATCCATATTTTCATGTTTGGATTGATATGATGGAGAAAATATTTTCATCTTCTTATTGATACCCATCATATGTGACTGATGAGATTCATATGAATCCACAATATTTTGCATCTACCTATAATTTTACACTATATTTTTAGAGCAGGCTTGATATGGATGAGCATGAATTTTCTTTGGTCTGTATTTTTCCACCATATTTTATTGGATGGATTCATATTTACAAGAAGGGATTTTAATATACTTATTTTCCACCAAATCAGACCGACAGTTTGATATTCATTAGCAGTGATATGCGTGTGCCAGTAATTATCCACCATATTGGCATAGAAGGCTTGATGTGAATAATCAATAATTTACATCTTCTCATGGTTTACTATTATATTTGAATTATGGGATTCATATTTATTGGTAGGGATATATTAATTCATGTAATTTTTCACCATATTTACATAGAGGGTATGATGTGAATGAAGTGGAATTTTTATATTCTTATTGATTTCCATTGTATTTGAATGATGAGATTGATGCGAATGAGTAGTTATTTTCATCTCCTTTTGGTTTTCTATCGTATTTGACTGATGAGATTCATAAGACTGAGTAGAAATAAACATTTTATCATAGTCCTTCATCATATTTACCTGAATAACTTTATGAGAGTGTGCATGAATATACATATGCTCGTAATTGGTTACCATCGTATTTACAGGGTGGGATTGATATTGGTGAGCATAGATTTTCATAGTCTCATAGAATTAATTTTTATGTACTTGGAAGCATTATTTAGTAGGAATAAGAAAGATGGGTTGTTCTTGCCGGTTTGATAACTCCTCTATGTTTGAATCCCTAGGGACTTGGGTCCATTTGACTTTCGTTGGGTCCCATGATGCATTATCTTATTAATGGGGAGGATTCTAGGATGCACGATGATGATGGTGACGATTACCCACGAGGGATCAAGAGAAGGACTCATGTGTTTTTGGGATGATTTTATTGAATACAACTTCATCATAGTCCCTATGTAAAGGGTGGAAATCTTTATAGCATTCTATGGATATGCTCCCGAAAAAGTTTTAAAAGGATATTAGGGACATTTGGTTTTGGAATGCCAACCATCTCTTGGAGGACAGCTAGCATGAATTCTTCAACATGAATTAGGATGGTTGTATGCTCGTAATTGTATGTTCATGTGCCTATGCTGGCCACACTGGGGAACTTGGTTCCATTTGACTTTATCTATGGCCCATGGGAAAGTATCCTCTTAATGTTGTAGATGATGGGTTGTATGACATTGAAAGTTATTATTATTGATAGGGGCCATAGAGAATGACCCATATATTTCGAGTATGATGTTGTTGGTGACCACTTAATTTGCTTCCCTAAGTTAAGGGAGGAACTCGTTATCATGTTATAGGGATAGTATCCTGAAATGGTTTGAGATAGTTATTGGGGATATCTAGTTCTAGACTATCGACCATCAGTGGGTGGATGACTGGAGAGGCTTCATTGAATGGAGGTCGTGCCGGGCCGCCTCCATGATTGGGATGATATCATTTTAGTGGTTCTATTAGACCAATTAATTTTAAACCTATTGTGGAAGATGATGTATAGGAAATGACATCCTCTATTTGGTTGAGGTACTGGACTATGCAGTGGCTGATGTACATCTTTGAGAAAGCTAGTGAGATTCTACTGTATTGAAGAGAATTCTGGTGAAAGGTTCCTACAACATTTGTAACAAATAAAGGATATAAAACCTAATCAAAATAGAATGTCATGAACACATGAATAATCGATGTTATCTTTTTTCCCTTGTCCATTATGGATGAAAAAAGGTCCTAATGTGGATTAATACCACCAACTCGTTAAAGGATTCATGTTGGGTTCACCATTTGGTTTCTGGTTGAGGATAGTTGGCTTATGGGTTGATGTAAGGGTAGATATTTGTAAAATAATTTAGGTCTGGTTCTCTATTTCTGAATGGTCTCCTATGGGTTTTTTTGTAGATACATAATCACCCAATGGATCTCATATCCATGACTATTCATGGAACTACTTCCCAAAGATATGACATTTTGGGGAACATGTAAAACAAATCTTAATAACTCACATTCTTCATGAGGATGGGAAGTTGGGCTCATCAAACCCTTTTGGTGGGAACCATTTCTATTTAGAGACTATATTATAGATTTAATATATTTTAGTGAGTTTTTTGTTCATTCCTAAGTATGTATAAGCTTATCACCAAATATTAACAATCCAATATGAATAATCATGGGTCTCAAATCAACTGTATGTATCCAAGGTTTTCCATAGAGAAGGATATTTGAATGAATATGAGGGTTTCCATCAATGGAACCCTATTCTGAATGGATTAGAGATTCATTGGTCATTTAGTTTCATTATTCTTATTTTAGACATATGGTGAGGATCTTTGGATTTTTCTATCATCCATAGAGATAAAAGTTGTTTTGATGTTGGGATCAAAACCATAAGATTGGATTCATATGTATCCTTGTGAGATGGATCAGAACCCATGTAGTTCAGTTACCCTTATTGGGACACATCACCTTTTAATGTTGTGTGAATAGGGATAAACCATGCAGTTTAACATAATGTGGAAGGGATGTCTATGTGAAAGTTTTCAGGTCAATAATGGTGTTTGAATTACCTCGAGGCGGCCAAATGGAACCCGATGATATGAGGTCTCTCAGGAGGATATGTCACTATCAAGAATGTGGATTGAAGAACATTAGGGTGTATTTGGTTATTGGGTTTGGACCTTAAGGAGGCTTCTAATGTATCCCAATTAGTTGGGAATCAAATCCCACATTGTTCTATAAGGGTTGGGACTTAAACCATATTGAAGTCCAATTTGGCGATTCTTCATTTTGAAAATGGACCTCTAAAGGTTGAGTAAGGATTTTAGGGTTGACACCAAATAGGACGCCCAGTTTTAGGTGACATGATTGGGTCTTATACCACATAGTAGGCCCATTAATCATGGTTAGAGATTATACTGTATTGGAGGTCCATTTGATGTTTGGGGTTGTTTGGGTGTCATGATCACCACTAAGATCTAAGACCATGTGAGTCATGATAGTGTGAGAAAAAAGAGGGTATAGTAGATATGAAGATCACACAATCAACTCTTGTGTACTAGTGAATAGATACTAGAGCCTAAAGGGATAGAGATAGAGAGGGGTTTGAATGCACTCATCTCCCTTTTTTATTTTTGTAGGTGGATAGTAACATCTGGTGATCCAACTGGATTTATCACAGGTAGAGAGGAGCAAGAGTGCTACCTCCCACAAGAAAGTATAGGGGATTAATCAAGGGGGTATTCCCTTCTAGTCCCCAAATAAGGGATAAAGGTCATACACTAATCAAAATCAATGGGAGAGGCCAATGGTTCAATAAATATCTAGAATGGGGTGGTTCACGTGAGCCCCTCCAAGACCATGTGTATATCCAAGGTCAGAAACCCCATTACTAGAAGAATGTAGACATGGAAATATTTTGAGAGACCCCCTTGTTTATGATGTTACACATGTGACTTGACTTAACATGTGTATGTAGACTCTATAGGACACAATGATATGCCTTAGGATCTGATCATACATGTTAGGTGGCTTTAGAAGAGGCAATGGTTTGGGGTCATTAGATTATTTCTCAGAGGGTTCAAAGTGGGTCCCTTTGATATGATGTGATTGAAAGAAGGTGTAGAGTAAAATTATCTATGATACCTCATTCTACATAGAAGTTTTGCATGTAGGTTCCCTCCTCATAGCATGTTACAATGTAGGTGAGGGTACCATATATGTAGCTTCATGCTATTTGAACCTGGGTTCTTCCAATGTAGCATGTTGTAATGCAGGTATGGGGTTCACCCGAGTAGAATATTTATACATGGGGTTAGGTTCCTCCTGCATATCATTTTTATAAGTGGGGTAGGGTTCCTCCCATAAAGTGTTTTCTATGTGAGGTGTTGGTTAAAAAGGGGGCCATACGTTTGTGCCTTGTTGAACAGTGTTTGCAAAGGGGTATTAGGTTTTCAGATGGTCGGATGATTTTTTTAAAGCTTTAAGGTAGGATTTACCTACTAGGAATGGATGGTTAGATCCTAATGTAACTCTACATTTTCAATATTTCCTTATCATCACTCATCACTTTAGTCTATCTTATCTTCCCCATAGGATTATTTTTATTAATGAATGGAGAAACTAGATAGCAACATGGTGGGTTTTTGCAGTGGGACATGGGGGTTATATTGTGGGAGACCATGGAGGATAGCTTATCCAGTTAATGGCTTCATTTTTAGGGTAATATCATTCATGAGGGAAAAATAATCCTACATAACTTAAAATGATTTGGTTTCATTTTTGAGGGTTGGTGATAACATCACATCTCTCGATTGATTTTATTTGTGGGGGCGATCATTTATGGGGATAGAAATCACTGTTTGACCCCAAAAACGATTTTGGTTTCGTTCACAAGTGCCAACCATTTTGTCCAGTCCAACAAGTGATTTTTATGGGGTTCTTTACAATGTTCCAGAATTACATGTAGATAAGTGGTCCATGAATATATTTTCACTTCGCAAGATCAACTAATCCTCCAAGGCTTCATCCCAATTTTTTTGTTTCTAAACATTTTTTTAGGATTCTTCTTCTCCTATTCCTAGTTAACAGAATTATCTTTTTATTGTATGATGATTTTTAGGACCCAACTGTAATTATATACATAGAATTAAAATTTTAATCACTGGTACAATTGAATTATTTAAAAACCCCAAAACCTACCAATATATTCCATTATCTTCTTATAATGCATGGGATTACCTGAGGATGTACATAAAAATTGGTGAGCAATAAATCCAAATAACTAAATAAAAATAGAATAACATGAAATAAGAAATAACATATGAGTTAATAGAAAATCATGGTAACATAAAAAATTTATAATTATTCCCTTTAACATTTAAGTGTGATATGAAATGACAAAATCATTTAATCATAGAATGTAGAAACAACATAAAAGATTCCATCATAAGAATAATTAAAGGATAATTCCAAATATAAAAAAATCATCCTTTGGAAAATTTACCAATCACCGTACATGTAATATCATGAGAATACAAAATTATCCAAAGTAGTGGAGGTCTATATAATCCTGGGTGCACCCATCTCATATATATCATGCATATTCATTTGTGTGCGACATTGATAATTCATCATAATAATTTAATTCATCAATTTTAATACCATGATTAAGTTGTGTGGGTTACATACATAGAATTCACAAATAAATTAATTATAATTACATTTTTGCAAATACCCATATGTGAAAATAGGGAAGATTGTTCATAACATAAAATTTTGTCATGGAAAATCAGGGCATAATTTTGGAAGCATAACAGGTGTTGATAAATCTTCATGAAAATAATTAATGGTCGTGAATGGTGGTAAATAATTAAATAATAATATTAATTAAATTTATGGTATGTGTAAAAACACGTTACAACATGACCAATTGAAAAAATTCAAAATACAATGAAATTAGTGAAATGGAAATGAAAATAAGAGAATCTATCACTTGAGAGGATTCTTTTAAAATATTGGGAGGAGCTTATTTTGTTCCCAGGATTTCATTAGGTGGGATAAATAGAGGGAGTATGAGAGGAAATTCTAGCTAAATGGCTTTTTATTAAAGATAAATGGGTTTTTGGGTGGGTATTTATAGAAAACATTAATAAAATTCATTAATAATTTCGAAACATAGGTTACAGACACTATGTGATAAAAATAATCAAAACCAAAAACCATCATATATTTTTTCCCATGGTTTCATCCAAATTAGAGTGGGTTTTAATAATTTATTAGGCTATGTATCCAACATAGTAATATAATAGTATCAGTCCTATGGAAGTGAGTCATGTTCAAAAATAAGTTTTTAAACCATTAATTATACTATAGGTTTTGGAATATTAATTGCATGTTTGTAAAAGTAATAATATAACTTGAAAACCCATGTTTTTAAAGTGGAAATAGATTTATGGTCATGGATTCTCTTTATAGTATTTATTATATCACTTTATAGATATTATGATGTTATAATACATAGAATATATTTATACAGTATTTAATTTGTTCCCAAAAATTCAACAGTCTTAAAAAATATGAAAAATTCACCATTGTATAATTATAATGTGTGTATTTTACAAATAATATTCATTTTAAAATAATATTTTTATATATATTATATTTTAAAAAATTTAAATTAAAATCATTATTTAATGTGAAATACTAGTTTTTAAAATGCTAACAAGTTTCTGATCCTTATAATTATTACATTGGACTTCATAAAATTATTTTATCATTTTTGTTTAAATAAATATTTTTGTGTAATAAAATTTAATGAAAATAATATTTATTTCAAAATCTTGGATTATCAAAAAGTGTGTTTTAATTGAAAATTAATATTTTCCATAAAATACAATTTTGTTATCCTTGAATTAAAACCTAATTTTTTCAATCTTATTATATAATAATAAATATAAATTAATAATGATACAAAAATAAATATAATCATTTTGGCAATAAAAATAAAAAATATAAAAATTTATACTAATATGGTCTAGATACATAACCCTTAGTACACCATCATATCCCCTAAGGGTATGGACTATGATGAAAATATATTATTAGGGTGGTTCGATGAACATGGTTTAGGGAATTAACTTTATAATCATGAAATTATCCAATAAATGGTGTTTATAATGTCCCAATTATTCAATCTCATCTTGTTATACACTAGGGGATAATCTTAATGATGTTACCTCCCTTTAAAGCACTGATAAATGGGCCCCATATGGTATGATCCTATTATTGAAGTCAATATGTTCTTCTTTATATGAATATTAATCCATATCATAACCTTTAATATATACTAATATTAGTTGTCATTGTATAAAGACTATATTATCAACAGTTATGATTCTTAATGGTATGTCAATCCCAATAGAGAAATTTTGGATATAGATTATAATGTTGTAGAATAATAATTGAATTATAGTGTATGTGTTTTCAGTAACTGTATAACTTAATAAAGATGTATTAATATAGAAAGGAATGTAATTTATTAAGATCTGAGGTAATTACTTTCATCCCTACATTAGAAAATTTCAAGCTCTATACTTTCATTTCATATAATATAACATGTGAGGGTACTTTTTTCTCATTGCCTCTTCTGATTACAATGATGTCTCCTAAAACATGTGGTTCTATGAGTGTGATTTATACCGGTGAGTTTTCTTATACCATAAAACATTTTATCTATGATCAAAGATCTTAACCAACTATTCCACTTATAAATATCATGATCCATTGGTACCACCTAATGATTTATTACATGAGTGGGGTTTATCTTATACTTTCTCAAGAGGAATACATGGAACATATTATATACTTGAGATAGGTTAGTTGGGAGTGGTAGTATATAGGCCATATATCTGAGGTGATCAAGGATCTCAAAGGGGATGATGTATCTAGGACTAATATTTCCATCCTTCCCAAATATAATGAATTATTCCAAATATTATATATATATAGGAATACAATATATCTGATCTCAAATACCAGGTTTCAACGATTATTGTATGCATAGATTTTTTGTAATATATTTAATGATTTCATGTTATGCTAACTGGATTGAATGATCACTGTAACATCTTGAATAAGATCATGACCCATCATATTCTTCTCTCCAACTTCATCCAGAATTGTTGTAGTTAGATTCACATTCTTATATTTATCTTTATACAATCCAATTTGAATTTTAGAGTGTGAACATTTGTCATATGATAACTCTATTAGGGGAAGGAGATGATCCCAATATCCTGCTAAATTCAGTGATCATGATCTCATATTATCCTATAGGGTTTTAAATGATCTTTAAGAATAATCATATGTTATGAGGTTATAGGTAGTACTAAAACTCAACATTTAAAAAAATGCATGATAAAATTTTCTCCAGAACCTAGATATGAACCTAAAATATCGATAAGATACAATGGAGAGTATAATTCCATAAATTATTACCAATTCCCATATATATATATATATTGGTGATTTGGTCAAGAGAGGTATATTTCTTCATAGAAATTAACTTAAATGACTTTGTAAGGTGATTGAATACCACCCAAATGGTGTTATTTACTTCATATGTCTAAGAGAGTCCCATGATGAAATATAATTTTTTTTAATATTTACTTATTTTTATGTGAAATGGTTGCATCATGCAATTATAGTTGTGTTGTTTAGCCTCAAATTATTGTAATACCGAGAATCAAGAAAAAAATTATCTCATATATCTATTCATGTTATCCCACCATATATTTTTCTTCATATGTATATATATATATATATCATATTTTTCACTAGATGAATATTGAATTATGTTTTATGAGTATCATCCATAATTTTACTCTCTAGTTATTGTTTTTATGGGAAAATATGTAGGGTTGAAAACCTTACAAATCCATCTATAACTATGTAAAATTAAAAATATTTACTACATTTATCAATTAAAGATACTCATCTTTTACGGTATCCTAGATCATCTCATGAAACGATGGTAGATAGGTTATTTTTGAAAGGTAGGATGAAGTTACTTTTATGATTCACATGTCCATACATTTCACGTCCAAAAAATTAGATCCCTTTCATCCCCGGTCATGGATAGGGTGGTGGTATCCTTTATACCCAGAGCATCTAAATTTTCTCCCTTATGGATATTGTAATGGATTGAGTAATCCTAATTATCGATTATCTATTACTACATTCATTGGATTATATTTTGAATATTTTGGGTGAATATATGCATGATTCTTTTATGATCTGTTCATATGTCCCCATTCTCACTGTAGTGATAATGTCTCTAAATATTCAATGCGATGATCAATGCATCCAATTCAGTATCATGGTATATATAGTTATTCTCATACATATTTAATTAGTGGGAGGTATAGGCTATCATTTTTTTATCTTTTATTTCTAAAAAATGAAGAAGTTTTTGGATAAATCGATTTTTTTTCAAAATCCTTCCCCACTCATGGGTAATGAGGGAACATGTGCATTGATTATACTCTTCCATAACTCATAAAATATCTCCTAATTTTCAAAATTCTTGAAAATATTAAATCCATTATGAGTGATATTTTATAGTGTTATTGACAATTAGATGAATTTTATCCCTATATGCTGATAGTACATAGCTAATCCATGGAAACTATAGAACTGTATCACTATGATTAGTCTTGGACATCCTTTAATTTCCACTCTATTTAAAGTAAAATCCCATTTACATTTTTTAGTGATAAGCTTACTAATTAATGTTACATTCTACATACATAACTCTCATTTACAATAATTTTCATATAACTTTCCTTTTTCATGGTATTTAGAACCAAAATCAAATACCTCTAATTTCTCTGACATTATTTTGGAGTAGATAATAATATCTTCTAAAAGTAATTTAAGAAATATATCATTGAATTCCATAAATAATCTATTCATTATGTTTGTGAAGACATATTGAGTATTATTTTGTCTAAATTAAATCACTTTGAACTCATAATGCTTTTAACTTGTGTGAAAAGTAGCCTTGGTGATATCCTCTTTCTTCAACTTTACTTTGTAATATCGATACCAAATATATAATTTAGATAAGTAATATAATCCATGTAGCTGATCAAATATTTCATCAAACTGAGGAAGGTGATACTTTTTCCTTATTATAATCTTGTTGAGCACGTGCTAATGAATTTAGATGCACATTGAACCATCATTATTTTAAGAAAAAGGGTAGGAACACCCCACTCTAAAGCACTTATGCATATAGAGCCTTTATCTAGATTCTCCTGCAGTTTCATTTTCAACTCGTTAAATTTAAAAGTGGATATTATATATAGAGTCTTCAATTTTAGAAAATATTATGATATATGTTTGATTGAGAACTCAACCTATTGTCTTAAAGGAACACTAATAAATTCATTAGAAAACAAATTAGCATATTCAATTTCAATGGGTTTGTTACCAAGGATGATCTTTTCCTTAGTATCAATCATTTGAGGAAGAAATGGTCGATCATATTGTTATAATATCCATGGATGATATGATGATTCTAAAAGAGATTTATCATCATCGATGCACTTGTATAAAATCATAGGGAAATCCATGAAACTTAGGGTTATTTACTTCTATTTTAATTTTTTTATATATATAAGGAAAGGAAGTCCATACCCATAATAGTTTTGAATTTTGATAAAGGGAGTATCACAAATTTTTCATGGAAGATTTTCCCTAAAATATTGACATGGGAGCAGTTAAATGATTTTGATGTGAAAATTTACCTATTTTATGTCTTTATCAATAACCCAACATCCATAATTTGATGTTTACATTGAATAGTTATAATAACCATTGAGGAATTGAAATAATTAGTAGAACCATAATAAAATAGTTCATTATCTATCCTTGAATGTTTCAATAATTTAGATTTTACAACATAGATTTTAAGATCTACCTATGTAGTTGAGTTATCATATTCTCTCCCCTTTTATCAAAGTATTAGATCTTGTTATCATCTATTACCATAAAAATACTTCACTTATTTTATTTGTTTTCATAGTATACTTTTTCATTGTAGTGTAAACAGTAGAAAATAGACTAATGGTTGACTGGATCATTCCATCCATACATCACATTAGTGGATTTCTCCCATATGAATTCTATAGATATGTTTCCTTACATCCAAAAATTAAAGCATTTATATTTCCCCTTTATGAAAATTTTCAGAGGTTACTTACATCACTTTTGATAAGTGAGATATTTGAATTTGTTACCCCTTGAGATTTCTACATCGCTCCACTAGAATTAAACTATAATCTTCAATTCCTATATCTAGACCCATGAGACCATTGTGATACATTGATAACTATTTTTACTTGGATGGAACATAGGAAAATATCTTCATAGTTTTCAAAGTCCTAAATCACATATTATTTTCTTATATCCTTCTTCATAAAACTAAAAAGTTGGCATCTTTAAATTCTAGTTCAACAAAATACTAAGAGGTATATCATGAAATTATTGCAAAGTTCACCTCATACACCCCAACAAATTCATCTTACATTTAATTATGGATAATTAAATCCCTCCCCATTTTATGTTGGATAGTCTAAGTAATATATATATCGAATTTTTTCATAAATTCTTTCCACTTAATCACTTCAATTTCATCTTGGGGGTTATTATTCTTGATCAACATCCATCATTTATTATCTTCCCCACCATATGGTAAATAGAAATAATGAAATTCTAATTCTAAAATCATTAAAGAATATAAAATATGATTTAAATAATCTTCATCAATTTTTCAATGATTAAGTATTTGAAGATCCACTAATAGTAAATGTATTATCTAGTTAAGAGTCTCAATTGAAACATTCTATTTATTAGGGGAATGTGTATATTCCTCCCGATTCATGTTTCTATTAAAAACATGATTTAATAGAAAAATTATTTTTAAAAATTTTATGACTCATTCTCCCATTTGGATAGATATCTTATTTTTGCAGGCATTAAATTTCCTGCCACATTGGTTATTGAGTAGGTTTCCCCTACTAGTATCCATTTAATATAACAATGGAGAATTATAGACTATAATTTATAAATAAAAATTAAACATATAAATTTTACTTTTTAAAATAAATTTAAAATAATTGAATCCTATGCTTTCTATATGCTATGAATATATAGGTTTTAATTTACGTTATATGTGGTATTTTTCTAACATAAAATTTCATTGAAAATGTTTTCCCTTTATAATGGTTTTTAAAAAGACCATTATAAAACAAATAATATCCCTTTAGAGTGTATATCCGAGAATGTAGTTTTAGGAAATGTTTTCATGAACTAGGTGAAAACTGACTTCATACCCAATACTCTATTTTGTTTATTAACCCTAAGTACAACTATTCAACTTCCAATATACACTTTTTCAAATCTATAATAGAATGAATTTTCTTGAAAAAAAGAAATATATACTTCAATAAATTTTCCAATTTTTTTTTTATGTATATTTTTATACCTATAGTTTTCATTCTGATTTTATAATCCTAATCCCCAGAAATTACTAGACCATATTCTAAAATCAAAATTTACAACCCATATTTTATATACCATATTTTAATGATTTATTAAATAATGATATAGTTAATACAATAAAAAACAATCAAAAGGACTAGTATATTTTAATATCTATATATATAAGAGGAAACTAAATCATGGGAACAATGATATTATTTAATACTCTAAAACATTCCTCTGTATTCCATTAATCTTCTAGTACTATATTTGATAACCATCTGACAGGCATAATAAAGGGGTGAGTTATAAAACCTTTTAAGGTAATTATAAAAGTATAGAATGAAGTAAGGAAGTACATATTAGTCAAAATAATTATATGGTAAAATAAAAAGTGAAAATATTATTCATTAACTTGTAAAAATTACATAATATGATAGCAATAAGGAATTAAAGGAATGTGGAAAAAACAAAAAACATGACATTATTATAATAAGTCAAAGAAAACCATTAGGAAATAATAACATATTATTATCATGATAACAACTCATGCACCATACATGGTATATAATGAGATAAAAACATTACTCAATGTGTTATTAGAATATATAATTCTAGGCTCAATCATCACATTCATATCATATACAAGCACTGGTGTGCCACATAGATCATTCATCCTAAATTTATATTTTGACACATTTAATACCATGAATTAAGAGTGTGGGATGAAAACGTATAATTTAATAATAAATAAATGATAGGTAAAACTATGTATTTACACATTAGTGTAAATGGTGATTGGTATTCACAACACAAAGGATTAGCTCAAAAAAACATTAGATACATCCAACAGCATAATGAGTGTACATAAAGCTTCATGGAAGGTATTAATGAGAGTGAAAGGTATCCCTTCATTACAATAGAATATTAAAGGATAGTAAATTGATTTTTAAATATATATTAAAATATAAAAAATTATAAAAATGATTAGTATAAAAGGAACTTAAAGAAAATGTAATTGCAACGAATCTGTTACATTAGTGGTAGATTCTAAAATCATGGGAATGTCTTATTAAGATATCCATAACACCATAGGATCGATTTATGGAGAGAGATAGTTATTATAAGGGATAGAAGTTTGATTCTAAATTGTTTTTGTTATAAGTGGTATTCTAGGTTTGGTATGTATTTATATAAAAAGAGAGGGTAAGTCTTTATTAATTCTTAAACATAGGTTTTGGATTCTACATGATAAAGTAATCAAAACCATACTAATTTAAATTAGTTCCAATGGTTTCAACCAAATAGAATTATGTAGTTTTTAAAATTTTATTATTTTAAGGACCTAACCAAATAATATAAGATCATTGGTGTTGTGGAAGTAATCATTTTTATTAATAATTTTATTTAAAGTCTTATAATCTATTATATTTTTTTAATGATTCATGATAGCTTTGTATAATTATTCAAATAACATAAAAAACACATTAGTTTAAAGTGGAAATATATTTTTGGTCATGTATTTATTTTATAGTATTTATTACATTACTATAAAGAAATTATTATCTAATAATACATATTGTATATTTATACTTTAAAAAAGTTTACCCTAAAGATAAATTATCTTAAAAAATTATTTAAAATTCACCACTAGTTACCTTTTATGTACTCATTTCAAAATTAATATTTAATTTACAAAAATAATTCTCTAAATATGATATTTTCCACTTTCAAATTTAAGTCTTTATTTACAGAAAACTACTATTTTTTACGATGCTGAGTAATTTTTAACCCTTGTAAAACTTACTTTTAACTTCATTAAAATTATTTATTATATTTATATTAAATAAATATAATTGACTAATAAACTTTCACTAAAATTAAATGTATTTTAAAAATTATTTAATTTATCAATTTTTTTTATTTAATTGAAAGTGAATATTTTATAAAAATAAAATACGTTTCTCCTTCTATCAAATCCATATTTTCATCAAATTAATTATATAATATTATACCTAAATTAATAATAATAAATTGATAAATTTTATCATTATTTAAAAAAATATATAAAAATTTATACTAATTGGGTTAAGTTACATAACTCCTTATTATACCAGTGTACACCATAAGGGATTAGTGTATGGTGGTGGCACTTTTCTGGATTGGTTCATTGGAAAAGTTTTGGGCCATGACCTTAATAATCTTTAACTTATACTATAAATGGTTCTACTTGTGTTTTAGTTTTTGAATCTCTGCTTGGGATTGGTCAAGGGAAAGAGTAATTATGCCATCTGCCTTAGAGGCATTGAAAAATGTGCTTTATTGGGTACAATCATTCTAATCAATGGAATATCTTCTTCTATCTATGTCAATTGGACTTTATCATAATAATTATTATATACTAATCGTAATCATCACTGTAGAATAACGTAATTATAAATGGTCATAATGATTAATCATCATTAAATCTCAAAGAACAAATTAAGGCCACATTTTATAATGGTATGAAATAATAATTCAAATATTTTTCATATTGTTTTCTAAAACTATAGTTCCTATTAATGAATTTTTTAATTATTAAGGTAATTATATGTATAAATGTCTTTTTCATTACATGAATCCTTAATCAGAACATAAGGAAATATTGAGAAATATTAATCTAAAAGATAAAACCTTCTTATTAAGAAAAACTGATTATTACTTTTATATCATCCATAGTCATTATAGACCATAAAAGGTTCTGGAAGATTCCAAATAGTTCATTTAAAAAGAGATAAATATATTACACTACCTCAAAATAACCATTTTTCATGTGGGTTTTCTAAATATTCCTTTATAATAACATTTAAACAAATTAGACAAATGTATTTTTTTCCATAAATAACCACATCATAAGAAATGAGGGTTAGAAAATAAAATAATTCAATTTTATTGAATTATTAATTTTAAAAATTATTGAAAAATATTAGTTGACTAAATCATTTCATTCTAGTTCTCTGAACTCAGTTATTTCATTTCAATTTATGGAACCATGGAACAAAAGGTGAAGTGTTTTCTATAAACATGTACTTCAATAATGGTTCTTATTTAATTGATTTTTTACCTTTTAGATCATAATTAAGAACTAAAAATAGAATAATTTTAAAAAATATTAAAACAAAAATGATCAAATTAAAGAATTATTGATAAATAATGTAAATAATAATATAAATAGTAAAATATATAAAAGGTAATACAAAAATAAATTTGTCAAAAATTTATCTTTCAACATGATTTATTAGATAAAAAATTAACTTGAGTGATCAAAAATTTATAATAATAATCAAGGAATTGGAAATAAACTAAAAATTACATAATAATTCTTCAAGGACATGGAAATAAATAAATATTATAAAATTATTAAATAATATTTATTAAAATTATGATATATAAAAAATAAATTTCACATTATAGTGACCTTTCAATAGTCATACATTTAAAATTCAAAAAAATATATTTATTTTTTATTAATTATTTGAAAATATAGTGGTAAAAATATCATATATAAAACACAATAAAAACTAGAAGTTTAAAATACCTACCTTTAGGACTCTAAGATGAGTCCATACTATTATAGACCAAAAAATAATTACCATATAATTTTTAAATTACATTATTTAAATAATTAAACCAAAATCATCAATCTTGATAAATGAATAACCAAAATATGACATAAAAATATCCATAATAAACTCATATAAGAAAATATAGATTTCTTTCATAGAAAACCCAAAATTCCATACCTAAAAAATAATTACATTAACATAAAATTAATAAAATTTCTAAATAACTCATATATGAACTTATATTCATAAAATGACAATAAATGGAATTTTATCAACCCAACATAGTATTTATTAGATCCTCATAAAATTTTTCATGAATAGATTGATTTGATAATGCATTAGTGGAATTAAATTTGAAATCCCATGAAGAAACATTAGAAAGGATGGAATAAATATGATTTAGGAAAAATAATGGAAATAATAATAGAAAACCTATATCAAATTAACAGAAAATACCATCAAATGCCTTGGATGAAAAAAATTAAAGGAGAGTTAAATTCATCGGGAAAGGTGGGATCATCTATTCTAGTTGGATGATTGGAATGAGTGATCATTGAGTGGGGTTAAAAATATATAACCTCACATGGATATTTATTTCAATTATTTAACAAAAACCCATATTGGATACTCTGAGTACATTATTGATATCCCCAACCACTTATTATAAACCTTTAAGGTACAAACCAAAACGTTTGACCATATAGAACCTAGTGTCAATATACCAAGTAGTCAATGGGAAATTTTATCAATAATATACTAACATAATATCTAAAAGCACAAATAAAATCAACTAGTTGACTGTCTGAGCATATCTTCACTTCTAAGTATTCACTGTAAACATTAAAAATATAAATAAATAATAACTCTATTGATCAAGACTAAAAAATTTAAATGATCTCAAACTTTTATGATAAAATAACCCACTTTATGTACAAGTTTTTTAACATTCCAAAAAAAATATCACCTAAAATATCTAGAAAGTAAAATTTTAATAAATTCCAAAATTAATGATGAATTTTATTATAATTAATTATGAATAAGATATTTTTATATTGATCTCATATCAACTAAAAGGATAAATAAATCTCATTCAATATTCCAAAATGTATAATTATTTTATGTAAATGATAATATAATTATAGATATCCTCTAGAAAAACATTATAAGTATGGTTCTATAAACCTAACAAAGAATAATATATTATGTAAATATTTTAAATAAATGAAAATTTAAACCATCCATCAATTCACATTTTAATGAAATATTCTAATGTATCCACCATAATAGTTTATTAGTATTCAACAATTATTGGGGGGTATATTTCTTTATAAAACATATATATAATGTGGTACATATAATCCTAAGACCCTACCTAATATCCCAAATTGAAATAGATGAACTGAAAAATAATCTACAAGGGAATAGATAAAAATATTAAAATAACCTAGGGAATATACTTGGAGGGAAAGGATACTAATTGATTAGAACAAAATGGGTCAATATGATTTTCTTTGATTATTGGGATCATAATATGATCATCACAAGGAAAATAGAATACTCAAAGATGGATTTAAAAGTAGTTCAGTCAATATTTTTGGGGTCAATATTTCTCCGAAGTTGATTATTCTTTTAGATACATTTAGTTGAACTTAAAAATATAATATATTCAAAATATTATGTTTTACATAATACATGGAGTGTATATATATATATATATTTATAATAGTTATACTAAAAGATACCCTATAAATCAATATATAATAGCTGAAATATGAATCTATAGATAAAATTGATAAATCAGGGGAACTATTAATTGATAATATTCACTTATACTCATAATATATAGAATAATATGGAAAAAACAGTACAAATTGAGCTAAAAACTCTATGAATGTGACACATTGGATGATTCACATAGTCTATCTTAAATAATCTACATAAGAAGTACCAATATATATCATGATCTTAGGAGAACATATAGTTAGACAATAATAAGAAGAAGATTATAGAATACACTATAACATTCTTTATTTTCATAAACTTTAGGCATTACAATTTATGTACATAGGTATTATGTTACCATTACCTATACCAACATGGAAATAATAAACGAACATCATTCATACTGTTTGGATTCATCAAATAACACATGATAGAAACAATTTCATATGGATTGTGTATGATTAAATGGAAAGTAATTTCACTTTATCTCAATTTGAGATAATTTATTTCTCCCTCAATCAAAATTTTCTAATATAAACATCAATTATGTGGTTAGTTTTAATGGTGTAACACATTTTATAACAATTAGTTAAGATTAGTTAGTTTCCTAGAATTTATAGAGGAGTCATACTAGGAATTGAATACAGATTTGATATTTAATTTAATGTATCTTCCTTAAATATGTGGTCAATTCAGGAATTTTTTTTATAAAATTTAAGGTATTAATAGATCATTTTTTGGGCTTCAATAATATTTTAAATAAATATCATCCCTTTCTCATGTTATCATATAATAATAATTTTCACTCCTGCACTATATAAATATCTATGTGATAATTGATTTATAATTAAAAAAATTGAAATTAATTTAATTAATAGAATAATTTCTAACAAAAATAATTCCTTTTAATTAACAAAGAATATCCTATCTATTTGATAATATATTAGTGTAACAAAAATTTAACAAAGTAGGTACATCGATAATCAGTGATGGGTATTAGTTTTTGGTCTTTAGGATAAATTTATCTATTAAATATGAATGATGAAGAGTGTTATAATGTTTGGATTGAAGGGTGAGCCATGAAATTAGATGTTTGTTCCATTTGAGATTCATGGTTGAGTATAAATTTTATTTGATCAATTTGGACATCCACTAAACCATATTCAAGTAAAAATGTATTTCATGAGTCCCTCCTGATAAAGTAAAGATAAAATAACACACTTGTACTCAACTAATATTTGGTATAACTTGATCATGATTTTTCATATAACGAGAAAATAATAAATATATGTGATTTTTTAGAAAAACTTATATGAAAAAATAAGTTACTTTATTAATGTTCTATGTAAAAAAGAATACATTTGATGAAGGAATACATGATCATGAAGATGTAATTTATCAAAAAACCCACCACCATCAATTCATGAATTTGGGATTGAAATAAAACTTTTGGGGAAAACCATCTAAAGGGGGGAGAGTAGAATGAACTAAATTTACAAATATTAATTTATCAAATTTAAAATATATGTGCATCATAAGAGATTTTATTCCTTTTGGAATTAATGAAACTAAATATAATATATAATATAAATTATTCACATTCACGGCATGAAAAAATTAAATATAATTTTACTACATTGTTAAACAAAGTTTTCAATAAATGGAAATTAAATTTTAATTAAATTAAAATAAAATAATGAAAAAATATAAATAACGTGACTAGAAATTGGAAATCCAATGACTCATTGTATATTGAAATACCTCAGCTGATAGAATTTTTGAATAATAGAAACTATGTATTAGATATATAATATTTATTTTTTTCATATAAATATAGAGAACCTTGGTATTAAACTATTTGAATGAAACATGATGGGTTTAATAGATAATTATATGTTAGTAAGACAGAATATAACTGTTAGAATTATAACATGTTCGTTAGAATATTAAATATATATATTTTTTTCAAATGTTAAACTAAATGAATACATAATTAAATATAATTGATATCACAAAAATATATGAATATAAATATAACATAAATAAATATTATAATAATGAATATAAAATTTCAAATCATTTTAACTTAACGAAATTATATTTTGAAAATATTAGGACCAATAATGACTGAATATATAAATTATATATTAAAAATTACACGTAAATAGATGAAATTACATGGAGGGTACACAAAAATAATGATAATTTTATCATGGAGAAATGAAATTCATCGAAGGAAATAGGTGATTTGGAATCACAAAGGAGAACATGTAGCCAACATCATTAGAAACACAAATTGATAATGTATATTGCACTTGATTTTCCTCTCTATAAACATATAGAACATCCAGATGTATGTTATCAGCATTAGGGATACATTCAATCCAACATAGAATGATCCTTTAGGGTACATTTAGTGTTCTACATCTGATCTCTTGGATAATGGTTGCTGGATCAGATTCTACCTAAAGGGAATTAACCCTAAATTGGAAGGTATATTTTATTGAATCAAACATCCCATAATGTGATTTGTGATAAGAATAGTAATTTACAATAAAATGGTGAGAGAAATACTTACAAAAAAAGTCAAATGGTCCTAAATATTTCACTAAATCTATTTGGGATAGTTGTAAAACATATCACACCATTAAAATTCACTTTAGTCCAAAAGGATATTGGTGGGATTTGTCAAATGTTTTTATTTGTAGGAGCATGATTATTCCTTCATGGAAGACTAAAAAACATTAAAATATTTAGTTTAGGGATATAATTTATATTGGAACCTATTTTTATTTTAGAGGTATCATAGATAACCCTATGTATCACTGTGATGCCTGTATAAAGTGGAAAATTATTCTTATAAAAATATAACCCATTCACCACTCTCCAAGTCCAGGTAATATTCAATAAAATAGTCGTATAAAATAGATTATGAATATGTTAACCGATTAAATCCTCAATTATGATTATTATTAGTTCTGAAAAGTGATTCAAAAGGTGGAAAATGATGAAAAAATTATATACAAGTATTCCTAGATCATTATAACAAATATGGATATGGAAAACATGTATCTTAAATTTTTTGGGTCCCTCAATCGTAGGGGGAATGATAAAAAAATTACAATCCATTATTATGAATATTATAATAGAATGGAATATATTTTATCTTGATATTCTATTAAATTATGGTATTAGAGGGTCTAATAAAAGGATACCGGATCATTACATGCCACTTCTACACATTTAGGCTTGAGTCACACTTTATCTTGTAGTACTTCTTAGAATTCATACAACCATTATCATTAGGGGTATGTAACTACATGTCACTATCCATAAAGGAATAATTATGAATATCCAATATCATTTTAGGTTGAATAAATTCTGACATCAATCAATGTATTTGATAATGGTGGCTATAAAAATATAATAATTGTTCCATAAAAAGACATCAAGTTTACTCAATGTTTTGTCTGCCCGTATAGTAGTCCAAAAATTCAGATAATAATTCTTACACACCATCTATTTGGTACATGTTAACAACTTATTATATAATTTTTATAAGGTAGAATACACTGTTGTTGGTAGATAAAATTAAAAGCATATTGTATCCATGAAATGAACCGATTTAGGAGAAACTTCAGTTTTTATCCCCAAATTTCGTATGGTTCCATATAACATAGAGAGGAGGGTTTCCTTAATCTTATATTGGTCTTTGATTCCAAGACCCCCATCTTAATGGGTACGGTGAACTCTTTCTATTCTATGATAAAAGAATTCTTTCAATGTAAATTATCCATCCATATGAAATTCATGATTATTCCCTAAAGCATTATAATAATATTGGAAGGCCATATATACATGGAGGAAATAAAAATAATATGATAATTGTATTGAAAAAATAGATATTTATATCCAGGGACATTGATTTTTTATTTCCAACTCCCTAACTAAAAAATTATTTTGTCGAAATTGTTCTCAAGTTAGTAGCACATGTCTATCCCCTAAAATAGTATAACACAAAGGAAATAAAAGGGTAGGGACATACTCCTAAAAACGAGAAACTAAACCACATTATTTTTAATGGATGTTTAGATACCTTCAAAATAATGAATGAATTTATTGCTTATAAACTTCCTTATGACATCTAAACAGTGACTAAAGACCAGATTAATCTATTTATATGACTTATAGGATCTATCACTCAAATAATTGATATAATAAATATATATAAGGTGTGAGGGAATAAGGACCCTAACTTATTACATTAATTAATCATTAATTTAGTCAATAATTAACTTCCTATTACATTGAGGATCATTTCAAGTTTATAGCTTAAGAAAAATGGGACATTATACATTTATAAAAATATGAAATATTACAGAGTGGAAACCATAAAAACAATATTCATTTCTTGAAAAATATAAACAATTTCACATAAAACATGATTTCTTTGAATAATATTGAAACATTTAACATGGACTCCTTCTTTTTATTACACATCCTTAAAACCTATGAATATCATTTAAAAACATGGGATGAGCACAATAGCTTAGTAAGGGATATAAAAATAAGGAAACAATACATTAGTCCCTGAACACTTGTAACATATGAAATATTTTTCAAAAGACAAACTTGTCACCCATATATACATACTTTGTGAAACATGATATTTATACAAGATCCACACCAAAACATAAGAACATAAATAAAATCATAAAGGTATCTTGATACATTCCTTACATAATATTGTAACCCTCTCGGCTACCTTATAAATTGTAACCCTCATGACTACCTTACAATTTGTGAAACCATCGCAGTTACACATGGAGTAACCATATGACCAAACTCCAACAAACACATAACTAATGCATTATAGGGAAATATAGGTCCGAAATTTTATCATAAATAGTTCCCAATATCCAAAACATAATCATACAACATGAATAATAACATAAAAACATTTCTTTGGAATTATGTAAAACAAAATTTTAAAAGAATATTTTAATAGAAAAGTCCCTTATAAATATAATATAATTGCATTTAGACTTAATAGAGTGGATGGAATATGTATATAAACTTTAATTAAACACAATATAATCTGAATTAATCACACAAACAATTTAAATACGACATAAATAATGAAGTATAAGGTTGACCCAAAGAATGGAAATCGGGTTAAGAATTCCATTTCCTCGGGTTTGTCTTACTTCTAACTCCATTAAACCTCTTGTATAAGGGTTAAAATAGTATTATTAATATCTTATTGAAACATATACATCTTTATAGTACCTTATATGATAACTTAATCACATCATTTAATCCTTTAATTTTCATTATTTTGTTCCTTGCACTATTTTGGGTGTATTCTTTACATGATTTTCATGATTGGTTCATGATGGATTGTTCTTGTCGATTGGAAGTGAAATTCTAGAATTGGAATGGAGTAGTATTTAAATATTTATAGATCCATAAATTATACCATTTATCATTTTTAATTCTTACATGAGGATGATTCATAAGTTAAAACATCAATGATGTTCATTTAGATCATTTTAGTGGTTCTTTGAAAATAATGACCTCATTTTGTTTTATAAATTAAAAACATGTATAAAAAATAATTCTAAAACCATGGTTAAGAAATAATACATATATTATAACTTGGTTAAACAATAAAAATGGTATCATGACCATCCTTGAAGGAATCAAAGTAGATTAAAATCACATCATCCACAATGTCGTTAATTCAACACATCGTGGACAATGTTTTTAATTCCTTGAATAAGTGGCGGAGGAGATGAATAATGATAAGGAATTCTCTATGAACATGAGAACATACAAAATATAATATATTATTTTTATTTCATTCCACTTGGATAAGATTAGGTTATGAAATAAGAATAAAATAATATAAATCAAAATAAAAGAGGAGTTGAGAAATCCCTTATGAAAATTCGGCAGCCTAGCGACATTGCTTAAAATTTCATAAAATAATTTGTTGAGAAAAAATGGGTCTCTTATAATTATTACATAATATGTGAAGTAAGGGGGAAATGTAATGAAATATCTCAACATAATCCTAATGTAATAAACAATGAATAACATAAAACGAAAGAAAATAAAGAAAATAAAAGAGGATGTTTACATCTTGATCTCTTCTTCTTGAGATCCTTCTGAAAGCCTTTGATTTTGGCATTTTAGTGAGACTATAAGCTATAGGACGTGGGGAAGATCCTTGGTAGGTGTTTTGGGTAGAACATAGGAATGGTTCAAGACTTTAGACATGTTGTAGGAATATAAGAATGAGGGTGGTATTTATAGTGGAGGAGAGGGTATTTTTCATTATTTTAAACATTATTATAAAATTGTTTCTCAAGTCTGAGAATAATTTTAATTATTGTGACCCCAAAATGATATAATGGTATGAGACTTCTAACAATGTGGGGTTAGAATACTTATTATGTCATAAATAGTGTATTTTATTGATACTTTGAATATTCAGTATTTTACAGTATTTCACTATTCATAAAAAATTCATGAATTTCAGAAATATCCTTAACATTCACCCTTACTATTTCTAAATATGTAGAATTCATAAATGAACTCCATTTATTGAAAATAATTTTCTAAATATAATTAATTTTATTTTTCAATAAAATCAAACTTAATTAAAAAATTAATAATTTTAAAAATATAACTGCTTTTAAATCACATTGAAAAATTAATCAAAATGTCTTTATCTTCAATCCTTATGAAAATAAAATAATTGCAGAATCTACTATTCATTATAGTCATGTTACTATTCATATTACTTTTCAGAAGTTTATATTACTGTTTACCAAAAAACAAGTTGGTTCTATTAAGATCAAAATATCTTATTAAACCCAATTATAGATGATCGTTTTTTCAAAATTCAAAACATAAAAGTGGAAAAATTATTTTTAAAGGATAGTTATAAATTTCTACGTAAAATAAAGTTTCAAGAATTTCCATTTATTTTTTAAAAAAACCCTTGGGGTGTTACACAGGGTGATAGTATGTTTCTTCTATCCTTCATATTACCATAGTGTCCATTAACTTCCAAATATTTGTGATACCTATATAGTCTTATATAACTGCATAGACTAACAATTAATTTTTTATTATCAAAACACTTTTAAAGAAAAAGTGAGAAACAAAAAACCCCTTTGGAGAAGGCTGGAAAGTTGGTATGCTAATCTAATGCCTCTAGACCATTCTAAAAACCCCCATGGAGAACTATTTATCATAACAACTAAAATTTCATTTTTATAATGGCTCAAATCATTTTAATAAATGTTTTTTAGAAACCATAGCTACCAAGGATATCAATAATGAATGGCTTTTTATGTATGTCAAAGGCCATGGATATGTCATCAATTAAAGGTAACTTATCATCCTTGGTCCTCCTTTTATTAGACTATTGAATCATAGTATATGAAAGATATAGTTTTTGAAGTTATAAACATGAATAACCAAAAAACGTAGTATTAACGACACATCAAATTATCTTCCAATGTTTCATTGTTATAATTTTTTAAATTATCATGTCGAAAAAATTCTCAATTTTAAGTTTCATATTGTATTTTATGTCAATTACATTTTAGTTCTTATGAAGTAATATAATGATGTTGGAGTTGACACCAAGGGACATGATGGGATATATTCCACCAAGTAATATATTCCTCATTTATAACTCATTTTTGATTGTCCTTAATATAATAATAAAAAATGTTATCCAACAGAGGTGTTTTATTACTTCCTAAATCCCAATAATGTATCTAGATATATTCCACCAAGACATCTATAATGCGTGTATTGGATGTAAAGTTGGTTTAATTTCACTATATTCCATTAGTTTTACCTACAACCCTTTTCTGTTTATAGTGGTTTTGGAAAATATGGATTTTGTATCACCCTATTATTGCTACATCACATTTTATTTTCAATTGGACAGTCTTTCTTTTAGATTGGAAGAAAAATAATCTCTTCTTAAGAGGGTATATCTTCACTCTAATTCTGAATTTGAATGTGTAAAAGATATTCTTAAACTTTCATATTTTTATTATCCATCATGGAGAAATTTATCATACTGTGGTGACCATTTATCACTATGAAGATCCCAATGAGTACCTGGAGTGGTCATCCCATTATTATAGGCTTCCAACCATCACATAATGTCTCTATGAACAGAATAATTTAAAGCCAAGAATTATTAAATTTTAATGGAAAAGAAAATTTCCTTCCAACATTAAATATAATTTCAATGAAAATATGGTTTTTATCATAGAAGAGAAATTATCTTTCACTATAAAAACCTGTTTTTATGAATGTAATAATATTTTTTAAATTAAATTTTATAAATTTAGAAATTCAGATTTTCAAAAAATTAATTAAATTTTACTAATTATTATTTAGAAATTAGTTTACGTTTAATCTTAGATAATTTTTATATAAAATAAATAAATTTATAAAATATGATGAAAAAATGATGTAGTAATTATATTATTGTACCAAGACATCATTATTGTTGTTAGTAATAGTTAGTTTTGAAAAATAGGTTTGGAATACTATTCCTTGTCTCAATATAAATCACTATTAATTTTATTATATTAAATATTATAATATATTCATTAATTAATTCCACAATACCTCTTCAATACACCAATAATTATTCTAAATCACCTAAATTTATAAATAACATATAAAAATCATTAATATATACTAAATAAACTCTAATAAATCCCAAAAATTCTATTCATCATGTTTATATAAATGTTTTATAAACATAGCATAATATTCAAGGCATAGAAGGTCATAAGGTATTGTGTTGTTTTAATAAAAGAGGTAACACCCTTTATTCAATTAACATCATTAATTATTAGTTTCTTATTTTTTATTCCACTAATTATCTAATAAATTATCATAATGTAACACCCCAAGATTCCACGGTACGCTTCTCTTTGAATAATACAGTAGCGTGTGTTGTACGCAACTTCGAGTTCTAACACACACCACAACCAATCAAACTAGCCGTTATGAATAGAAATACCCATATTTTGAAATTTTTTAAATTTTATCTTTCAAAATGGACTTCATTTTTGGATTCAGAATATCAAAATTAGCTTAGGGTGAATTTTTGGTATTTTTCTGAAAACATTCAATTTTTGATGAATAGTGAAAAAACACAAAGTTATAGTTTAAAACCGAACTTTTATTTAAATAATTATTTATTTTATTGAAATTTAATTAAGGTCAAAATAGATACATAATACCTATATATGTTAAATGTAATTAATTGGAGTCAATTTAGAATAATTTTAGATATATAAAAATTTTATTGAACTTTTCACCGTCTTTTACCCACCTCCTAGGAGAATTTGGAAATTCACATAAAACTTAATTTTACTGCTTCTGTGAGTGGAATTTTTAAAAATATGAGAGACACAGTTAATACCAAGGAGTAAAATGTGGTTCAATAAGATAAAAATAATTTTTGGTGAATATTAACTTTTTACTTTTATTTACCATGGTTAAAAGTAAATAGGGTAATTAAGGGTAAACATGGTATTAATATGACCCTAAAACAAGTCCTAATTCTATTGGACAAGTTTATCTCAGCCCAAAACAACCTTGGGAATAAAATATTATTATTTAGGTCCACTTGGATTAGATTAGGACATTTATTATTATTTAATTCAAAGAAGAGTTAAAAGAGATAAAATCAAAGTTTAATAACTAAAACATTTCTAATATAGGATTAAACATAAGATAAATTTGATTATAAATATTAATTAGAAATATAAAAATATTTCCTACATAATGGTATTTTATATATAATTTTTAGACATTAAATAATTTAATTTATTTATGACACAATGATAATGCAGTAATTACATTATTAGTGAAATATTAAAATAATTGATATTATAAATACCCAAATAAATATAATTTGAGGCTTTTAATGAATTAAACGAATTTTATATCTTAATATGACATGTTATTATTGATTTAATTATTTATTTTCGAAGTAATAATGTTGCTATGATTTCAACAAAAATCAAATACCAAATAGTGTCAAAATTGACATAAAAGTATTTTTAAATCAAATATTATATTATTAATTGATATTAAATTCCTAAAAACCTAAGGTTCAGGAAAAGGACTTATATCATGATAGTTGTATCATTAATGGACCACTTGGTAGTCTCTTGGATGTATATAGTATGTTTATGAACTATATAATATAAAAATACAAAGTGACATGGTAAATGTCAAACTAATTAACTAAGAGTTGAAACTAAAAGATAAGGTTAATATAGTAACCCAAAGCTGTCTAAAACCTATTGGTTGAGTGGTTTTCGACCCATCCCCACTTTAAAATTTAAATAATCAACTTTGGATCCATTAGAAACTGAATATTAATTTATTATAAAATAATATTTCTAGATTTTCCAAAGGTGCCCCTCACCCCTCTTATAAAAGGGCACTTCCCCTTCCCTCTAATTTACACCTTCAACGCCTTTTGGCTCATCCAAACCCTGACCAAATATCCTCCCAACTTCCCTCACTTCAACCTAGAGGTCTTATTTTTATCATAAAGCCACCCTAAAAAGCCCTTTTGATCAAATCAAAAGGAAGAAACCGAAGAAGAGGTAATGATTTCACCACCCACTTTTAAGTTCCTTTCTTCTTCAACTTCTTCTTTACTTGTTATTTCCATTCTAAAATAATAACTCCAGTATATTCTATATACTTTGATGTTATTATAAATATGGAACAACCAAATTCAATATTCTATTCATCCCTTGAATGTCATGTCACCATACGTGCGTACGTACGACCTACCGTCTCCACGCTGTGGTGTAATTGCTATTAAATATAGATGGGTATAATAATGATGTATAATTCATGTAAATAATAAATAAAATATGATAATGATTATTTATATATGATATAACATCCAATTATATATTATTTTAATATCAAAAGAATGTTATTGTCGCTTGTACGTACGTACGGACTACCGTATCCACGAACGCGATGAGAATCATTCCCCATCGTATCCATTAAAGTATAATTCTCATTTTATGATAAAAAATACTGTTAAAGGACTTAATATCATTCTGTATATGAATAAGATACAAACTATCCATAACAATCATGGCTTATGTAACAAAACATATAAAAGAAAATGAGTAAGTTAACACCCGAAAGGACGATAATACTAAGATATTATTAACAAAGCAATGTTAAAAGATCATATATGATATCATATTAATGTATATAATTATTGTATAATTTAATAACAATTATTTAACCATTATACAGGAGGTTAAACTACCCTCAACCAAGGAAAAGTACATGGTAAGGGTGTTGGAACCATGGTCTTCTATGCGTGATTTGGAGTATGATTTGTGTTTTTTGTCAATCCTCAGTGGAAGTTCAGAATGTATACCAGCAGAGAGATCATACAGTTCAAGCAGACAACAGTATTGAAGGTGTCGCCGTTTCCCAGTGTTTGCCAAATTTTTGGGCCTGAAAATCGACAAATGGAGAAAAGTGTTTTTGGCAAAGAGACTTGCGCGCCATATGTTTTTCAAGATCAGAACATGGGCAAATGGAAAAGGAATGAGGGCCATGCATGTTTTGGGCTAGTCGCGCAAGTGACCTGCGCGCCGTGAAGAGACTTGCGTTCCAATGCCTAGGAGGACTGAAAACTTGTGCGCCTATTGTTTTTCAAGATCATGACTTGAAAATATGGAAAAGGAAAGAAGGTCGCGCAAGTATTAGTGTGGTCGCGCAAGTGAGTAGTGCGATAGAGGCTAGGGAGGATGAGCTGCGCGCCGGAACCTGCGCATCGAGGGAAGACTTGCACGCCACTGTGCAGGGGGTCCAGTTTGCCTATAAATAGAGGACCACCCCTCCTCATTTGCAACGGAGTTCAAGACTTAGAGATTTTTTGATCTCTCTTCATGCAAGTAGTTGAGTCATGCAAGTGGTTGTTGGTTCGTGCAAGTAGAGGCTGCATGCCGGTTGTTGGTTGCGCGACCAAGGCGGTTGGGGAGTTAAAGGCGCAACGTCGCGCAAGTTCGGAGTTGAAATAGGCAGTGTCACAAAAGTGGGTTGGTGTCACCTGTGCGCCGAATTTGTACCACACAAGTGACTTGCGGGTCGGGATTGAAACTTGCACGCTGGGCTTGGAGAAGCGCGCCAGGGTTGTTAAAGTACATCTATCCTTTTGAAGCTGTACGAAAGCTGGAAGATCGCCCGGTACCCTCAGCGCAAAGTGAGATTCGTCTTCTGGTGAGAGTTGGACATAAACAGAGCATCTACATATGACAGAGGATGCATTCTTATGCAATGATGTAGAGACCTTCATGTCTATAAACTGAGCACAACTTCACCAAGGGCAGTGAGCCAAGGGGAGTCAACGAGAGTGACTCAAGGGAAGCCGTGAGCTATCCTTGAGCCTTTATAAAGGCAGTGAGCCTTGGACAAAGTGACTGTGACCAAACATTTGTAATCCACAGCTAGTGAAGATTAGTGGAATTAGGTACGACCGAAAACTTGTCGGTGTATGCTCCTTGGATGTAGCCCTTAGTGGTGAACCAAGTAAAAAGTGTTATGTATTCTTTGTGCATGTGAATGTTTTCTTTCTGATCATATTCATCATACAGGTTCAAAAAGTTCCTGCAAAGTGGGAACAAGATCCATCACTTTAAAAGAAAAATTTGTCACCCTGATTCACCCCTCCCCTCTCAGGGTGTCCCAGGGTCCTTCAAGTGGTATCAGAGCGTAAAGGTTACTGGTGTTGAATCTGTCATTTATGGTCATGGACAATGCATTCAATGTCAGGGGAGTCCCTCACTTCGATGGATGTAATTTCCAGATCTGGAAGAACAGAATGAGATCTCATCTAAGATCTCTTGAAATGGAAGTTCTCTTTTCTACTGTGCAAGGAATACAAGTCACTAATCCAACAGGCCTGGTGGTTGCGCCCAAATTTACTCTACAGGTATGCAGTTGTTGTAGTATAGGTAGGGGTCGAATCCACAGGGACCGAAGAAGAAACTTTGAGACACTTTGATTAGATGCGGGATTGGATATGAAGTGGACAACTATGGTGTTGATTGATTTGAATAAATATTGATTTAATTTAAAGAACAAAACCAATAAAATTACTTGAATTAAAACAACTAATTAAGGTGAGTTGATCCTAGGTTGTCTCTTAGGCTTGATTGGATGTATTTGTTTTTCATTTGATTTTCTGTTCATCGATTCAAGAGGTATCCATTAAATGAAATAATCCATCAATATCATTATCAGATTTAATCCATACACAATTTCAAGTCTAATCACCAATTCAATTAGAGGATCAATTAAATGAGCATTCCAAGGAATTGGATCATACTAGCACTCAAAATGTGTCATCGTTAATGTCGCTGAAGACAAAGAAGAAGATAAATCAAAGAAAGAAACTATTAAAATGAAGAATAGATTTAAGAATTTAAGAACATAAAATAGCATTCAATCCTCCCCATGCGACTCCCTAGGATCAACCCATAAAAGGTTAGCCCTCCATTGATGCTATTCTATCAATGGAAGCGTGTAGTCGACTTAAAGAAGCGGGATTGAAGAAGAAAAACATTAATCAAAATGAACACTCCACCGTTGTGTGATTGAATTCACGAGTGTTGGTGTGAGTAAATTCACACCTTGATTCAACGGTATCAATGTGTGAAAAAAAAAGAAAAAGAAAAATTGGAGAATAATAAGAACTTTTATTAAGATGCTAAACGTGAAAGAAAAACTTACATGGGAAAAATTGATGAAACAATTACAAAATGAAAGCAGAAAATTACAATTGAAAGGAAAACACAGATTCAAAGAAAAATGTTAGATGATAATTCTTTCACCAAAAGCACCTAATATAGGCATATTAAGATCTTTTGAGACACCCCACCACAATAAATTCCATCCCCATTAATTTAGAGAGTCAAAAGGAAGGTGAAAAAATTAAGGGATTTTGACATTTCGAAGTTGACCCGGAAATTTCGTCCAGATTCTTCCACCATTTTGACGTGTGAATTTGGAATTTAATGAGGCCGAATCATCAGTGGTCATAGAAGACAAATATCTTTGTCCTGGTTTCCTCTATCATATGTAACAATTTCAGGAAATTTGGATTAGCCTTTTGGATGTTATGGTCAAAATGGTGGGACGGCTTTATGTGCATTAATGTCGGGTCCGCCATTTAAATCTCAACATCAAATCCCTTTATCATCATGAAAACTTCAGAATTAGATCCGTCCACAGTTGAATAAAATACTCCTAATATTTTTATCTTTCTAATATATAAATTTTAGCTTCATTGGGCTTGGTTTGCGGGCCCGACACTTTTTGATGGGCCTTAGGCCCATTATGCTTTCTCCAGAAAATTTATGTATTCGGGTGAAAAATTATACATCTTTCCTTGGGATTCATTCATCAGACCTAAAATATAAAATGTTCCAAACAAATTGGTCAATCATATCCCAAAATTTCAAATTCAGAAAATGAATATAATGTTGTCCACAAACAAAAGAATGATTGGGCCCAAATTTGAATTTTAAACATGAATTGCATTTAAATGAGAAATGAAGTTATATTTATGTAATGAACTAAAAAAATTGTTTGTGGACTTTTAAACAATGAATATAAAGATATTAAAAATTAATATTAGCCACTTTCAGTGACTAATCACCTGGCTATGACTGAAACAGACAGGAAAATTCTTGATGCAGATGCTAAAGCACAAAATGCATTCACTAGAGCCCTTTCTGATCAGATATACCTAAAGGTGATGAATTGAACCACAAAAAAATCCATGTGGGATAAACTCGAGAATATTTATGAAGGAGATAGCAAAGTGAAGGAGGCGAAACTACAAGTGCTGCACAATCGGTTTGATGATCTGAAGATGCATCCAAACGAGAATGCAGACTCTTTCTTCAATCGAATTATTAAAGTGGTTGGAGCAATTTGGGGTCTAGGAGAAGAAATAAAAGACATTGATATTGTAAAGAAAATATTAAGAAGACTTCCACCTATTTACAATGCAAATGTGTCATCCCTTGAGTAAAGAGATCTTTCCAAACTTTCTCTGGATGATCTACTGAGCAGCTTGGTAGCATATGAAATAAAAGTCAAACCAGAAGATGCTACAACTCGTGTGAGCAAGGAAATGGAATTAAAGTCCACGGATAAACTGAAAATCTAAAAAGATAGTAGCGGTGAAGATGATGAAGAAAAAGAAATTCTTTCTCTCATTGCAAAGAAGTTCCATAATGGGAAATGGAAATTCAAAGGGAAGTTACCTCTCATATGTTTTCGTTGTGGAAAAGTTGGGCGCATTGCCTCTCAGTGCTTAAGAAATATCAATGATGAAGATAGTGAAGATGAAAGCTTCAAGAAGCCTCAGATAAGGTTCTACAAAAAGGGAGACTTCAAATCTGGAAAGAAAATGCAAAGGAATAGTTTTTTCTGTGAAGAGGAAGAAGATGATAATGAATTCTGTGATGAAGAAGAACCAGAACTCAAAACTGGGAACCATGATTCCATGATGGCCACTGTTGAAAAGTCAGAAGATACTAGTGGAGAAAAACAACTGAGAACTTGTGTATATCCCGAAATGCAACTTAAGGATGCGGTTAGTAAGCTTAAGATTAAATGTAAGAGTTGCAATAAGTGGAAATCAATTGTAGAAGAATCAACTGAATACGTTGATCAACTTCAAGATGAAATTGAATGACTGGAAGAATTTTTGAAGGTACAGTCTAAAATAATTGAAAGCAATGATGATGTAGTGGATCTGAAGATGAGAATTGAAGAACAGGCAAAGGTTATCAATGGCCTCACCTCAAGACTTGATGAAAAATCCAAGACTGCTGAAGGTCTTGAGGAGGAAGTTGTTACTATAAGGAGTAAACATGAAACTGAATCAATTCCAAAAGAATCGAGGAAGAAAATAAGGGTTGGAAGATTCTCAGATACTGTATTACTAGAAAGAGCCAAGTGTGGTTCAGATGGGTTTGGAAAAATCTGGAGTGATCAAAGACCTTCTTGCATGGGAAAGAGTGGAATTGGCTGTGAGGGTGAGACATCAACTGCTGGAAGTGAAAATATCCAAAATAAAGATAAGATGAAAGTTGAACATGTTGAAACATTGCCTAAAGTGCTGAAAAAGGAACCCTCAATCCAAACTAAAAGGAGAACTTACAATTATCCTCAAACATTCATAAATGACAGACAGTCTAACTATTCTCCCAAGGAAGAATGTATGAGGAGAAATTCAAGTGAGAAGACATTTCCTCTCATGAAGTGTCAGTTCTGTGGCTATCTGGGCCATACCATGTCTTATTGCAAAGAGGCAAGAAGCTATCTGAATGGAGAAGATATAGAAGTTCAAAAAAGGAGAACAAATTCATATCCTAATTCTTATAGAAGAAACAATTTCCATAGATATTGTTATCATTGTTTTAACTTTGGTCATAAGGATGCTAATTGCAGGCAGAGAAGGGACATGGACACCTCATACCAAAGTTCAAGACCAGTCAAGTCTCGAAAACAAGACAGTGTTGCTCTCTCAAACAGGTTCTCTCCTCTTAAAGAAGATTTCAACTATGAAGAACCTGGGTATGTGGAAGAGATAATTGAAAGGCCATCAGTACTATATACACAATCCAATGTCTCATGGAAGGAAATGAAGAATATTGAGAAATCCAACCTTGCAGAGGTGGCCATCAAAGCTACAAAGAACAACAGTACCTGGATTATGGACAGCGGTTGTTCATCTCACATGACAGGTAATGTTGGCCTGTTAACATATATCAAAAGGAAGGTTGATGGTACAATACGATTTGGTAATAATGGAGCTCTAAAAATCAAAGGGAGTGGAAGTACAGAATTAGCTAATGGAGAACTAAAGAAGACTGAAGTACTTTACGTAGATGGCCCACGTCATAATCTCCTCAGCGTGATTCAACTCTATGAATCAGGACTTATAGTCACTTTTAATCAGAAAGGCTGCACTATCATGGGAAAGACAGGAAATTCACTTATGAAGGGATGCAGAATAGAAGGCAACTTGTATCAGGTTGATAGTGAAGAAAATGTCTGTTACATGACTGTTGAATAAGAAAACAATTTGTGCCATCGGAGACTGGGACACATAAATCAACAATACATAGAGAAAATATCAAAATTGAAAATTGTCATGGACATTCCCAACCTGAAGCGTGAGTCTGGGAAATCATGTGATGCTTGCATTCGTGAGAAGCTGATCTGCAGTTCATATCAGCCAAAGAAGAAAAGGGCATCTCACCTTCTTGATCTGATTCATACAGATGTATGTGGGCTGATAAATGTTTCTAGAACACATGGAGAAAGGTACTTTGTCCTTTTCATAGATTATTACAGTAGAATGGCATGTGTGATGGTCATCCACAGGAAACAACAAGTCCTTGACTGCATGAAAACATATCGGCAAATCGCCGAGAATGATACTGGACGAACAATCAAAGTGTTGTGATCTGACAATGGAGGAGAATACACGTCAATTAAATTTGAAAATTATCTGGAGAAGCATGGGATACAACATGGGGAAGCTGCTGTGAGAACTCCACAACAAAATGGAGTTGTTGAACAAAGGAATCGACAGGTGAACAACATGGCACGAACTATGCTGATGAGATTCTTATTCCACGAAATTACTGGAAAAAGGTTGTTCAAGCTGCAGTGTACATTCAGAATTGAACATGACTTTATATGGATGAGACGAAAAAACCATATGAATTGTGGCATGGACAGAAGCCCTCTTTAATCTACTTTCGTGTCTTTCGAATTAAATGCTTCTTCAGGAACAAAGAAGGAAATTAAGGGAAGTATGACGATAATGCAGATGAAGTAATTTTCCTCAGTTACTCAATGAACATCAAATCCTACAAATGTTTCAACAAGTGTTTAGGAAGGATTGTGGAAAGCAGTGATGTTAAGATAATTGAAGAGAAAACCACAAATTCTTCAAGGATGACATATGCTGATGTGATAGAAAGTCAGGAAGAAAGTGAACGTGAAGAAAATACAAATGTAGAAACAGAAGAAGTTGTACAAAACACTCAGCAGTCACATTAGGATGTTGACTCAGAAGAAGAATCAGAAGAAGAAACTGTGGCTGAAGAGAATGCAACTAAACCTCGCAGGAGAAATTGAAGAGCTGAGATTGATCCATCCAACATAATTGGGGATAGGTTTGCACCCACTCAAACAAGAATGATGAGGAATAACACGCAATCTGTATTTCTGTCAGTTTTAGAGCCATCCTCATTCGAAGAAGCTACAAATGATGAATCTTGGATGAAAACCATGAATGATGAATTAGATCAGATTGACAAGAATCAGACATGAGATCTTGTCCAGAGACCCGAAGGTCACAATGTGATTGGTACCAAATGGATCTTCAAAAATAAGTTTGATGGGCATGGAAGTGTCATCAGAAACAAGGCACGAATGGTATGTAAAGGATACTCCCAGATTGAAGTCATTGATGTAGAAGAAACCTTTGCACCAGTGGCTAGAATGGAGTCAATTAGGCTTTTCCTTATCAAATGGATGTCAAGACACCATTCCTGAATGGTGTACTCGAAGAAGAAGTCAACATCGAACAACCAGTGGGCTTTGTTTTAGGTACTGATGAAACAAAGGTATGAAAACTGAAGAAATATCTATATGGTTTGAAGTAGGCACCACAGGCATGGTACTCGCGGCTAGATTCATATCTCAAGAAGCTGGAATTCAGAAGAGGAGGAGTAGATCACAATCTCTATGCAAAGAATTCTCCAAAAGATCAATTCATGGTTCTAGTCTACGTTGATGATATCATATTTGGTGGTAGCAGGCGGAAATCAGTGGAATAATTTTCCAACCACATGAAATCAGAATTTGAAATGTCTATGATTGGGGAGATAACATATTTCTTGGGGCTGCAGGTGATTCAAAAGAAGGAATAAACTTTCATTTCTCAATAAAAATATGCAAGAGAGATGCTGAAGAAGTTTAATATGCAAGACTCCAAACCAATGTCAACTCTGATTGCAGTTGGAACTAAACTTGGAAAGCATGAGGATGGGGACTCTGTTGATCCCACCATGTATAGGAGAATCATTGGGAGCCTACTGTACCTGGAAGCAACACGGCCAGATATTGTCTTTGCCACATGCCTTGCAGCCCGCTTTCAGAGTAATCCAATGGAGGAACATATGGCGGCAGTAAAAAAAATCATGAGGTACATTCAAGATACACATAAATTCGGGTTATTTTTTGCTGCAGGCAGGGACAGTGAATTATCAGTGTTTTCTGATGCTGACTGGGCTGGTGATGTAGTATACAGAAAGTCCACTAGTGGTGGAGCCTTCTATATTGGGCAGAAATGTGTTGGTTGGTTGAGCAAGAAACAAGAAAGTACTTCTCTTAGTACTGCTAAAGCTGAGTATATCTCTGCCACAAAGGCGTGCACTCAAATGTTATGGCTGAATCAACAATTAACAGATATTGGTGATGAGGTAAAGCACCCAATGGTGATTTACTATGATAACAAGAGCGCAATTGATCTTACGAAGAATCCTGTTCAGTATTCCCGTACGAAACATATTGAAATCAGGTATCACTTTATCAAAGAAAAAGTTGAACAAGGAGTGATTAGAATATATCATGTAGGAACTGATGATCAAGTGGATGATATCCTGACCAAGCCATTGTCCGTGGCTGTGTTTGAGAAGCATCGGTTGAACCTCAGTGTTTAGCCACCTCACAGTGCATAAGGAGGTTACGCAATACCCCTCTCCCCGATTATGATAACTGTTTTTATCTGTTTATGGATGTGATGCAGGTTTGTGGGGGAGATACTATACAGGGAGAGTATGGTTTGAGATGAACAATGAAAAAATTACCAGGCTTCAGGTTTATTGTCAATGGGGGAGAAAGGAATAAATTCAGGAATGTTCTGGCATATAATGCTCCTCTGACACAATGCGAATTCAGTGTCACTGATATGATGAGAAGGATAAGAAGGAATTCATCGATCATGTAATGATTCTTGGGCATCATTGAGAATTCCAAAACATTGGAACCCAATTCAAGATTCCTCTCTTGTTTTATACACCGATCATTGCTCACGTAGACTTAGAGTGTTGGCTGAGTTGACTCTTGTGTTTTTGGTTTGCACATGGATGAAGATCTATTGAATTTATTTTTTGATTGCCAACAAACCCAAAGGGGGAGATTGTTGGAACCATGGTATTCTATGCATGATTTTGAGTATGATTTGTGTTTGTTGTTAATCCTTAGTTTATGTTTAGAATGTATACCAACAGAGAGATCATACAGTTCAAGCAGACAACAGTATTGAAGGTGGCGCTATTTCCCAGTGTTTGCCAAATTTTTGGGCCTGAAAATCGACAAATGGAGAAAAGTGTTTTTGGAAAAGAGACTTGTGTGCCGTATACTTGTTGAAGAGGAAACTTTTTCGCCATATGTTTTTCAAGATTAGAACATGAGAAAATGGCAAAGGAATGAGGGCCGCGCAAGTTTTGGGCTGGTCGCGCAAGTGACCTGCGCGTCGTGAAGAGACTTGCGCGCCGATGCCTAGGAGGACTGGAAACTTGCGCGCCTATTGTTTCTCAAGATCATAACTTCAAAATATGGCAAATGAAAGAAGTTCGCTCAAGTATTAGTGTGGTCACGCAAGTGAGTAGCGCGACAGAGGCTAGGGAGGATGAGCTGCGCGCCGGAACCTGCGCGCCGAGGGAAGACTTGCACGCCACCACGCAGGGGGTCCAGTTTGCCTATAAATTGAGGACCACCCTCCTCATTTACAATAGAGTTCAAGACAGAGAGATTTTCCGAGCTCTCTTCATGAAAGTAGTTGAGTCACGCAAGTGGTTGTTGGGTCGTGTAAGTAGAGGCTGCGCGCTGGTTGTTGGTTGTGCGACCAAGGTGGTTGGGGAGTTAAAGGCGCAATGTCGCGCAAGTTTGGAGTTGAAAGAAGTAGTGTCACACAAGTGGGTAGGTGTCACCTACGTGCCGAATTTGTACCATGCAAGTGACTTGCAATCCGGGATTGAAACTTGCATGCCGGTCTTGGAGAAGCGCGCCAGGGTTATGAAAGTACATCTGTCCTTTTGAAGCTGCACGAAAGATGGAAGATCGCCCGGTACCCTCAGCGCAAAGGGAGATTCATCTTCTGGTGAGAGTTGGACTTCAACAGAGCATCTACATACGAGAGAGGATGAATTCTTATGCAATGATGAAGAGACCTTCATGTCTATAAACTGAGAGTGACTTCACCAAGGGCAGTGAGCTAGGGGGAGTCAACAGGAGTGACCCGAGGGAAGCAGTGAGCTATCCCTGAACCTTTGTAAAGGTAGTGATCCTAGGATATAGTGACTGTGCCTGAACCTTTGTAATCCACAGCTAGTGAAGATTAGTGTAATTAGGTACGACTGACAACTTTTCGGCGTATTTTCCTTGGACGTATCCCTTAGTGGTGAACCAAGTAAAAAGTGTTGTGTCTTCTCTGTGAATTTGAATGTTTTTTTTGATCATATTCATCATACAGGTTCAACAAGTTCCTACCAACGTGGGAATAAGATCCATCACTTTAAAAGAAAAAGTTGTCACCCTGATTCACCCCTCCCCTCTCAGGGTGTCCTGGGGTCCTTTAAAGGGTTTATTTCACAATCTCTTCATTATCCGAGGTTTTTATACGTAATTATCTACTGAGACCTCTTTATCATCCACATCCATGTTTCTTAAAAATGTATTTCAAATCATTATTACTATTTGAAAGACTGTGGGTTAAATTCAATTATACCCTTGTTGACTTTTTATAAGAATTTTATAAAAGAATCTTTATGTCATTTTCCAAGCAAGGTCATTTTTATCCTTTTTGATAGAATTAAGGTAAGAATGTTTTTTTAACTTATACGGTGGGTGCGGCTATTTTCCTCCGTTATAAAATCTTTGAAACTTCCATTAAAATATTATAAAGATATTTTCAAAGTAAATGTTTTATTTTATAATTATGTGACTTTTAAATGATTTAAAAAAATAGGTATTTATCTCAAATAGTTTTGATTTCATCTATGTCAACATCCTTTGATAGATTTTAAGCTTATTTGAAGTTTATTTATTATGATACAAAACTTCCATATTGTATTGAAGGTTTTGTGACATGTTTGATTGTGGATATGTTATTTTTTATACCATCATGGTTTATGGATAAAGTATTGAAATTTCGTATGCTAGTTTTAATATGAATGTTTATGTTATGTTTAAACCTGTTCATATGAAAAATGCATTGGACTTAATAAGTGATGGGTGGATCCCACTATAGCTCCTCGATGCATCTGTAGGTATCATGAGATAAACTAGTGTCTTGGAACAAGGCCTTGACAAAATCTTATTTTTAGTCTTGGCACGAGGCCTTGACTATGTGGTTATGATAGTCTGGCATTATGCATTCCATCATTATGAAAGTGGTTATTGATATTGCATGTGGTTATTCAACTAGTAGAATATCCATATGAATAAGTAAATGACATTATTTCATTTTATCTTTGCCACATTATGTTGAAGTTCAAGTTTAAAAGGATTTTTTTAGTTATACATTTCTGTAAATGTTTATACTTATTTATGAAATTTTTTTCTATATTGTTATCCTTATTGAGAATCTGAGCTCACCCCTTTCAATGTTTTATATTTCCTAATATGTGAAGAAGTAATTTATGAATGACCTTCAGAGATAGTATGAGGGGATATGATGACAATATGTTGTTGTAGTTTTTTTGACTTTATGATGTAATATAAGACTTATGAATATATCTAGTGTTTCCAAGACTACTAAACTAATCAGTCATTCGAGACTTGATCTTTTGTGATCATGCCAATGTTATGTAATAATGCACCGACTCTGGGTAACTGGGGCCGGGGAATTACACATAATGTAAATGATATCATATATATATATATATATATAATTTAAAATTCAAATATTAAAAGAATCATACTCACCTCTTCTTTCAATATTCCTTTTATAAGGCCAATTTTGCCACCTACAAGGTAGATGTCATTTATTTATTTATCCTCAAATTCATCAATATTTAATATCATGAACATATTATATAAATATTTCATTAAATTATTATTAATCCTTTTTAATGAATTAATCATCATATAAATTTTACATTAATTCATTAATTGTTGGTTAAATAAAATTGAACCTTTGATCAATGGATCTCCAATTTTATAAACAGGAACTAATCTGGAAAAAGGATTAACCACGTAATGTTTTAAATATTTGTTATATTATATATCTATTACCATAAAATTTATGGATATGTTGGAAGTTATTATAAAATTAATTATGAGCATACCATACTATTAAAATGACCAAGTAATATTATAAAAAATATAACTCAATAACATTTAATTTTAATAATTGGATAATAAATAATTAATAGTGGAAAAATGATTACAATTTTGAAAAAATAATATAAAAAATTCAATAAATAGTTTTTTAATAAGTATAAATTTACTATACAAGAATTTAGAATCCATCCATGCTACTTATAGCTAATGTTAGAGGAATCCCAATCAATTTTATCACTTTTTTCAAATTATGTGTTATTTATTTATATTATGATAAAAAAAATATATTTTAAATATATGTATCTATTATAAAAAATGTATATTTTATTCTTTATAGATATATAGGATTTTTCTAGTAACGTATTTGATTGATTAAGTCATTATATAAAATCACACCTCTTATAATATTTGAAATTACCTCCCTTTATCAATATTATTTCATGAAAATAAGTAATTTAACATTTATATTCTCATGTAACCTTCCTATGGTTTTTTATCTTTGAATTTTCAAATAATTTTTATATTATAAATAAGAATTATTCTTACACTATATGATATAATATTTATGAAAGAAATCATTATCTTTGCTTCAATCAATTTAAACCCAATTTATGTTTTAGGTCACATTAATTTTTATTTTGTCATCATGTTATTTATTTCATGTTAATAGAATAATAATAAGATTATAAAAATTCATTTCACTCCAATTTATCTAATTTCTAATATATAAAACATGGTAAATACTAGGAATGATGCATGAGATATATTATCTATCCTATTTTTATCGTAGATTATCCATGTAATGAATACCAATTTATATATAATTCATTAACTATTTTTAATTTAATGTGAAATAAAAGAAATTGAATTTAAAAATAATTCCCATTTAAACCTAAAAAACCACTCATATAATATATATATATATAGCATGAATCACAATCTTGATTTCCAGGGTCCTGTAACATGAATTGAGAATATCAATCAAACCAATTGGGAATGATTTCACCTCTCATACCAATAATATAAACAATATATTCTAATTGATAATATAAAATTATTTGTACATTTATTGGATAATCATGTTAATTAAATCATTAAATTCTTAAACACTGATGTATTTTTGTACTAAAAAAGCTATTCAATGGTTTAACTTTGTCTACAAAATAAAAAATAAGACACTATGTCATGGTGGTTCTTTCAGTAAAAGCTTTATTCATCCAATAAATTATGGGAATCAATCCAATGCATATCCAAAATCTATCATGATCAATTGCGTTTCATTAGATAAAAATAATGAGAATTATGGTCGTAATAAGATAATTTTTAAATGAAAAAGGTTCAATATATAAACTCTAACAAATTTTAGAATGGTGTTGTAATGAAATAATTTATTTGAAACATTTCATTCAATGTATAAATGAAAATTTCAGATATTGGGCCTTATATAAAGATGGGTTAATCCTCATGTACATGAAACTGTGAAACAAATTGAAAAATGTTTTTCATATCATGTTCATTCCATCCTTCAATTTATATGTTCTACCATGTAATTCATAATATAATAATTGTTTCCATTATTTAGGAGATTAATGAAATCTATGTATACCCTTGGATGCATGAATCCATTAGTTTCTCTTCAGTGGTCATCACTTTACTCATATATAAATCCATTATCGACTGGTGTAAGTTGTAATTCCCCGACCCCAGTTACCCAGAGCTGGTGCATTATTTTAATACATGGGTATGATTACAAGGAATCAAGTCCCGAATAACCGATCAATTTAGCAGTCTTGAAAAATTCATTACATAAACGCATGTTACATTACACTTTCTAATATAAGTAAAAACATTAATAATATTTTGAGAACACTATTACTCCCCAAGATTAACCCTATATATAAATCATAATAAACTTCTTGGAATCATTGGAAAATAAAAAATAAGAAAGGGGTGAGCATAGATGCTTAATAATGGTAACTAATTCTGAGGCAGCTATAAACTTTTAAGGCAATATAAATAATAATAAAAATGATATCCTTTAAAACATAAAACTAGAACATAATATGGTAAAAATAATTCAAACATTACCATATAAATATTCAAATAAATATTTACTAGCTGAATAATCACATATAATAACTAATTTCATAATGAGGGAATGCATAATGCCAGACATAATAACTACTACATTAAGGCCTTGTGCAAAGACCATTCACAAATATTATATCAAGGACTTATGAAAAGACACTAGTTTCTCTCATTAGACCTACTGATGCATTGATGGTATAGAGCAGGCCCCACCCATCACCTACTAAGTCCAATGAATTCCTCACATGAAAAAGGTGAAACATAACAAAAGCATTCATATTAAAACTAGAATATGAAATATCAATACTTTATCCATAACACATGAATGGTATAGAAATATCGCATCCACATCAAAACATATCCTAACTCATTCAATACAATATGGAACATTGTATTATAATAAATAAACCTTAATCAAGAATAATATCCAGTAAAGGATGTTGACATAGTTGAAAATGATCAATAAAACTCTTTGAGAGAAATATCTAGTTTTCATGAAATCATCTAGATATCACACAATTTATAAAGGAACTCATTTAAAAGTGATTTTTATATAAAAGTGTCCCATTCCAATTTGAATCTTTTTAATGTAATTAACATTTTAAAATAATCATGTTTATCTAAATAAATCCTTAAAATCATTATGAAAACATGGAAATTAATTTAAAATATTTAGAAAAATTAAATCTTTAAGACATTTAAAATGATGAACTAGCTAAAGACTCCCTTCTATAAAACCATAAAATACTCCTTTTGAAAACAATTTTATTAAACATGGTCAGGGATGATCAATATTCCCCAGTAAATACTTACACATAATCAATCTCGGATAATAATGAGATAGAGGAATTAACACTTTCCATGATCTTTCCTTCAGTAGAGGGTACGTTTAACCTCCTATATAATTACAATAGTATGTTATTATATTATACCAGAACCATATTTATATTTATGATGTCATGTATGATTCATTTATGACTTCAAACTACCCATTTAATAAATATTTCCATGTTAAAGTAACATTTTGGGTAATGACCGCTTTATTTATCGTACATGTTTTAACTTGTTATTCTTGATCATATCACTTAGATCATGATTTACATAAATCCAGAATATAAAAGATTATTTATTTATCATGTATATTCAGTATAAAAATATGTATAATAGATATATATTTCAAATGGAAACACCGTTCATGGAGATGATAGTCCTTACGTATGAATGAATGTTGTAACCGTTTTCTTATAGTAGAGTATGGAAGGAGGTAAATGATACATATTTATCTACATAAAAATATGTTATTATAGTATCAATATTATTTCATATATCTGATACTTAATCCATATATATATATTTATAAAAATTCTTGAATGGTGACCGTTAAAGATGAATCTCATCACGTCGTGGAGACGACAATCGATACGTACACATGAGCGACAATATCATTTTATTGATGGAAAACTATGTTTAATTAGATGGTATATTATATATAATGAAAAATTACCAGTTTATAATCATTATTTATATTAATCGTACTCATTATTATACCCATCCAAATAATTCCATGTTGAATAACAAACTACACCGAGACGTGGAGACGGTAAGCCTTACGTATGCAAACATGGAGATCTTGTTATTCATAGGATGGATAGAATAATTAATATTGTTATACCATATTTATAATTAAATATAATAATGTATAATTTATTGGAGTTATTATTTTAGTGTGGTAACAACAAATAAAGGGGAGGTAGAAGAAGAAAAAAACATTGAATGAGGTGATAAAATAATTACCTCTTCTTCGGGTGTTTCCTTTTGATTTGAACAAAAGGGATCCATAGGTGGAATTTTTTCTCAAGGTAAGGCCTCTCAGTTGAATGTAGTGAATTTGGGAAGATATTTGGGAAGGTTTTGGCCGATTCAAAGGGCTTTGGAGTTGTGAATTAAAAAGAAATAGAGGTTCCCATTAATAATAGAGGTGAGGGGAACTTTAGGAAAATCTTGAAATATTAATTTATTATAAAATTAATTTCGGTCTCTAAAAGCTCCAAATTGATTTATTTTTAGCTTAAGATGAGTATAGGATCAAAGCCTCTAAAAAAGGGTTTTATAAATTTTTAGGTTATAAAATTATCCTTATATGTTAGGATTAACCCTCAGTTAAACAGTTCAACTCTTACCATATCATCTTGTATTTTTATCCTATAAGGTTTCTTTAGTTACTATAAAACGCCAAGGGAAACGCAAGTAGATCATTAATGATATTTTTATCATTATTTAAGTTATTTGTACAAATCATGTATTTTATTATTTTTATATCATTTAATAAAATAGTATTTGTTTTAAAAACTCATTTATGTTAATTTTGAAACAATTTAGTAATTTATTTTTGTTAAAGTAATAAATACTTGATTCCTTCTAACCAAAGATATTAACAAATACCTAATATCTCAATGTCATCACAAAAATCTGTGGATGGCATAAAAAGTTTCTGATTGCATTTATCTTAATATGGATAATATCATTTATTTTAATCTTTCATTAATAAGGTAATTACTGCATCATCATTGTGTCTTAATAAAATTTAATTATTTAACTTATAAAAATAATAAATAATATACAATTATGTAGGAAATCTTTTTATATTTTTGATGAATATTTATAGTTGAATTTATCATATGTATAACCCTATATTAAAAATGGTTTATTTATTATAATTTGAATTTAACACTTTTAATTCTCTTTTAAATAAAATATAATAAATGTTTTATTTTGACCCAAGGGGATCAATAGAGGATCATAGTTTTTTCATATGGTTGATTTTGGTTGAAAAACACTTATCCAATAGAATTATTACATGCATTGGGGTATCATTATATTATTATAATATTATTGGTACCTTTAATTACCCTATTTGCATTGAATCAGGGTAAAAAAAATTCAAAAGTCACTATTTAAGAAATATTATTTTCATCCTATTAAACCAGATTTTACTTACTGATGAAAACTATGTTTGTAGGATTTTTTAAATTCAATTCATAGAAGCGGTAAAATTACGTTTCATGCAAATTTTCAAATGTGCCTAGAATGTTGGTGAAAGACGTTAAAATGTTCAACAATATTTTTTATATCTAATATTATTATAAAATAAATCAAATTAATTAAATTGAACTAATATATGTATTATGTAACTATTTAAATTTAAGATAACTTTTAATTGAAAATAATTATTTAAATGATAAAGTTGGTTTTTATGTACTATATAGTAGTTTTCACTATTCATAAAAAAATTGAATGTCTTCAAAAAAATACAAAAAATTCACCTTAAGATAATATTGATATTCAGAATTCAAAAATGAATTCTATTTTACCAAATTTAATCCTTTTGAGTGTCTAAAATTATTTTTATTATTGTTCACAGATGGGAATTTAAATTAGTTCTTTTAAGAAAATAGTTTTTCTAAATCTCTAATTATTTCATTATGAATAAGTTTTATTTAGGAAAACATTATAAAAAACATTGAAAATTTATTTTTCACTATTCATATTACAATATTTAATTGATAAATAAATATATCATTTAAATAACTATAATAATAATGTGTTTTTTCATAGAAACTCAATCTTTCTTATAATGCAAGCCAAGTCAGTGTTGCGTGCAATATAAGCTATTAAATTACTTTAAAGGGATAACATACTATTAAATAATGGGGTGTACCATTCTATCCTTATTTAATAAATTGTGTCATCACAATTTGAAATTTTTCTCCAAAAATAAATGTTTAAAAATAAAAAATACCTTTGTTGAAAACCCACATCCGAAATTGGGTTAATAAGATTTAATCTTAATAAGAGGGAAAAAAAATAAAAAAGTCACCACCAAATTAGGATTTCGAATAGGAGAACATTGGTGGAAATTAGAGTCACATAATCAGAGTAAAATGTAAATATTTATAGGGATTGATTGAAACCATCAATCACAAAAAAGTGAACAATAAATGGAAATTTGAAGGCCTCAAAGACATAAATTGATGATGATTTAAAGTATCACCAGTTCAGAAAAACATAAGGTATTAGGATAACACATTTTTTAGATAATTTTCTTTTGTAGAGGAGGGATTAACTTACAATCAATATAAGAACTCAATAAAACATAATTGATTTTATTACCTATAATAATCATAATCTCCTTATTTGGTTGTGCTTCGATCTATTTTCACTTCATCCCTTACACTAGGAAATGAATGTTAAAAATGATTTTTACGCCTAAAGCACATTTAATAAATCATAAGGCCCACAAGTAATTCCTAAATCTCCTATATTTTTACTGAAATCTGAAATTTTTGGTCAAAGTATCCAAGAAATTATACTTTAACCCCAAACCAAATATCAAGTTCCCAACTTACTCGATTCCAACCTTTATACTTATCCAAAATACTTATGTCCAAACGCATAGTCCAAAAATTTATATGGGAGGTAATCATAATGAAGATATTTTTTCTCCACATAATAATAAGTGGATACCTTCATCATTTATTCTGTTAAAACATGGTAACACCCTGAATTACCATAAAACCTTATTGAATACGTTAATGCTCCCTTATTCCTTATAGAATACAATATATACTCCTTAAAGACAAAAATGTTGTAAACTACAACAATGATGGAATAAACAAAAAATTAATTAGATCCATGGTAGTAAAGAATATTTAATATAATTTATCCAAATCAATCATCTCTTATTCCAAAATCACTACCTCAGTGTCAGGACCATATTATGGTTTATCTTTCCCTCATCCTTGTATTTTCAATAAAGGATTAACTTACTATTGAGTCACATTTCTTAGTACCATAAAATCTCAAATAGTCAATGAAATAGTACTATAGTACAATACTTACTTACTTTCTTAATTCATATTACCAGTACATAATTGATACAACACTCAAATTCCATAATTCTTCAATCCAGAAAACACTAATAAATTAATTTTTCCATTTCAATTGTAGTAACAACTTATGCTTGACCTTGATACCTTTTATTCTTCTGAGTTATATTTCCTTGAGACCCACCTTCCTTTTCTGTGGGTTTTAAAGTGACGTAAAGATCATGTCTTTAAAGCAGTTTTTAAAACGTTGTGATTATGAAATGAAACCCATTTATTTTATGCTATATGGGTTATTTATGAAATGTTTGATGATGATATATGTGGCTCACATGATAATAAAGGCAAATTTAAGGGTGCGCCCTGATAGCGCTCCAATGCATTGGGTAATGATGTGACCACTAGAGATTACAATTTTCACGATACTTTGGTGAATAACCTTGGTAATTTTCAAATGACACCTTGGGGATGGACCTTGGTGATATGTTCATGATTTTCTATGTTAAATGATGTAGCCACATCTTCAAGTTATGAAAAAGTTTTATTTTTATTATGATATGCCCCATGATTTCATTTTCATTCCTTAATGTTCTTTTCATGACTTTATTGATGTATATCAAGTTCATATGTAAAATGTTTCACTTGTTTCCCTTGCTGGGACTTCTGCTCACCCTTTCTTTTGATGTATGTCCCCAGGTTATGAGATGCAGTAATGAGCCTAGGGTGAACATGAGGAGAAGACTTTCAAGTGTTTAAGAAGAATGTTTTTTTTGTTTCATGTTTTATGTTCCTTGTTTCCAAGACACTAAACCTTAAAGATCCTCAGTTCCGTGTAATGGAATGAAAGTTATGTTATAAAAATATGGGATGTTATACAAAACTAAAACCGCCTACCTACGAGGGCATAGCCCGAAAGTTTCAAAGCCAAACAACGCCTACCGTCGCTGCGACCGCCACTTGTCTCCTTGATCGGAGGAGGTAAGAGGAGATAAGGATGGTGAGGGAGGTTTCTTGGGAGGGTGTGGGGTTCTCCAGGGGAGAAGGAAGGGGGGGGGGGGAGATGGAATAGTCTTAAGTAATGAAATTAAAACTTTAAATAAAATAAAAAATAAAAAAAACTCAGGCCAAATTAAATCTGCATCCGAAACCCCAAACGAAGTGAAAGTTAGGTCACGCCTAGGGTAAAAACCACCTCTCGAGCACAATGGTGGTCTCAAAATTTTAATTCGAGACCCCATTCAAAAGTTATTAAACTCAATGCCTGAGGCCTCCAAATTACAAAAATGCCCCCGAGGCCATTTTCCACTAACGACCCACACCCGTGAAACTTATACCCCCTATGGTAAACGGTATGCTCAGAACTCAACGGTGCCCTCATTTTTCCAATCCGAGCCACTGTTTAAGAGATACATGAGATTAACCATTAAAAAAATAAAATAATTTTTTTAAATATCCTTTTAACGCTCTGTTAATAGGCGAGGGATCCAAACGTCCCGCGCCGACACATTTTATGTCATTCCTATGGTAAAAACCCCATTTCAAACCCATCTGTACACTCAGATTTTTGACCCGGATCACCGTTTAGGAGTTATCCCATTTATTTGGTGTGCCCAGTGTGAACGCACTGAAAATTTAATTCCGGCCACACCAAGGCTCGAAATCTCACGCCGTCTGAAGGAGATGCTCTGGAATAACATCAAGAATATATCAAAGTCTTTTATAGGAAAAACCATGTTCTTACATAATTCTATCCTTCAAGTTTTTCATCACTGAAAAACAAAACCAGGGAACAACTCATGGTACTATGCCCGCACCTGGCTCTCCCGTACCCAGAAAAACTCTGGCACAGTACCACGTCATCGCACACAGACCAAAGGATTTGATCTGTTCGCACGAGGTATGCCCTTGCTGATGACGTGCATAGGACCCCGCACACTTCTTCTTGGGTGAGTCATGTGGGAGATTCTATGCACCCAAACCAGCCTTTGGGGTTAGGGAAAGGCGGTAGGGAACCTCGCCATCCCTTCACACAGTATCAAACAGCTTGAAGGATCCCGGGGGTAGCTCACCTCCCCGACCGAACACTTACTTCGCACGTCGTGACTCGAATCACCACCTATACCTAGAACAATGCCCGATGATTCCCTCCTTCAGAATATCCATATGGTGAAACACCTAAGGATATCTGATCACACAAGATTTCACAGTCGATGTCTCGTAACCAAGACTCTCTTACATGCTCGGAGAGCAATGGAGTCAACACCATAGACTAAAAAAAAGGTCCCACGCCTTTTACCTTACCAACACTGGGTTACACCGATGCCTCACGCCACCCTGGTAACACCTCAAACAAGGAGCAGGGATAAAATAATTTCACACACAGAGCCTAAAAATTCTACTGCAAAAAGTAGGAGAGCTTTAGAGAGTACCTCTTACCACCTCATGCTCAACAGGATCGTAGATATCCAAAGCTCACAGCTATCCATGGTCCCAACTTTCAGCTCCCATAGCCTAACATGGATCGCCTAGTGGTGATGGAAATACCTCGTAAGGTCATCCTTCACTTCCAGCTCCTCCCGCTCCTCTACAAGCAAGACCTCTTTGTTACCACTCTGATCACGGCGCTACCTCTGTTGTGGTGGTGCACCTGCTGCCTGCCTGATATTATCAGCGTGTCTGGTCGGGCAGTCCCGTGCCATGTGACCTCGGCCATCAAAATCATAACACCGACTCTCTCCGGGCCTCACAGGTGCCCTCCGACGCCACTGTGGTGTATGAACATACCGTTGAGTTCATTTGTCATAAATACACCTACGTTAAGGTTCTTCTTGCCGATGCACGCTAACTGCAGCAAACGCCTCAACTCTATCGTGCCTGCTGGCACTACCAACTGTAGATCGCGACAGGAATCTCTCTATCACCAGTGCCTGCTCTAGCACCCTGGAATATGTGGGAATTCCCAAGGGTACTATGATATCACGAATCTCTCCGTGGAGACCCTACTCAATCTTCCGAGCTCGGAAGTTGCCGTCATGGACCATGTCCTGGTAAAACCATGCACGGTCTGCAAAAATAGCCGCGTACTCGTCCACCATCTTCCCTCCATACTGAAACTGCAAGAGCTCCTAAATCTGAATGGAGTGTAAGCAGGAGGGGCCAAACATCTCATGAAACAACAACTGAAAGTCACCCCATGAAAGCGACGAATCATCAAGAGAACGAGTCACCAAAATCCACCAACGCTAAGCTGCTCCACCGAAAAGGTTAGCGGCCCAAGCCACCATAAGATCTGCTGGAGTCTGCAAAAGACTAAAAAGGTGAACCACTGCCTCGAGCCAAACCTCTGCTGGATGAGGGTCTGGCTCACCACCTAACCTCAGCGGTCTCTACCGTTGGAACTCACAGCGCGCGATCAACCTACGCTCAAGCCCCGTCTGCTCTACTGAAGCTGTCTGCTATTCAATAGGTGGGGGTGCTACTACCGGCCCACCCGGAAAAAGGGGCTCACATGATGGGTCCTGGACTGAGGCCTCATAGTTCAGAGGGTCGTCGTCATGAACCAAAGCTAGTATCCTGGCTGGCGATTTTCACAGAGACATCCTGAATATTATCAAGGAGTGTCGCGGTTAGATGAGCATATATGTATACAACCGTAACAACAATGGGGAACTAACTCAAGAAGGACAGTTAAAGACTCAATCCTATGTGATGCACAAACCAATTTTCACTGTAACAAGTGTCTCAGCATGCCGAGTCAATAAGCGGGTTATCAGGGTCCTGGTGAATGGATATGTCGGCCTCCGCACCATCACTGGACCCCCTGGCCAGAGAGCCACTCTCGAGACACGTCGACATTGTTGCCCTAAATCCCAACCAATTACATTTTAGGGACATCCAAACAACGTCCCAAGGAATGAACTAGCTCTGATACCACTTTTTCACGACCCGACCCTACCCAGGCTCGAGCCGCAACTACACCAAGCCTACCTCCATAGGCCAGGGGCTGGCGACCAGCGCCGAAGGCACAACAACTCAGGGATGCCTTTTCCTAAGTACCTGTACACACACACACATCCCACTCAATGCAAAGTGCAAAGTAAATGAGAAAATAAAGTACTAAATTATATAAACAACCAAAAGAGTACATCATCCTCTAAACAGTGCAAAGCAAGTGGTGAAGGTAAACTAAAAAGAAAAGGGGTAAAACACGCGCCCAAAAAGAAAAGTGCCGCAACCCAGCGACAAGTAAACAAATGTAAAATAGATGGGAGAGTACCAAACCTAGAACCCATCTACAACCACCGCACGTGGTCCAAGCTCCTGGACTCCTAAGATCCTCTGACGTCACGACCAACCTGTCCGTCATCTGCAAGGGAACACTAAGTTCGGGCAAATCCCAAGCAGTGGTGAGTATAAAAATACTCAGTAGGATGCCCCGAAGGCTCGAGGAGCAACAAAGGAGGTACTGAAGAGGTGATCAGTAGATCAAACAAGGAGAATTAAAGGTGTACAACCAAGAGTGCAGTAAAGAGTACAAATCAACCCAACAAGAGGAAGGAAGTAGACTCATCCAAACACAAGGAGCAAGAAACGGTGAGAAGATGAACTTATTGTCGAGTCCTCACTACCTATAGTAGGAGAGTATACTTGTCAAACTATGAGAAGCTAGACATGGAAAGCATGTGGAATTCCCCACGCGTCTCCACTTCTTCTGGAAGGATAGTAACCAAACCCAAGAAGTGGGTACTGGAACAAGGTATACATATATATATTATCTATCAAGAAACCCGAAAAAGATCATAAGGGGATCTCCATCCTGTAGCTCAGCCCAAGAAAGTGAGTATCCAACAGTCCCAGAAGTAAACACCATCGATGCCCAGCATCCTACACGTCTGCCCTAAACTACAAGTCAAGAGGATCAAATCACCGAACCTTGACATTATCTGCTTTGGGCGGCACTGACTCGTCCGCACGGTTTTATGTAGCGTCTCAAGGACGCGTCTCTGTGGGGAAAGCAACCCTCATACTTGAGAGTTCTTAGGAAATTCAAACCACACCTCATCACTACCCCACATTCGAGAGGTCTTCTCAAAGTTAAAGTCGTCACATCCCTAACCCATACAACCAAGGGTCCCACTTCGGTAATCACGGAGAAAAGCCGCAGACTAGCCTAGTAGAAAGGAATAATTCTGTAAGAAGTCTTCGGGCGACCCACTGCCTAGTATCTACTGGAGGGCAGACCCTAAGAGGCCATCGGGTGACCCACTGCCCAGTCTCTGCTGGAGGGTAGACCCTAAGAGGTCGACAGGCGACCCAATGCCCAGCCCTACTGGATGGTAGGCCTGGAAGAAGTCGAAAGGCAACCCACTACCCAGTCTCTGCTGGAGGGTAGACCTGGAATATGTCGACAGGCGACCCACTGCCCAGTCTCTACTGAAGGGTAGACCTCGAAGAAGTCGACATGAGACCCACTGCCTAGTATCCGCTGGAGGGTAGAACTGGAATACGTCGACAAATGACCCACTACCCATTATCTACTAGAGGGTAGACCTAGAAGAAGTCGACAGGAGACCCACTGCATAGTCTCTGCTGGAGGGTAGACCTGTAATACATCGACAGGCGACCCACTGCCCATTCTCTGCTAGAGGGTAGACCTAGAAGATGTCGACAGACGACCCACTACCTAGTCTCTGCTGGAGGGTAGACCCACAATACGTCGATAGGCGACCCACTGCCCAGTCTCTGCTGGAGGGTAGACCTAGAAGATGTCGACAGGAAACCCACTACCCAGTCTCCTTTGGAGGGTAGACCTGGAATACGTCGACAAGAGACCCACTACCCAGTCTCCACTGGAGGGTAGACCTGGAATACGTTGGCAGGCGACCCACCGCCCAATCTTTACTAGAGGGTAGACCTAGAAGAAGTCGACAGGAGACCCACTGCCCAGTCTCCGCTGGAGGGTAGACCTAGAATACACCGACAGACGACCCACAGCTCAGTCTCTGCTGGAGGGTAGACCTAGAAGAAGTCAATAGGTGACCCACTACCCAGTCTCTTCTAGAGGGTAGACCTAGAATACGTCGACAGGCGACCCATTTCCCAGTCTCTGCAGGAGGGTAGACCTAGAAGAAGTCGATAGGTGACCCACTACCCAGTCTCTGCTAGAGGGTAGACCTGGAATACGTAGACATGCGACCCACTGCCCAGTCTCTATTGGAGGGTAGACCTAGAAGAAGAAAATGAGCAACCCACTGCCCAGTCTTTGCTGGAGGGTAAACTCAGAATTGCTCTGGACATACCTACTGGAAACAACCTTCTGAGTAGAGTATCAGAGCCAACGTAAATTATTGGTCACACTAGAATCCACAATAACCCTGTTGGTCTAAACCATCGTTTACATAAGGACCATCTATGCCACAAGAGGCCAAAGGTATGTAACGCAGAACACGACATGTACAAGGGGCCCACACGATGTGTGTCCCTATGTTATCTCTGAACCAAGAACAGAAACTTCCTTGGGTACAAACCACAACATGTATCTCCAGACATTCTCGTATACTCCCAGAGTATACCACATTTCCAGCCCAAAGGTTATCGTGCTCACGACACCCAACATCAACGCGAAGGGAGAAAATGTAATTTTGCCAACCTGCTTCCTCCATGGCCCTATCACTGCCAACCCCATCTCTTCAAGCATTACTTCACTCACATGAGAGTTCATGCGATCACACACTAAGGGTCTGCTACAAACACAGCAAGAAGAACCGCCACCAGAGCACCCTTCATATTTCCACATTTTATAATATCGCGTATGAGGATCCACTCACCTGAATAGATTACACCATTGTAATCCTCGTGAAAAAACATATGAGATAGACTACTTACTCGCCTCAAACTGATATCCGACATAAAATTCGTCCAACACCTCTTTACGCCCGAATGGAATCCCGTGATCCCGAGCCTCGACCCCAAAAATAGTTGGGCACATCACACCATTGCGATCTCCTCGGAAATTCACATCAAAATGACTGCTCACATGAGTGTAATGGATATTCGGAGAAAAAGATGCATTCCGGTGCACCGCACACGAGCGGTGCTACGTGGGACCCGCATCCCAGTCCCGAAGCACAACGAACGGATCGCACCGTTGCGATCCTCTCGAAAAAATTACACAATTTTGACTATTCACTTGTCCGAAACGGACACCCGGTGATAAAGCTGGAAATCACCACCAACTCCCAAAACGACCCTCGTGGGGCCCGCAGACTCGTGCAGAATTAAAGCGGGCGGATTGCACCATTGAAATGCCCTGGGAAAAACACTCATAATTGACTGCTCGCATGCCCTGAACAGACATCTGATGAACGAGTTACAAAACGCTTCTCACAGCTTAAAATACGGGTCGTGGGCCCCACGCCTCAACTCCGGTTTCAACACCTGAAATCGTACTAGAAATCTTCATCTCGATGCCAAGGTCGCAACGCCGCTAATGGTATGTCGATCAAACGTCGTACACATGCGTACTGTACGACACAAGTTTCCCGAACAATAATATTATAATTAAATACTCGGTGTTTCATTGAACCGAGACAGGAGTCTGAAAAAAAGTATTCAATATCAGATTTAAAATGACCGCCTTGAAGACAGGGTTACACTGCCGCTGACAGAGGGTCAATCGGATGTCGCACGGAAAACTTATGACTGAAAATAATATTTGATAACAAAATAATAATAACAATAATTTATATTATTATTATTATTATTTATTAATATTATTATTTTAAAATTCAATCAATCACCCCCCTTAAGATTTTCCACGCCCAATCAAATCCTCTCTATCCTTTCCACAATTTTGCCCGATGGGTTTTTTTTTAATGGGTCAAACGTTGAATTAATTAGGTTAGTGGGTCTCTTGAGCGCCAGACCAAGTGGCGCTCAAGGGTTTCGGAATTGGAGCGCCACTTGAAGTGGCGCTCCACCAATTTGGCGGAAATAGAGTTCAGCGCCACTTCAAGTGGCGCTGAAAAAATATATTCAAACCGTGCAGCGCCACTTGAAGTGGCGCTGCACCCTTCTTCCGAATCAATTCGGCGCCACTTCAAGTGGCGCCGAAACACTCCCCCATCCTATAAATAGGACCTCTCCCCCCACCCCATTCCTCACTTCACTTCCTAACTCACCCACCCCCATTCCTCCCTCCATATCCCTTCCTCTCTTTCTCTCTCAAATTTTTTTCTTGCGTTCTTCGGTTGCGGTGAAGCCTTGCCTCTTCGGTTGCTCTACCTGTGTACCTACGTCGTCACAAATTTGAGGTAAATCTTTCTTTAAATTTATTTAATAATTTAGTTGTTTAATTTATAGAATTAGTATATAATGTTTGTATTTTATAAATAGTATAGTTTTTTTAAATGTAATTAGATAATGAAATGATTAGTTAGTTAAATAATTAATAATAATTAGTTGATTAATCAATGATAATTAAGTTATTAATTAATCATAATTAGGTAAATAGTTAAATGTAATTAGATTATTAATTAATGATTATTAGCTAATTAATTAATCATAATTAGCAAATTAATTAATCATAATTATTTAATTAATGAATCATAATTAGTTAATTAATTCATTATAATTAGGTTATTAATTAATGGTAAGTAGGTAATAAATAATCATAATTAGTTAATTAAATAATCATAATTAGTTAATATCATAACTAATTAATTAATTAATCATAACTAGTTAATTAATTAATCATAATTAGTTAATTAATTAATCATAATTAGTGAAGTAATTAATCGTAAGTAGTTAATTAATTAATCATCGTAATTAGTTAATTAATTAATCATAATTAGTTAAGTAATTAATCAGTATTAGTAAATTAATTAATCATAATTAGTTAAGTAATTAATCATAATTAGGTTATTAATTAATCATAATTAGGTTATTAATTAATCATAATTAGTTAATTAATTAATCATTAGTAGTTAATTAATTAATCATAATTAGGTTATTAATTAACCTTAATTAGGTTATTAATTAATCCTAATTAGTTATTTAATTAATCATAATTAGGTAATTAATTAATCATAATTAGGTAATTAATTAATCCTAATTAGGCTATTAATTAATCCTAATTAGGTTATTAATTAATCATAATTAGGTTATTAATTAGTCATAATTAGGTAATTAATTAATCCTAATTAGGTTATTAATTAATCATAATTAGGTTATTAATTAATCATAATTAAGTAATTAATTAGTCATAATTAGGTTATTAATTAATCATAATTAGGTAATCAATTAGTCATAATTAGGTAATTAATTAATCCTAATTAGGTTATTAATTAATCATAATTAGGTTATTAATTAATCATAATTAGGTAATTAATTAATCCTAATTAGGTAATTAATGAAACATAATAGGTTATTAATTAATCATAATTCTCTAATTAATTAATCATCATTAGGTAATTAATGAAACATAATTTGTTAATTAATCAATCATAATTAGGTAATTAATTAATCATAATTAGGTAATTAAATAATCGTAATTAGGTAAATAATTAAGCATAATTAGTTAATTAAGTAATCATAATTAGGTAATTAAGTAATCATAATTAGTTAATTAATTAATCATAATTAGTTAATTAATTAATCATTAGTAGTTAATTAATTAATCATAATTAGGTTATTAATTAATCCTATTTAGGTTATTAATTAATCCTATTTAGGTTATTAATTAATCATAATTAGTTAATTAATTAATCATAATTAGGTTATTAATTAATCATAATTAAGTTATTAATTAATCATAATTAGGTTATTAATTAATCATAATTAGGTTATTAATTAATCATAATTAGGTTATTAATATATCCTAATTAGGTTATTAATTAATCATAATTAGGTTATTAATTAATCCTAATTAGGTTATTAATTAATCATAATTAGGTTATTAATTAATCCTAATTTGGTAATTAATAAATCATAATTAGGTTATTAATGAAACATAATAGGTTATTAATTAATCATAATTAGCTAATTAATTAATCATAATTAGGTAATTAATGAAACATAATTAGTTAGTTAATTAATCATAATTAGGTAATTAATTAATCATAATTAGGTAATTAAATAATTGTAATTAGGTTATTAATCAATCATTACTTGCTAATTAATCAATCATAATTAGTTAATTAAGTAATCATAATTAGCTAATTAAGTAATCATAATTAGCTAATTAATTAATCATAATTAGTTAATTAATTAAGCATAATTAGTTAATTAATTAATAATAATTAGTTAATTAATTAAGCATAATTAGTTAATTAATTAATCATAATTAGTTAATTAATTAATCATAATTAGTTAATTAAGTAATAATAATTAGGTAATTAGTTAACCATAATTAGGTAATTAGTTAACCATAATTAGGTAATTAGTTAACCATAATTAGGTAATTAGTTAACCATAATTAGATAATTAGTTAACCATAATTAGATAATTAGTTAACCATAATTAGGTAATTAGTTAACCATAATTAGGTAATTAGTTAACCATAATTAGGTTATTAGTTAACCATAATTAGGTAATTAGTTAACCATAATTAGGTAATTAGTTAACCATAATTAGGTTATTAGTTAACCATAATTAGGTAATTAGTTAACCATAATTAGGTTATTAGTTAACCATAATTAGGTAATTAGTTAACCATAATTAGGTAATTAATTTATCATAATTATGTTATTAGCGAAGTAGTTATATTATTCAGCGAAGTAGTTATATTAATCAGCGAAGTAGTTATATTAATTAGCGAAGTAGTTATATTAATTAGCGAAGTAGTTATATTAATTAGCCAAGTAGTAGTAAATTGCCTATGGAATATACCTTTGCATTACATTCTAGGAATGATAATGAATTTAGTTTTCAATCTACCTTGACCTCGGTTTGTAATTGAAGTTATGAACTTGAATTTAGTAGTTCAATATATTTTTTGCATATTAAGTGTTAGAGTTATCATGAAATGATTGCTCTCTTGAGTAAAGTATCCCCGGGTAGAGGGGCTTTGGGTCGGACCACCTACTTTCCTGGAGGATTGCCTTGTCTAGGAAAGTGAATGTGGTTGGCTATCTGTCGCTCCGGGCTTACTCATGTAGAGACTTTCAATTTCATATAACTCTTTGCTTTTACATGACATGTTCGTGTACCTCATGCATATAATGCATGTGGATATGTATAAATATATTTGACTTCTATTTTTGGGTAAGTAACACAAACTTGTGGGTTGTGTAAATAGTTACACATCAATATGGTTTGAACATATTGATTTGGTGGAGGGATTAGGATTCCAACCTAAATTACTAGAAGCATGCATACATAAATTGATTCTTTAATCAGATTTAATTAATAACAGTGGTTTCTTTTAGATAAAAAAGATGGTCTCCTCTTATATTTATTGAAACGGTCAAATAATTGAGACAGAACAAGGATGCAGTTATAGTATACATCCAGAAGCTGTTGTAATGCTTGGAGGATGTACTACTTTGGAAGCTGTGCAAAGGAAAATTCATCGGAGGTTAAAAATCGCGAGGAATCAAGTAATAGAGTCCATTACATTCAGACATCTTCAATTTATAGATAGGTTTTGGCATGTGCCCTATCCGGTAAATGATGATGATGATTGGGAATATATACTTTCATTGGTTAAGTATATACCTGAGAATCAAATGATGGAGTTGTATGTCACTATAGCTACAATGGAGGTTCCATCGACATTGGAAGTTGACCCATCTCAAATTCATGAAACTATGTCATATGCTCCTTCACATCAAGACGTTCCATCAGCATCAGTAGTTATTCCATCATTTCCATCAGCCACAGTTTCAATGGATAGTCCTCCACATACTTTAGATGCATTGGTTGATGAATTTGAGGATGATGACAATTTTGAACAAGATGAAGAGGAAGTTGAAGAAGAAGAAGAGCATGCGGAAGATCAGTCTGTACCAACTCATGCGAGGTTCAACCGACCATTGAACCATCCTCCACTATTGGCTTCCTGGTCGACTGAAGGCATGAATCGCTTGCCAGAATTTGATTATTCAGTTATCACTCCCAGTTCAGAATTTCCAGGAATCATTGGTGGCATAAATCGAGTGTCAGATAACGATGTTCTGTATATTGGCAGAGAGTTTGAGAGCAAAGAAGCAATGAAAAATGTGATAAAACAATATCACATTGAAAGACATTACTCATATGTTGTAGAAGAGTCAAAGAGATCTTATTATTTGATCCGTTGTGACAAATCTGAATCGAACTGTCAAATGCGTATACGAGCTATTATTGATAACACTTTTCACAGCTGGCGCATCACTAGATTTACTCCAGACACATGTGTGAACCCAAGCTTGGCACAGGAACACTCTTCATTAGATGTTGAGTTTGTTTCAACTATTATTGTTGAAATGATTAGAGCATGTCAAGATGTCCCCGTGGTTCTGGTCATTGAGCGAATCAAACAGCTTTTTGGGTATCGAATCTCTTACTGGAAGGCATGGGCAGCACGACAAAAGGCTATTGTGAAAGTGTATGGTGATTGGGATGACTCTTATCGAGTTCTACCACAACTGTTGGAGATTCTACGCCACAATAATCAAATAGTCTATCGGTTACATACAGTTGAATATGTTAACCAACAGAACCAACTTGACCGCTCAATGGTTGTGTTTGATAGATTATTTTGGACATTTTTACCATGTGTGGAGGCTTTTAGACATTGCAAGCAGTTCATACAAATTGATGGCACATTTCTGTATGGAAAGTATACCGGAACTTTATTGATTGCCGCCACACAAGATGGAAATCGAGCCCCTCTGCCTATAGCATTTGCAATTGTGGAGAAAGAGAACTTCTCATCATGGAGCTGGTTTCTGGCATGTCTCCGAGAGTTTGTCACGGATGCAGAAGGGATTTGTCTTATTTCTGATCGCCACCGTGCAATCAAGGAGGCGATACAGTCTGAGGGTCTTTCGTGGAGACCACCATATGCCCATCATCGATACTGTATTCGACACATTGCCAGCAATTTGCGAAAGAAGTTCAAGAATGAGTCGATGAAAAAGGCAATCTTAAAAATTGGTAAGAACATCCTTTTCTATTTAAAATGTTTTTGTCGTAGTTATTTTCATAACTGTTCAGATGACTCTTTGTATGATAGCATATGAGCCTCAACAACAAAGGATGGAGGAGCGTCTTCAAGATATCCACAGAGTGAATCCAGAAGTGTATGATTACATGATGCAAATTCCAAAGCAGAAATGGTCGTTGGCATATGATGATGGGAGGAGATATGGTCATATGACGACCAACATCGTAGAATGTATAAATGGAGTTTTCAAGGGTGTTCGAAAACTACCTATCACAGGTAAATACGAATATTTCAATATATGTTACTCAGAAGAGTTACTATTATAATATAATATTTGTATAATGTCGTAAATCTAAATTTCAGGGTTGGTACAAGAGACCTTCTATCGTAGTGTAAAGTACTTTCTGGAACGAGGAAAGCAAGCTGAAGAGGGCTTGAATAGAGGGATGCGCTATGGACACCATTTCCAACGCGAGCTAGATACAGTTCATCAGGAGGCCGCAACTTACCGTGTAACTGCATTTAATCGTCCAGAGCAACGATTTGAGGTCGCTGAGCCCGGTGATGCTATGGCATGTAGCAATGGTCGTGTGCGAGTTGTTTTATTGGAGAAGCGTTACTGTGATTGTGGCAACTTTCAGGCACTGAGATATCCCTGCGGCCATGTGATTGCTGCATGTGCTTACGTACACGTATCTTGGGAGCAGTTCGTTGATCCAGCTTATCGACTTGAGAGCATCAACTCCTGCTACAATACTCCGTGGATGCCAATCGGGGAATATCAGAATTTTCAGCTGCCTGATGGTGCACCCACGCTTCTACCGAACATCAACAGACTTCGACCTAAAGGGAGGCCAAAGTCGACTCGTATTCGGAATGAGATGGATTGGCCTAGTGAACATCCAAATGGACGGCGGTGCAGCATATGCCGCCAGGAAGGTCATACGAAGACACGTTGCCCTAGACACATAGGGCAATCATCTAATGGTTAAAATGAATCATGTACTCTATCAGTTACTGTAAAACTTTATACATGTAATTATTTTTATCATTTAACCATTTTTAATCATATTTGTCTTACTTGTAAATAGGGTAATTTTTTGAAAATGTACCACGATTTGACATTTTTTGTCGAACGATCAACATTACATGAGTAGCTTTAAACAAACAACACCAACTCAAAAAAAAGGAATGTACCTGTATAAGAAAACAAAACCATTTGAAGGGAGGTATTATACCATCAGGAAGAGAGATTCTAGAAATGTGCAATGTTATGACAAACCTTTAGATGAAATGTGTCAGTTCCCCACTAGATGTGCATGTTTCTTCAAAATTTTCAGACTGGAGATAATCCACCATAAGTGTCACATAGCCTTATGTCTTCCATGGATTAATGTCAAACACTTCAACCAATTTGTTTACTTTATGGGGAAGTAAAACCTCATTCCTTTGAATATGCACATTACCATGAACATATAAAATCATCATTCTGCAAGAAAAACTACTAATCTCATGTTCACTGAAATACCCCTTAACGTAAGAATGATACAAATAGTGTAAGTACCCAATAGAAAGATTCCAATCCATTTTGAAGGATAATGGGGATGACAAGGAAACATCAACCCCCAGGCCCACCCCTTCCACCCATTCAACCAACTTCGGTAACTCCTATAGAAGTAGTTTTTCAAAAAAAGGAAATGTCACACCACCACAGCTTCCTACATCCATATTAACCCCCCAATTCAGTTTCATTAAATGTGGACAGTCCCCATTTTTACCAAAGTCAATGATGCACTATTAAACCATCACTTTTCAACCCCCGCCTCAAAAATACAAAATGCTTTGAGGGATGAGAAATGATTCGGTGCATTTTAGAACATTTAAATGTGTCAAATCATTTCTCATCCCTCAAAGCATTTTGTATATTTGAGGCAGGGGTTAAAAGTGGTGGTTTAATAGTGCATCATTAACTTTGGTAAAAAAGAGGGCTGTCCACATTTAATGAAACTGAATTGGGGGGTTAATATGGATGTAGGAAGTTGTGGTGGTGTGACATTTCCTTTTTTTTGAAAAACTACTTCTATAGGAGTTACCGAAGTTGGTTGAATGGGTGGAAGGGGTGGGCCTGGGGGTTGATGTTTCCTTGTCATCCCCATTATCCTTCAAAATGGATTGGAATCTTGTTATTGGGTACTTACACTATTTGTATCATTCTTACGTTAAGGGGTATTTCAGTGAACATGAGATTAGAAGTTTTTCTTGAAAAATGATGATTTTATATGTTCATGGTAATGTGCATATTCAAAGGAATGAGGTTTTACTTCCCCATAAAGTAAACAAATTGGTTGAAGTGTTTGACATTAATCCATGGAAGACATAAGACTATGTGACACTTATGGTGGATTATCTCCAGCCTGAAAATTTTGAAGAAACATGCACATCTAGTGGGGAACTGACACATTTCATCTAAAGGTTTGTCATAACATTGCACATTTCTAGAATCTCTCTTCCTGATGGTATAATACCTCCCTTCTCATCTCACCTTACCAAGAAAAATTATCTAGAGCTTTTGAGGTTGATTTATACTCAGGGTCATGACAAAATTGCAAAGATGTTTCTATTGTTACTAGACGCATAGGGCAATCATCTAATGGTTAAAATGAATCACGTACTCTATCAGTTACTGTAAAACTTTGTACATGTAATTATTTTTATCATTTCACCATTTTTAATCATATTTGTTGTACTTGTAAATAGGGTAATTTTTGGAAAATGTACCACGATTTCACGTGACATTTTTTGTCGAACGATCAACATTACATGAGTAGCTTTAAACAAACAACACCAACTCAAAAAAAGGAATATACCTGTATAAGAAAACAAAACCATTTGAACTATTAAATGAAAATGTCATCAGTTTTTTATAATGAAAGATGAACTTACAGTGACTACAAAACAAAAACGAGGAAACTCTGAACATCTTCACCCCAACACCCCAACACGGGAGACAACAACTAACCCAATGTGTTTATACTTCTTTCAAAATTATATGCTAAATTACATATCTTACATGATAAAAGTCATAACTTACATGAAATTAATGTTTTATTGTTTGCACATTCAGATGGAGCAGCCACTTTTATCTTGCCAGGAGACGCACGTGTCGCGCGATGTGTTGGCGCGACGACCTGTTAGACATCTTCATGTTCGGAGAGCGCACCGTTTTCATCATGAGGCACCGCCGGCAACTATTTGTCCATACCTTAGACGTGCAGGCTTTTATGGAGTCGCTATGTGTGACTTCAAGACCATCGACCATCATTTGATAGCTGCATTGGTTGAGAGATGGCGGCCAGAGACACACACATTTCATCTCCCAGAGGGGGAGATGACTATTACATTAGAGGACGTTGCCTACATGCTGGGGTTACCTATCCATGGAGATGCAGTTACGGGGGCCAGTACCGGCGATTGGGTTGCAGTCATACAGAGGCTGCTAGGCATTGACGTCATCGGCGCACGGGGTGTCCTTCAGGGTTCGCGCTTGCGGATGAGGTGGCTCGATCAGCATTTCGACGTCATTCCAGATGATGCAGACGAGGAGACGCTTCTTCAGCACACACGTGCATACATTTTGCGGCTGCTCGGAGGCATGTTGTGCGTCGACTACTCCACCGCTTTGGTACACATGATGTACCTCCCATTACTTGAGGATCTGGATCAGACTGCGACATACAGTTGGGGATCTGCTGTATTAGCACATCTGTACAGATCTCTCTACACCAGTTGTCAGGCCGATTCACATCAGATTGCAGGTTGCATGGTGTTAGTACAGATGTGGTCCTGGGAGCGTTTTCCACGCATCGCTCCTCGAGTTGTCGCACAGCTTGCACCGGAGCTACTTCAGGACTGTCCTCGGGGACGATGGTATGTCTACGTCATTACTTTCGGTTATTTAGTACTTTTGTTATTGTTTTTTATAAACTTACCGTAGGTTACTCTTTTTTCACCAGGTGGAGTCAGTCTCAGAAGTTTGCACATACTCCGAGACATAGTGTGCACAGCTTCAGACAGATATTCGATGCTATAGTGCCGGCTGATGTAAGTTAAACAATACTTTTTTGTAGGAAAATTTGTTTTGTTATCACTATTTTAAGTTATTTCAATATAATCTCAGTAAAATTATCATGCTACTATATGACTTATTTTTTGAGTTTACATTTCAGGTTTCATGGACTCCTTATACAGGTTATGTCTACGCATCACTTCCATTATACTGCACATCTTTGGCTGGAGATCGTGCTGCAGTAGTACCACTCATTCACTTCCACATCGTTGAGTGGCACCAGCCAGACCGGGTCATGCGCCAGTTCGGTTTTATACAGCATATCCCCTTGGCACCGCGACAGTCTACCGAGTTACATTCGATTGTGCTTATAGGTAGACAGACGACAGACTGGCGGCGACATCATGCATCTTATATCCAGCTTTGGGACAGGCGTGCCCGATTCAGTATCTTTCCACAGGGATATATCACATCACACTCTCATTTATCTGATCAGGGGGATTATGCACACTGGTATCGACGACATACCATCATGTACCTTACACGTCAGGGGATTGGCATTCAGCGATTGGTATGTTTACTAAGATTTATTAATTTTGTTTAACTCATTTTTGATATTAATTTGATTGTCATTTCATTTGCAGGCAGACGCCATTGGTCAGCTTGCACATTCCACGCAGCCTCAGGAGCATGCATATATTCTGCGGGAGGTAGTTCATCGGGATGTGGTGGCTCTATTGGATCATCTCCGGTTGATACGTGACAGTTTTTTTGATGAGGAGCCACAAATATATCCTGATCCATATCTTCAGGCAGAGGCACCTGAGGATGACGATGTCCCTGCTATGCCTGCTGAGGAGGATGCACCGCCACCACCACCGCCAGCTGGACGACAGAGACGAGCACATCCGGGGGGGTAGAGGCGACCACATCGACATCCGAGAGCGGCTCCTGCAGATGTCGTCGCACCACAGACAGACGATCTCGCCCAGCCGACTGATGATTTTGCACAGCAGGGAGACATTTATATACCGCATATGGCATCTCCGCAGACTACTATGGACTTCGATCTGGGTGCAGTCACACAGCTTATGGCAGCCCCCTCTCCTCCCGACGAGGCCTTCTTCAGTACCCCATTTCTACCATTTATAGGAGCTTCAGAGCCATATGTCACCCCATATGGTTTTGGGGCATCCTCACATGATTTTGGGGCATCCTCACATGATTTTGGTCAGTCCTCTACAGAGCATCATGAGGAGGCACCAGAAGCACCGGAAGAGGATGAACCTGCAGAGAGGACACCGGAGCGACATGGACGTCGGACGCGGAGATGACGTGACATTCAGACACCGCGTTGTGGTACCGGGGGGCATCGTCGTTGATGTTTTTGGATGTAATGTTGTATATATTAAAAAACTTATTCACTATGATAAGTAACTGTTGTTTAAGTCAAATAACAAGAAAATCAAAAATCTATTAAATACAAACTTATTTCAATTAACTATTAAATTATAAAGTATAGGTACAATATAAATAAAATTTGTCACAGCGAGTTAACCATTAATAATTAATAATTATAATGACAAATAATAATTAATAATTATATTACTAACTAATTAATTATTGTATATAAAATAATAATATTTTATAGACGTTTAAAGTCACATAGTTGAAACATTTTTAAGTTACAACTAGGTGGTTTTGAAAGCCTATAAAATATTTTCTATCAACATTTTTTACGTAATTTTTTTATTTTCATCTATTCAGTATATGTTTAATCCAAGTTTCAAGTTTCATTCATATTGGTCATATGGATTATGTTTTATAGACGTTTAAAGTCACATAGTTGAAACATTTTTAAGTTACAACTAGGTGGTTTTGAAAGCCTATAAAATATTTTCTATCGACATTTTTTACGTAATTTTTTTATTTTCATCTATTCAGTATATGTTTAATCCAAGTTTCAAGTTTCATTCATATTGGTCATATGGATTATGTTTTATAGACGTTTAAAGTCACATAGTTGAAACATTTTTAAGTTACAACTAGGTGGTTTTGAAAGCCTATAAAATATTTTCTATCGACATTTTTTACGTAATTTTTTTATTTTCATCTATTCAGTATATGTTTAATCCAAGTTTTAAGTTTCATTCATATTGGTCATATGAATTATGTTTTATAGACGTTCAAAGTCACATAGTTGAAACATTTTTAAGTTACAACTAGGTGGTTTTAAAAGCCTATAAAATATTTTCTATCGACATTTTTTACGTAATTTTTTTATTTTTATCTATTTAGTATATTTTTAATACATGTTTTAAGTTTCATTCATATTGGTCATTTAGATTATATTTTATAGGCTTTCAAATTCACATACTTGAAACATTTTTAAGTTTCAAGTAGGTGGTATTGAAAGACTATATGTTTAACAATATTTCAATTTTTTTTATAAATAGTTACTTATAACTATGTAAATATATACATGTATAAATATATAATTATACATATACAAGTATAACTATAATTACAATATAATTCTAAATATAATTATAAATATAATTCTACACACACACACACACACACACATATATATATTTATATATGAATATTAAATATATTTATAAATAAATTTTAAATATATATGTAACAATATTTTCATAATTATATATTTTAAATATATTCATATTCATATAATTATAAATATTTATATTTAAAGATTAGTTTATAATTATATAATTAAAAATATATTTTTTATTTAAAAAATATGTATAAATAGATTTATATTTATAAATATTTATTTTTAATTATATATATACATAATTATATTTATACACACACATATAATTATATATATACATAAATATAATGTCATAATTATATAATTATAAATATAATAATAATTAATTTAGCATTTTTAAATACATATTTATAAGATTTTTTTTAAAATTTTATTTATTTATTTTGAAATTATTTATTAAAAAGAGATGAGGTGAAAAACAATTAAAAAAAAGAAATAAAACAAAACCAGAAAAAAAATAAAAGGTGGCAAAGCGCCACTTGAAGTGGCGCTAGCCACCCGAGTTGTTGAGCGCCACTTCAAGTGGCGCTCAACAAGCCCTTTTCCCTAATTATTCTAAACCTAGACCCATTAAAAAAAAACCCATCCAACAAAAATCGCCTTCCACGCATCACCTTCCTTTCCCCTTTTATTTTAAATTTCTTTTTCTTTTTATTTTCCCTCTCTCCCTCTCTCCCTCTCTCCCTCTCTCCCTCTCTCCAATCAAGGGGAGAGACCCCGTTTTCTCCATGCGAGTCACCCATGGCCACTTTTTGTCTTTTTTATTATTCTATTTCTTTTTTTTATTTTGCTCCTCTCACGACCAGCCTATCCCGCAAGACTCACGTTCCCCCTCTGAGCAGCGACCCAGGTCGCCTCCTACGTCCTGCACCCGCCGGAACGGCCGACCCCCTCTGAGCTTCGCCTCCCTGCATCAGCTACCGCACCACAACACCTTGCCTCCGAGCTGCGCACTGCCTGCAGCGGGTTGCCGCACCCCTGCAGCCCCTCAGACCCCCACCGTCTTGAGCTGCACTCGAGGCCGCCGTCCGGATCTGCTCCACCTGGCCGGACTCCGACCATAGTTCGCCCCCGCACTAGTCGACTGCCACTGCCGCGAACCCTCCAGACTGCCTCTTCCCCTTCTGCGCGCAAGTCATCGGAAAACACCCGCATATTCGGTGATCCGCCATGAATAGACTCCGATTTAGAAAAGCGATCCGAAAGGTTGTTCAAGAACCCCGTAAAGAGATCTACAGGCGTGTGGGATTAACTCAACGATTCGACACAAAACATGGGGTGCATGGAAGGTGAAAAAAATAAAAACGGGGGTCGAGGCTCAAAACTAAAACTACCTACCTGCGAGGGCGTAGCCCGAAGTTTCAAAGCCAAACAGCGCCTGCCGTCGTCGCGATCTCCACTTGTCGCATTGATCGAAGGAGTGAGGTGGAGATAAGGAGGGTGAGGGAGGTTTCTTGGAGAGAGTGGGGTTCTTCAGGGGAGAAGGAAGGGGGGAGGAGATGGAATAGGCTTAAGTAAAGAAATTAAACCTTTAAATAAAATAAAAAATAAAAAAAACTCAGCCCAAATTAAATCTGCATCCGAAACCCCAAACATAGTGAAAGTTAGGTCATGGCTAAGGTAAAAACCACCTCCCGAGCACGAAGGTGGTCTCAGAATTTTAATTTGAGACCCTGTTCAAAAGTTATTAAACTCAACGCCTGAGGCTGCCAAATTAAAAAAACTCCCCCGGGGCCATTTTCCACTGATGGCCCGCACCCGCGAAACTTATACCCCCCTAGGGTAAAAGGCGCGCTCCAAACTCGACGATGCCCTCAGTTTTCCAATCCAAGCCATTTTTTAAGAGATAACCAAGTTTAACAATTAAATGAATAAAATAATTATTTTAATTATCCATTTAACGTTCCATTAACAGGCGAGGGATCCAAACGTCCCGCGCCGACACATTTTATGTCATTCCTAGGGTAAACACCCCATTTCGAAACCATCCGTACACTCAGATTTCTAATCCGGATCACCATTTATGATTTCTCCCATTTAATTGGTGTGCCCAGTGTGAAGGTACTAAAAATTTAATTCTGGCCACACCAGAGCTTAGAATCGCACGCCGTCTGAAGGTGCTGCTCTAGAATAACATCAAGAATATTCCAAAGTCTTTTATAGAAAAAACCGGGTTGTTACATAAATATTGATCCCACATACCTTGAAAGTCATGTGAGCATGATATCAACATGTCTTCTAAGGATTGAATAGTCCGTTCTGATTGTCCATCAGTTCGGGGGTGGTAGGCAATGCTCAAATGAAGTTCAGCATCCAGGGCTTCCTAAAGACCTTTCCATAATCTTGATGTAAAATGTGGATTGTGATCAGAAACAATCGATAGGGGTACTCCATGAAGTCTAACAAAATCATTAATATATATTCCTGCCAATCATTCAAGTGGTAAATCTTCTCTTATAACAGGAAAATGTGCTGACTTGGTAAGACGGTCAACAATGACCCATATTTCATTGTTCCTTATAGGATTCTTTCGTAGTCCCATGATAAAGTCCACTGTAAAATTATCCCATTTCCACTTAGGTATGGAGAGAGGTTGCATGACCCTTCCTGGTTGTTGCCTTCTAGCTTTCACTTGTTGACAAACCATACATCTTGACACAAAATCAGCAATCTCCCTCTTCATGTTGTCCCACAAAAAATGTTCCTTCATATCTCTATTCATTTTGGTGCTACTAGAGTGTATAGATAAATTGGAACTATGAGCATCATCCAAGAATTCCCTTTTTAGATCAGGTATATCAGGAACACAAACTCTCTTCCCAAATTTCAAAATTCCATCTTCATATACGAAGTCACTCAATATCCCATCATTCATAGCTTTAATCTTCTTTTGAATCTCCTCATCATCAACCTGCGAACTTTTTATCCTTTCTAGTAAAGATGGTTTGGCAACCATTTGAAAAAGTATTGATGTTTCACCTTCCATGGTGATTCCCATATCCATATTTACTAGATCCATGAATATATGATCATTTTCAACTCTTATCTTGTTCATAAATCCATGATCCTTTCTTCTCAAAGCATCTTCTACCTTATTTTCCTTCCCCGGGTGGTATTATATAGTGAAATAATAATCCTTGAGTAGTTCAAGACATCGTCTTTGCATCATGTTGCGTTCTTCCTGTGAGAAAATATTCTTTAAACTCTTGTGATCAGTATATATCTCACATTTTAACCATAGAGATAGTGTCTACAATTCTTCAAAGAAAAGATTACATATGCTAACTCAAGATCATGAGTAGGATAGTTTTTCTCCTGATTTTTTAGCTGTCGTGATGCATAAGCAATAACTCTATATTTCTGCATAAGGACACAACCAAGTCCTTTCATTGATGTATCACTATAAATAACAAACCCATCATTCCCTGATCGTAGAATCAATATATGAGCATTGAATAATCTTCTCTTCAGTTCTTCAAAACATTCTTCATACATTTTTGTCCAAACAAATTTATCCCCTTTACATCTGAGCATTGTTAATGGGTTAGACAACCTGGAAAAATTCTAGATGAAATGTTGATAATAACCTGCTAAACCAATAAAACTGTATACCTCAGTTATACTCGTTGGTTCTGGCCATTCTTTAATTTCCTTGGTGTTAGAAGGATCAATAGAGATTCTATCCATAGTGACAATATGACCAAGAAAAGAAATCTCCTGAAGGCATAATTCACACTAGCTAAACATCCTATATAATTCATATCTTTTAAGAGTCTTCAGGATAATGCGCAAGTTATTTTCATGATATTCTTAGCTTTTGGAGTATACCGAGATATCATCAATAAATAACACTACAAAGTCATCAAGATATTCTTTGGAATCTATGTTCATTAGATCCATGAAAATAGAGGGTGCATTAGTCAATTCAAAATCTATTACTGTAAACTCGTAATGCCCGTACCTGGTTTAAAATGTTGTTTTCAGAATGTATTCCTTCTTCACACACAACTAATAATATCCAGATCAAAGGTCAATCATTGAAATGTATTTAGCTCTATGAATTTGGCCAAATAAATCATCAATGTGTGGTAGGGGATACTTTTTATTTATTATTATAGCATTGATCTCCCTGTAGTCAATGCACAACCTCATAGATCCATATTTCTTCTTAACAAAAAGGACAGGGGATCCCCATGGAGGAACACTAGGGTGAATAAATACCTTATTACTCAATTCCTCTAGTTGTTTCTTTAGTTCCACTAATTCCACAGTAGCCATTCTGTAAGGGGTCTTCAATATGGGCCTTGAACTAGGAATTAAATCAATGGAAAAACAAATTTCTCATTCTGGAGGATGTCCATGAAAATCTTCTAGAAACACATCAATATATTCTTTCACAATAGGTACATCCTCTATTTGAACATTCCTTTCCTCACCCACAGTTATTTTATTCTCTTCCTCCCCAATAATTGAATTTAGTTGAGCTACTAGGGGTGGATCTAGAAAATAATCATGTGGTGACATTTATGCTCTAAATATAAGGTGTTCTTTATCATTGTCATCAAAAATAGAAACCTCCTTATTCTTACAATTAATTTTTGCATCATGTTATGAAATCCAATCTGTACCTAGGATTATATAAAATTCAATCATGGGTATGATGATGAGATCAGCAGATAAAGAACATTTATTTTCTCCAATAGAGACTGATTCAAAAAATTTTGTTGCAATGATAATTCCCTTAGGTGTTTTGACTGACAGCTGCCTTGTTAAATAAAATTGGAAATATCTAATTTTCTTAGCAAACTGGGAAGATATAAAAAAATGCGATGATCCAGAATCAAATAAAGCATCTTCTAAAACTAAAAAAACCATTAAATTACCTGCCACCACATCTTTCAGAGCTTCAACCTCAGCATTAGTGATAGCATAATATTGGCCTTGGTCCCTTTGCGTTTTCTAAGGTAAGTTCCCCTGATGCTTAGTACATTCATTCACATAATTCCCCCTTTCTGTACAATTGTAGCATTCAACACCAACAATTTCTTTCTTCCCCTTTCAATCAAGAGCTTGGTGGCCCTTTTCACCAAACTTGTAACATACTCCCATTATCTCCAGGAAAGTACCAGGGTGTTTCTTCCCACATTTAATGTAGGATGAATATTCAAATTTTCCCTTCTTCCTCTTATTTCCATTTCCATTGTGTTCAGTAGATCTCTTCTTCTCTTGATTTTCTTTAAAGTCATAAGACATAGAGAATTATTTTTTTTGTATTTATAACACATGAGAAAATATCTTCTTATGACAGAAGTATTGTGGGACTAATGCTCGATGGAAAAATGTTTTTTAACCAACAAATAAATGATCAATATTACTTCTTGGGTTACGTATATAATCCGCAGTATGCCTCACTAACATTGTAAAGTTAGCTTCATACTTCGCAACATTCTCATCCTCCTTTTGTCTCAGACTCAGAAATTGCCTTTCCATAACTTCTTTATGGTTAAAAAGAAAGTATTTTTCTATGAAAATCTCTTTAAACTCCCCCATTCCATATTTTATACTTCATCATCTTCCTTTGAATAAGAATCTCCAATGAGGCAGTAAACTGCCATGACAAACTTTTCCCTTTCACTACTCCCCAAGGCATGGAATATTTTCTCTAAGGAATTTATCCATTGCTCAGATACTAATGAATTTTTACCCCCATTGAATGTTGGTGGTGGTTGCCTCATGAAGCAATCTAACATTGATCCTCGATGATGTGGATCAGGGTGCTCTATACAGGTAAGGTTATTATTCATAACATGAGTGAGTTATCCCGGTATGGTGATAAGCTAATCAGCACTAGTTGTATCACCATATCCACTATAATTATATTGAGCCGTAGGGTAATCCCTACATTGAGTGCGTTCATTGATACAATTTCCATTCCTTCCACTAGGCACCATTGTTAAACAATGACATAAACTAGATTAGTTTATGAATCAAAATACATAATTTCAAACGTGTAAAACACTTAACATAAACTGAATAGTTTATGCATATAATCCATAATCATAAATATTTTTTCATTGAGGACATATATACTCATATACCATTCATAATGGTTTGTAAAGAAAATGAGAATTATCCTAAGCATATCCCACGAGAGTGTCGTAACCAAGAGTGCAACAAGGCCCATTTTTGTGCATCAGTTCCCATTCGATTATACCTCAATGTGGTGTTTTCGGGTTTTACCCCTAGGTACATATGTTCCATAGCTGCCACTACCTAATCATATCCAGGCAGGGATGTATTTCTTGGAAAACTCACAAAATCTCTATAATACAAAAATTCTAGGATGTTCTTCTATACTAATCCTCAAAGTCTATATTAGGGTAATGTGCTCTAATAAGAGTTTATCTAAATCTAGATTCTAATGTTTGTACTAAAATTCCTCTAATACCCACTATAATTCCCCATCCCTAGTTACCCAGAGTCGGTGCATTATTATGTATCATTGGCATGATCACAAAAGATTAAGTCTCGAAATACTGATCAGTTTAGTATCCTTGGAAGTACTTGATACGTTCATCAGGTTTACATTACATCATAAAATGAAAAATTACAACAACATTGTTTCCCTAGACCACACTCATATCCCCTCAGAATATCCCTATAGGTCATTCATAAAATACTTATTCGTATCCTGGAAAAAATAAAACAAATAAAGGGGTGAGCTCAGATGCTCAGCAATGATAACAATATAGCGGAAACATTAATAAATAAGCATAAACATTTAAGGTAATTTATAAGACTAAAAAAAATCCTTTTAAACTTTATCCTCAACATAATATAGAAAATATAAAATCAAATAATTCCATTTTCTTACTCACATGGATATTCTACTAGTCGAATAATCACATGCAACATCAATAGCCACTGTCATAATGATGGAATGCATAATGCCAGACATTCATAACCACATAGTCAAGGCATTGTGCCAAGACAAAAAATAATATTTTGTCAAGGCCCTATTCAAAGACACTAGTTTGTCTCATGAGACCTACCGATGCATCAAATAGCTATAACGGGATCCACCCGACACTTTCTATGTACAATGCATTCCTCATATGAAAAGGTTTAAACATAACATAAACATTCATATTAAAAATGGCATATGAAATGTCAATACTTTTTCCATAAACCATGAATGGTATTAAATAACACATCCACAATCAAACATATCACAAAACCTTCAATAAAATATGGAAGTTTTGTATCATAATAAATCAACTTTAAACAAACATAAAATCCATCAAAGGATGTTGACATAGATGAAATCAAAACCTTTTTAGATAAATATCTATTATATTTTGAAATCATTTAAAAGTCACGTAATTATAAAATAAAACATTTATATTTGAAAATATTCTTATAATCTTGTAAGGGAAGCTTTAATGATGTTATAACAGCGGAAAATATCCGCACCAGCCGTATAAGTTAAAAAAAATACATTCTTATCTTAATTTTGTCGAAAAGGTTATAAAGGACCTTGTTTAGAAAATGAAGGAAAGATTCCATTGTAAACATCTTATAAAAATTCAAACAATGGTATAAATGACTTTAATCCATAGTCTCTAAAATAGTAAGAATTTTTTGAAATATATTTTTAAGAAACATGGATGTGGATGATAAAGAGGTCCCAATAGATACTTACTTAAAAACAACCTCGGATAATAAAGAGATTGTGAAATTAACCAATACCTTGTACTTTTATTTGGTATAGGGTAGTTTAACATCAGGTATAATGGTGAAATAATTGTTATTAAATTATAAAAAAATCATATACATTAATATGATATCATATATGATCTTTTCACATTGCTTTGCTAATAATATCTTAGTATTATCGTTGTTTTGGGTGCTAACTGATTCATTTTCCATTATATTATTTGTTATATGAGTCATATTTGTTATGTATGGGATGTATCTTATTCATATCTAGAATGATATCAAGTCTTTAAACATTATTTTTAATCATATAATGAAAATTACTCTTGAATGGATATGATGGGGAATGAATCTCATCGCGTTCGTGGAGACGATAATTCGTACGTACGCATGAGCAAAAATATCATTCTTTTGATATTAAAATAATATATAATTAGATGTTATATCATATATACAGAGTCATTATCATGTTATATTTTTTATTTAAATCAATTTGACATCATTATTATCCCAATCCAAATAATAATTTATTGCAATACAATTACACCACAATGTGGAGACGGTAAGCCGTACGTACACATGTATGGTGACTTGTCATTCAAGGGATGGATAGAATAATGAATTTGGTTGTACCATATTTATAATAAAATCATAGTATATATAATATTCTGGAGTTATTAATTTAGAATGGAGACAACACAGAAAGAATAAGTGGAAGAAGAATGGAACTTGAAAGAGGTGATGAAATATTTACCTCTTCTTCGGGTTCTTCCTTTTGATTTGATCAGAAGGGCTCCTTAAGTTGGCTTTATGAATAATATAAGGCCTCTAGAATGAATTTAGGACAATTTAGAGGGTATTTGGGTAGGGTTTGGCAGTTCCAAATGGCTTTGAAGGTGTGAATTAGAGAGAAGGGGGAGTGCCATTTTATAAGAGGGGTGAGGGGAACCTTAGGAAAAGCTTGAAATATTATTTTATAATAAAATAATTGTCGGTTAATAATGGCTCCAAAATGAATTATTTAAAGGATAAGGTTGGAATGGGTCGAAAAAAACTCAACTAGTAGGTTTTAGATAGGTTTGGGTCACTATATTAATGTTACCTTTTAGAATTAACTCCTGATTAAATAGTTTGACATTTACCATGTCTCTTTGTATTTTTATATTATATGATTAATAAACTTACTATATAATTCCTAGAGAACCCAAAGTGGTTCTTCAATGATGAACCTATAATTATATAAGTCCTTTGTCCGAGCCTTATATTTTTAGGAATAGAATATCAATTACTAATATAATATTTATTTTAAAAACTCTTTTGTGTCAATTTTGGCACTATTTGGTATTTTGTTTTTGCTAAATTCATAACATCATTATTAATTCGAAAGAAAATTCATCTAACCAACACTAACATCTTATAGTAACCTAGAAAACTGGTGGAATTCATAAAAAGTCTCAAATTGTCTTTATTTAGATATTTATAATATCAATTATTTTAGTATTTCATTAATTAGGTAATTACTGCATCATCATTGTGTCATAAATAAATTAAATTATTTAATGTCTAAAAAGAATAACTAAAATTTCAATATGTAGGAAATAATTTTAGATATCTAATGAATATTTATAGTCAAATTTATATTTTGTGTAACCCTATATTAAAAATGTTTTAGTTGTTAAACATTGATTTTAACTCTTTTAACTCATCATTAAATAAAATAATAATAAGTTTCCTAATCTAATCCAAGTGGACCAAAGAGGATCATATTTTATTCCTAAGGATGTTTTTGGTTGAACTATACTTATCCAATATAATTAGGACATGTTTTAGGGTAATAATAATAATTTTTTACCCTTAAAAACCCTATTTACTTTTAACTATGGTAAATAAAAGTAAAAAGTTATTATTCCCCAAAAATTATTTTCATCCTATTAAACCACATTTTTCTTACAGATATCAACCTCGTATCTTGGATTTTTAAAATTCCACTCACAGAAGTGGAGAAATTATGTTTTATGTGAATTTGCAAATTCTCCTAGGAGGTGGGTAAAAGACGGTGAAAAGTTTAATAATATTTTTATACGTATAAAATTATTATAAACTGAATCCGATGAATTAAATTGAACTTATATAGGTATTATGGATATATTTTTACATGAAATAAATTTAAATAAAATAAATAATCATTTAAATAAAAATTTGATTTTATACTATAACTTAGTGTTTTTCATTACCCATAAAAAATTGAATGTTTTCAGAAAAATACCAAAAATTCACCCTAAGCTAATTTCAATATTCTGAATCCCAAAATGAAGTCCATTTTGAAAGATAAAATTTATAAAATTTCAGAAATCAGGTATTACTATTCATAACAGCTAGTTTGATTGGTTGTGGTGTGTTAGAACTCGAAGTTGAATACAACACAAGCTACTGTATTATTCAATGAGAAGCGTACCATGGAAGCTTGGGGTGTTACAATAAATATGGTTCCTTTTAGGACATATTTTCTCATAAATCCTTAATAATGGATTTTAATGAAAATATTAATTATCCTCAGCAAATCCCCTGGCAATGTTAAACGAGGTGGGCTATAAGGACTGATGTAATGTACCAGGATACCCTGAGTCAAGCTCAAAACTCCATGTTAGTGTTTTCACTCCTAGATACATGTATTCCAGAACCACATCCACTTTAAGTATCTTTACAGGGATGTATTTTCTTAGAATACCAACATAATAAATTTTTTAATATTCTAAGATTATCTACAATACTTATGCTCAAATTATATCTTGGGGTTATGATCCCTAATCTTATTTTTCTAAATCTATTTCCAAGGTTGTTTATATGCTTCCTATGATTCCAATAGTAACACCCTAACCCCATTTACCAAGACCCGATAAATTATTTTAATAAATTGGAATGATTATAAGGAATAAATTCTTGAAGGACTGATCAGTTTAATAGTCTTGGAATATAGATTACATACATGAACATTACATTAAACATTCTTACACAAAACAAAAAATAAATAATCTTTTGGGAACACCATTATTCCCTTATCTTAACCCTGCAAATCAATCATAATAAACATCATGGAATCCTAGGAAAATAAAACATAAGAAAGTGGTGATATCACATGCTTAGTAAGGGTCAAAATTCAGCAGAAGCTATAATATTTTTAGGCAACATCAATAATAATAAAAATAAATACTTTTAAACATAAATAATGAACATAATATGGTAAAAAAATTCAAGAATTACCATATAAATATACACATGAATATTATATAAGTCTAATTATCACATGTAATAACTAATTTCATATCAAGGGAATGCATAATGCCAGACATAATAACTACTGCATCAAGGCCTTGTGCCAAGACCATTTACAAATATTCTGTCAAGGCCTTGTGCCAAGACCTCAGTTTGTCTCATGAGACCTACTAATGCATCGAGGGGATATAGAGGGAACCGATCATCACATACCATGTTAAATGCATTCCTAACATGAAAATAATGAAACATAACATAAACATTCGAATTAAAACTAGCACATGAAATGTCAATAATTTAACCATAAAACATGAATGGTATAGAAATAGCACATCCACAGTCAAACATATCAAAATTCATTCAATAAAATATATAAGATTTTATTATAATAAATCATCCTCAATCAAGAATAATATCCAGTAATGGTTTTTGAGATATTTTAAAATGATTAGTAAAACTATTTGAGAGAAACGTCTCTTTTTCATGAAATCATTCAAAAGTCACAAAATTTATAAAGGAATTCATTTAAAATAGATTTTGGATTCAAAGTGTCTGATACCAAATTTAACCATTTTATGTTAATTTATATTTTAAAAAAATCATGTTCATATAAATAAATCCTTAAAATCATTATGAACACATAGACATTAATTAAATTTTTAAGAAAAATGAATTTTTAAATCATTTAAAATGTTGATCTAGTAAAATATTACCTTCCATAATACTGGAAATGATTCCTTTTGAAAACATTTTTATGAAACATGGACATGGATGATAAATATTTCATAGTAAATACTTACTCATAAACAATCTCATATAATATTGAGATTGAGGAATTAAGCCATACCTTTTTCTTTCCTTTAGTCGAGGGTGCGTATAACCTCCTGTATAATTACCATAGTATGTTATTAAATTATATAAGAACCATATTGATATTTATGATATCATTTATGATTTATTTATGACTTTATACTACCCATTTAATAATAATTTCCATGTTAATGTAACATTTCAGGTAATAATCGCTTTCTTTATTGTACGTTTTTTAACTTGTTATTCTTCATTTTATCAGTTTGATCATAATTTATATAATTTAAGAATATAATAAATGATTTACATATCTTATATATTCATAATATAAATATTTATAACAGATATATAAATGAAATGGAAACACCGTTCATGGAGACGGTTGTCCGTACGTACACATGAATGTTGTTTCTGTTTTTTTATCGTATAATATGGAAGTAAGTAAATGAAAAATATTTATCTACATAAATTAATATTTCTCTAGTGGTAATATTATTTCACATATCTCATTCTTAATCAATATATATATTTTTAAAAAAATCCATGAATGGGATTATTGAAGATAAATCTCTTTGCGTTTTGGATATAGTAAGTCTTATGTATGCACAAGAGACAATATCGTTCTATTGATAGTGAAACTATTTTTAATTGGATGGAATATTATATATAAAGAACAATTAAATGTTATATTCACTATTTAAATTAATTATAATTATTATTATACCCATACAAATAATGTAGTGTTGAATAACAAACTACTCCTCAGCCTGGATATGGTAAGCCGTACGTACGTACGAATGGTGATTTTGTCATTAGTAGGATGGATAAAATATTGAATATGGTTGTAACATATTTATAATAACATATCATAATAAATAATGTATTTTACTTATTATTTTATTATGGTAGCAACAAGGAATGATTAATTATAATAATAAAAGAACTTTGAAAGAGGGGATAAAATAATTACTTATTCTTCAGGTGTTTCCTTTTTATTTGAATACAAAGGCTCCTTAGGATGGCTTTCATCTCTAGGTAAGACCTCTAGTTTGAGGTGAGGGATATTGGGAGGATATTTGGGTAGGGTTTGGATGACCCAAATGGCTTTGGAGGTGTGAATTAAAAATAAAGGGATGTTCCCTTTTATAAGAGAGGTGAGAGGAACTTTAGGAAAATCTTGAAATATTAATTTATTATAAAATTATTTTCAGTTTTTTATATATAATAAATAATTAATTTTGAGGATAAGATTTGGATGGGTGTAAATACTCTCAACCAAAAGGTTTTAGACATTTTTAGGTCATAAAAGTATCATTTTCTTTGGGGATTAACCCTTAATTATACATTATAACTCTTACCATGTCTTCCTGTATTTTTTAAAATATGTTTAATTTAGTTACTATATAATTCCAAGGGAACCTAATGTAGATAAATAATGACATTAGAATCATTATATATGCTAGTTGTCCTAATATTGGATTTTTAGTATTTTTATATCTTTTAATGAAATACTATTTGTTTTAAAAACTCATTTATGTCAATTTTGACACTATTTAGTAATTGATTCTTGATAAAGTCTTAAAAAATTTATTACATAGAAAAAAGGTATTAAATCATCCCAAATATGTCAATTTCATTCTGAAAATTCATTTATGGCATCAAAATGTTCAAATTACATTTATTTTAATATTTATAATATCACATATTTTGATCTTTCATTAAAAAGTTAATTACTATATCATCATTGTGTAATAAACGAATTTAATTATCTAATTTATAAAAATTATAAATATTATACCATGATTTAGTAAATATTTTTATCTTTATAATGAATATTTATAGTCGAATTTATTTTATGTATAACTATATATTAAAAATGGTTGAGTTATTACAATCTGGATTTAACACTTTTAATTATTCTTTAAATAAAATATAATAAATGTTCGAATCTTACTGAGGTGGATCAGAATAGGATCATATTTTTTTCTTAATTTATATTTTAGTCAAAAAAAACTTATCCCATAAAATAAGGACTTGTTTTAGTGGAACTTTATATTATAATAATATTATTATTACCTTTAATTACATTATTTACTTTTAATCGTGGTAAGTAAAATTGAAAAGTAACTTTTCACAAAATATAATTGTCATTCTATTGAAAAAAATTTTACTTACAGATGAAAACTACATCCTTTGGATTTTTGAAATTCAATTCATAGAAATGGTAAATTTATATTTTATAAAAATTTAAAAATGTTCCAACAAGTTAGGTCAAAGATTTTAAAAATCTCAATGAAATTTTATAAATCTAATCGTATTATAAAATGACTCAATTGACTTACATTGGACTTATGTATGTATTATGTATATATTTTTACTTTAAGATAAATATTAACTAAAAATAAATATTTAAATGAAAAAGACGGTTTTTATGTATGATGCAATATTTTCCACAATTCATTAAAAATTTAATGTTTTCAGAAAGATAACAAAAATTCATGCTAAGAAAATTTTGATATTCCAAATTCAAAAATTAAGTCTATTTTACAAAATTAAATTTTTTTTGAGTGTCTAAAATTAATATTATTATTTCTCACAAAGGGCATAAAATATAGTTATTTAAAGAAAATAGTTTTTCTAAATATATATCCATTTAATTATAAATATGTTTTATTTATGAAAACATTATGAATAACATTCTAAATTTATTTGTTACTATTCATATTACAATATTTAATTGATAAATAAATAAGTCGTTTAGAGAATTATAACATTAATTTGTTGTTTTCTAGAAACATAATCTTACATATAACCCAATCCTAGTTAGTTTTTCATGCAATATAAGCGATTAATTTACAATAAAGGTATACAGTACTATAAAATCTTGGGGTGTTACATAAGTTATATCATTTTTTTCAATATTTTATTAACAATTACAAATTTATAGATAAATCATGGTTTTATTGGATTTTTTTGTTTTTTAATATGTTTAGGATTATAGTCATTAATATGAAACTCTTCAATAGTATCAGCGTAAGTCCATCAATGTTTGGTTTGTTTTTAAAATGATTCAAGAAAACAAGAAAAAATATTTTCCCATTTACCAAAAAAATATGATTATGAAATTCTCCATTTTGTATTCAGTTTAACTAAACATGACATAGTTATTACACCCCTGATATCTTAATGAAATATTTTTATTTAAATAGATTTATTTCTTCGATAACTTGTGTTACACAGAAAACCCAATTCAGTCAAATCACGAAACTTTATTAAAATATTATTTGTATGTTATATCATAGTCATTAAATTGGATTTTATTAATAGGAATAAATATATTATATAATATATAGTGGTTCTAATCATTGATTATATATCAATTAATTCATTTTAATTTATTTATTTATTTTTAGTAAAGTCAATTTATTATTCATGAATACCTTTTCTTTAAAAATAATTTTTATTTCTTTTTTTGAGAATATAATAAATTTAATTTATATATCTATTAGAAAATATAATTTATAAAATGAATGTCATTTATGAAATCATAAAATCAAAATTACCTTGTGATAAATTTTTTAGAATTTTATAAAAAATATATTCTTTCATTGAATAGTGAAAAAGTTTTAATTTAATTAAAAACTATTTTTTATATTAAAGTATTTACAAAATAAAATTATAATTTTGATTAGTTTTAAATCATAATTAGTGAATTTTTATTTAAATTACAAATTTTCACTAGATTTTATAGTTTAATTTAGAATAAATTCATTTTATATTTAAAAACGTTATTTTTCTAAAACACCATTTTGTTGTTGCATTTTTTCAGATTAATTTTAATTTAATTTATGAAATTTAAGTGTTTAGAATTTATAAAAATATACTACATATTTGTAATTATGAGTTCTAAATGTATTATATAGGTTACTTTTATTCTTAGATAATTTGAATTGTAACTTTAGTAATTTTAGTTACCACGATAATGAGTAAATTAGGTAATTAATGTTAAAAATAAAGTGACATGAGTTGTGAAATGATACTAAAACGTTCCTTAATTTTATTTATTGATTTAATTGCATCTAGAATCTTACAATATTCGGTTATATTTCATTTCTGGTTCATTTGGATGAATGTATGACCTTTATAAAATTTTATTTCAAGAAATGTCAAACGTGTAACACTATGGTATTTAATAACTACATTTTTTAATATATTTCCCTTGAGAGGATATGTGCAACTATAAATTGTATTTTGAGATATATAATATTTATCTTCATAATGATAATTTTTTATGTTTTTGTGAAGAAATATTATTCTTAAATTCTTACTCAATACCGACATAGTAATTAATCAATTAATGGAAATATTGAATAAATTATTTTAAAAATAATAAAAGAGTGATTGTTTTAGATAATTAAGGTGATAAATGGATTTTGATAAAGAAAATGACATGCCTAGGTTGGGTTAAAATATATTTTTTATTATAAGTGTTTTCTTGATGTTATTATTGTGAATGTAATGAATAGTGTCAAAATTGATAATATTAATATTTTATGAAATTTATATTTTATTAAATTATTAAAAATTAATAAGAATCTTAAATAAGAAAATATGGAATATTTTATAGTAAAAAATGTCATCTTTTATCTATATATGAGTCAATAGTTACCTTATTTTAAAAATTAGTAACCTTTATGAGTGAAAAATAAGTTACCATGGTTTATGTTATGATTTGTTAATTAAGGGTTAAACCAAATCATAGAGTTCAAAAATTTCTGATAGAACTGTAAAAAAATTATTGTATGATGATATTTCATCAATATCAAACCCTAGTTTTCAATTGATGACCATTTTTTGTCATTTCTCCCTAGAATTGTATTATTTTATATTATATTTTTATTAAATAACACGAGTGCCCCTTCCCCCTCTTATAAAAGGGAACCTCCTCCTTCACCTTTTTATAACAATTACAGCCTTATTTATAGAATCCTGTATTAAAATTTATCTTCTAAACACCAATATAAATATTCTTGAGGTTATCATCTCCCAAAATACCATCCATATATACCATTAGGGGAGATCTATAGGAGTCATTTCAAATAAGATGTAATCACCTTAACCAGTCACTTTCTTTTTAATACTATTATTTAAATCCTATAAATCAATTATATTTATCATAAAATAATATATCCAGTATCTTCAATATGAATAATTTTTATTATGATTCTTAAAACTCTGTTATACAACATATGTCCCATCAATCAATATGTGAAAGTATCACTCATACGTACGTACGACTGACCATCTCCACGCAGAGATACAATTCATTTTCATCACCATATTTTATAGATGGATATTAGGATAATTTTATTGTTTATATATGATATCTATGAAATAATTATATATATTTAAATGATAATATCGTGTCTTGAATCTTACCATTTAATCCTTTGGAAAATGATATTGTAGTCTATGTGTACGTGTGGAATACCACATCCACAATTTGATGTAAATTATTTATAAAATTTTTCTTCACATGGATGGTAATAAGGATAAATTTTATGAATATATATAATATATATTAAATAATAATTATTCTATAATATTATAAAATTATTTACCATTCTTTCATTTCCTCAATAAAAAATATGAAATAATGTTTAGACGTATATATGGCCTACCATATGCATGGATAGAGTAATTAGTTTTTCTATATCGAATTTTTATTATTAATAATAAATATGTATATAATTAATATACATGATTTTTTTAACATTAGTGACATTTTTGAAACAATGGGACCGTGTTAAATGTAAAAGGACTGAAGTATCCAAACCAAAACAAGATTATAACATGAAAACATTATCACCATGAATAGTGATTTTAATAAAAAAACTTTAATACATATGTGACAATATATTATAATTAAATCATAAACAATATTATAGATATGAGTATGGTTATGGACGAAATTTATAATAAATCTATATTTATTTTATATAAGTTCTGAATGTGAATAGAGAAAGGTGAGACTTGAGGTAAGGGTTTATTTCAAAATGTCATCATTAATCAGGATTGTTTTTATTTAAGTATCTACTAGGGAATATTTATCTTCTACATATATTTTTTCTAAAAATGATTAAAAACGTTTTTTCACTACTATTATATTATTTTTAAAAATAATTTTTACAAAAAGGAACAGTAAGGAATTTTTTTTCATTTCCCAAATGATGTACATTGTGAATTTTCTAAAAAAATACAGAAGGAATGTTTTTTTAACTTATAAGGCATGAGAAAATTTTATAACTACCATGAATCCCCAATTACGTCAAACATAAATTACTAGTTTACATGTTTATTTTCACATATTTTTTTCTTTTATATGTGGATAACTTTTGAAAAAGAGAAGTGATTATAAAATGGATATGTTAGTTTCATCACAAATTTTTCCAAGTGATCATTCAAAATTATTTTCTATCTATGATAACATCAATTGATGTTACATATACATTACTAGGAATATCAAAAAAGGATTCCATACTTATTATTTATCTTTATGGTTTGTTTTTATAATGAAAACATGGAATGTCATGAAACCCATTCGATTTCTTGTGTTCTGATATGATTAATGTTTTTTGATCATGTGGCACACATATGTAAAATTTTCATTATGAGATATTTGGGACCAATATCTAACTCCTATGAATTTTGTAAAATATTATATCCCATGACACAATTAATGAAAACAATTCTATGTGCTTGATATATTGTGGTAAATAAGTCCATGTGCTTGATCCACTATAGGAAACAAGTTTTGTTGTCTGATCCAGTGGTTATCGAATTGAAACATGACATATGAAATGAGGTCTATACTTATAATGGTACCACACATTATAATTAAAAGAAATCATGGTTTATTATTGAGTTATAAAGAATTTTGAATATTTTTATTTATTTCTTTTATAATGCTATTAACTATACCATAACCCATATTTATGATATTTATAATATAGCATATAAACATTGTATGTTATTGTCAAGATATCACACCCTTATTATTATCTCAGGATTACATATGTTTAGCGATTGATATCTTCCATATTTACCCTCACTGAGCATACGATATTATCCTTTTCTTATGTTTCATTTCCCTAGGATATGAATAATGTTTTCAATAGGGTATTACTATGAATAGTACTAAGAGGGAAGATATTTATTTGAGATGTTGAAGATAATTCATAAAAAAAGATGATGATATATCTAATCTTCAATGTCACTAAAAATATATAGTTCTAGTGTGTTTTATATTTTTATCCACTGAATATTTTTCAAAATAGATGTAATATTTTTGTATAAAAATATATTGTAGTTATAGTTTGTATTAGAGTTGGGTTTAGTCAATATTTACTGATTAGTGTTAGAAATTTTTTATGAAACTCTAGGGGATCAGTCTAAGTATAGGATAAAATCATAATGTATTGGTAACAATCATGAATTACCTAGGTTAAACCTATGGTTTCATAGAATATTGTTTCAGGATTTATACATTCTCTAAATTATTTTTCCTAATTATGTGGTTTTAAACTTGGATTATTGTTTCTTACACTATTATTGTTGGTTTTAGGAAGTTATTAGAACTCAAAGGAATTGTGTTTATAATAAATGTGATGGACAATGTATTGATTGATTAATTGAGAAACCAAATGTTAGGGTATATGGAATGAAGAATATTAATGTTATTCTAACACAACATTCTAAGGCCATGAATCATTCCATGTTTTCAAATGATCAATATAAGAGAAAATTATTGAATTTTTTTTGAGATAAAATACAAATTAATTTAGTCTATCTTCTAATACACTTGTTTATGAGTGGTGGATCATTACCATTGATACATTTTTTGTTCTTAATTGATTAGGACATGTGAAATATGACGAAGATGTTTATCCTCTATAAGGAGAATAAGGTCAATGGTGGAATTTTATCAAGAATATACTACAATATAAATAATTTGAATCAATGGTATAGGTTGGTTTTAAGTTAATATTCATCAATAATTAATTCCCTCATATTCAATGTACAAATATTGATATGGAATTTAATGAGCTAACAAAAAATGATATCGAATCCATTGGTATATATGAGATAAATTTTACAAGGATTACAAGGTATGCCTCTGGTAAAATGAACATCCCTGGATGTAAAATTGAATTATTAATTAGTGTCTTAAAACCAAGTCTCTAAAAGAGTTATCTATAAGTTAATTTAGAAACTATGAGTAAATCAATTGATGTGAACTCAACATAAAAATGAGAATAGGATACTCCCACTATTCCCATGGTTTTTATATGCAAGGAACAATTAGATATCATGGAAACTAGAATAAATCACACAGTGGAAGGAAATTATGGTAATCTACATGTTAGAAATATTTGAATAAAAATCTAGGGATGTGTTTTAATAAAACAAGGAGGTGTATTAAATATGGAAATATGGGTCATAGATCCCATGAATGTCAAAAGGTGATGAATTGAGTAGTAAATGAAATGGAGGAAAAAATATCAACTAATAAACCACCCATTCTCCAATGATTAAAATGCATGGATTATGGGAGTTATGCCAACCCGTTCATGAATGAAAATTATGTTAATGACAACATAATTATACATTTTTTTCCTAAAGAAAAAGTTAAACCTAATTTGATCATGAATAATAAAGTGGGTTATGAGAATGATGTCATAAAAGGTAAACTTATCATCAAATCTTGATCATATAATGACTTATTTTATTCTATATATACACACAATCATTTATATATGAGGTATTTTTGAATTTTATCACCATATCATCTCAATAATTAGATGTTGAGTAAGATGTGTAAAATATTAATGGAATAACTATCGTATATCAACATTATTATTATTATCCAATTGAAGTTGGTGGGAATGTGGTTCTTGTAAATATTTTTATTAACCTATTATTTTAATTCAATGTTATTCTTCAAATACATTAGATTTATATATATGGATAATTTATCAATGTATGAGGAATATAAGTAACATTTCATAATACTGATGAACCTATTGTCATTTATTGATTCATTTATGAATATAAACTTGAAATGGAAACTTCTTTCATATTTGTGGTCTTAGTTAATATAAATTATGGTGATTCACCTTATATGGTCTGAATGGCCCAAATTATTTTTTTTATTATTTTTGATAATAAACCTTTCAAGGGTTTTTTGGAACCCTTACAAGGCCTGAAGACTTAGAGACAATTATATGACCCGTAGGTTATAGAGGAAATCACATAGACGAGACCACTTAAAACTGCTCCTCCCTAACACATGTCATGATAACAACACTCCACCTTCGCAATATTGGTCGGCTATCTATCATGTGAAGATATGAAAATGCCTGATACCAATGAAAATTTCATACCTTCCCATTCTTTTAATTATGGTTATCTCTTCCCTGGTGAATGTTCTTACTCTAATTCTTCATCTGAGGCCTTATCCCTATGTAGTTTGACTGGAATATCTGCATATTCATGTAGCCCGAAGGCCTTGTGGTGGCCTGAAGGCCTTGAGGTTTCCGAAAGGCCTTGAGAGACAACTATAAAAAAGGCCTTGGGTTTCCCAAAATCTGTGCAGGTACTGAGGACCAAACTGATCGCCCAAAGGCCTAGAGAGATAAATAGTTCAGGCTCCTACATTAACAAACAGTACCGGTTATAGTACCTACTATGGTTGGGTAGAAACTAAAAATTAAGGATACACTAATTTTAATGGATTTTATTGATGTCTTTTTGGAATTACTCTCAAGTATTCCACTAAATCGTGATGTTAGGTTTTTAGTATAACTCATAATTGGTTCCATGTTTATTTCAATGAATCCTTATGTAATGGTCCAAATTGAGTTAATGTAATTGAAGAAGTAACTCTAGAAGAATATTACCAAGGGATTCATAAACACTAGTGCATCACTATGTTTTGTACTTGTTCTATTTATTAAGAAGAAAGATAGATTAATGCAACTCTATATTTATTATGGAGAACTAATCATGATCATAATCAAGGAAAAGTATCACCACCCCTGTATTGAAAAATTATTTGATCATATAAATGGAGATCAATACCATTCCAAGACTAACCCTCTATCTAAATATCATCAATTAAGGTTCAATAAATAGGATATTCCCAAGATTTAATTATTTTAATGTTATATAAACTATGAATATATTGGGATGCCTTTTGGTATTACTAATATCCACATTATCATCACGGGGTTAACAAATATATTCTATAGAGACTATGATGATCAATTTATGGTTTTATATAATGATGATATATATATATAATCAAAGAGAAGGGGAGAGAAATAATATCACATGAAGATTGTGCTGAATACCCCACGGAAGGAGAAAATTTATGAAAAAATTACCAAGTGTTAATTTTGGCATCATAATATTTCATTATTTGGTCATATAATCCCATGTACTGGTATATCAATATATAGGTCAAAGATAGCTGTTATTGAGAAATATACTTGGCCAAATATATTAAATTAAATATATAATTTTCCTAGGCTAGATTCATATTATTGATTCTTTGGGAAATATTTATCATGATTATCTAATCAACTCTCAATGTTGAATTAGAAATTATTTATATTCCTATAGATAGAGGAATGTGAATATAATTTCATAAAGATGGAAAAAGGTTGCTTAGTGTACCAATTCTCACACTACCATATATTGGAGAATGGTTTTTGATATATGTTGAGGCATAAAATAATAGACTATAATGTGTTCTCATGAAAAATGATATAGTGATAAATTATGACTCAAACTAAAATAAATTTGAAGAGAAAAATAACCAAATCATTAATTAGAGTTAGATATAGTAATTTTTTAACTAAATATGTAGAGGAATTATCTATATGGTGAAATGTGTGGGATTTATAATAATAACTAAAATTTAAATCATATTTTCATTTTTAAAAGGCCTGGACATGAGCCAAAGATGATAGTTGAACATAATTAATTATTATGACTTCTTAATACATTATCACTTTGGGAAATACAACAACATTGAAGATGGTTTTAGCTGAATGGATCATGATAGCAAGAATATAATGAGGATAAAAAAGATCTAATATTTATGGATTTATAATGGATGGTCCTAGAAATATTAAAGTAAGGGGATAAATATTAGTTGGATCAAATGAATGTTTAACCATCAATCCACTTTATGAACAAAGATCCACAGAATGAAGATATATATCTACAAAATAAGATGACAAATGTTACAATATTTAACCTCGATTATGAGGGAATTATATAGTTAATGAACTGTTAATGTGTCCTACCAATCCAAAAATTTATGAATTTTTTATTTTATGAGGCATATAATACATCTTTCTCTATTATTCATTGAATTAAAAAGATATACAGAGACCTGAAATTGTATTTTTTAACGATAAAATGAAGAGTGATATTGAAAATCATGTCTCTCAATTATAGGTTTTTTTTTTGAATGTTAATATTGAGAGACAAAATTTTAAGATGATTTTATAGAAATCAACAATACCTAAATTTAAATTGAAAAAATAAACAAGGATTTTGTCAGTAACTAACCCTGTTCAACCCAAAACCGGTTACTAGAGTCGGCCCGTGACAAGGCCTGAAGGGAACTCCCAATCTTAATGGGAGGGTAAGTAGTTCCAAGAATCTAGATAAAATATTTGGGAATGATTTGGACCATAAAAAATAGACAAATAAATAACTATAAATAGAAGAAAATTGAAAAATACTTTCAATAGAAATAAAAGAGTAAATTTCCACAGCTGAACATACCTCCGAGGAACCTCATGCGTCACCACTGAACACAAAAACATACTCACACCAAGAGATATCCAAATAGAGGAACCTGAAATTGAAAGGATAAAATAGGTGTGAGCATTATGATTCTTAGTAGGAATTCAATGTAATTAAAATTCCCAATTACCTTACATTGACAAAACCCAAATCATTCTTGTTTAAAAATAACATGTAATAATACAACGTTTTTTATTATTTTCAAAATCAAGTAACATGTTTTCATTTTCATGGAAAGAATTTATCATTCTCTACATTTTCAAAATAACTTCCAAACATGAATTAACATTTCAAAATTAAAGGAAAATAATTTATATTAAAATAAAATTTTCACAAATAAGATGTCAAGTATGAAACAACAAGAATTAAAATCAAATCACAATCACCATGGGAAACCCCTAGGAATCTAGTATTAGATGGGGACCTAGGATCCTCATACCTTAGTGAAATGTGGTTTAGAAAACACAAACATCAACATTATCATGCATGAGCCTCTAGTAAGGGAAACCCCAATGGTCTAGTGGTCTACAATCATCACAAATGTTTAGTGAGAGTTGTAGCATCAATACTAGTAGATGAAACTAGGATGAACCGATTTTGAATAGTCTAGCATACTATTCCTAGTCCTCCCACCTAGGTACCTGGGGTTTCCCATGTGATATATTTATAATAGTGGGGAGGTTTTTTCATGGGAAACTAAATGAACATAACACTTTCTTAATCCAAAACACATTCTTAATCCAAAACACATTCAACCTCTTACTACCATTCTACTTCTTTAATAAAATTTCCCCTTCTTCACGTCACACAATGAGTAAACCTCAACTGTTGTCACATATCACAAATCACATGGTAAAACTTACATCAAATGGATAAATCAAGGGATAATTCCTCAATAGGGGTTCTCCACTTTCAAAAACCATTCTAAATGTGTCAAAAAAACCCCATTACTTTACAAGAAATATTGTCAAATTACAAAAATCATAAACATAAAGCATTTTCCCAAACTGCTAAAAATACCAATTAAACATCCAAGGAACAACACTTCTAAAAACTATCTTTAAACAATGGATAAAACCATTCAAACATTTTAGGAAAGAAAAATTACCAATTAACCTCAAATTCATACCAAAATCCATGCATTTTTTCATACTAACCAAAACATGAAACTTACACTTTTTAAAATCACACACTAAACCACGTTCATTCATGCCATATTTTATAGCTATTATACACACACTAAATACCATTGGAAATACATCACACTATCAAAAACATTTACAAAAACATTTATAAATAATTTAAATTTTTAACCAATTGAGCATGTGAAATGCATCACATTTCCCAAATAGGGATGAGGGCATATAACAATAATAAAAGCACATGTTGGAAACTTTATAAATTATGAAAAACGAATGCATACCCATTTATAAATAACATTACCATATCACATGCATTATATATATATTAAATAAATTTAAAACAGATTTTTAAAACAATAACGATATTATGGAATTCAAATTAAAGTGTTAGTCATATGGGACCTACCTCAAACATGTCACTCCTGGGTGAAGACCACCTAGAATGACAATTCGTACGTACACATGCATGCATTTGTAAATATATACATTAATAACCCTAGAAACATTTCATATTTTCCACACACTATGAGGGAATTTTTAAAATGAGGGAATATACATGTGTGTTTGTGTGCCTTACCCTATGCAGGTACAAATAGGCAATCTCGACCCACAGCCCAAAGAAACTACAGTGAGGTCCAATGCACACTCATAAAATCAGCAGTAACTCAAGTATCACAAAACCCCTAAATTAAAATTTAACTGAATAGAAATGATTAAAAACATTACCAAAAGGGAATGAAACCCTATTTCCTTTGACAACCATGACAAGAAAGATCATAAAAGAGACCAAAAAATACTATTCGTCAAGAATCAGCCACAAAAAAACACCCAAAATATATTAGTGTTCAATAATGAAATTTACACCACCTGAAAGATAATAAAATCATCAAATTGAAGGATAGAAAAATAGAAGACAAGATGAAGCCCATACACAAAGATGCTGAACAAAAAATCGTCTTGGAAGATGGATGATGAAGGAGTGGAAAAGAAGTGGTGATGCACCATGGGGAGATCCATCCTATGTGAAGGGGTGTCATGCATGATACATAGAGAGGAAATAGAGGAGGGTACTTTGTACCATGAGGATCTATCGGAAGGATGCTTGTTAGAAGAGAGGGAGGGATTCCGGCCAAGGGGGCAATGTGTGTAGGTGGGAGGATGGGAGAAAAAGGGTGACCCAAGACCTAAGGAGGTGGAAGTGGTTCATGTGTGGTAAGGTAGGGAGAAGAGAGAAAAAAACCCCCAAAAATAAAGAAATTAATATAAATAATAATAATTTTAATTTTAATTTTATTAATAAAAAATTATTTATAATATTATTATTATTAACATTATGATCATTATTAAATAATTTTATTTTAATTTTAATTTCTCTTTCATTTTATTTTAATTTAATAATTTTTTTAAAAGACTCAAATATACTTAAAATAACTGCGACTACATGGTGTCAGATCAGGGTGTGACTATTCTATCGACCATAACACTTTCTTCCCCTATAAATCAATTCCATGGTTTATCCCTAAAGAAAAAACTGAATCTTCTCTACAGCTTAATCAGATTCAAAACAAATGTTAAATGAGAAGAATAAATAGAACACTAACAACATAAAATATACTTATAGATCAAACTTAGGAGAACAAAATGGACTCCCCTTTATGTGTCATCCACCCCAAAAAGTTTAAACTCCTCTAGTTGGTAAATAAAATGGAATTATTTCACAAAATGAATAATCCAACCCCTTAATCCAAAAAAAAGTGAGGCACTAAAAATGAAACCATCAACACTAGCTTGTAATGACGAAACAAGATCACCCATTTCCAAATAAACCTTAGAAACACAACCGATTCACCAACATGGGAGGCCTAAAAAGACTCCACACCAATTGAGATTAGCTAATTCCAATTCACTACAAAGGAATTCCAGAGAGACCCCTAGTGGTTCTCCCCACCATTAAAACAAACTTACCTTCCAAACTCATATAGGCCAACATGGGATCCCGACATGGGACTAGTTGAGAACTTCCCACACCAACCAACATAGACTGACATAAAATCCCAACAGAGGTCAAACTATCCACCCAAGGGGTTTGAGGAAAACGAATCTGAACCAAATGGAAATCACCACTTGAATCACTAATCCCATGAGGGATCACCATCCTCATACAAGACCAACCCAGAGTTGAGGTTAATCTATTTGTCTAGCCATAAAAGATCTACAAAACATAGGTTCACATCCACAATGATATAGTCATAGAGGTTCAAGAAAAATATACAACCGCACCTCCATGTAACGAAGGAGGAATGTTTTAACCCATTCGGAAAAAAATAAGGAAATAAGGTCCCAAGTCTCTTTTCACCAAACGAGACCGCTTGGAATGATACAACTATACAAGATGTTTAAACTGTCACCATTTCCTATACTGAATATAGACACTAGACCCAATTCCATCTACATCCCATGGGGGGGGGTGGGTGTTATTGACTATGAGACAACTTCAGTCTGTGGATTATAGATGGGGCCATGATGTTGGAAGCATCTACCAATTTTATGTTTAGCATTAAAGACTTTTGAATAGAACTCATCCTTCTGGTGCCACAAACAACCACACTGCAATCATAAAACACCTAAAAAACCATCAAATCCCAAGAATGACTTGGTTTCAACATGATACTTAAGCATGACGAGAGCTTAAAGGATCATCCCTTTCTTCCTGAAGAAGAAACAATGAATGAAGGGTCACCTGGAAGGCACCATTATTTAGAATAGATGATTTTAAGAATTCCTTGAAGAGGTACACAATTTTGGTAAAATGAAAGCCCTCGAAAGGTTCTACAACATCCACTTTTTCTTGTAAAATAGCACATAACTCTACAAGAGGTCACCAGACATGAACCTTCCAACAAATAGAAATATTACATGGGTAGGTTCCTTAAACCAAGTCTAAAGTATCACATGATGATTCCCGTATACAATCATAATAGTATTTTATGACCAAACTTTCCACACAAGTGGCCTAGCATGAATCCTAACATAAAAGAAATGGATGAATGGTCCAAAGGCCATTTATGATAATGGCCCACACCAACAACCCAGAATGCTTTCCACTTTCCTCTCTATAATTAAATTCACCACATATTGGTAGGACCTTTAGGCTTAATGATACCTGACTCCACTTTCGGTGATTATAGTGACTAAAGAAAATATGATTTCTTTCTACTTCATATACATCCACTCTTCCACTAATAATGTTTGTACATTGATCTACTAGAAGATCTTATTACATATAATCACCCATGACTGCACTTTAGTTTCACATTATCTCTTTATGGGGGCATACACTAGCCAGTGAAGAAACAAATCCCAAGGACCTAAAAAAACTGGTTCAATTGCCAAAACACACCGCTAACAACACTAAATGCAAAAAATTGGAACCCAATAATGGTATCACACAACATGTTTTAGAAAAATACACTAACGATTATTTCAAATCAACTTACTAAAAAAACAAAAACCAAAAAAAATCATTCAAACAAAGGGTATTCAAACTCAGTACACCCCACAACATCATTCTCAAAAATAGATTATGAAACTCTACACTAATACTGGTTATGAAAACATAAAATATTCTCTTTAAAATCAATTTTAAAAGAATTTTGGCTTTATGGGTTGCATACACACCAATATAATATCATGGACACACACAAACATTCTCTAGTGAAAAATTAGGTACCAATCCCATGTCAATATGGGAACCCATCCACTTGTGTCATTGACCATCCACCCTTCCATACAAACCCATTTAAGTGATCACCCATGAGGCTACCAAGGGTAAATTGTTTTTCAACTATTCAACACACAAATCCAACCCACACATTAGTTTTTTAATCAACATAATGTTCCCAAAAATCAATAATTTTTTTTACTAAATGTCACTATTTAACAATTCAAATTTCATTTTAAAACATCACATATAAATCCCTAAACATTTCTTCTAATTAAAAATATTTTTAAATATCTATTTATCCCATTCTAAACACTTTTGACCACACAACAATCATCATTTCACCAATACCCATTTAATCAAAATTTATTAATTCCCATTTAAAACAAGTTTCCAATTTTTTTTAAAAAACTATAACTCAATTTTCTAAAAAATATATTTTTGATAAAATGAGAAATTTATTCACCAAAATCCACACTCTAAAAACTCATCCCATTTAATAAAAATATTTTTTAAAAAATCCACATTTTTACAGTTTTATTTAAAAAACTCTAAAAAACTATTTTACAACCTTTGAAAATATACCATATTTACTTTTAAATCATGTTTTTAAAATATAAAAAATGTGGGTTCCTAAAAAAATTCAAAACCCCTGAAAACACAAAATAATAAAGGAGGACACTAGTGCCAATGGGAAACTTGGAAATATGCTTTTCAACAATACACCATGTCACGAACCAATGTTTTTCAATGGAAATTAACTTCTTATATTTATCTCATAAAATAACATGAAAACAAAACATAATAAACTACTAAGTGATAAGTGACCTTTAAACATAAGTTTGTCACTTCTGTGTTTGGAATTTTTAAAATCTGACAAACACGGTTGTGCTCAAGATGATTTCTGGAGTCTAATGAAGAAAAAATAATTTTTGGTGAATATTAATGTACCCTTGGGAATAGTAACATACCATTATGAATAGTAATATGACCCTTATGAATAGTAAATCATCCAACATAAGAGTAACCTTACCCATGAATAATTATATAAAAATTATACATCTTAGAAAGTGACAATTTGACCTTAGTAAACATTTAGGTCTTTTGTAGGTCATAAATAAATAATTATAATTAATTTATTTATTTAAAAGAAATATTATTTTCTTAAAAAGTTTTAATTATTTTTCAAATCAATGTTTTATAGTTTTTTAGATAATTTTATAAGACCCTACTTAATTTTTGAGAGCACTATAAAATCAGTTTTAATCTTAAAAAACTGTTTTTTAAGTAAATTATGATTTTAATCAAATATAAAATTAACAATATTTAGAATATTATTTTTGAAAAATGGAATTCATTTTTAGATTCTACACGTTGATAAATGGTTGGGGTAATTTTTTGGGATTTTTTTGAGATACTTGAATTTTTGATGAATTGTAGAATCCCATAATTCACAATAAATGCTAAATAATGGATTAATTGAGTCATCGATGATGCTCGGATGATGTAAGCCCACTTGTTTCAGGATCACATGATAAAATTACTATTATTGGTCATGGAATACTCAATATTTCTTGTCTTGTGAAGAAATAATAAACTAATGAATTTTATATTAAGGAAACCCCTCTCCCCTGCACTATAAAATCCACCCTTCACACCCTCATTTCCTCAGACCTCTAAAGCTCCAAGACTTCTCTAAACTCTGCAAAAACCCATTAAATAGCCCCTACCCCACGTTAATGATCTGTTTTTCTCATCAAAAGACCAATATTTTTCCCTTAAGGAGGTTCTCAAGAGGTGGATTCAAGAGGTAATTTCTCTTCCTCTTCTCCTTTAATTTCCTTTCAAGTTCATGTTCATTTCTTGATCTCTCCCCAAATAATTTCATATAAATTGTATTTTACCTCTATTATTATAAATCTACTATAATTTTATTATGATAATGTGATATTATATCACACAACCCCCTTTCCCTCTTCCTTTTATTAAATAAAACGTTGTTCATGAGGTGTTAATTTATCACCTTCAAGAACAAAAAGTTTTCTGCTTCAATTTCTACCTTAAGATCTGGTCATGAAACCATTTTTATGGTTGAAACAGAACATTTTATATGTATTATCTCCTATTTAATGTTATGGAACTAACTTATGACCATATTACTAAGTGATAAGTTAAAACAAGTTCGTTGTGATCGAAAAACCGCCCAAATTAACCCAAACAATCTTCATTTAATTCTTATCTAATGATTCATACACATGGATCTAATATAATTAATTATAAGATCATTAAAACTCCAGTAATATCATTAATAACATTTAATATCTGTTCTTGTATGTTTACCCATGTTCTACTCAAACATGAATTTTAGAATACAAGTGAACCACCCAAGAAAACCATGAAAACAAACATTCACGAACAATGTTCTAAAAATATATAACTCATCCAAATGCACATAAGATCACTTAATGAAACCATAATGATCCATATTAATGTAAATAAGGCTCTGTATTTATAATTAATGAATATAATGTCATTATACAGGACATTAAAGAGAAGGAAGCATTCAGATACAAGGTAAGGGGAAATCTCGAACCCAATTTTCTTCCTTCGGGTTCTTCCTCTTTCACTCCATTTTTGATATGGTTACTCCTATAAAGTAATTTTTTCATAATTTTCTTTCCTTTAATGGATATAAATTTATTCCACCATTGTTTATGTTAAACAAAATTTTTTCTAAAAGAACTCTTCTTTTAAGAACACACCTTTTACTTCTCACTCAAAGTGGATGGTTCTTGTATCAAGTATGTTGTTCCCTCTTTACTTTGAGAACCCAAAGTTTATGAATGATTCTTATGATATGAAACCCATTAATTACCATGGGTTAGTTATGTTCATTATTAATATATGTTCTATGTGGAATTCATATTAATTATAATGTTATGATGTGACGGGTGCGCCCAGAATTATATAATACAATATGAATGTTTGAATGTGACAGGTGCGCCTGGAATTATACAGTGCTCCAATGCATTGGGTAAAGTGATGAATCTCATGAGTAAATGTGAAATGATGTGTGAGAAAGATGATTTCGTGGTTCACATGTATGTGTGGTAGTTAACCACTAAGACATGATGTTTCATTTTATGCATTTCCATAATTAAAGTCTTTTATTTATGTTCCCCTCATGTTCATGATCTTTTTACTATGTTATGATTATGCTCACCCCATGATATATTTTTCTTATCTGTCCTCTTACAGGGCTTCTAGATCACCCCTTTTTATGTATATCCTTATGTTTCTACTTGTACTAAGAAGATGACAAGTGACAATAAGAAGTTAGAGAAGAATAAATTAAATAAATGTTTATGCTTGATGTTGTATTTGTTATGTATGGTCCTAGTTTGCCCAAGAAACTAAACCTTTTGATCCTATTTGTGTAATACTATTATGTTTTTTATATTTATAATGATGTAGTAGTAATGTATGAAAAGGCTCGTGTCACTATAGTTAGTATCAGAGGAAAGGTTTAGTTAATTTGGGAATTAGGATTAGTGAACCCTAGAGAAAACCTCTAGTATGAGATTAAGCACAAATATACACACAAGAGTATTTAAATAGCAATCCCATATGTTATGATTTTAGTATAAATTGTTCAAATGAATATGTTATGTATTCTTGAATTGTTTCTTATTTTTTTTCTAACCTTTTCTATTTTAGAAAATGGTGGACACTAGGAGAAATCATGAAAACAACTCCTGCGAGGGCCAATGCATCGATTGCCTGAATGACATCCCCAATGATTTGGGAGGTGGTGTTCAAAACTTCATGGTGATGCTTACCCAATTATCTCAGGTTATGAACAATAACCATAATAATGGGGCATGTCCTCCTTTACCAAAGAGGGAGCAACTGGCTATAGAATGGTTTATGCGGCAACGACCATGGACGTTTTGTGGATCATCCGATCCACTAGTTTCAGAACAGTGGGTCAACTCCATGGAGAAGATATTTTCTATTCTTTACTGTTTCTAGAAAGAGAATGTGACCCTAGCTGTTTATTTTCTAGATGGAGAAGCCGATCAATGGTGGGCTTTGATTAAGAACACCAATCCAAGGTAGGAAATTGAAGAGATGGAATGGGAATACTTTAAGATAATGTTTCTTAAAAATTATATCCCAAGAACTCTTCACAAGAAGATGGAGAGAGAATTCATAGAGCTCAGGTAAAAAGACGGAGAATCTATCACAACCTATGAAGCGAATTTCACAAGGCTTGAAAGGTATGCTTCAGGTTTTGTTATCAACAATGATTGCAAAATTGATAGATTATTTAGTGGATTAAAACCACACCTTCAAAAGGATCTTGAAATTTGAGACTTTGGGAGTTATGAAGAAGTGGTTCGGTGTGCTCTCAAAGTGGGGCTGCAGTTTGGAGAATGGTCCAATGTCTATGGTGATAAGAAAAGAAAGATGGATTTTCAAGCTGGTGGATCTAATGACAAAGGCGGGAAGAAAAATCAACAACCCACATGAAAAAAATGTGGGAAGTTGTACCATGGGAACTGGCTCAAAAGTATGGGGAAATGCTTCAAGTGTGGGAAAGAAGGACAACATGCTCAAGAGTGTCGAAAAGACACAAAAAGGAAGGAGAATGTATTCAATGAAAGGAGAGAACCACTCATGGTTCCATGCTACAACTGTAGGGAGCTAGGGAACTATGCAAACCAGTGCACTAAACCTCGAGCTCTCGAGGGTAATCAGCGTCAACAGCCACCAAATCCAATAGAACAAGGGAAGGCTTATGCAATCACTACTGCGGAGGTGGAGCATGATAATGAAGTTGTACAAGGTACACATCCTATTCACCCAAGAATGGAAAAAATCTTATTTGATTCTAGTTATACACATTCCTTTATATCTTGCAAGTTTTCTAGAACTATAGAATCGAATCCCCAAAACCTTGAAGTAGAGATATCTATAAAAACACCAAGTGGTGTAATCATTGCAACCCAAGTGTTTCAATCTTCTCCCATTGGCGTATCTAGGAAGATTCTTCCAGCAAATCTCGTAATACTACCCTTGGTGTAATTCGACTCTATAATGGGAATGGATTGGATCTCATTATATAGAGCACATATCAACTTTCAGGAAAAGGAAATATGTTTTCATATTCCGAACCATCCCATGATCCTCTACAAATGCAAGGAAGATAATGAATCTCATCTGAAAAATCCTTCAATGGTGTGGGTGTTGATTCCCTATAAAGAAGCATACCTCTCCCAAATGGATGAGTTGAAGGAAAGGGCCAAACTTAAGGAAATGCCCATCTTGAGGGAATACAATGATGTATTTCCCAAAAGTTACCTGGAATTTCCCCGGATTGTGAGGTAGAGTTATCAATTGAACTCATGCCCAGAGCTACTCCAATATTGAAGTGTCCCTATAGGATGGCTCTTATCTAACTAGAGGAGTTAAAGAAGCAGCTGCAAGAGAATCTAGACAAAGGGTTGATATGCCCTAGTGCATCATCTTAGGGTGCACCGGTGCTCTTTGTGAAATAGAAGGATGGAACAATGCGGCTATGTATAGATTATTGGGAACTCAAAAATATCACCATAAAGAACAAGTATCCTATCCCAAGGATTGATGTCTTGTTTGATCAGTTAAGAGGAGATCAATACTTCTCATAGGTGGATCTTCGTTCTGGATATCATCAGGAAAAGGTGAAGAAGGAAGATATTTAGAAGACTGCCTTCTATACAAGGTATGGGAACTATGAGTTTGTGGTGATTCCCTTCGGACTTACTAATTCACCTGCAATCTTTATGGATTTGATAAATAGAGTCTTTAGACATTATATCGACGAATTTGTGGTAGTGTTTATCGATGATATTCTCATATACTCCTTGAACAAGGAGGAACATGAAGAATATCTAAGACATGTGTTGGTGACATTAATAAAGGAGAAGTTGTACGCCAAGCTCAGTAAGTGTGACTTTTGGATGAAGCAAGTCACGTTCTTGGGACATGTGATCACAAGTGAGGGAATTTATGTGGATCCTTCAAAGACAAAGGTGATTAAGAATGGAATAGGCCCTCTAGTGTCACTGAAATTTGTATTTTTCTTTGGTTAGATGGGTACTACCGACGTTTTGTGAGAAACTTCTCATGATTGTAAAGCCCTCTAATGAAGTTAACTAGGAAAGGGGTAAAGTATGTCTGGACGGAAAAATGCGAGGGAAGATTCAAGGATATAAAGAGAAGGCTAGTCGCCACACCTGTACTCACACTACCGAAAAGTGGAGAAAGTTTTGTGATATACAGTGATGCTTCAAAGAAAGGCTTGGGTTTTTTACTCATGAAAAATGACAATGTGATATCCTATGCCTAACGACCGTTGAAGATCCATGAGAAAAACTACCCGACGCATGATCTAGAGCTGGCAGCTATGATTTTTGCCTTGAAAATCTGGAGGTACTACTTTTATGGTGAGAAGTGTGACATATACACCAACCAAAAGTTCTTAAAGTATATATTCACAAAAAAGGAGCTCAAAATGTGTCGAAGGATATAGTTAGAGATAATCAAAGATTATGATTGCTCCATTCACTATCATCCTGGAAAGGCGAAAAAGGTAGCTGATGCTCTAAGCAGAAAATAACCTGCTACTCTATCCATGTTGTGGATTGAGAAAGACCCTATCTTCTTGAATATGCAAAGAATGGATTTGGAATATCATAAGGCAGAGGATAAATCCTACCATTCCCAAATGACTACGCAACCATCCATCTAGGAGAAGATTATGGAAGTACAAAGGGATGATGTGGAGATACAAAAGAGGATGAATATAGTAAAGGAAGGGAAGTTTCAAGAGTTCCATATCGACGATGATGGTGTGATTCAGTTTGGAACGTGGCTTTGTGTGCCTTCATCACCCGGGATAAAGAAGGAGCTATTGGACAATGACCATAGCTCAACATTCTCTATCCATACTTGGAGTACCAAGATGTACCGTGATCTTTGAGAACACTTCTGGTGGGATAACATGAAGAAGGAGATTGTGTAATATATACCAAGGTGCTTGGAATGTCAGCAAGTTAAAGCTGAGCAACAAAAGTCCAAGGGTATGATGCAACCATTGCCTATTATCATGTGGAAATGGGAAAATGTTACTATGGACTTTTTCACGGGTCTTCCGAAGACGTCAAAGGGAAATAATGCGATATGGGTTGTGGTTGACTGACTCACCAAGACAACCCATTTTATCGCTATTCTGGAAGATCTCCCGCTTGAACAACCTGCAATGATATATGTGAAGGAAGTGGTGAGACTACATGGTTTTCCACTCTAAATTGTCTGTAACCATGATCCAAGGTTCACATCTACATTCTGGAGGAGCCTTCAACATGCTTTGAGTACTGAATTAAATTTCAGCATGGCCTATCACCCCCAAAATGATGGCCAATCTGAAAGGACTATTTTGACACTTGAAGATATGATAAGAGCTTGCTCTCTTGAATTCAAAGGTGGTTGGGATCATCATCTCACATTGGTTGAGTTCTCATACAACAATAGCTTCCACTCGAGTATTCATATGGCTCAATATGAAGCTCTGTATGGAAAGTGATGTAGAACTCCAACCTATTGGGATGAATTTGGAGAAAGAAAGCTACTTGGACCTGATCTTGCTCAAGAGATGACAGATAATGTTCAAGTCATCCAAAAACACATCAAAGCTGCTCAAATTCAAAAAAAGTCCTATGCTAAAAACCGTCGAAGGGACTTGGATTTCGACGTTGGAGATAAATCCTTCCTTTGAATATCTCCATGGAAGGGAGTCATACGATTCTGGAAGAAAGGGAAGCTAAGATCAAGGTATATTGGCCCTTTTGAGATCCTTGACCGCATAAGAGCTGTGGCCTATCATCTTTCACTTCCACCGAATATGGCTCAAGTTCATGATGTGTTTCATGTATCACTACTGATGAAGGACATACCAGACCCCTCACATGTACTAAACTCAGAGGTGGTGCAGCTGGAAGATGATCTATCCTATGGGGACTAACATGTACAGATCCTGGACCGTAGAGATAAGGTTCTAAACAACAAGACAACCCATCTTGTCAAAGTATTGTGGATAAACCATCATTTTGAGGAAGAAACTTGGGAACCAGAAGAGGCAATGAAGGAGAAACACCCTCACCTATTTGTGTAAAGTGAAATTTCGGGGGTGAAATGTTTTAAGGGGGGAAGAATATAACAACCCAATGTTTTTCAATGGAAATTCCTTTCTTATATTTATTTCATAAAATATCATGAAAACACAACATAATGAACTACTAAGTGATAAGTGACCTTTAAACATAAGTTTGTCACTTCTGTGTTTGGAATTTTTAAAATCTGACATACATGGTTGTGCTCAAGATGATTTTTGGAGTCCAATGGAACAAAAATAATTTTTGGTGAATAGTAACGTACCCTAAGAAATAGTAACATACCCTTATTAGTAGTAATATGAACCTTATGAATAGTAAATGATCCAACATAAGAGAAACCTTTACCATGAATAATTAAATAAAATTTATACATCTTAGAAACTGACAATTTGACCTTAGTAAACGTTTTGGTATTTTGTAGGTCATAAATAAATAATTATAATTAATTAATTAATTTAAAATAAATAGTATTTTCTTAAATTTTTTTCATTAATTATCAAATAAATTTATTATAGTTTTTTAGATAATTTTATAGGACACTACGTAATTTTTGAAAGCACTATAAAATCAGTTGAAATCTTAAAAAATAGATTTTTTAAGTAAATTATGATTTTAATTAAATATTAAATTAATAATATTTAGAAAATTATTTTTGGAAAATAGACTTTATTTTTTTATTCTAAACATCTAAAAATGGTTGGGGTAAATTTTTGGGATTTTTCTGAGATACTTGAATTTTTGATGAATAGTAGAATCCAATAATTCACAATAAATGCTAAATAATGGATTAATTGAGTCATCGATGATGCTCGGCTGATGTAATACCACTTATCTCAGGATCACATGATACAATTACTATTATTGGTCATGTAATACTCACTATTCCTTGTCTTTTGAATAAATAATAAACTAATGAATTTTATATTAAGGAAACCCCTCTCCCCTCCACTATAAAATCCACCCTTCACACCCTCATTTCCTCACACCTCTCAAGCTCCAAGACTTATCTAAACTCTGCCCAAACATCTTCCCTACCCCCTCCCCCATGTCCAAGAGCTTTTGGTCTCATCAAAAGACCATGCCTAGTCCCATAAAGAGGTTTTTAAGAGGAGGATTCAAGAGGTAATTTCTCTACCTCTTCTCCTTTAATATCCTTTCAAGTTCAAGTTCTTTTCTTGATCTCTCCCCACCTATCTTCATATAAATGGTATTGTAACTCCATTATTATAAATCTACTGGAATGTTATGATGATAATGGGATATTATATTATCCAACCCCCTTTCCATCTTCCTTTTATTAAAGAGAACGTTTTTTGTGAGGTGTTAATTTATCACCTTCAAGAACGACAAGTTTTCTTCATCAATTTAGACCTTAAGATCTGGTCATTAAACCATTTTTATGGTTGAACCAGAACATTTTATATGTATTATCTCCTATTTAACTTCATGGAACTAACTTATGACCATATTACTAAGTGATAAGTTAAATCAAGTTCTTTGTGATCGAAAAACCGCCCAAATTAACCCAAACAATCATCATTTAATTATTATCTAATGATTCATCCACATAGATCTAATATAATTCATTATAAGATCATTAAAACTCCTATAATATCATTAATAACATGCAATATCAGTTTTGTATGTTTACCCATGTTCTACTCAAACATCAATTTAAGAATACAAGTGAACTACTCAAGAAAACCATAAAAAGAAACATTCTTGAACAATGTTTTAAAACTATATAACTCATCCAAAGGCACATAAGATCACTTAATGAAACCATAATGAACCATATTAATTTACATAAGGTTCTGGAGTCCTAATTAATGAATATAATGTCACTATATAGGACATTAAAGAGAAGGAAGCATTCAGATACAATTAAGCGAAATCTCGAACCCAATTTTCTTCCATTAGGTTCTTCCTATTTCACTCCATTTTTGATATGGTTACTCATATAAAATCATTTTTTCATCATTGTCATTAATTTTCTGGATATACATGTTTTACACCATTTTTTATGTTAAAAAAAATATATCCTAAAAGAACTCTTCTTTTATGAACACACCTTTTACTTCTCACTCAAAGTGGATGGTTCTTGTATCAAGTACGTTGTTCCCTCATTCCTTTGGGAACCCAATGTTTAGGAATGTATTCTTATGATATGAAACCCATTCCTTAACATGGGTTATTTATTTACAATATTAATATATGTTCTATGTGTCATTCAAGTTAATGATAATGTTATGATGTGACGGTTGCGCCTGGAATTATATAGCACAATATGAATGTTTGAATGTGATGGGTGCTCCCAGAATTATACAGCACTCCAATGCATTAGGTAAAGTGATGAATCTCATGGTTAAATTTGAAATGACATGTGAACCAGATGCTATCTTGGTTCACAAGAATTTGTTGTAGTTAACCACTAAGACATGATGTTTCATTTTATGCATTGCCATATTTCATGTCTTTTATTTATGCTCCTCTCATGTTCATGATATTTTGACCATGTTTTGATTATGCTCACCCCATGCTATATTGTTCTTATCTATCCTCTTACTGGGCTTCTATCTCAACCCTTTTGATGTATATCCTCAGGTGGCTACATATACTAAGGAGATGACATGTGCCAATAAGAAGCTATAGAAGAAGAAATTAAATAAATGTTTATGCTTGATGTTGTATTTGTTATGTATGGTCCTTGTTTTCCCAATACACTAAAACTTTTGATCCTCTATGTGTAATACTATTATGTTGTTTATCTTTAAAATGATGAAGTAGTAATGTAAGAAAATGTTCGGGTCTCTATACACCAAGTGCACCACTGTCATGGAGAATGTTCTTGGACAATGTCTCTATCTGCCCGTGACTTTCCAGGACCTACGAGCTCACTGAGACCATTTAACTAACTCCCATTTAATTCTCCCAAACATATGTGAACCACATGAACTAATGAATTCAGAAAAAACCCAACATCCCCTAGGGACTTGAATCTCATAATGAGGATTGCTGGCTAGGCACCCTACACGTAATCAGAATGTAATGTACAAATAACCTAGCTCTACTATTTTGATAAAACACAATATTATTGAATATTTTATAAATAATAAATGATATAATTTCATCCCATTTTGGTAAATATGGTTATTTATGAAATATTTGGGATTAGATCATTCATTTGAAAATTTGATGAAAATTCCAGTTTTACCCTTTTAAAATGCACCGTTGTATTTTTCACATAAATATTTTAATATGGATTATTGGAACTTGAAATATTGTAACCATGTTCCCCACTTATGTTTCTTCAACTTTTATTCAGGAATCATGAGATAAAATTGAATTTAGTTGGAGTAAATGGTCCATTAAGTCAATAGTGGGTTGGACACGCGAAATTGGACATCACTTTAGTGTTTGGGTCATATCTTCTACATCCGTGCATTTATTGCACCCAAATTATGAGAGGAGCTCTAAAAACAAATTTTAAACAAATAATGATTCTATAAAAATAGCTGGTTCACACGTTTTAAGGTAAAATTGGTGGTGCAAATTGTATTAAAATATTTTCCCGAGATTCCCCATTCACACTTTAAACCTATTTAAACCTAGCCTCTCCTCCACTCTATAAATTATTGTTTTTCTCATTTGGAGGAGTTGGGACGTGAATTAGGAAGTTTAAGAAAGAGGAGACTAGGTTCTACACCTATTATCAATGAAATTAAATAAGGGTAGCTCTTGAAGTATGGATCCCTTCATAGAATCCATCTTCATCTTCCTCATGTTGTAATGTTAGTGATTTCATAATAAACTTAATTATTATTATTTTATTTATTCTCTTACATCTATTTTGTTCAAATATATTCCTCTATTAATCTTCATAATTGGGCTGGAATCAAGAGTAGAAACATGATTTGGTTCTACCCTTTCTAAACCATTGAACATGCAAAATGTTTCAATGATGACTACACCACTCAAGGAAGAGAAGTTCTTTTTAGTAATCTATATACCTGAAACATTATTCATTCATTTATTTTAAATAAATGGGCTACTATAATTCAAATAATATGATATATTAATTGAGTTATTTGTTTAAATTGACTTATGCAATAAATTGAACAATTGACACAAAAACACTCAAGGTCAGAAGTTGTGTAAATTGTGAGTGTGTAATCTTAATATGTAATTCAAGACCACACGAGATAAATTTGTAGAGTTCCAATATAATCTCTAAACTCAATTAATCCTTATTTATAGAGTGTATATGTTCTATAATTAACCACTGAATAAAATCTGATATATTAACATCAATCAATGTAGGGTGTTGAGATTGCATGTTTTGAAGCTAGCCTAGGGTTTATGTAATTTCATCTTTGTGGTTAAGTTAACTCCCATTGGGTTAGAGGGTTAAAAAATTAGGGGATCATAATTAAGTATATATTAATTTAAATTATAATTATTAATATTTAAATGAAGAGGTAGAGTTAGATTGATTACATATTTTAAATATTGTCTAAAAAACTCTTCTTGTAGTGTCTTTTTAATCGAGCTTCATTTCAAAAATAAAAACAAAAATATTATACAATATTTTCCCAGAAAAAATATTATAGTTTTATGAACAGTAAAAAACCCACACATCCTTTCTAGTAGTTTTATAATTCCATTTTATGTTAATTGAAAAATAACTTTAATAATTTGTCAAATTTACTTCCTCCTTTGAGAGATGACCTTTGTCTGCCCCTTTTCTGCACTTAAGTAACACGAAACTACACATCGTTTAAAAGCCCCAACGACATCGACTTTCAAATTGGCGTTGTTTATGGGGAGGCATGTAATTATTTTAGTAATTTAGAGGAATTTATTTTATTTTACTTTTTATTCTCTTCTTCTCTTCTCTCTTCTTTACCCAATCTATGTTTTTTTATCTTCTTTTATTTTGTTCTTCTTATTTTTGGACCATTAACTCAAACTTCTCATTTTTATTATGGTCCACTTTACTTATTTTTATTTTTATATGATTTATGACATGAACCAATCCCAAATATCTCTTAGATATTGATCATGAGATTGAACGTAGCCTTTAGGCTCGAATCAGACATTCTCGGTCTATGGGATGTTTCAACATTCAACCAATTGGAGAATTCCCCCACTCTCAGAACATTGAAATTGAAAGAAATTAAAATTAAAAGATTAAAAAAATCCAATGGCTTAAACTAAGGGAAATGAAATTAATAAAACCATTTGATAATTTGATGCACCTGATATTAACTATCAACCAAATTGCATTGCATACCCAAATCTCAAATTGGACTTGAACTGAAATCTGGGTTAATTCATCTTCTTCCAATGTTTCATGGATTATTTGGTTAGGATACAAATAAACATTTGAAATAATTTATTGTGGTTTTCTAAACCATAAAACCAAGAAATGTTTTTGAAGATCAAATCAAACTAAGAGAATTCCTATTCTCACATGATGGAGCTATAAAAGATTGGATGTATTATTTACAACCTGAAGATGTAACTTATTGGAACAATTTGAAATGTATTTTATTGTAGAGATTTATTATAGAATAAAGTTCCACATCCATTCTAAAAGAGATATCAAGGATCTAGAATGAAAAAGGTGAGTCAATGTATGTGTACTGGGAGCGATTCAAGAAGTTGTGTGCAAGCTGCCCACATCACCAAATCAGTGAGAAACTCCTAATCCAATACTTCTATGAGGGAGTACATGAGCCTCAGCCCAGTTGGTGAGGTATCCTTTAGTGCATCCACAAGACCCAGGTTCAAAACTAGGTAGAGGCATATGTTTTGGTATTGTAGCAGTACTGTAGCATGTACTGCAGTAGCATTGTACACTGTGCGGGCACTATAGCAGAACTGTACATTGTATAGGTGCTGTAGCAGAACTGTACACTGTGTAGGTACTATAGTAGGCACTGTAGAATGTACTGTTCAGTATTGTAGTAGCTGGAACAATTCAGCTTGGGCCACTGCTTTGGGCTTGGAGTACATAAGGCTTTTGAGCCACCCAGTCCTTCAGGTCAGTAGGGTGTTTGGGCCACCTTTAAGGCCCTTTGGCCACCTCAAGGCCTTCAAGACACATGCAGTTTCCCTAGACACACTTCAAAAACGGAGCAACCCAGAAGAGGATTCAGAGTAGGTACACTTACCAGAGAATAGGCAAATTGTTTTGTCATAATGAGAGGGTATGATTATGCCATCAGGACCATCCTGTGCTTGCACGGGAATCCTATCCAGACGGCCATGAAAAGGTGGAGAGCTACTATCATGACACAGATGCTAGGGAGGGGCAGTTCCTTGTAGATAGTCTGGTTGAATTTCCTAAGGCCTTCGGGTCATGTAATCTCCTAATCCTACAGGCCTTGTAATCTCTGAGCCTACAGGTCTTGTAAGGGTTCCCCCTCATCCCTTGAAATGGGGGTTATAAAAAATCAATAAAAATGAAGGTGTTTGTGAAAATCGGGCAATACTTCTATGAGGGAATCTCACCTGTGGAGAGAAGCATGGTGGATGCCATGGTTGTAGGAGCATTGGTGGACAAGACACATGTATCTGCACGTGCGTTCATTGAAAAGATGATACAACACTCCCAATTATTTAGTGATCGAGGTACACCACATTTCAGGGGAGTAAATAAAGTAAGTCCTTTCTCTCTTGAAAATAATTTTATTGATACTAAGTTAGATGATTTGACCTCTATGGTGAGGCAAATTACTTTGGCACAAAAGACATCACAACACCCTTCTTCAAGGCCTTGTGGAATTTTCACTAAGACAAGCCACTCAACTGACTGTTTCCACTAACTATAAGAAACAAAAGATTGTGAAGTAGTGTTTCTTGGGAGACCATATCAGCAGTAGTAATCACCACATCCCCAAAATAGTTTTGATTTCTTTGCACCAGCATACCACCATGGGTGGAAGGATCAATCAGACAAGAGGTATGGATTTAGACAACAACAAAGGCCCCCTTTTCAACAAAACTTCCAGTAGCCTCCACCTTACCAACATGGTTTCCAACAACCCCAAAGGCTATTTGAAGATCAAGAATCATGAAGACAACAACACGGGGATTCTCAATCCAAGGTAGATTCTAATAATAAAATATTTTAAAACTGGTTATTTTTAATCAACATAATAAGCTGAAGAGTCATGGTTTAGATATGAGGGAGTTGAATACTCAAATAAGCCAGATTGCCACTGCCCTCCATGAAATTGTAAGTAAGAATTACAAAAATCAACCTTCCTAAACTACTCCAAATACAAAGTGAAATTTCAGTGCCATCACATTGGGAAGTGGGAAGAAAATGAATGATACTTCTACACCCAAAATTACACCGAAATTCACATCAACTCTAGAGATGCTGTATTCAAGACCAGCGGAAGAGAAAGAAAAGGAGAAAGATAAAGTTATGAAAAATATTGATGATGTTCCTCCTAAACCCCTTCCTTTTACAAATAGGGTTGTTAAAACCAAGGAGATAGCTAGAGAGGCAATGAAAAAGGAGGTTTTGGATACATTCAAGCGTTTGGAGATCAACATTCCTCTACTTGAAGACTCCAAGAAAATCCCAGGGTATGTTCAATTCTTAAAAGGAAATTGTACCAATAGAAGAGGGATAAAGGGAAATGAGAGGATAAATCTTGGAAGGAATGTGTCAGCTCTCATTACACCAACTCCAGTAATGCCAACAAAGTGCAAGGATCCTGGGACATACACTATCCCATGCACCATAGGGAAGTTGCACTTTTCTGATGCTCTCTATGATTTAGGAGCATTCATAAATGTAATGACTCACTCTTTATTCTCTTCTATAAAGGTTGGTGAGTTGAAAATGATGAGAGTAGTAGTGTAGTTGGTGAATATAACTATAATATATTCAGTATGAGTCCTTGAGGATGTACTTGTTCGGGTAAGAGACATTATTTTCCTATCATATTTCTAAATGAATAACATGGAGGATGATCATGTAAGTTCTCATTCTACCAATATCTTAGGTAGAAACTTCCTCAAAATAGAAAAAACTATCATAAATTTTAATTATGGTACACTTTCCATGGAATTTGAAGATGAATTTGTGATATTTAATGTCATGGAATCCATGAAGTACCCCTTAAAAGACCATTATGCATTTTTTATCTACCATTTGAACCACCAAATAAAAACCCCATGGAATTTTATTGTCCTTTGTTTAGGGAGATTATGAGTATTGGTTCTAGTTTGATGTCTAAGAGTACTTCCACAACTATTTATAATGAACAAGTCTCTCCTATATTTGATTTTGAAATAGATTCATGTTCTGATTTTGATCAATTGAACTCTGATTATGACATGAATGTTTAGTATGGTGATGGATTTGATGTTTTATTCACTGATTGTGATTATTTATATTATAATACTGATGCTTTATGTGCTCATATTTCAATTCCTTTAATGTCTCCATTTATACACTACCCCCTACACTGGAACTCAAGCCATTGACTCTAAATATCAAATACCAATTCTTGTTGAGTGGTGAGAAATTACCTATTATTGTTGCTAACAATATCCATTTTGAACATGAAGAAAAACTTTTTAATATTTTGATGGAGAACATCAGGGAAATTGGGTGGACCTTGGCTGACATATCAGGTATTATCCTCTCCATTTTCATGCATAGGATTATTTTGGAGGATGAGGCTAAACCGGTTTGGATACCACAACGGAGACTGGATCCAATTCTTTTGGATGTTGTTAAAAAAGAAGTTGAAAAATTTCTCGAGGAATGTATAATCTTTCCTATTACATATTCCTAGTGGGTAAGTCCTATACAGGTTGTGCCTAAGACAAGTGGTGTTACAGTTGTTAAAAATTAGGAAGATTAGTTAGTTCTAATGAGGGTACCAAACAATTGGTGTGTGTGTATGATGATTATAGGAAACTAAATCAGTCCACTCGCAAGGACCATTTTCCCTCCCATTTATTGTTCAAATTCTTGAGAGAATAGCTAGGATGAAACATTATTATTTCTTGGATGGATTTTTGGGATATTTTCAGGTTCCTATTACTTAGGAGAATCAGGAGAAGACAACATTCACCTGTCCATTCAGTACATTTTCCAAATGAAGGATGCCATTTGGACATTGTAATGCCCTAGGTACCTTCCAGTGATGTATGGTGAGTATATTTTTTGATTTTATTAAGACCAGAATGGAGGTATTTATGGATGATTTTACATTGTCTGGATCCTCATTTGATGAATGTCTAATTATTCTGGGATAGTTTTTGAATCGTTGTATTGAGAAGAATCTGGTCCTGAACATTGAAAAGGGTCATTTCATGGTAGAGTCTGTCATTGTCTTAGGGATTTTAGTCTTAAAACATGGTATTGAGGTTCATATATCTATGTTATATATCATTTCATCCTTAAAATATCCTTCATGTGTGTGTGATGTTAGATCTTTCCAAGGGAATACTTGATTTTATCAGCGTTTCATCAAAGATTTTTGTTTGATTTCTCCTCCTATGTCTCGATTACTTTAAAAGAATTCTGATTTTTTGTTTGATGATTATTACTGGACATATTTTGATGAGCTAAAGAAGTGTCTTCCCACTCCACCGATCATACATCCCCCACGGTGGGAGCTCCCTTTTGAGCTTATGTGTGATGCTTCAAACTTCACAGTTGGAGCTGTCTTATCTCAGAGGTTGGAGGGACATTCACTTGTGATTTTCTTTACATTGAGGACACTATATTCAGACCAATAAAACTACACAACCATAGAAAATGAGTTTTTTTTCTGTCATATTCACTTTATATAAATTCCCTTCATATTTATTGGGCTCTAAATTAGTTGTTTTTTGGACCATAAAGCTCTTTGGTACCTCTGGAAGCAGCCAGACGCCAAGCCTAGGCTAATCTAATGGATTCTCCTTCATAAAGAATTTGATATTGTGATAAAGGAAAGGAAGGGGTCAGAAAACATGGTGGTAGACCACATGTGTAGGATTACTCACACAATAGAAGATAACACATTGAACCAGGTGTGTAGAGACACATGCTGGACATACATGGACATTACATTTATTTTGCAGAATACTTAATACATGACACAAACAGACGCCCAAAGACCATGTTAGTTTAGTGTCTTTGGAAACTTGGAGCACAATATTCTAATCATGGTGAAAGATCTTCAACATCTCCCATAAGGATATTCCCCTTTAGTTTTACATCAAAAAAAATTTCATTATATCCTGGGGAAATGAAAACATAAAACGGTGAGCTCAAATTCTCAGTAAGGGTAAACAAAGGAAATATCAATCATACCATATTCATTTGAAAATCTTATCCTACAAAAGAGATCATAATATCATGTCATGGGTTAAATCATATAAGTGAAATGTAATCCCAATAATCATAACATAAGACATGAAACTTTGTGGAATACACACATAATAAAATAAAATCATTTCATATTAGTCGAGGCTCACTGCCAAGACCATCATAGCGGACAATGTCCATTTCTGAATAGAGTTCACTCCTCGTTCCAACCCTATTTCACTGAACTGGATTAAATTTTCATTCCATCCATGTCTATCTAATGAGATATAAATCTTTACCCAATTAATTAGAGGGAGATATAGGTCCCACCCATCTCATAATGAAATCATTCTTACATGTTCCACAAATTAAACAAAAATCATTCATTATAACCCAATGTATAAAATGGGTTTCATAAACATCATCCCATCATAACATAATCCATATAAAATAAATCGATAACATTTCATCATAAAAAAATCAAAACATGTAAATAATTGTGAAATTATACTTGAAACATACCCATATTAATGAATGTCATCTTATATGGAAAATATTTTTGATAAAACACTTGAAATGAATTTTTGAGAAAAATATACTTTGTTATGAAAAATCATATTATTTTCTCAAAATGTCATGAAATTTTAAAATTAAATAATTTTTGAAAATAATAATGAAATATTGTGGAGGAATATTCATGGAAATATGGCATTATGAAATCGTAAAAATATGTTCAATTTGTATAAGTTAAAAAAAACATTTTCCTCATACTTTTTCCAGAAAATTCCAAAAGTATATTATATAGTAATCAATAGAAAGATTTCGTCCACACAGTGTGGTAAAAGTAAACAAAGGGTAAAAATGACTTTAAATATACATATTAGAATAGTAAACATTTTATGAAAACATTTTTATAATCCATGGACATGGATGATAAATATAACCTCAGTAAATACTTACGTATTTGTAATCTCAGCTAAAAATGAGATTGCAAAATTATCCCATACCATTTATAATTGGTGGAATCATACATGTCATAAAATAAAGAAAATTACATGCATATGTAAATACCATTTCCTTCATAATAAAAATCATAAAACATTCATGGGAACCATAAACACCATACAAAATAAATAGACGGTGGTTGAGGCATATGTCTTAGAGAAATAAAAGTGAGACGAAATAATCCCTTACCTTAGGTCTAATTTCTTCCTTATGTGTCCAAACCTACTGTATAATTATTTAAATAATGTCATTGACTTACTCAAGAATCATATTAATTTTTATGATACCATATATGATTCACTTACGGTACTATATTACCCGTTCATTGGTCAATTCCATGTTGAAGCAATGATTTGGGTAATACTAGTTTCATGTATCGTACGTGTTTGGACTTGTTGTTCTTGAAATTATTACTTATATAATTATTTTCCTACTTAAAAAATGTAAAAAATGATTTATATATCATATATAGTCTATATATATATATAATAGATATATAAATGAAATGAAATACACCATTCATGGAGATGGTAGGCCGTACGTACGCATGAATGATGTTTTCATTTCCTTATTGAATTGAATGGAATTAAGTAAATGAAAAATATATATACATAAATCCAGTGTCATTATAATTTAATATCTTTCATGATTATTTATTATATATACTTTACAATCATTATTTAATAGTTAACATGGAAAATGAATCTCATCGCGTCGTGGAGACGATAATCCGTATGTACGCACGAGCAATGATATAATTACCATAATTATTGAATGTAATTGGAGTGGATGATATAATATCTAATAATTAGTATAATGTTATAATAATAATATATAGTTATTATTTCCACCATTATACCCATCCAATTAATGTGGTGGTGGAAAAACAGATTACACCACATCATGGAGACGGTAACCCGTACATACGCACGCACGGTGATTTCATCTTCCATATGTTGGCTTGAAGGTGAAATAGGGTTGTTTCATATTTATAATAACATATCAGTATATTATTGATACTTATGGTATTAATTTATTATGAAACAACTAAATAAGAATAAGTAGAAGGGGAAATAAATTTGAAAGAATCAGTGAAGGATATTACCTCTTTTACGATGTGCCTTTTTTAAACCTCCTCTTAGGGTACTAAAGTTGGTCTTTAAAGAAGACCTGGTCCTCTATAATGTTTCTAGGTAAGTTGAGAAGGGAATTGGGCAGGGTTTGGTTGAGTTTTGAAGCTCAAAATTCTATGAAGAGAAGAGGGAGGAGGTGCCCTTTTATAAGATAGTAGAGTGACACTTTTGGAAACCTCCTAAATATTAATTTATAATAATCTCAAAACCCACATAAAAACTTCCAAAGTGACTCAAATTAGATTATGAGATATGATAGGGTTGTAATATCATCAAAAAATAAAATTTAGACATGTTTTTATATTATTTCAAACCTTATCATTTTGATTTATCCTTATTTAATCTATTTAATTTTATTTGTGGTAATAATATTCTAAATTTTAAATGGTTATAAAAACATACTTATTTGTTGTTAATTTTCCCTAATGGGATAAATTATGACATTTTAGACAATATAAATATAAATTTTTAATTTTTAAATATTTTTTTGATTTTTAAACAATTTAATAATATGTTATTTTTATAAAATATCAATAGTGTCAATTTTGACACTATTCATTTATTTGAATTTAAATAAAATCCAAACAGATGATAGAGTCAAACAAAAATATTTAATAGATTCATAAAATGTCATATGCATCTAAAAAATTCATGGGGAACATTAATTAGTTCATATAGTATTATTTTAATATTTTTAAAACCATTTATTTTATACTTCTCTTAATAAAATAATTACTAATTTTTTTATAATTATTTTTTATACTTATCTGTTGCATAAAAATTAAAATTAAAATTCTATGATGAAGATAAATCTAATATATTTCATAAGAATACTTCTAGTAGAATTTATCTTCTAAAACAACCAACTTATAAAATGTTTGGAAAAAATCCCTCAAGGTAACATTACAACATTTTTGGGTTGATTGTGTTTGTTGACAAAGAAGGTTTCCATGGAGAATTGTCGAGTTTTAGAGAAGGTTTTGACAATCCATGTTGACAAAGAATGATTACAAAGGAACATATGATCTGGAGGTGGTACAAAAAGAGCAGTACAAGGTGGCGCCGTTTTCTAGTGTTTACCAAAATTTTGGGGTCCAAAATTTGGAGGTTGGTGAGCATTGCGAAAAGTGGATATCCTTGAAGATCTTATTTTAAAATTGAAAAGGCATGAATTTTTTGAAGATAGGCTTCATGGTTTGGAATTTGTAAATGCCAGAAGAATGTTGATGGTGATACTTCACTATTATGTCATGATTTAGGAACAACAGAGTTGAAGCGCATCACAACAGTGAAGGGCTTTGAGAGGGAGCTTCGCGACGAAGGCATTAAGGAATTGATGGTGATGCTCCACGATTATGTAAAGCTCCATGATCGGAAAATTGTCATGGTGCTTCGTGATTTTGAGAGAATTTCGGCAGGATCTTCAGAGCTTCGCTATTTGAGATGACATGGCCTTGACTTAGCATGGAAAGTTCATGGGTCAGTGGAATCACATATAAATATTCCTCGACCCCTTCAAGAGAAGAAGAAGATAAGATAGAGCTTTCAAATAAAATTTTTTCTCTCAGTTCACGAAGGTGGTTCACGAAGGCAGTGTGCTTTGCGAATGAAGAGCTTCGTGGCGGCTATTCTAGATCCACAAAAGTTGTGAGCTCTACATTGGCTTAGTGAGCATCACAAGGAAAGTCACTCTACGATGAATTGAGCTTCGCAAGAGTGCTTCGCGAAAAGGCAGGAGCTTTATGAAGGATTGTTTGAGCTTTGTGAAATTGGGAGCCTCGCGAAGTAGGGTGCTTTGCGAAGTATTTCCAAAGGTATTGCCCAGTGTTTAAGAGGCAAAGGGGTATTCATCAGTGGATGAATGTTGGACTTTAATAGAGCATCTATGAACAGTTGAGGATGCATGCATTCGTGCAAATGAAGAGACCTACATGTCTATAAACTGTGAGTGGATCCCTTCCAAGTGTAGTGAGAAAAGGAAGATGGAGAAGGTAATCCTTTCTACCGGTAGTGATCCAGTGAAAGAGAAATAGGGAGTGACCCTTGGGAAAGCAGTGAGCTGACCCTAAACATTGTTAAGGCAGTGAGCCTGGGCATAGAAGTGATCTAGCCCGAACATTATTAGTCGTGAGATTTAGTGGATTTGGTATAGCGGAACATCGCCATTGTATGCTCGTTGGACATAGCCCAATGAGGGTGAACCAAGTAAAAATATCTGTGCCTGCCTAGTTTCTTCCCTACATTGCATTCAAAGCATCATCATTTGATAGAGAAGAAAAGAAATGATCATAATAATAACAGATGTTCAAACAAAGTGACCCTTGTAATAAAGAGGTCAAGATCCAGTGGGGTAAGAAAAATTTAGAAAAGAATATCCATACCCTGATTCACCCCCCTCTCAGGGTATATAGGCCACTATTGGTCCTAACATAAAATGTTATGTTTATTAAATTATGAAGGTGAAAACTTTGACATCATTTAAAATAAAATAATATAAATGTCATAATCTGTTTTATAAGGATTCAAATGGTCCACAAGTCAAAACATGGATACTTATGTTGTAGATATACTCGACCGATATGTTTTTGTCAAGTGTTTGGGCCTTTTGATGGGTATTTATATCTTAATGAAAACTATATTATTGATTTATTCACTAAATAAATAATTTATGCATCATTAATGTATAAGCTATTAAGGTAATTATCTATTTCTTAAAAATTAAAAATAAATTACCATGATAAATAAAGTAATTTTATCGTTCAAATTTATAATCGAATTTATATCCTATATAACCTTAAATTAAAAATACTTTAATTATTAATGTTTGAGTGAGACATATTTCAATTTTTGTTAAATAAAATAAATTAAATGTCTCTATCTCATCCAAGTGGGTTCTAATATAAACCATTTTGACCCAAGTATACTTTAGGATGAAATAAAATAATCCAATTATATTAATAAAAGTGTTAGGGTAATGTTTTAATATTATGTTTACACTTAATTACCCGATTTACATTTGACTACGGTAAATAAAATTTACCATAGTTACTATTCATAATCCTAAAAAATAAAAGTAGCATATTAACATAATTTGGACATACTTATTCCAAATATAAAATCCATTTTTTCAAATTCAATACATAGAAGATTCTGTAATTGATTTAAAATTAATATTTTTGTTGAGAAAATGAGTTTTTAAATTTATAACCTTGAAAAATATTGAAATGTTTTTGCCTATGAATTCAATGTAAAATTAATGATAATGAAATAAATTATATTAAATAATAAAAATTTATTCTACTTATACTTTAAAACCATTCAATATTATAATTTAACCATATAAATTATCTCGATTAAAAAATTAGTTTTTAATTAAAATTTAGCGTATTTTTACTATTCATCAAAATATGTAGGTCATAAGAATAATGTCAAAAATTCATCCAATGTAAATTTTTATATAGTTATTTAATAAAATAAGTTTAATTTGTGAAATTGAACTTATAAACATGTCAAAAGTTAAATTTAAAATTGGTGCGCCATCAGAAGGCGACAAAACTGCATTTTTTCAAAAATACTTCTTTTATTCAAAAAATTAATTTTGTACACATACCATGTTCTAGAAAATATGTAAGATGAATTATAATGTTATAAAATTAAAAATTTGGTTAATACTATTCATAATGGATAGTTCATAACAATATTATAATAATATATTATTGTTTAGTGAAACTCTGTATTGTGTACAATGCAAGAAATTGAGGAAGTTCGATCTTGCGTGTAACTCAATCCAAGTCAGTGGTGTATGTAGTGAAATATTCCTTTGGTGTTTTTTATAACATAATCAAAACAAATCTCATTTATACATTGCAAAAAATTTATACTCAATGTTGGGTAGAATAATTTCTTCCAAACGATCTTGAATTTGTGTGTCACACGAGCCAAGAATAGTGTTGCATATACTGCAAGCTAATATGGTGTTGCGTACCATGAAAGATAATATTCTTGTAGTGTACAAAAGAATATATAAAATAAATTAAAAATAATATATCTCGTAAAATATCAGGGTGTTTCAAGGTGCCACTTTCGGACACTTTCCCAGATGATCATCTTTATTACATCTTAGGTATGCATCCTTGGTATGAATATTTATTTAATTGCCTTGTTTCCTATTAAATCCATTCAAATTAAAAGAAACATCTAGTATAAAAATTAATGAGTGAGTAAAAATTTTATGTTTTGGATGATCCATAACAATGGAATATGTGTAGTGACCAAGTTATTAGGAGGTGTGTTCCTAATCATGAGTTTGAGTCTGTTCTAAATTTCTTTCATACACTTTCTTATGGGGGACACTTTATACCCCAACAGACAGCTAGGAAGGTCTTAGAATCTGGATTATATTGTACTTGCTTATTCAATGATGCACATGTGTTTTATAAGTCATGCTGTTGTTGCCAACACACTAGGAACATTTCTAGGAGACATGAGATGACTCAACAACCCATACTATTCGGTGAAACTTTTAATGTTTGTGGTGTCGATTTTATGGGTCCTTTTCATAGTTACTTTAGATTTTTGATTTATTATTGTTTCTGTTGATTATGTTAGTAAATTGGTGGAGGTTAAGGAAATTAGGACTGATGATTATCATGTTGTTCTGGACTTTGTCCTGGCGTAAATTGTTTTGCAGGTTTGGAGTACTGAAGTCCATCATTAGTGACCAATGGACACACTTATGTAATTATAATCTTTCTTCCTTTCATCGAATGTATGGGGTGACATACAATACATTAACACCATACCAGACCCAAAAAATGGCCAGAATGAGGTTTCAAATCATGAGTTGAAACAAATGTGGGAAAATACTATGTAGCCAAATAGGATAGATTGGAGCAAGTGATTAGATGATGCATTATGGGCTTACATGATAGCATAAAAGACACCCATTGGTACGTCCCCATTTTGGATTGTTTTTTGGAAAGTGTGTCATCTCCATGTGGATGTTGAGCATCGACCTTATTGGGATATAAAAAATGCAATAAGGATTTGTCCCAAGATGAAATCCAAAGGAAGCTGCAAATTCTAGAGCTTGAGGAAATTCGATTGTCTCCATATGAGAACTCATGGATATACAAGGAATGATCAAAAGAAGCTCATGAGAAAATGATCCATAAAATATAATTTCAAGTTGGATAGAAAGTCTTGATCTATTGTTCACGACTGAATCTGATGCCTGGTAAGTTGCAATCCTGGTGGTTAGGTCCTTATTTTGTGACTAATGTTTTCCCTTACAGTGTAGTGGAGATCACACAAGAGGACACAGGAAAGAGATTTATAGTTAATGGGAAATGTTTGAAGAGATACATTAAGTACTTCCTACGGAAGTAGTGGATTTCATCACACTGCATGACCCCATCATCACTTGAGCTTATCAGGCTGTTCCTAACCCTTTCACATTTTAATTCTTTTTCCTATTTATAATTTTACATTTCATGGGCATAAATCATCTCATGGGTTCACATTGACGACAATTCAATATTTTACGTTTGGGGAAGATAACCTTTTAGTTTAGTAATTTCAATGGTTTTCCTGTTTTTTAATGATTTTCAAAATCAAATTTGTGTTTTTCAAAAAATTTATGTTTATTTTTTACTTTTTTCTTGTGTTTAATAAAATTTCTTGTTGAACAGATTCTTATCACCATTTTGAAATTCATATCAATAAGTGAAAAAAATAGTCCCATGAAACCAATCTTAAATGAATGTTGAAAATTACTTTGTTTCAAGTTCCAATATTTAGTAATTTCATGAAAAGTAATCTTAATTTTGAATCCCATGCCGCATCTCACTGGATTTATATTTTAAATCACTTGCCTGTTAGGATTTAGAACCATTATTTTCAGATTCTTTACATTTACCTCAATTCTTGAGAGAACCAAATTATGCATGATTTAACCAGAATTTGATTTATTCCTATCAAAACATGAGGGTTGGAGGTACTTATGATTTAAAAGATTGAGGCATTTGTTTAGTATTAAAGACCCTATTTAAAATGATCATTTTTTTATAATGACCTACCTTGAACATTTAATCTTTTTATCCCTTAGAATACATGAACATCCTGTTATGTTGGCCACATTACCAGCCAATTATACCTATCCAACCAACTCTTGAAGTGAAATTGCATAATCTAGTTGAACTTAAGTGTGGGGGAAACTGTCTTGTGTTGTGCCACCACATTCTGTGATACATTTGGTGGAAAATTAAATTATGAAGAGATGTGTTTGCTATTAAAGATAATAAATATATTAAAAGTTGTGCATTTTATAGAGCTTTCATGATAAGTTATGTTGTGCCTTTCTAGGTCATCTAATATATGGGGAAGGTTGTGCCTATCTAGAGCTTTCAAGAAAATCATGTTTGAGAAGATTGACATTTTCACAGTTGAAATGTTGAATGGTGTGAACATTCCTTTATTTTTCATGATTATAAATATGAATTAATTATATGGGGATTTAGGAGGAGACCATATTTAAATTAAAATTAGATTAATTCAATTTTTCTTCAAAAAGAGTATCGCCCTCCTCATTCAGCCTTAGAATTTTTCAAATCTAAATCCTACCAACGGAAAGCCATAGAACAAACCTAAAAAGTCATTATGACAAACATATGTCCTTGAATCACATATAGTGGCGATATATGAATTTATCAAGCCTATGGTTACCCTTTTATGATTTTGGATGAGAAAGACATTGATGAATAATTGACATTTGTGTGATAAGAGAAAATTCAAGTGAGGTAAGTGTTTTGTGCATGGGTGGATAAATGAAGTGTTAATATATTGAATGATATAAATAGAGAACTTGAAATAATATTTTTTTATATGGAATGATAAATTTTTATTTCTTGGTGTGGAATTGTTAGATCTCAAGGATATGTGTTTTAAAATTTCTTTTGATTTGATATTGATGTTTACTTTTCCCAATTTTTAAGAATAAATGATATGAGGTTTTCCCAAGACTGCGAAAGTGTAAGTGTAGGGGAGTTGATAAAACAAAATTTTATGAATTATTTTATTTATAATAAATGACATAATTTCCTCACATTTTGGTAAATATGTTTATTTATGAAATAATTGCGATTAGATCATTCATTTGAAAATTTGATTAAAATTCCAGTTTTACCCATTTAAAATGCACTAAATTATTTCAAACATAAATTTGTTAATATGAATTATTTTTAAATAAATGTTTTTTTACAGTGTTCCCCAAATAATTTTCTACAACTTATATTCAGGTCTCTAGAGCTAAAGAGTGAATATGGATGGAGTAAATGGGTCATTAGTTCAATGGTGGGCTGGATATGCGAGATTGGAAATCACTTTAGTACTGGGACCATATCTTCTACATACCAGATTAGATTGAGCCCAAATTTTGAGAGGATATAGAGAACACAATTGGAACAATTAATGATTCTGGAAGAAGATCTGGTTTGTGCATTTTTAAGGACAAAAGTTCATTTCATGTTGTATTAAAATATTTGGGTGGGATTCCCCATTCACATTTGAAACCTCTTTAGACCTGGCCTCCCCTAAACTCTATAAATTTTTGTTTTTATCATTTGGAGGGGTTTTAAAATGAATTAGGAAGTTAAGGGAATAGGATAATAGGTTCCACTCATATTATCAATGAAATTAAAAAATGATATATCTTAAAGCAAGATCCCTTCTTTGGAGCCCTCTTTTTTTCCTCATGTTTTAATGTTTGTGTTTTCATAATAAGCAACTTTGTTCTTATTTAATTTCTTCTATTTTATTCTTTTTTGTAAAAATTTATTTTATATTAATCTTCCAAATAGGGATGGAATCAAGAGTAGTAACTTGATTGGGTTCTACCCTTTCTATGCCTTTGTAGATGCAAAACGTTTCTACGATGACTACACCGCCCATAGTAGAGTAGTTCTTTTTAGTAATCGATCTTCCTTTAACCTTTATCATTAATTTATATTAAATCAATGATATACTTTAATTTACTGAAAATGATATATTAATTTAGTTTTTAATTTAAATTAAACTAAGACAGGATTTGAACAATTGACACAAAAACACGCGAGGTTGGAAGTTGTGTAAATTGTGAGAGTGCGATGTTAATCAGTAATACAAGACCACATGGGATAAATTTGTAGAGTTAAAATATAACCACTAAACTCATTTAATCCACATTTCTATAGTGGATATGCACTCTAATTAACCATTGAACATAATATAACCTATGAACATCAATCAATGTAGGGTGTTGCGATTGCATGTTCCGAAGTTAGCCTAGGGTTTAAGTAATTTCATCTTTGTGGTTAAGTTAACACCCATAGGTTTAGAGGGTTAAAAAATTAGGGGATCATAATTAAGTGTATATTAATTTAAATTATAATTATTAGTATGTAAATGTATAGGTATATTTAGATATAAAATATTTTAAATATTTTTTAAAAAACATCTTCTTGTTGTGTCTTTTTAATTGAACTTCTTTTCAAAAATAAAAACAAAAATATTATACAATCTTCTTCCAGAAAAATTATTCTAGTTTTATGAACTATAAAAAACCCCTAAATCATTTCAAGTAGTGTTATTATTCCATTTTATGTTATTTTTAAAATATCTTTAATATGTTGTCAAATTTATTTCCTCCTTTGAGAGATGACCTTGGTCAGCCACTTTGCTAAACCTAAGTAACCCGAAACCGAACATCGTTTAAAATCACCCATGATAACACCTTTCATCTACCCAGACTCATCTCTAAGGAATTTGACTCAAAATTTGGAACCTTCATATAATACCATTTTTTCCTGAACCAACCTAGTTTAACCCAGAACCGATTACCCAAGTCGGCCCTCAATAAGGCCTGATATGCATTCCTAAACCCCACCTCCTGGAAATTATTGTCGGGAGTAAAACTAAAACATTTCAAAAGGATTTGGCCCATAAAAATAGATAAATAAATATAAATAAAATAAAAAAATACACAAAAACTATTAACAGAAATAAAAGACTAATGTTCCATAGATGAACATACCTACATGGAACATCATAGGTCACCACTGAACATAGAAATATACTCTCTCCAAGAGAGATCCATCTAGAGGAAGATGAAACTGAAAGGATAAAGTAAGCATGAGCATTAAGATGATCTAAAGGAATGACAAAGAATAAAAAATCCATATTTATTTACCTTTGAAAATAAACCCAAAACATGATAGTTAAAATTAATATATTGTAGTGTAATGTTTTCCATTCTTTTCAAATTCAAGTAATAAGTTTGAATTTTCAAGGAAATAATTTCTCTTCTACTATATTTTCAAAATAGGTTCCAAGAATAAAATAAAATTTCAAACTGAATGGAAACCAATTTAGATTAAAATATGGTTTTCAAAAATGAGGTGTTGAGTAAGAAACAACTAAAATTAAAATCACATCAGAAGCACTGTGGGAAATCCCTAAGTAGCTAGAGTTAGTTGGGGACATAAGATCCTCACAAATTAGTGAAATGTGTCTTAAGAAACGATGAACATCAACATTCCCATACACAACCCACTAAGAGGGGACACCCTAATGGCCTGGTGGTCTCCAATCATCACAAATGTTTAGTTAGTGTTGTAGAAACAATCCTGCTAGATGAAACAAACATGAACTACTTTCGAATAATCTATTGTACTAGTCCTAGTCTACCCACTTAGGTACCCATGGTTACCCATGATTTATATTTCAAATGGTGGTGAGGTTTTATAAAGACAACATAAATGAAAATAACAATTTCATTATCGAATCCCATTCAACCTCCCACCGCTTTTCTTTCTCATTAAACACATTTCCCCACTTTCACATCACACGATCCTTAAGCACCGACAGAAGGCACATATCAAAAATCACATGTTAACACTTAAATAACATTTATTAAACTGTTGGGGGGAGGGGGAAGAACTCAATATGGGTTTCCACTTTCAAAAATCATTCTTAAACTTCCAAATAGACCCCCTTACTTTACAAGAAATATTGTCATTTTAGAAAAGCATAAACATCCAGTAGTTTCCAAAACACCTTAAACTCCCAATCAAACAACCATGTTACCAAAAATTTAAAAAATTTCTTGAATCCATGTTTAATATAATGAAGACCCTTTATGAAAGGAAAATTAACAATTAACATCAAACTCATACCAAAACCCATCCATTTTTTCAGACAAACCAAAACATGAAAATTGTGCTTTGTAAAATCACACACTAACCCACCTTTATTCAAGATAGCTTGCAGTTCTATTATACACATGAAAAATACCACTAGAAATACATCACACTCTCAAAACTATTTAAGATAGCATTTTTAAATATTTAATATTTAAATGCTATTGAGTATTAAAAATTCATTGCATTTTCCAAACATGGGAGAGGGAATATAATAATGAGGAAAGCACACATTAAAATCTTAATAAAATATTCAAAATGAATTTAGAACCATTTCTAACAAAAAAACCATATCACATGGATTATACTTATATTACACAAATTTACAACATATTTTTAAAACATTATCTAAATTATGAAATTCAAATTAAATGGTTAGACAAAGGGGGACTTCCTCAAACATGTTGATCCTTGATGATGACCACCCAAACCAACAATTTATACCTACACACACATGAATTTATACATATATATATATATACCCATATATGCATTTCACATATTCCCTATTCCACGTGGTAATATGTACAAAGAGGGAATATATATATATATATATATATATATATATTACTAACCTATGCATGTATATATAGGAATTATCGACACATGCAACCAAAAATAATCGTAGCATGGTCCAAAATACACTAAAAAAATTACCAGAAACTCAAATATCACAAAACCCCTAAATTAAAATTGAACCTAATAGAAATAATTAAAAACCCGTACCGAAATTGAGGAAAAAGCCGTTGAATTTGAAACTCGTAGAAAGAATGATCATCAATTTTTCTAAAAACAATATTCCTTAAGAATCAGCGAAAACATGAACATAAAAAATAAAAAATGGATTTATTATGAAATGCACACCACCTAAAAGAGAAAAAAAATCATGAAATAGAAAGAGAAAAAAAGATAATATAATAAGAAAAACCTACCTGAAAAGATCGCACAAGAAATAAGATCAAAATATGGATTCTGGAAGGAGAGGTGAGGAGGCGGTGGCATGCCGCGGGGAGCTCCAACTAAGGGTAAGTTGGGTCGCATGAAAAATAGCTTGAGGGAAGGGAGGATGGTGCATTATGTAATGATAATCTACCTGAGGGAAGCTCACCGTAAAAGGGTGTGGGAGATCAACCAAAGGGGCGACATGCGTAGGTGGGAGGAGAGGAGATGGAGGAAAAAATGATACCTAAGGAGGGGGAAGGGGATTCTATGGGGTAATGTACGTAAAAGTGAAACAAAACAAAACCTTAAATAAAAATAAATAAATTAATATGAATAATAATAAAAATCTTCATCTTAATAATATTAATATTAATATTCATAATAATAATATTATCATTATTATTATTAAATCATTATATTTTTATTTTATATTCATTCATTTGATTTTAATTTAAAATATGTTTAAACTATAAAAAATACTCAAATATAAATAATGTAACCATGAACACAAAGTGTTCAGTTGGGGTGTGACAAGTTTTAACAAATGGCTCCATCAAAAATTTAAAGGCCATAATCCTATATGGGTTATATTAGATTACCATAAAATGTTAGCAAACATCACTGCTATTATAGAAGATGTATCTATTTATTATATTAATAGAGTTTATACTATAGAAGTGGTAATATATCATAAAGTACCACATTCCATTGTATCTGACCGAGATCTGAGGTTTACATCAATGTTCTGGAGAAGTCTTCAGTAGGCACTTGATAAAATGTTATGTTTCTATATTTATTATCATCCTTAGACAATTTTTTAATCTTAGAGGACCATTAAAAATCTATAAAATTGTTTAAATATCACTCTATGTATTAAAATGATGGATAGGATAAATACCTTTCATTTTTATAATTTTCCTAAAATAATAGATCTCACTCCAGTATTTATATATCTCCTTATGAAGCCTTCTATGGTAATAAGTGTAGAACTCCAACACGCTGGATGGAGTTGTAGAATGAAAGCTATTGGTACTTGATCAAGCAGGGTAAATGGGAAAAAAGTTTTGATTCACCCATCAACACATAATAGAAATTAAGATTCAACAAAAATGATATGCTGACAATCATTGTAATGGTCCAGATTTTTAAGTGAGTGATAAGAAATTCACATGAAAATCATTTAGAAAGAGAGTAAAAATGTTTTGAATGAAGGGAAATTTAATCACAAGGTATATGTTCCCTTTTAAAATTATTTATTCTATAGGGATGTTAGATTATCTATTTTTGATTCTAATGAATCTCTCTCATGTTTATTGTGGGTTCTATATATCTCTCTTGAGGAAGTACTTACCAGATCACTCACATGAACTAAAATAAGAGGTCATACAACTCTAGTATGAATGTTCTTATAAATAAAATCTTATAGGGATTATGGATTATAGGGGGAATGTTTTACAAAACAATAACACTTTCAAGGTTACTATTTTTCAGTGAAACCAAAAATTTGAGGAAGTTACATGAGATCATGATGATGTAGTGAGGATGAAGTATCGACTTATATTTTTATCGAGGTGATGAATTTTTAGCGTGAAATTAATGTTATGGGGGGTAGAATGTAACACCTGAAGATCTAAATTAAATACTCTTCTTTAAATAATTGTATTTCTTTGATAACTTGTGTTATAAAGAACATATACATTAGTTGAACTCAGAGACATTGTTAAAATATTATATCTCTATTATATCCTCGCCATTAAATTGGTGGGTATGTGTAGGTATTAATAATTTATGAAATATATAATGGTATTATACATTAAAAATGTATTAATTAATGTTTTATAAATTAGAACTCTATTTTTTATAATGTAACTTTATTCTTCAAAAATACATTTTCATAAAACAATATTTTTATTAATATTTATTGAAAAATAAAATAATTTATTTATTTAAATTTTTTGAAATTAATTTTATAAAATGAAATTCATTTTTGAAATCATCTCGTTCAAATTAACTCAGACTTAATTTTTTGTACTTTTCTAAAATGATTGTTTTTAAATGAATTGTTGTAATACATAATTTTATTACAAATAGATTTTTTTAAAGTATTTACAAATAAAAATTGTATTTTGGTTTAGTTTTAATTTTTAATCAGATATTTTTTTAAATTATCATTTTTAAATGCATTTTATACATGAATTTAGTGTAAATATATTTGATATTTAAGAAGGTAACTTTTATAAAAAACATATTCCATTTGAGTTTTTCATATTTAATTGTAAATTAATTTCCAAAATTTCTATGTTTTTAATTTTAAAAATTTAAATATATTTTTTTAATCATGAGGTCCAAATTTATTAAATAAGCCTCTTTTATTTTTGTTCAATACGAATAGTAGACTTAGTAATTTTTGTTACCATGGTAAAGGGTAAATAATGAAATTAAAGTGAAAAATGAAATGATAATGATTATAAAATAGAAAAAACACTTGCCTTAATTTTATTTGATGACTTTATTTCATCCATGATCATCCAAGATTCGTTCTTATGGAATTTTATGGCTGTTTGGATGAGATTATGGACAATATAATATTTTATTTCAAGAAAAATCAAACATGTAACACTTTAATTTTTAATAAAAAATAATATTGTTAATACGGGGTTATCCTGAGTATTTTTTTTACAATAAATAGGGTTTTTCAAATATAAAATCATTATCTCCATCATTATAATTTTTTTAATTACTAGTGAATAAATAATTACCTTACATTCTTATAGGACACTAATGCTATAATTATTCAATTAATGAAAAAATAAAATAAAACAAATTAAAAATATTAAAAGTATTATAATTGGAGATAATTAATGTAATAAATGAATATTATATATGGCCATGGAATTTGGGGTTTTTTCCATTATTATTGTTTATAATTATAATTATTTTCTTGTTTTTATTAAAGTCAATGTGATGAATATTGTCATAATTGATAATAATGATATATAATTAAAATAATTATATATTAAATTATTTAAAAATTATAAAAAATGAAATAATGAAAAATTTGATAAGATATAGTATTAAATGTCATACTTTATCCATTTATGAGTAAATAGTAACCTTATATGTAAAATTAAAACCTTTTAAGGGTGAAAAATATGCCACTATGTTTAATGATAAAATAGGTTAATTAAGGTTTCTGGTAAAAGATAATGTTTAAAATAAAACTTAAGAAAAAGAAATTATATTTTTTTGTTATATTACAACCATTTACTACCATATTTTGTAATTCATGACCATTTGTAAGTATTTTCCTCCAAAAAAATCTTATTTTATTTTATTTTTTAAGAAATTTAATGAGTGCCCTTCCCCTATATTTAAAAAGGTAACCACCTACACCACTTCATTACGCCATGTTGATCATTATATATCACTCATAATATAAAAAATTCTATTATTATCTTCCATATACACATTATAGAGAATTTTTTATTCCCAAAAGTCCAACCCTATTTCCCATTTAGTGGAGTTCTAAATGAGTCATTTTGAAGAAGAGATAATCACCTTAACCAATCAATTTCTCTTTTCTAATATTCTTAAATACTAGTAATCAATTATATTTGTAATAAAATAATTAATTCAATATCCTCAATATTCATAAATTTTATTAGGACTTTTAAAACATAATTATAAATCTTCTTTTTCATCAAACATGAAGTAAAAGTATCAGTCATGCGTACCTATGGATTACCATCTCTAAGTAGCGATTCAATTAATTGTTCATTAAAATATTTAATGAATGGGTATTATGAAGGGATTAATTTTTAAATATTATATTTAATATATAATTATTTTTCTATAATTATAATATCATTTATACCATCTTACCATCCAATCATCTGGTGAATGATAACGTTATCCATGCATACGTGTGGACTACCACCTCCAGGAAGTGATGAGAATCGTTTTTCATTTTTATTTATCTTAGATAGTAATAAATTAAAATTTAATGAATATATATGATATATATGGAATAATAATTAATATTTAAATGTGAATTATTATTTATCATTCTTTAATTTCATTAGTTAGAAATTGAAACAACATTCATGTGTACGTATAGTCTTCCATCTCCTTGAACGATGTAATTCATTTTATATCTCAATTTTTTATAAATGATTATAAATATGTAAATAATGAATATATAATATTTTTATACCTTGATTAAAATTTTATAAATTATGGTACTATTATCAAATTATAAGGACCAGGACCGCTGAAACGAAATATGATTGGAAAACAAAGAAGTTATCACTAAGAACAATGATTTTATTAACCAATTATTAATAAATAGGTGAAAAGATGTTATAAATAAATAATTTTTTTTATTATATATATGAATATTGTTACATAATATATTTATAATAAATACCTATTTATTATATAGTGTTATTTAACATGAATGGATAAGGTGACATATTAGAAAAGGGTTCATTTCACAATCTCATCATTATAAGAAATTTATTTTTATTAAGTATCCACAAGGGAATATTTCTATTTTTTGAAAAGTTTTTATAATAATGTTTTAAATAATGGTTTTTAGTATTTTTTTTATAATTTATTAAAATCATTTTTACACCTGACTGATGTTTTTGCAAAATGGTTTGGACGGAATCTTGTTATAGATTTTCAAAAGAGGTACTTTGTGTCTTTTCAAATAAGAATACAGAATGAATGTTTTTAAACATATAATAGAAGAGTTTATTTCCCCCCAAATTGGGGCATAAATTATTTTATGCTTCCATTAAATTTTAAAATATTATTTTAAAATTAATTTTTAAATTCATAAGGGTGGAATGTTTTAAAAATAGTTGTCATTGTATAATGGAAAAGTTATTTTCTCCTGGAATTATTCTAACTAATTTTTAACATCATTTTACATCAAAGTTAACATCCTTTGAAGTTATGTATACATTACTAGGGTTATTATCTATGGTTACAATCCTAATTAGATCCTTGGATGTTTTATGATTTTGATGAAATGTTGAATTTTTTTTAAACACATTTCTCTTCATGTGTTATGATATAATGATTTTTTTACAATTATGTGGGACATATATGTATGGTTTTCATTATGTTATGGGTAACAAAATATAACCCTCAAATTAATTTGTTACAATATTATATATCATGAGGTAATTATAGAAAGAAAGTCAATTTTAGTGATCTGTTATGGGAAACATGTTCTTGTGATTCATCTGTTATGGGAAAAAAATTAATTTTCTTGATCCAACAAAAAAAAGTATTGATTCCTAATTTTATGGTCTTTGAAGTTATCAATGAAATTTTAATTAGTTTATATACTTATTATTCTTCTAAAAACATAATTTAAATGATCATATGGTTAATTATTGAGTTATGATAAATTTTAATTCATATGATTGATGTATTTTGGAATGCTAATGTTTTATACCATAACTCATGTTAATAATCATGGTTAGATTGGGTATGAACCTTGGAAGTTATTTTCAATATCTCATTCATTTTTTCATATATTATTATTATTATTATATATTATAATTTATTGACATCTCCTATGTTTACCATTATAAAGAATCAGAGCTCACCCGTTTCATATATTTCCTTTCACTAGGTTATGATGAATTTTTCTAGTACTGTATACAAACAAATAGTATTGTGACGGATGATATCTATTGTATATGTTGAAGATACTTCATAAAATTAAAATATTTTATATATAATACACAATAACTCTAAAACTTTATGGTTCTTCCATGGATCATATTTTTATATATTGAATATCCAAATAAGTAGATGTAATATTTGTGTATAAAATACTCCGGCCATTATAGTTGGTATCAGTGAAGGGTTTGGTCAATATTTTGAGAATAGTGTTAGGAAAAATTAATGAAAACCCTAGGGATAACTCTACGTATAGGATAAAACCCCAACATTTTGGTAACAATCATGAATGGGTATGCTTCAACCGAAGGATTCATAGTAGAAGGTGTTGTGATATATATATTTTATAAATGATTTGTGAGAATTATATGGTTTTATATGATGATTATTGATTTCCATGCTATGTTTTTTAGTTTTATTTAATGTCTAGAACCCAATGGAATCATGTAAATGATTTATGTGATAGTGAATGCAAGGATTTTCCACCGGTGCAACCAAATGTTATGGGAGATATAATTCATAGTATTTTTTCTATTTTGATGAAACTTTCATAGAATATTATCCATTAAATGCTTGAAAACGGTCAAAGGATTTAAATAATTCCTTTAAATATTTCATGATGAAATGTACACCTTATTTTATTTGATATTATTATTTAATACTGTCTTAACAAAGGACCAACACCATTGGGAATATATATTTTTTCATCAATTCTGAGGACATGTAAAGCTGTTTGAGATTTTTTCATCTCGAAGAGGAAGTAGATAAATAGTTTAATATTATCAAGAATATGAGTTATGTGGATGAAAATGAATCCATATAATGGGATGGTTTTGAGAGATCATTATTCCATAACTACATCCCTTGTAGTCTACAAACAAATATAGAGAAAAAATTTGTTGAGTTGAAGCATAAGGATAATGAATCTGATATTACCCCTGAAGAAACTTTTATATGGATTCTAAGGCATGAATATGGTTTAATTATCATCCTTAAAGGTAAAATTGATTGATTCTTTGGTAGAATAAAACCAAGTCTCCAAAATAAATAATCTGTAATAGACTTCTATAGCTACGAAGAAATCATTTTATGTAAACTGATAGTAGAAATGGATTTTGAATATTTCCAACATTCAAATGTGTTTGATTAGAAAATAATGATTTATCCTAAGTAATAATTGAATAAACCACATGGTGAAAGTAAATTAATTTCATATAAATACAAAAAATGTGGGAATAAACATAAATGGAAGTGTCTGAATAGATCTGGGAGGTGATTAAAATGAGGAAAGGTTGTTCATAAATCCTATGATTATCAAAAAGAGATGAATAATATAGTTAATTAAATATAAGAAATAAATAATTAATATATTTAAAAATAAAAAATCTAATGATTCAATGGATAAGAGTATAGTTATTATGCAAACCAGTGCATGAATATGAAGGTTTGTAATGATTATAAAAAATAATCATTTAATCCTAAAGAAAAAGGGAAATATCATGTGGTCACGACATCTAATGTGGGTTAAAATAATGATTTAGTGAATGGTATAATTATTATCCAATATAGAAAAACTAAATTTCTATTTGATTCTAGATCCAACAACTCCTCTATTTCTAAATAATTTGTTAAGGGTATCACTATGTCTCCTTAACAATTAGATGTTGAGTTAGTAATGAACACCCCTAATGGAACAACAATTGGTTCTGAAGTTATTAGTTATTATCTGATTGGAATTTGTAGGAAATTATTTCCTAAAAATATTATGATTCTACCATTAGATTTAGTTGATAGGAATCCTGATATGGATATTATTTTTATATATGGATCTCATACTAGTTTTTGAGGAATAGAAGTAAAATTTCATATTCCAAATGAACTTATGATCATTTATCAATGTAGGGATGAACATGATATTCTATTTGAAATTTCATCCATAATTTTTTTATTAATTACTATGACTGAATTTTATATATCTCATATTGTTTGGGAGAATATTAACATTAAAGATACACATATTGTATATGATTTTATAGATGCCTTTCCGGAAGTAATTTCAAATCTTACATATAATCATGAAGTAGATTATTAAATATAACTCATACGTGGTGCTATTAATATTTCAAATACTATTTATAGAATGGCCCCAATTTAATTTCAAGAATTAAAGAAGAAATTATAGGAAAATATAGATATGGTATTCATATTTTGTAGTATATAACCATGGGGTTCACCTTTTATATTTTTGAAGAAGATTTATTTATAAATGTGAATTTATATTGATTATCAAGAACATAAAAAATATAAAAAACAAGAAGAAGTGTCATCACCCCTATATTAATAAATTATTTGATCAAATCTACAGAACACAATACTTTTATAATATTGACATTTATTCTTGATATCATCAGTTGAGTGATAGGAAATAATATATACCCAATACAACATTCCTTAAAATGTATATATCGACACTATAAATTTATAGAGATGACGTTTCATATTTTTGATTCCCCCAATATATTCATGGAATTAAGGAATAGAGTATTTACATGATATCTTGGTCCTTTTTTAGTAGTCTTTATTAATGATATTCTTATATATTCATAGATTAAGAAAGATTATAAAGATCACATTTGATTGTGATGAAGACTTAGTGGGGGGAGAATCTCTATGAAAAATATATGATTTTGCATTTTAGATTTATAATTTTTCATTCTTAGGTCATATAATCTAAACTAAGGGTATATTAGTTGATCATTCAATGAAAGATATTATTGAGAAATAGATTAAAGCATGAATGGTAGATGAAATCTGTAGTTTTATTGGTTTGGATAGAAATTATTTATGTTGCTTTAAATATTTATATTGATTATCTAATAAATTCACCATGTGTACCCAATAATGATTTTGGTTCATATAGATGGAGGAATGTCATGACAATTTCAGTGATCTAAAATGATGGTCATGCAGTGCACTTATTCTAACACTACCCTGTAGTAGAGAAAATTCTTTGATCTATATCGATGCATCAAGGAATGGAATGGGATATATTCTTATGTAAAATGACATAGTGATAGTTTTGGACTCATCATGTATTAATAATGTTTTAATGATCACAAATCTCTTTAATGATAAAAAATATCAATAATGATCACAAATCTCATTCAACCTTGTTAAATCCTATAAATTATATCCAATCATATGTATTTATGTTTCAAGTTCTCTCATGCTTCATAATGGTTAAGCTCAATCCATTTTATGCATATTACTGTTTAAGTCTGAATACAGTTATTTGCCTAAGTACAAGACACCGTGAAGCCTGACACAGTAAGCCAGACACAGTAATATAGACACCATGAAGCCTAACACCATAAGCCTGACACCATAAGCCTGACACTGTAAACCAGGCACCTTTAGAAAGACACCATGAGAAAGACACCATGAAAATCAGACACCGTGAACAAGAAAGTATGACACTCAGACACCGTGACACTCAGACACCGTGAACAAGACACCGTGACACTCAGACACCGTGACACTCAGACACCATGAAGGAGAAAACATTTTCATAACATACTGTGACATCGTTTCTTAAACTATTTTGTCATATTTAATTTTATTTTTTAACGGTAATATTTGATTTCATTAATGCACTGATATAATTAATGTTTTTTTGTAGACATAGTACAAGGTACGAGGTATGGAACACATGGAACCTGTCAGATAAAACTCATTCATTTGAAGAAAATGATTGGAGTGTTCCTAAGAACGAAAAAGAACAATATTGAATAGAAAACAAGACTGTGAGCACGACCACAAAGAACACTTTTCAAGATTTTCAAAGAAATCATTTTCACATGCATGCAATCTGACTCTGCTAAAGAACATACGAATTACACAAGAATCCAAAGAGCATCTCCACATTATCAAAACTCATGAAGAACACAACCTGAATTGTGACACTATGTTTTTTAAGACAAAAACAAGAGAATGAATCAGAAGTATTTTTGTTTAATCAAAGGAGTCCAGAGCTGTTACTCAAATCACTAGAGCATTCTAAACTCATATCTACTCACACTCAGTGATTATTTTACTTATATTTTGAGTGGTACATGTACTCTATATATTCCACACACACATTGAATCATGTGCTAAACTGTAGAATTTCTAAATCCTTACACTAAACTCTTTATACTTCTATTTAGACACAAAAATTTGGAAGAGGTCCCTGCGTGGCCTGGTTATTTTTTTTTAACCATGAAAATTGTGGAAGAGGTCCCTGTGTGACTTGGACAGTCTGTGTACTATTGTTAACTATGATCCAGGGTGCGGATCAAAGTTTATTTATATAAACTTCTTAGTGGAAGGTGATCACCAAGTAGAGTGGATTAGGTCTCGGCTTGAGACTGAACCACTTGTTTCATATCCACTGTGATGTTTAATTTTAGTCTTCTCTATTTTACTTATTTATTGCATAATCATGAAAACACTAATTTTAATTTGATAATTAGTCTTGGAAAGAAGTTATAACTAAGTTGTCTTAGTCGGATAACTTCAAAAGTAATATTAATAATAAAAATTAATATTACACAGAATTAATCAATCATCAAAGAAGTTGTTTCAAAAGTCAAACTCTTATAATAGTATATCTTTGATTAACTGGGCTGTATCTATTTTTGGGGGAAAAACATTTCTTTTAAAATAAATTTTTTTTGTATCAAAATTTTTTATAGTTACTCAATTCACCCATCCCCTCTTGATTAAACTACTCCGACCAACATTTGGTATCAAAGGTTGCTTTATTAAGACTCTGTGTAATCTTATTCAATTGTGATTGTAGTTGTACATTAAAGATCTGTAAATTTCTGTTAATTCTAAATTTCTAGCTCTTTTAAAGTAATTCATTAGTATGGATAACATAATGGAAGGTGCTGCAACCAAAAAACCACCATTCTTTAATGGAACCAACTATGCTCAATGGAAAATAAAAATGAAAATGCATCTAGAGAGTATGAGCTTTGAAATTTGGTCATCAATTATAGATGAATAAAAACTTCCTGTGACGGATAGAATTACATGGGATGAACCTACCAAAAATTCTTACAATAACAATTGAAAAGCCATGAATGCTTTATGCTGTTTCTTAGGAGATGAAGAGTTTAATAGGATTTCTACTTGTAAAACTGGCCATGAAATTTGGTATACCTTGTATGTCTCATATGAAGTCACATCTGGTGTAAAGGAAATGAGACTTAATACTTATACTATAAAATATGGTAATTTTAAAATGAAACCTGATGAGCCTATTTCTAATATGTATCTCAGGTTCAATGAGATTGTCAAAATGATGATTTTTCTTAGAAGGGAAGTCATTGCCAAAGAACAGATCCTGAGAATCCTTAGATGTATACCTGATAAATAGAGGGGAACCTTTGTATCTATTAGAGAATCGTGCGACATTAGTAAGCTACCATTAAAAGAACTCATTGGGAAAATGATGATGTATGAGGAAGAGCTCAAAGTTAATAAAGAAGAAGAGGATGAACCAAAGTGGAATTCTGTAGCATTCAAGACCACCTTTTTGAAGCACACTGAAAAAGGGAAACTGGAAGCTTCTGTAGAAAGTTCCACCACTGAACAATCATCACTTGACAATGATGAGGAGATGCCTCAAATGGAAAAAAGATTCAAACAATTTTACAAGAAGAATAACTTTTCAGAAAGCCTAACTTCAAGGGAAAGTATGATCTAAAAAGAAACTGGAAAAAGGACTGGAAATAAAGTGACAAAACTGATGAAATTGTATGCAATGAATGTAAGAGAAAAGGGTATATAAAGGGTGACTTTCCAAATCACAAGCATAAGAAGAAGTATGAGGACAAGGATTAGAAGTAAAAACAGGCAATGAAAGAAACCTGGAGTGCCTCTGAGGATAGTTCAAGCGACTCAGAGACATCACATGATGAACATGCTAACCAATCCAATATGTGTTTTATGACAAACACATCTGAGGTAACACTGAACTCTTCTGTAGATAATTCATACTATTCTGAAGAGAGAAGTGACTATGAAAATATGAATAATGAAGAAATGTTTGAATATTGCAACATGCTTGAAAATACATGAAATGAATTAAAAGATAAATATAAATCATTGAAGAAACACCATGCTCTCACTGTAAATGTTAAATCTGAACTTACTACTGAAAAGGAGAAAATTCTCAACTGCTCAAAGAAAACAATGAATTAAAAATTTCTAATGAGAAATTTAAAAGTTACTTATAAAAGCTTACTAATGGGGAAAATACCCTTACCCCAATGCTATGAAAAAAAATTGCCCCTAAATACAATATTGGCATTGGTTATCAACTTGGTAAAAGAACCCTTGGTAGAATGTATTTTGTTTCCAAGTATAGGACATATAGTTTTGTTCCCAATTTTGCACACAACTCAACTAGCTCAAGTCATGATACATATTCTACTGTTTCAAATTTTTGGGGACCAAATATAGTTTATTTTTAAAAAAACATTACATAATGTTTATAGGAAACCTATGAGACAAATATGGGTTCCTAAAGCACTTGTTACTAATGTTAATAGACCCAAACAAGTATGGGTACCAAAATCTATCTTTGCTTGATCATGTTATAGGAAAGATTTTTAAAGAGATCCTGTAAGAATATATGCTACTTGGACAGTGGATGTTCAAGGAACATGACATGAGACTACTCATGCTTCAATAACCTGATAAAATTATATGGAGGACATGTCACATTTGGTGACAACACCAAAGGGAAAATCATTGACTTAGGCCAGATTGGTAACAATGATTCAATTTTAATTTCTAAAGTACTGTTTGTTAATGGCTTAAAATATAATCTTCTTAGTATCTCATAATTATGTGATGATGGATATCATGTTAAATATGAAAATTATGCCTGTAATGCCTTTAATTATAAAGATGAACTAGTATTTTCTACATCAAGTAATGAGATCGTTTATTCTATTAATTTAGATTCCTTAGCCTCTCAAAAAGATTCATGCTTAAGGGTATTTCATAAAGAATCTTGGATCTGGTAGAGGAGAGTAGGACACTGTAATGTTCACTCCCTTAGAAAGCTAACTAGAAAAGGCCTAGTTAAAGACTTACCCAAACATGAATTTCCACATGAAAAAGTATGAAATCCTTGTCAAAAGGGAAAACAACACAAAATCTCTTTCAAATCAAAGAAAGAAGATTCTAATTCTCAACCTCTCGAATTGGTTCCCATGGATTTTTTGGACCATACAGAGTTTCTAGTTTAAATGGGAAGCACTATGTTTATGTTCTGGTAGATGATTTTTCTAGATATACATGGGCCTTCTTCATGGCTCCCAAAAGTGAAGCCTGCTATTATTTTAATGAGTATGTTAAGTCTGTATAAAATCTTAGTGGCCTTAAAATTAAATCTTTAAGAAGTGATCATGGCCATGAGTTTGAAAATCAAGATTTTGAATCCTTTTGCTCATAGAATGGTTATAGTCACAATTTCTCTGCCCCTAGAACACCTCAGCAAAATGGTGTTGTAGAAAGAAGAATTATAACCCTGCAAGAAATTTCTAGAATAATTCTTAGTGAATATGACTTAACAATTTACTTTTGGGATGAAGCTGTTAATAAAACAAGTTATATAATCAATAGAGTCTTGATTAGACCAATTCTAAAAAAGACCCCGTATGAACTCCAAAATAATATAAATCATAAGGTTAGTTACATTAGAGTTTTTTGTTGCAAAGTAATTATTATCAACACTAAGGATAATCTTGACAAATTTGAATCCAAAAGTGATGAAGGAATTTTCCTAGGTTACTCAATATTAAGTAAAGCTTATAGATTATTCAATAAGAGAAATAAATGTGTGGAAGAAGCTGTTCATATTAGGTTTGATGAAATAGATCCACAAGATCCTAGAACCATCCTAGAAAATCTAGAGGATGATATATCAAATCTGAACATCAACTCAAATTCCTCAAATTCCTCTGTGAAAGAATGTGTAAAAACTTCTAATTCGGGAAATTCCCTTCAATCAAGTCATAATGAACTAGAATCTGTTGATGAACCTGAAATCACAAGTCCCACTTTTTTTAGAAAGGTTAGAACCCTTAAAAACCATCCCTTAGATGCTATTGTAGGAGACTTAGATAAAGGAACTCAAACTAGAGCTTCTCTTAGAAATCATGTTGAACATCAAGCCTTCTTGTGACAACTTGAACATAAAAACATTGATGATTCCATCAATGATGAATTTTGGGTAATGGTTATGTAAGAATAACATAATCAATTTGATAGAAACAAATTTTGGAAACTCGTTGAAATACCCCTGGACACCTTCATCATAGGCACTAAATGGGTGTTTAGAAATAAGGTAGATAAAGATGGAAATATAGTTAGGACCAAGGCTAGATTAGTTGCAAAAGGCTATAGTAAAGAGGAAGAGATTGACTATGAGGAGAAATTTTCTCCAGTAGCCAGACTTGAAGCCATTAGAATCCTACATTCTAATGCTACACATCTGAATTTAAAAATATATCAAATGGATGTTAAGAGTGCATTCTTAAATGGGTTTATATCTCACGATGTCTTTGTTGAAAAAAATCCGAGATTTACAAATCCTCATTTTGAAAATCATATTTTCAAACTATGAAAAGATTTATATGGTTTAAAACAATCTCCAAGATCTTGGTATGACAAATTGAGTGCTTTTCTCATTTCAAAAGGTTTTACAAAAGGAATAGCTGATCCTACCCTCTTTATAAAACGAATTTCTAATGATGTTTTAGTTGTTCAAATCTATGTAGATGATATTATTTTTGGATCATAAAAAAATTCATTATGTGTTGATTTTTCTAAAATGATGAAAAATGAATTTGAAATGAGTTTAATGGGTGAACTAAAATTCTTCCTTGGATTTTAAAATTTTCAAAATAATGATGGAATTGTTTTAACTCAAAGTAAATACTATAGAGATCTTCTAAATTTTTTTGGATTGGATAACACTAAAAGTAGTGACACTCTCATGAGTACCACCTGTATGTTGGATCTTGATGAAGATAGAAAATCTGTTGATCAAATCACTTATAAGGGAATGATTGTAAGTTTACTCTACTTAACTGCTAGCCATTCGGAAATTATGTTTAGTGTGTGTATGTGTTCTCATTTTCAAGAAAATCCAATAGAATCTCATTTAAATTCTATAAATAGAATTTTCAAATACCTCAAGCATACGCCAAATCTAGGACTGTTTTATCCTAAAGGAAAATCATTTGAACTAGTTAGTTATTCTGATGCTAACTTCAGTGGCTATAAGTTAGATAGAAAGAGAACCTCTGGAACATGTCACCTTTTAGGCAAGTCACTAGTATCTTGGTGTAGTAAGAAATAAAATTCTGCTGCATTATCTACTACAGAAGCTGAATATATAACTGCTGGGAGTTGTTGCGCACAAATTTTGCGGATGAAACACACATTAATAGATTATGGATATCAATGTAGACATGTACCAATAAATTGTGACAACACAAGTGCTATTAACATCTCAAAAAATCCTGTTTCACATTGTAGGACAAAATATTTTGATGTAATACATCACTTTTTGAGAGATCATTATCAAAAAGGTGATATCACCTTGGAATTCATTGGTACTGAATATCAACTTGCTGATATATTCACTAAACCATTAAATTCTGAAAGAATAGACTACATCATACATGATCTTGGCATGATAAATCTCAAGTAGATATCTTACTTGTCTTACTGTTTGACATTTTACTATGTTATACTTTACTGTTTCATGATTATGATTTCTCAGTTACTGTCTCTCATGATTACGGTCTCACCATTATCACTTTGTGCTCACAGATTGACATTTACTGTCTCACCATAACGCTTACTGACGTTCACTCAGTGTCTCATCGTGATGACCGCTTACTGTCTCACCGTGATGACCACTTACTGTCGCACCGTGACGACCGCTCACTATCTCACCATAACAACCACTCACGATCTCCCCGTGAAAATTCTTTATGTTTTTTCTTTAAACCCATAGTGTGGTAATTATTATTTCACCTCTTTTACATTCTTGTGTTTTTATTTTTGTGACGTTTGGCATTACTAAATGATAAAACAAAATGTTTCACTCGGTTCTTCACCTGGACTTTCTCCTATTCACTAGTCTGGAACCCTTTCAACCTTGAAACCCTCTCTCTCTCTCTCTCTCTTTCTCTCTATCGAACCTTCAATAGATGCCTAGAATGAAACGTCCTTCTTCATCCACACTTGAGAAGCACAGCCCGAAGAAGAATAAGATTGCACCTAAGTTGATGCCCGAGGGACCTCTAAATCTGAATCTTGTAAATCGCAGTGCTGTACCTGAGAAAGAAATCTGCCCCGAATGGATTTTTTCTAGAAAATCCATAGTTTTGAAAGTGATAAAAGAACAAGACTGGTCAGAATGGTTCTCAAGGGAGAATAGACCCATCTATCCTAGGCTAATAGCTCAGTTCTACCAGTACGCATAGTTCCCTTTTGACTCTGGTGAAAGTTATGTTGTGAGGAGATAGATTAATGGCCAAAGATGCTCCTTCTCATCTAGGTTACGAGATTCTTTCCATAGGATACCTCATGAAGGAATATGTGATGATTATTAGAGAGAACCTCCAACTACAACTGATTTCTTTGATCTTGAAGATGTTCTGAAAACCCTAATCAGAAATCGAACTAAGAGAAGGGTCATTGCTGCTGAAATTGATGGAGAAAAAGAGTTTCTATTTAAGATTTTTCAAAATCTGGTTAGTCTGAGAAAATGTGATTTTGCTGTGTTAAAATATAAAGATGTGGTTTTGATTCATCTTATAAAAAATGGAAACACCATCTTCCTTTGTAAGTACATAATTCACCATATGTGTCAGCTGATCAAGGATACATCCAAGTCCACGTCTCTATTCTAATCTCGGCTGATATCATCCATGCTTGTTGTAAAAGTCATAGTTGGACCTAATAAAGAATTTATTATGGACTGTGAGTACTGTCCCTCTAAAACCATCATCAGAAGAATGAAGATAAACAAGAAACCATGGAAAAAGGAATTGGTGGAAGAAAGTGATAAGGTTTATGAGAAGTGTAATCCTATGGATTATCCATCAAGGCCGAAAGACATTTCTGATCCTGGTTGGGAACCAGATGAACTTGTTGAGTATTCAGAAGAAGAGGAAGAAGAGGCTGAAGTACCACATAGGGAAACAGTTGTTGTTGAGGAAGAAAGGATTGTTGTTCCTCATGTTATTCTTGAAGAATAAGCTCCTGCCTCTAGAGATGATGTCAATCTAGAAATCCAACCCAAGGATGAAAGAGAATCAGTGGTGACAGAATCTGAGTAGAAAGACATGGAAGAGACTATAGTAGAATAACTCCCTGTTATTCAAGAAGAAAATCTGAAAGAACTCCATGTTATGAAAGAAGAAAATCTGGAAGAACTCCTTGTGGAACAATTTGTTCCAGAAATAATACCCTCTACTGAAGAGAGGATGGAGACAGCCTTTCATCTGGCTAGACAAGAAATGAATGAGGAACTTAGAGATGAAAAAATGGATTTAGAACAAGCTCCTGAGCCACTCAGTCCTAATAATGAAGCACATGTTGAGGGGGAGGAGACCCAAAATCTTGAGGCTGATGAAGCCTCACATCTAACTGAGTCAAGTCCTACGGACACTCAGTACAAATTTCCTAGTTTTTATGATGTAAGTGAGTCTTAGCAAGTTACTGCAACCAGGCTCGATCTCTCTTCCCTATTTTAGTTGAAATATTTTACAAAATTTGCCCCTAAGAAGGAACCAAAACCCGAACCAAAACATATACGAATTCCTACACCTGAACCTTTATCTGAACAACTGTCCTTTTTTAGTAAGGATGATCTGAAGGCATTTGGAGATACTCTCTTGTCCGAAGTGGAGAAAATTATGAACTCCCAACCTCTTCCTATGACAAATTTGAGTGAGGGAGATGTCTCACTATAACTGGAAAATATAATTTGGAAGATACAACCTAAGATGCTCCATGAGATTCATGAATTTTGAGTTGAAAATAAGTTGCTCAGTAATGAAGTCACAACCCTGAGAAGCAAGGTTGAAGACACACATAAAGATCTGCATTCTAGATCAGAGCCTACTACTGCTTCTCTAGAAGCCACTGTTTCTCAAATCTCTCGAGATGTTGTGTCTCAGATTCACCCTTATCTATTATCCTTTGATGAAAAGATTGCAGAAAGGCACAAAAAAATATTGAAGGACATGAGAGAGCTTGTGGTGAACCTTAATAAACTCACAGATGAGTACACTAGTTGTCTTCAAAAGGTACTAAATCAGATAAAATCTCTGACAACAGCCATCAAAGCTTCTAATAAATCTGGTCAATCCTCTACACCTTCCTTGGACAGTACTTTGCTCAGATCTATAGTCAAAGAAGAGCTTCAGAATTCTTTCAGTGGCTTTAATATGGATTCTTTCTCTGACCTTTTCAAGAACAATGATAGAGTTCTTGACCTTGTGCAAATTCACTCGAAAATTGAAAATGATGCCCATCAGGAGAATTCTAAGAAAGAGGATTTCTATATCAACTGAGTTTTCTCCAAGACTGATATGACCAAAAACTTCAAATACCTTGTAGAGAATATGTGAATTCCTCTTGTAACTCAAGCCTTCAAAAACTAAGTCCAGAAGCTAACCGAGTTTACCCGATTATTGGACAAGTTCATTGAAAATAAAGATGAATTTAAAAAATCCATGCAGTATGGTGGAGAGATTATTGTAGACTTCATAAAACTCTGGAGATCTTATCTTCATTTCTAGAGTACAACAATTGTTGCTCTAGCTACTGCACCTCTCAGACCTGGGCTGCCTACATTCACCTTTGCCTTAGCCTCAACTACCATGTCTATTGGCCAAGCTCTCAGTCAGATAAGGCTGGTTATTCTTGATCAGCAACTGCCTAGATCTTCTACTGCTCCTACCTTGGCTCCCTAAGTCTTTTAAGGTCTCCATTTACCCTCTCTATCTACCACATCTCTTCCTTATTCTACATCAAACACTGCCCTTATGGCCTCCTCTTCTTCTGCTGATAAAGGGAAAGAGAAGGCCAATCCCTGATGAAGACCAATGTTTACTCCTTTTTGATGGGGATTTCATTATTTTTGTATTTCACCTTTATTTTGTAATAAACTCAGTTTACACTTAATGGAATGTGAACTGTTTTCTATCTCTTATTTCAACATATTGATAATCCAAAAAGGGGGAGAATTTTCTATATGTTATTTCTATATGTTATTCTTTCTATAGTTAGTTGCATCTAATTTACACTTTAACTGCACATGATTTGTGATCATCAAAAAGGGGAGATTATTGGACTCCTCATATGTTAATCATGTTTTAATGATCACAAATCTCTTTAATGATCACAAATCTCACTAATGATCATAAAGATCATTCAACCTAGTTAAATCCAATAAATTATATCCAATCATATGTATTTATGTTTCATGTTCCCTCATGCTTCATAATGGTAAAGCTCAATACATTTTATGCATATTACTTTTCAAGTATGAATATAGTTATTTGACTAAGTACAAGACATCGTGAAGCCTAAAATAGTAAGCCAGACACAATAAGCCAGACACATGAAGCTTGACCCTGTATGCCTGGCACCGTAAGCCTGACACCGTAAGCGAGACACCGTGAGCATGACACCATGAGAAAGACACCGTGACACTAGGACAGTATGAAGAAGACTCTATGACACTCAGAAACCATGACACTCAGACACCGTGAACAAGATACCGTGACACTCAGACACCATGACACTCAAACACAGTGATGGAGACACCATTTTCGTAACTTACTATGACATCATTTCTTAAACTATTTTTTCATCTTTCAATTTAATTTTTAATAGTCATATTTGATGTCTTTAATGCACTGACATAATTAATGTTTCTTTGAAGACATGTTATGAGGTACGAGGTACGGAACACATGGAACCTATCAGATAAAACTCATGCATTCTAAGATAAAGATTAGAGTGTTCCCAAGAACGAAAAAGCACGATAGTGAACAGAAAACAATCCTGTGAGCACGACCACAAAGAACAATTTGCAAGATTTTCAAAGAAAGCATTGTCACATGCATACAAACTGACTTTGTTGAAGTACATTAAAAGTACACTAGAATCCAGAGAGAATCTCCACATTATCAAAACTCGTGAAGAACACAAGCTGAATCGCGACAATCAATTTTTCAAGACAAAAACTAGAGAAGTACTCAGAAGAATTTTTGTTTAGTCAAAGGAGTACAGAGCTACACTTCAAATCACTAGAGCATTCTAAAATCTTATCTACTCACTCTCAAGGATTCTTTTACTTATATTTGGAGTGGTGCGTGTACTCTATATATTCCATACACACTTACTCATGTGCTAAACTAGAGGATTTCCAAATCCTTACACTAACCTATTTGTACTTCTGTTTACCCACGAAAACAATGGAAGAGGTCCATGTGTGGCCTGGTTATTATTTTTGTTTACCCACGAAAATTGTGGAAGTGGTCCCTGTGTTACTTGGATAGTCTATGTACTGTTGTTAAACCCAATCCAGGTTATGGATCAATGTTTATTTATATAAACTACTTGGTGGAAAGTGATCACCAAGTGGAGTGGATTAGGTCTTGACTTGAGACTCAACCACTTGTTTCATATCTACTGTACTGTTTAATTTTAGTCTTCTCTGTTTTATATCTTTATTGCATAATCTGGAAAACACTAATTTTACTTTGATAGATAGTCTTGGAAAGAAGTTATAACTGATTTGTCTTAGTAGGATAACTTCAAAAGTAATATTAATAATACAAATTAAGATTATTATGAATTAATAAATCTTCTAAGAAGCTGTTAGAAAAGTCAAACTCTTATAATAGTATAACCTTGATTAACTGGGTTGTATATATTTTTGGGGGGAAACCATTTCTTTTAAAATAATATTTTTTTAACATATATTTTTATTGATACTCAATTCACCCCTCCCCTCTTGAGTAAACTACTCCGACAAATTGAAAGATTTTACCTCACTATAATTGATGAACATTGAAAAAATTTCCCTATTTAAGATTTGAAGTTAATAGTTGAGTTGTTTACTTTTAATATATGGATGAATTATCTCTAGAGATATTATTTTTTTATATATAATGGTGACAAAATTTTAATTCATATTTTTAATATAATATATGTGAACATCTTCCAAGGAATATGGTTGGATCTCAATAATGATTATGACTTCTGAATACATTACGGCCCTAGGAAACAGAACAAGGTGGAATATTTTTTTAGCCAAAATGTTCATCCAAGATTATCTATGACAATTATTACAAATGGTCTAATATTTATAAATTTATACAGGATTTACCTGAAAAATATAAAGGAAATGAAGTAATATTTCCTAGATTTAATAAATTTCCGTCCAGTTATCCTTGTAATGATTTAGGAGTTGCAGAAGGAAGATGTACTGCAGCTAAAAAGGTGAGATATTTTCTTAAGATCAACCAAGATAGTGATGGAATAATTTCTTTCAAGAAACTTATGTGTCCTTACCATACTATATTTGAATAAGTATGCAGTGAATGATGCCCATAGTGCAACATTCTCAAATCATACTTGATGCAAAAATATATATAAAGTCCTAAAAATTATTTCTTATTGAACTTTAGTAAGATAAATATTACCGAGTTTGTTTCTAATTTATTGGGTTTTCAACAAATAAAGGCCTCGAGATAAAAGACTATGGTGATTTTTTATATATTAACCTTACTTGAATTGAAATGAGAAGACAACTCTATGGATTTTGTCATCAGACTCCCCAAAACATCTAAATACCATAATGCAATATGGGTTATAGTCATTCACAATACAAATTTGGAACAATTACATTATATTATAGAATATTTATCAATTTATTAGATTTCCAAAATATATATTCTTTAATTGGTATGTTTTCCTGGAGTATCACTTTCCATTATTTTTGACAAAGAATTAAGGGTTACCACGATGTTATCGTGATGCATTCTGTAGCATATGAATATATAGTTATGTTTTAAAACATCATATCAACCATTAATATATGAATAATATTAGAGGAACATCAAAACTCTAGAAAACATGATGAGAGTTTGATATATGAATTTTAGTGGAGGTTAGTATTACACATTCCTTTGGTATAATTTTGTTATAATAGTATATTTTAATAAATAATTAATATGGATCCTTATAAACCTATCTATGGTAATAATTGTAGAAATCCAACATGCCAAAATGACGTAAGAGAAGTAATAAAATTTGAACATGATCTATCTTCCAAAGTGGAAAAGAATGTAATATCCATTCAACCACACATAAGACCAGCTAATATTAAAAAAAATGTTATGATGAAAACTGTCGAAATGATCTAAAGTTTGATGTGCGTAGAAATGTATTTTTAGGAATATATTATTGGGAGAGAGTGATGATATATAGAAATAATGGAAATTTAATCCATAAGTATATCCATCCTCTTGAAACTGTTGATCATATCAAGATGGTAGCTTATTTATTGGTGCTTCCATTGAATCCCACTCAAGTCCATGCTTTGTTCCACGCATCTCTATTGAGGAATTACCCAACCAATCCACATCATGTGCCAAAATGAAAGGTCATACCACCAGATAATGATATTTACTATGAAGAATAACTATTAGAGATTCTAGATCATATGGAGAAACCCCTAAAAAACAATACCACTAGTGTAGTTAAAGTTTTGTGCCAAAACCACTAATTTTATGATGCTATATGGGATCCCGAGGATGAGATGAAGTGATTTATAATTATATATTTGTATCCAAGTGAAGGATATTGATGGTAAAATTAACTTTATCTAGTGTATAATTTAACATCATCAAATCCTAATGAAATTTCTTTCTTTAAAAAAAATTTCATTTATATCATGCAATACACGCAACATAGAGTTCAGTGGAATTATGAAACATTATTAAAATAGGACATGACAGTTATATCATAGTTATTAAATAGGAAGGTCTTAACATGAATAACTAACTTAGGAAATATATAATGGTATTAATTATTTTTATTTTTATAATTAATTCTTTTCAAACAAGGGCATGATTTTTAATAATTTAATTTAATTTTTCAATTTTTTTGAAATGATTTTTGTTATTTTTTTGTGAGAAAAAAAAATTAATTTATTTGAATTAAAGAAGATGTATTTTTTTTAAAATTAAACTAATTTTTGATATCATATTGCCAATAATATATTAGGATTAATGTTTGAGAATTTTCTTAAAATATTCGCTTTACAATGAGTAGTAAAAAATACTAAATTTTATTAAAATATTTATTTTAGTTTAAAGTATTTAAAATGTAAATTAATTTTTTTATTAGTATTATAATTTAATTAGTTCATTTCTATTTAAGATATTTTTATAAATGGATTTCATACTTTAAGTTAGCATAAATATATTTTATATTTAAAAGGGATGTTTTATAAAAAAATATTTTCATTGTGTTTTTTCATTTCAATTTTAGATTAATTTTTTAAAATTTAGGTTTACTATATTTTGAAAAATGAATTCCATATTCATAATAAGTAAGTATAAATTATGTAAATAGGTCCCTTTCATTTTTGGTCAATATCGATACTAACCTTAATATTTTTTGTTACCACGGTAAATGGTAAATCGTGTAATTAAATATAAAAATAAAATGATTTGGATTAGAAAATTACCCTAAATCATGAATTTATTTTATTTCATGATTTAGTTTCATCTATATTTATAAATGACTAATTTTTATGTAATTTTATGGATATTTTAATGAGTTGATGACATTTATAATATCTTATTTCAATAAATGTCAAACATGTCAGACTATTTTTTAATAAATATAATATTTTTAATATGTGTTTATCTGGACGATATATTAAAATATAAATATAAATTTTAAATATTAAATAATAATTTTAATCATGATATTTTTTTAAAATTTTATTGAAGAAAAAGTTACCTTAAATGCTTACACAGCACTGATGTTATAAATATCTAACTAATTGAAAAAATAAAATAAATGCTATTAAAAATATTAATATTCTTTTCATTTGAGGTACTAAATGTCTAAAAAAATTATAGATATTACCTTGAATTTTTTGGAATTTTTTAAAATAAATGGTTTGAATTATAATAATTTTCTTGATGTGATTAATGTCAAAGTAATGAATATTGTCAAAATATATATTAATTATATTTTATGAAGGAAATATTTTGTTAAATAATTTAAAAATAATGAAACTATTAAATAACTAAAAGGGTAAATTATATGGCCCAAAATTAAATCTCTTATACATTTATGATTCAATAGTTTTGTTATATATAAAACTATATCCTTTTAAGTGTTAAAAATATGTTACCATGATTAATTTAAAAATTTGTTAATTATGGGGTTAAACAAAACAAAAAGTTTAACCATATCACATAAAGCTTCCAATTATTTGTTTTTTATTATAGTTAAACCATATCTTACTCTAGGATTGAATTCATGACCATTTGGAAAAATTGGATCATGAATAGTCTTACTATATTTTATTTTTTATGAAATTCCAAGAGTTCACCTCCCATATTTTATAAAAGGGAACACCCTTCATCAATTAATTATACAACTAGGACCAAAATAAAATTACCATAATACCAATTTATATTATAAAACTTACTACCCACAATATAGAGGTTTTTGTTTTCCCAAAATACCAACCCTATGGCCCTTTAGAAGAAATATAAAGGAGTCATTTCGAAGAAGATGTAAATTCCTTAACTGATAAATTTATTTTTTCTACTCTTATTTAAACAACATAAATTTGTGATTTTTTTTCATAAAAAAATCAATTATCCTCAATATTCAGAAATGTTATTGTGATTATTAAAATACTATTATAAACCCTTTTTCCTATCAAATAAGAACTGAAAGTATGAATCATGCATGCGTACGATCTCCTATATTTACATAGAAATACAAATCATTTTTCATAAACATATTTTATAGATAGTTATTATAATGGGATTAATTTTTATAAAATAAATCTATGAAATAATTATATTTCTTGATTGATAATATCATTCATGCGTACATATAGACTACACTTCCATGATGTGATGAGATTCTTTATTTTAATTATAGATCACATGGATGGTAATAATGATGAATTTGATGAGTATAAAGAATATATATGATGTAGTAAATACTCTTTAAAATTTAATTGTTATTATCTTTATTTCATTACATCATTTAAAAAATCAAAATAATGTTAATGTGATTGTACTGTCTACAACCTCAAGAGATAGTGTAATTCATTTTTCTATCCTTAATTTTTGTGAATGATTATAAAGTTTTATATAGTTAAATTTTTTGGATTTAATAACATGATTAAATTCTATAAATTATGTTACCATGATCATATTATATGTATTAGGACATCCCAAACGAAGCATTCTTGGAAAATTATGGAGTTATCACCCAAAATAACGATTTTAATAACAAATTACTAATAAACAAGTGATATGGTTTTATATATAAATCATAAATAGTAATATATATATATATGAATAGTGTTATGTAATAAAAATACAATAATTCCATTTTTTATACTGGAGGTTTGAACATGAAAAATGATCAGTGAGACTTGAGGAAATGAATTATTTCACAATATCATCATAATTTTGGTTTTTTATGTTTAAGTCTCTGATGAGAAATATATATATTCCTTGTCCTTGTTTTTTTTAAAATCAACTAAAAATGGTTTTTATTTTTCCCTTAATTTTTTTTAAATATATTTACACAATTTTGAATTTTTACAAAATTCTTCGAAAGGAATCGTTTTTCTATTTTAAGAATGATGTGCATTGTGAATTTTTCAACAAAAATATAGAATAAATATTATTAAAATTATATTTAATGTGAAATTTTTTCCACCTTCATTTCACCTCATTTCATCGAAGCGTCCTTTGACAATTAAGATGTTTATATTCAAGGAAATGTTTTTCATTTCTAAATGCACAACCTTCTAAAAAGATAAGTGATTTTAAAATGGAAATGTTATTTTCCTAAAAATTTTTCATAGTGATCTTTAAAAATAATTTTCCATCAAATATATCTACCATTGAGGTTACTTATAATTTACTAGTTATTTGATCCAGGGATACCATACTTATTCTATATCCATATGTTTTATCTTTAGGATAAAAATATAAAATATTGATGAAACTAACATCTTTTCATGTGTTCTGATATGATGAATATTTTATGGTCCTGTGTTACATGTGTATATGGTTTTAACTATTATGAAATGTGGTACATATACCTTTTTCCAATAAATTTGGTATATTACTATATATGTTGATATAGTTATGAAAAACAAGTCGATATTCTTGATATATTGTGGGAAAGAATTCAATGGGCTTGATCTGTTTTGTGAAACATGTTGATGTGCATGATACACTATATGAAACATGTGTTGTTACGTGATCCAATAGTCTTTTTAGTTAACCATTTCATATGAAATAGTTTCTATACATATAATGGTTCCACACTCATATATGAAATGAAATTATGGTTTATTATTGATTTATGATGAATTTTCATTCTTATGATTCATGTATTTTGAAATGATAATGATTTATTACATAACTCTTGTTTATGATATTTTTCAGATTGTATATATTGTATTTATATTATGGAAAAGATCTAATACCCTTATTTTTATCGTCCTCATACAAATTATCACTGATTAATAACTCTAATTTTTCCGTCACTGAGCATCTGAGATCACCTATTTCTTATTTTTATTTTCCCAAGGTTATGAAGAATGTATTTATTATGGTATGCCGATGAAGAGTACAATAAGTGAAGATATTTATGGGTTATTTTGAAGTTTATTCATAAAATATGATGCTTATATATATAATCTCCAATGTCTCTAAACATTTATGATTATGGAATGGATCGCAATATGATGTATTTAATATTCCTCTAGAATTTTGTAATATTTTTTTACAGAACGGTTGGGCCATTATAGTTGGTATTAGAGAAGATTTTAGTCAACATTTTATTATTTTGGTTATTGAAATTTTATGTAAGCCATGAGGACCAGTCTATGTGTAGGATAAAATCCTATTTTTGTGGTAACAATAATGAATGAAAATGGTTATACCCAATGAGTCATAAAATAATGTGTCATGATATAGACATTCCATAATGAATTTTCAGAATTATGTGGTTTTACACTATGATTATTGTTTCTCACACATGAATTTTAGGTTTTAATTAATTTATAGGACCCAAAGAAATCATATTAATGCTTAATGTGATGGATAATGAAATTATTTATCACCTAAGAAACAAACTTTTATGGGATTCAAATTAAAAAACCTAACAGTTATCCTCATAAAGCATTCACAGGCTATAGATCTTACTTATTTTCCAAATTATCAAAGGAGGGAACAACATACTATTGAATATTTCACAATGAAACATCCACCTAATTTTAGTATATATTTTGATCAACTAGTGGATGAGTAATTGATCAACACCACTGATAAAATATTTTATGTTATTGAATGCTTGGGACCTGAAAATGTTTTCAAAATTTTTATTATCTTAGAAGAAAAGTAGATCAATGGATTAATCTTATCAAGAATACAAGGCAAGAGGAATAAATTTAATCCATGGAAGGGTAATATTTTAAATAAACATTAATTACTAAGTATTTCCCTTTAATTCTATATAAAAAGTTGGAGAAGGAATTTCCTAAGCTAAAGAAAAAGGATGAAAAATCCATTGGTACGTATAACAAAAACATTACAAGGGTTGCAAGGTACGACTCTTGTTGAACTATCTTCCAAAAAATTAAAAATTGATCAATTCCATGGTAGCCTAAAAAATGTATTCAAAATTCATTAGATATAATAGAATTTGTAGCTATATGGAAATCACTTGATGTGCAATCAGTAATGAAATTTAAATTGGAGATTCCAACCATTCCAATGGTCTTGATAAGAAAAAAAAATATATTTTCCTGAAAATTTTAATGAACAACAATGTGGAGAAAAATTACATCCATCTATTTTCCAAACATGTTGGAAGAAACATCTAGAGGAGTGATTTAATGAATTTGGGGTGTAATTTATCTATGGAAAGGTGGGTCATAAATATCCTGAATGTCAAAAGGTGAAGAATATGCTGATTTGTGAAATTACGGAAAATAAAAAAACAACTAATTCACCACTGTAGATCTAATTATTTACATAAAAGTATTATGGGAATCATGATAAATAGTTTAGGAATATGAATATTTTTTATGATTAACTTAAAAAAAATCTTCAGCCTTGAGATAATGTGAAATATCATGTATTCTTGAACACCGAAGTGGGTTACAATAATGAAAACATGAAATTTATACTTATGATCCAATGAATAATGTTTTATGTATTATTTTATTCTAGATACACCCATTACTTCATTTATAGGAAAAATTCAAATGTTATCCCAATATCGCCACAATAAGTAGACATTGAGTTAGTTATGAAAACCCCTAATGGAACAACAGTTGCATCTCCATTTTATAGTTCCTATCTGATTGAAGTGTGATGGAATGTTCTTCCAAAAAATATTATGATTCTCTCATTACATGAATTCAATATTATTCATGTCATGGATTTTTTTCTCTATATAGAGGTCAAATCAATTTTCTGAGGAAGGATGTCACATTTCATATTCTGAATGAAACTATGGCCATTTATCGATATAAAGATGAATATGAAATTATAATGTATATATATTTCATTTTATGAGACTTAATTCCTGTAAATGATGATTATATCTCTCTCATGGTTGGGAATAAACTCAAAATTAAGGATATATGATTTTTAAAGGGGTTTGTGCATGTCTTTCTGGAAGAACTGTCAATTCTTTCACATAATTGTGGAGAAGTGTTTTTAATAGAAGACAAACCCATTTATATTCCAATTTAAAAAAAACCTTATAAAATGCCCCCAATTTAGTAGTTGGAATTTATGAATAAACTCTAGGAGAATATTTATTAGGGATTCATATACCCCAGTCCATCCCCATGGGGTGAACCTGTTTTTTTTTTGTTTAAATGAAAGATAGACCAATGTAAATATTTATTGATTATCAGGAAAATAATTATCAAATAAAGGAAAAGTATCCTATCCCCCATATTTGTGACTTATTTGATGACATTAATAGTGTTAAATAGTCTTCCAATATTAATCATCATTCAGGATATCATCAACAAATGTTTAAGAAAGAGGATATAACCAAGTTGGCATTCCGTACAAGGTATGGACACTAAGAATTTATTGTGATGCCTTATGGTCTTACTATTTTCACCAATATATTCATTTAAATAATGAATAGAGTATTTAGAGATTTTATTGATACATTTATATAATTATTTATTGATAATATTATTATATATTTAAAGATCAATAAAGAGTGTGAAGATCACATGAGGATTAAGATAGAGACCTAGATGATGGATAATCGTTATAGATAATTTTACAATTTTGAATTTTGGATTTAGAAATATTCCTTCTCAGGTCAGATAATCTCACGTGAGGATATATCAGTTGATCCTTCAAAGACAAAAGTCATTGAGAAGTTTCACAGACCAACCATGGAAAATGAAATCCACAGTTTTCTTAGGCTGGCTTAATATTATTCAGTCTTTTTTGAAAATTTTCAAATGATTATGTAATCTAATCACCCTTTTGAATTAGAATGTTGTTAAGTTGATATTAACAGGTAAATTTGAAGTAAATTTAAAGGAGTTTAAAATTAGGTCAGTTAGTGAACCTGTTCTCACACTACTCTATAGCGGGGAGTGGTTTGCGATCTATAATAATGCTTTGAAGAAGGGGATGCTATGTGTTCTCAAAAAAACTTATATGAAGATAGATTATGACTATATCCAATTAATGTTCCATGATAAAAAAACCAACATAAGATTTTTAGTTACCTTTATTAATTTTTTTATTAATGATATAGAGGCATTATTTTTATGGGGAAAGGTGTGACATATATAGAACGATCATAAAATTGTAATGTATATTTTGACTCACAATGATGTAAACATTTTTCAAAAAAGAAGGTTGGTTATAATGAACGATTGTGACTTCTCAATACATTACCACTACATGGGATAGAACATGGAGGATGATGCTTTGAGATTAAATAAAAATTTTTGCTTATCCATAATGAGGATAATAAAAGAGACAATGTTTATTGATTTATAAATGATGGAATGAAAATAATAAATTATGGGGAGAAATCATATCTGGATAAAATGACTGTTCAACCATCTATCAAAGGGAATATTAAATATGAGATCATAGAAGACGTAGAGAATAAAAAATATGGCGATAAATGTTCTTAGTTCAGCCTTGACTTTGATGGAATAATAAGGTTCTATAATAGTTTATGTGTCCATCCCATACTAGATGTGAATAAGGTTTTGTTGGATAAGGCTCATAACACATCATTATCTATTAAAAATTTACGTACAAAGATGTATAAAGACCTAAATGAGTATTTTTGGTGGGGTGGAATGAAGAGAGATATTGCAGAGTATGTTTATCAGTGTTTATTTTTTAGAATGTTAAGGCTGATAGAAAAAAAGTATTTGGGGATGTTAAAACCATTAACTCTACCTGGCTATAAATTGGAAAACATCACTGTGTATTTTGTTATCAGACTACCCAAAACATATAAAGTACATAATAATGTATGGGTTAATGATTATTTCTTTAAGAAGCTAGAATCGGTAAATGAAATTATTTAATATTTATATCTTGATAATCTTTCCAAAAAACATATTAAGTTATTGTTAATATTGAATGGGGTACCAATTTCCAATCTATCTGATCAGGACTCTAGGTTTACCTTGATGTTCTGGGAAGTCTTTTAGAGGATATAGATTAAAAGTTAATTTTTAGCAGTACATATCATCCTCATATAGATGGTCATTCTGTGAGGACTATTCAAACCCTAGAGAAAATTTTGAAACCTATCTATATGAATTAAAAAGGTTTTTGGGATTAATTCCTTAATTTGGTAGAATTTTCATCCAACAATATATTTCACTCGATAATTTAGATGGATCCTTACAAATTCCACTATGATAAGATGGGAATAACTCTAACATGATGGATTTAATTTATATGATTAAATCCATTGAGACCAGATATAGTAGAGGGAAAAAAGATAAGGTTAGATCTATTCAACAACACATAAGAGCAGCTCAAAGTTTACAAAAATGTTAAGCTGTTTATAATTGAAAATATCTAGAGTTAAGAGTGGGTGATAAGGTTTTACTTTGAATTTGTCCATGTAAGAGAGTTAAGAGACTTATAAGGAAGGTAAAGTTAACAAATAGGTATATTATTCTTTTTCAAATTCTTGATCGTAATCTATTGGAACTTCAACCTAATCTTCCTTAGGTTCATGTGTGTTCATTGTATCTGTCCTAAGGAAGTACATGCACAATACATTATATGTAATAATCTAAAATTTCATATCATTGGAGAAATATAATTCTTACGAATAATGATCGATAGTGATTCAAGATCATAGAGAGAAGGTCCTATGAAACAAGACTACTAACATGGTTTAAGGTTTGTGGTGAAACCACCAATTTGTGGATGCTATGTGAGAACCTGAGGATGCGATGATGTAGAAGTATAATAATATGTTTTTATATGAGTGATGAATTTTTAGGGTGAAATTCATTTTAATTTATGTATAATATAACACACTGAAATTATTTTGATTTGTTTTTCTATAGAATTTTTTTATTTAACAGCTAGCCTTACATGTAACATCGCCTTTAGTCAAATCATGATAAATTATTAAAATTTTATGTTTTAATTAAATTATAGTTTTTAAATTAGTGGGTATGAATAATAATATCTAATTTATGAAATATATAATGGCCATAATTACTTTTAATTTTTTAATTAATTCATTGCAAATAAGAACTCTAATTAGTAATGTAATTTTATTCATCAACAATAACTTTTCTTTAAAAATGATTTTATGTATTTTTTGGAAAATGTTATAATTTATTTATTTAACTATCAAAAATTTTATTTTATAAAATTAACTTCATATTTGATTCATCTTGTAAAATTTATCTATGGATGAATCTTTGAAAAGCTTCCAAAAATCTAGATTTTTCAATGAATAATGAAAATGTAATGAATTTTATTAAAAGTTATATTATTATTTTAAAGTATTTAAAAAGTAAAATTATCTTATGGGACAATTTTAATATTTTATTAGTTCCTTTTTATTTGAATTAGGTTCTTTGAATTGGATTTTATTCATTAATTTATCATAAATACATATTATATTTAAAAAGGGATTTTTTTTGGAAAAATGTTCCCCATTTCATTTTTATGGTTTAATTGTAAATTAATTTATGAAATTTATGTGGTTTTAATTTTTAAAAATGAATCCCTTATTTTTAAACAGGAGGTTTAAATTTATAAAATTGGTATCTTTAATTTTTTACTAACATGATCATTAATCATAGTAATTGTTATTACCTTGGTAAAGGGTAAATAAGCTACTTATATTTAAAAATAAAATGATAATGATTATAAAATGACTGTAACACTTGACTTAACGTTATTGTATGATTTCATTTAATTCTTAGTAATCAATATTCAGTTATATAGAATTTTAATGCCATTTGCATGTGATTATGACATTTATGATATTTTATTTCAAGAAAAGTAAGACATTTATCACTCTTGTTTTTAATGACTATAATATTTTTAATATGGAGATATCTAGTAAACATGTTAGAATATATATATATCAATTTAAAATATAAAATTTTTATCATCATCATGATAATTTTTAAAAAAAAATTATTGATGAAAATAATTACCTTAAATTCTCACACCACCCTGATGCATTAATTATTCTATCATAGGAAAAATAAAATAAATGGTTTTAAAAATATTATGAGTATTAGAATACTGTATCAATAATGTGATTAATGATTAATTTATATTATCATGATATTTTGGTGGTGTTTTAAAATAATTAGTCCGAATTCGATGTTTTTTCTTGATTTTATTGAAGACAGAGTAATGAATAGTGTCAAATAGGAAATAATTATATTTATGAAAATAAAATTTATTAAATAATTTAAAAATCCTAATAATTTTAAATAATTAAAAATAGAATTATATATTGTTGAAAATGTGATCCATTATCCATTTATGAGTCAATATTTAACTTATATGTAAAATTATAACATTTTAATAATGAAAAATGTGTTACCATGGTTAATGTTTATATAGGCTAATCAAGGGGTTATACAAACTGATAAGTTTTAATATAGCCTTTAAACCTATCCAAATTTTATATATAAATGATATTTCATCCTTATCTTATCAATTTTTTGAATTCATGAACATTTAGAAATATTGTTCTCTAGAATAGTCATATTATATTTTATTATATTAGGAAATTCCATTTGTACCCCTCCCCACTGTTATAAATGGTAACCTCCTCTATCATTTCTTCACAATAATTGGAGACTTATATATATGACATAATCAACCAATTTATCTTACAAACTTCCATATACAGATGATATATGTAGTAGATGTCACAAACCATCCCAATGGGGCCCGTGCTGCGACTCCTCAATCCAACCTACAATAGGCCAGGGGCTGGCGACTAGCACCGAGCAAGAATATCCCTTTCATGGGAGGCCTTATCCTAAGTACCAATACACATGTAAAACTATAAAATACTATAAAATGTCAAAATTTATAAACAAATGAACAACCATTCATGCATACATGTAAATCATACAACCAAAGTACGACATGATGTAAATTAAACAAAAAAGAGACAAATACAAGCCCAACACAAAGAGTATAAAAACAATTCCAACCTAAACATAACACAAGGACTACTGTCAAAGTATCCTTGGAATGCACTTTAGTCTATCCAGTCTCACTCAACACCATCTGGTCCAAGTCTATTAAGTACTCTTTCAAAATGTTGATAATCTACACAAGAAACAACACATTTGGGAAAATCTCATTCAAGGGAGAGTATAAGAATACCAATTAGGATGCCTTGAGTCCACCCAAAATAAAACAAAGGAAATATAGTCATACCTAAACAATTATTTCTATGTCATAGAAAACAAGAATATTTAGATAAACTCAAAAGAGACACATATTCTAAATGTAATTCACAATCGTAAAGTTGGAATAGGATTCTAGATCGAAGATTCCACAAATTCTTAGTTTGAGAGAATGCACTCTTGCGTTTGATAAAATAGATACCATCCATCCAAGAAGAAATTCTCATCGAGTCTCTCTATTAGAAGTACATGCTAAAGGTTTGAAGGGATAAGATACACATATGAGTATCACACCCAAGTCCATGGGGTGATACCAACAACTCCATTGAAATTAAACTGCAAAGTAGAGGATCGGTGCCTGAATAGTGTTGGTCACGATGTTACCCAGAACACTTTCTAGGGAATGTATATGAATAGAGTATCTCACTTCAGGCCTTAGAGAGTGATTCCAAAGACACTATCCAAGAATAACAACTGAAGTTATCATTGTCTTATGTGTATACTATGATCCCATACTAACCCTTAGGGACCTGATATAGGGAACTCACCATAAAGAAACATATCCAAGATGAAGAGGGAAAGTTATCCAAGCCTTGTTTAAAAGAGTACATGATGGGTATATGGGGTTACACACCATCTCCCTTAACACTAGGTCATGTACGAGTAAATGGACCTTGTCTCAATCTGTGTCTGTATCTGTGTAGAAGTACATGGACTATCTGATTACGGGGTACTATACCTTTATACCAGTACATGGCTTATCCCATGAACTTTTACATGTCGTGTCTATATAGTGGAGTACATTATGTGCTCTAACGTGTGTACCCCAACACGTGTCTGTTTACGCTATGAGGTACACACCATGTCACCCGAGATACACCACATGTCGTGTGATAGGGATCACATGTTGTGTGATACTTAACATTACTTTTAACCCTAGAAACCACTAGGAGGGACCAACATGTCCTATAATCCAAGATTACATGTATTGTGGATGATGATTATATTGAATCCAAGATCCAAAGAATTTATCTTTGTCCACTCCTCTTGACATTGATCTAATAATCACCTCAACAATTATTCGAATATTAGTCCCCAATGAGTCATTTCATTTCCAATTAACATGTTACGGGCCTTCGGTCTATTTAGAAAATAGGATAGTTCATCATTCATCATTTCATGCTGAAGAACATGAAATTGGGTACCCAAAACCCTCAGATTCAACACTGCTTCCATCCTCATGCCACAATCATGTCATGCTGATCATAGATCAACAATATCTTATCATTTCACTATGAAATGGGTGCATGACGATTGATTCATCATAATATGTTGAACCGCATTCTAAATGAAGAATGCTCATGGTGAAAAAAGAATTTAAGAATAAATGCAAAACCAAAAACATGATGAACTAACCTTAACCAATGTTCCTGTTGGGAACAATCCATCACCATTAGAATAAAAATGAACTAATCAATAATTAGTGAGAAATTTTCCTAATGAAATTCATCCAAATAATCACATCCCATAAGATGAAAGAACTGTGAATCAATACATAGTTCAATTAATTCATGTTTGTCATAGAAACTAAATGCTATTATTTAATAAAATAAAAAAATTCCCTAGAATATTTGGTATCTATCAATAAAAAATTAATGAGTTGTGTCATGATCTTTGGTGAGATCCTTTGTTTAAACTTCACATTGATCATCTATCTAAGATCTGGTTGTCGTTCACCTAATAGAGATCCTCTATCATTATCCTAAAATATTATCCAATGGATGTAGGGTTATTTGGATAAACCTATAATTATATTATAATAGTATGATTTAATAATTTTCAATCCGTGCATCAATGAAAAGGAAATAAAAGGAAATAATTATTTATTTATTTCATTTCTGCGCCCATGATGAATTTTATACAAACTCATCATGCAACCATAGGTTATGCCATATCTAGGGTGAAACACATGTCTAAAACTCAGTGATTACCATAGATTTCAAATATGGGACTCTATTTATATGTTATTACTCTTTTTTTCTAAAATTATGTGTTCCTAATATTTAATATATTTAATATATTTCAAACATTTATTTCTGGTACACTATGCCATGAAATCACATGTTGTCTTAGCATGAGTTCTTGAAAACAATCCATAAATAATTCAAAAAAAATTAAATATTTGAGTCATTAAATTCTACCCACCTTGGGGATTTACATCCTCAAAAATCCAAAACAAAATCCATATAAAGAGATGTGGGTACTAAGAATGTATCTGAGTCTCCCGCTCCCATGTTCTCTACGGGAGATTCCAGTGCTACCACCAAACACTCACTAACGGAATCTCTCAACCTTAAATTATCATATCATACCGATAACTAATTTCTACTAGGTACATATAAAGGGTATCTAAATCCTTGATTTCTATCTTTCTCTAGTTGATAACCTGTTATTAGTAATGCACATACCTTCTCAGCTACAAAATGTGAAAGACGTTTTGTACCTGGTCTAACTATAGAGGTATAAGTAAGATGAATTCCACCTCTACAACTCTATTTAGTATCTAGAATTTTCCAATGAAACTTGTAGATAGGATTCCACCGAGGTAGAATCTCTATAATCCATGTCGAGTTGAAGCCCATAAGAACAAAATGTCTCCTTCCTCGAACCCCAAAGGCCTTAATCATATATCTACATAATACATCTGAAGTTTCTATGTAGTCTTAATCTTCTCTTGGACAATCTTCATCATATTGGTAGTTTATTTCACAAAATATAGGCTCGTAATTGATAACAATCATAGATCAGTCTAGAAAAGTTGCAACCTGTAGCGTCACCCATACAAAGCATCGAATGGTGCGTTCACATTTGTGGGATGGTAGAGGTTTTTTATGAAAACTCCACTAATAATAAGTGATCCAACCAACTATATCCAGAGTCCAATATGCAATATTGTAACATGTCCTCCAAATCCTGAATAGTCTAGATATCATGGTAGTCAGTTTGGAGGTGATATATTGTTCTCAACTGTAACTGAGTCCAAAACTCCTCTTTCAATACCTTTCACAACTAGGATGTGAATTGAGAAGCATAGTTAAAGGTGATAAATCATGGAACTCCATGGAGTCAGACTATCTCCCACATGTAGAGGCATCCAAATATCTTTACTAAAGTATACTTCTGATTTTCTAATATGTCAAATGACTTAGTGAGTCAGTCTATGATCAGATATATGGCATCGTGTCCCTTAGATGTATGTGGTAGTCCTATCTCAATGTCAATTGATATTCTACCCCTCTTCCACTATTGTAACTCAATAGTTTGAGAAAAATACACTATAAATTAGTGCTCAACCTTCACTTACTAACAAGTAAGGCATCGAAAGAGAGACTCTTTGACTCCCTTATTCATCCCTGGCCACCGAAACTGACATATGATGTCCTCATACATTATTTTCTCAATTGGATGTTTCAATAAATGTAACGTATGAAACTATATTAGAACCTCCTCCAACAGTGTCTCTCATATCACCGCACATACTTTTAAATCAACTACATGATCCTTACCTTTAGAAAATCCTTCTTGAGCATGTTGAGTGGATATCACTGTGTTTAGCGTCCCACAATTGACATCCCCAAGTTGTTCCTCCATGAATTTCTATAAATGTGATGGGGTATAAACCATCAAAAGAGGTAATATGGTCAATCTCCATCCACAAAGGATGACTGCAATGAGCCCAACTGGTCTGATTCCTCACTCAATAATTTTGAACAAGATATCATGCTGATAGAATCTATTTCCAAGTTCCCCTACCTGAGAATATAAAAAATTTTAAATTCATAATCCTAGAGTAACTCTAGACATCTCCCATGTCTCATGTTAATATATTTATAGAAGATTATTTTCTTGAGACACATGTGATTAGAGTATACAACAAACTGCTCACCCATCAGGTAATGTCGCCACATTATTCGTGTGAAGACTACCACTCCCAACACAAGATCATGGGTCTCTTTTCTCTGCTCATGTGGTCTCAACTAACATGAACCATAGGTAATAACCACTTCAATCTACTTCAGAATACAAAAAATAGAGGTTTCTAATTCATCATTTAACACTACATATTTGATCCCCTCCGCTAATAATTTCAACATTGGGATGCTTTTAAAACTCTACCTAAACATTTGAAAAGCCTACTCACACCAACTTATCCACATGAATGGATGACCTTCATGGTCAAAGCTATCTTGGGTGATGATATCCTAGAGAAATCGGCTATGAATCTCTAGTGATATCCTGCTATCCCAAATAAGCTTCAAATCACTGTCACTCTCATTAGTGGCTCCCATGATAACACTGGCTCAACCATGGAAATATCCACTTCTACTCCATCTGTTATGATAACATGTACCAGAAGGTGGACCATCTAAATCTTGTACTGGAACATCAATATATTTCCATAAAGTTGGTTCTCTCAGTGTCTATCTAGAACTATTCTCATGTGTATTGTATGCCCCTCTTTAGACTCCAAGTATATAAGGATATCATCAATAAAGACTACGAAAAAATATAATTTGAAAGGATGAATGATCCAGTTGTAGAGTACCATGAACACTAATGTCCATTAATCATTCTAAAGCAATCAATAAGTAATAATATTTACTATAGTAGCATCTAAATTCCATAATTGGGATATCCTTGTCTCGTAATCAAATCTTTTTATGGGCTATCTTGATGCTAAACATCGAGAACCATCATGTACCTCTAAAATGATTAAAGATGTCCTAAATACTAGGTAGTTATTACTTGTCATTAATGGTCACCAAATTTAACATTGGTAGTCCACACCAAACATCAAGCTCTAATCCACCAATTTTGGTGAACAAAACTGGGGCTACCATGGGTGAAACATTGGGTTTAACAAATTCATTCCTCTGAAATTACTCCAACAACACTCTCAACTTGTGAAGCTATGATGAAGCCATCTGATATTCTCTCATTGAAATATTTACCATTCAGGGTTACGTCAAGCAATAAGTTTATCTCATGGATAGGAGTTAAGCCTGGGACATCCTTACAGAAGGTGCACCCATACTCCACCACCAAAATAAGAAATTGGGAACTCATAACATCAATAAAACTATGGGTCAGGCTAGACAACACATTTGTAATAATATGTAACCTTATATGTATTAGTCCATCCTATTCTACATGGGTTTCATTTTCATTGAACATGGAGAACCTGGTTCCATCACTATGGAAAAACCACATACACCTCCCAAAATAGTTAATATGGGCATGAAATGTGGATAAACTATCCATACCCAAGATGGTGTTGTAAGGCCCCATTCCTACTATAAAGAGATCACAATGGAATCTCCCACTTCCTAGAGCTAGGGTAAACTTAGATAAAAGGTGTTCGATGGCTGAATATTCTATATAGTACACTACAAGATCATGGGTGGAGACAAGGGATCAAGCAAAATCTCTAAGTCTCAAACAAGATATGTGGAGATAAAGGAATTTCAAAAACCAGTGTCTATCAGTACTATTTATAAGGTATAAAATACATTGATCATAACATGAATCATTCTGAGAGTCTCTAGGTCATAAGATTCACCACATGCTGTTGTCCCCTACCCTTTCCTCCATCTCCATGAGCCTAGTGTGGACCGCCAGGGGTTGGTGGTGGTAACAAGTTCAAGTGTCTACCACTTCTAGATGCTCTTCCATCCCCTCTAATTTGTACACCACCATAAAAAACAGATTGATCCTTCCACATCCTCTACATTGGTGGTCCTTCAATGGTCTCTCTCTCAGTTGGATGGATGGTCAGACAATCTCATGCAATATGTCCCCAACCATCACACAAGTATCACTTCCTCTCTCTCAGATAATTGGACCCATCCTGGTAGCCAAGAAATGCTTGGCCTATGTCATGGGATCTCCTCCTGAAATGTATCACATGTCATAGTACCTAAGACTAAAGTCGTCTCCCTACTATTGAGGTTAATTATACTATTATCACGCTATACAAAACCACTAGTTGTATCTGCTATTCTTATATTTTCTCAACCATGAAAGCTCACTCTTTCACACTAGTATAAGTCATAATGCTTTAAAGGATAATAGTTTCCCAACTGTATCTATAAAAACGTTTCTCAAAGGTCTGATCCATGAATAACTAGTCACGAACCTTATCAATTAAATATTTGGAGAGGCTTGTAAATATCGCCGAATATTTCTCTACAATCATGATACAAAATTTGAGCTACAAAAGCTCCTAGATATGTACAACACTCAGTGTAGTCAAACAGAAAACCTATATGAAAATCCACCTAATCTTTGACAATCCAATAGTCACCTCTTCATAAGAAAGGGTAACCAAACCCTACCACCTCTATGCTGATCTGTGAACAAGGCTCACTGCTAGGACCACCATCTGATCTGATAGTGTCCTCACCAGATTGAAAACGTAGGTCACCACCTCATGATAGTTCATTTCTTCCTATGGGTTATCCACACTTAGAAACCTATTGGATATATTCCATTGAAATTAATTAAGTTTTCTCATCCTACACACCTCATCTACTAGTAGTTTGGGTGCCATCATCTTGTTAATAGGTGGTGTATCTTGTGCACCACATGGAGGAAGCACCTCTGAAACTACTCCTTTTATAAAATTCTCATCAATAATGGGATCTCCTTCAAGAACATGATGGTGAAACCTTGATTACATATGTTGTGGAGGCATCTTGAATGTAATATAGAGATACCACATTCAATGATTATATCTAGATAGTTGACTCAAGAAGGACATGGATACCACAACACTTTCTTATATGATGCATGTATTATTCTTTCCCTGTAGGATATTTTCTCACATACCAAGTCCAAAAGTAGGTGATCAGAGTCCAGATATATGGATACTCCAGCTGCCACACCAATAATGGATTCCATGGCCTAAAAGAGAAACATGAAACACATAACACTATTTCCCAAAAAAATATCATAGACTCTCAATCCTATGATAGAACTGAATCCTCTAATACCACTATGTCAAGACCAGTCCAAATGGGGCCCTTTATGTGACTCTACAAGGCCACCACCTATATAAATGGGGCTAGAGACTAGTGAAGAGTTGGCATATCATCATCATGGGAGGATTTACCTAGGCACTTATACACATGAACACATTTCCAAGCATATATAATGATGAAATGTAATTTGAACTAAACAACCATCCATGCATAAATCTAAATCCCACAACCAGAGTATAACCTGAAGTAATGTAAAACAAACATGGCCAAATTAAAACTCAGAAGGAATAGTCTGAAAAAAAATCCAAGTTGAGAGTAAAATTGGGACTACTGTCAAATTACCATAGGAACACACCCCAGTTTTTTGGGTCTCACCCACCACCATCTAGTCTTGGTCCATCACAGACTATTTTAAAAGGTCGATCATCATCACAAGAGACAACACATTTGGGAAAATCCCATGCAAGGTTGAGTATAAAAATACCCATTAGGACACCCCAACACCAAAAATCCAGAAAAAAGGAAATAAAGTCCTGTATACATAGGTATATGTCAATATCACATATAATAAGAATATATAGATATGATCAACAAAGAAACACAGTCTAAAGGAAATTAATAACTTCAAAGACAACCTAGGATTTAAGATTTAAGATTAAACATAACAATCATTCAAGAGAATGAACACCATACTCTACTAAAATGGATGATGTCCATCTGAGAAGTAATTATCATTGGGTCTCTCTAATAGAAGTTCATGCTGAAGGTTTAAAGAGATACGATACAATGATGGGAATCACACCGAAGGACATGGTGTGATACCAACAAATTATTCTGGATAAACCTATTAAGTATATGATAAATTCCCATGAAGTTTTGGTCACAATGATATAAAGAACTTAAAGTAGGGAATGAATATGAATAGTGGATCTCACTCTGGGCCTTATGGAGTGATTCCAACAACTCTATCCCAAAAGTCTGGCTAAAGGTATTGTTTTCATATATGTAGGATAAGATACTATACTGACCCATAGGTAATGGATATGGAGAATGTATTATAACTAAACATGTCCAAGATATATGGTATAATAGATCCAATCTATCTTTAAAAGAGTACATGACTTGTAGAAGGGGTCACATGATGTGTCCCTTGACCCCGGGTCCTACCCGTGGAGATTTTTCATATCTCAAGACATGTCTTTGTCTGTGTAGAATTAAATTTTGTGTCAACTTTTCTTGCACTCTACCCATGACTATTACATGTATGATCCCATGTAATTGTCTAGCTCATGTCTATGTAGGGGAATACATGCAATGATCCAACCCATGTACCACAAAACTTTCCATGTACCCATTGATGTATAGGCCATGTCTACGAGGAGAGACCAAATTACATGTGGTAGGGGTCACACACCATGTTATATATAAATTTATCTGAATCCCTAGCTGCTTCATTGAGATCCCCACAGACCATGAAATTAAGGATTACATTCAATTTGGATTAAGAATTTACATAATCATAGATCCTATTCATGAGTATTTTACCACTCCTTTGGCCATAGATTAGGCAACCAAATCACCAGATAGTTGATGATCATGCTCCATAAAGTCATTCCATTTGCTGAATAACTTGTTTTGTGTATTCTAGCCATTCCTAAATCATGACTGTTTGTAGTCCTTCATTCTACATTGAATAAGATTAAATCGAGTACCAAAATGATAAAAGTATCCAACACATCCATATTTACACCACCATTGTTTCATTACAATCCAAGACCTACAATAATAGATTGATGCACTAAGAAACAGGTGCACAACAATCGATTCATCTGAATATGTAAAACCCCATGATAAATGTAGAATTCCCACATTGAAAGAAGAATTAGGGAAGAAATTCACATAAAAAACACGAGGAATGAACCTCTTCCAATTTTTTTGTTGGCCATGATTCTTCATCATTAGAGTAAAAATGAACGAATCAATAATCACAATGAAATTATCCTAATAAAATCCCTACAAATAAACCAATCCCACAAGATGACTGATTCGTGAATCAATCTATTGGTTGATTTATTTTTTATCTTCATTGAAACAAATAATGTTGAAATATTCATATAAAGAACTTCATACCTTCATTCATATCGATCAGTGATGAAGTAAAGAGCTTCAATGTGATTTTTGGCAAGATCCACTAATTTGTTTTCACATCAATCATCAATCTACGATCTAGTTTACATTGTCTTGAGAGAGAACCTCCAATGATCTATTCAAAAGATCATTAATATCTCTAAGGTTATAATTATAACCCTATAATGAAATCATATTATCATACTTAAATACATTTTAATCTGGGCCTTTTCTTATAAGTCATTCCACTTTTTTCAAGAAAACTATTCGTTCTTGCTATTTAATGTATTTATTATATTTCAATCATTTATTCTAGTCCCACAAGGTCTCGGAATAAAACATCATCTCAAAGCCCAGTATTTAAAATAATCCAAATAATATCCAAAACAATACATGAAAAATCCATGTCATTATAGTAGAATTACTTATATACAACAATTAGTTCCTTTTATACAATATCTAAATGATTCATTTAAAGGAATAGGTAATCTATTTAATAGATATCTTTTAGTTTTTTCTACACTAATTTACCTCATTTAAATCTATGATATTAATCATAAAATAATAAATTTAGTGTCAAAAATATTTTTAAATGTTATTATGAATATGAAAACACAATTATACACCCTATTTACATAAAATAGTGAAATATCACTTGTGCGTACGTATGACTTACCTTCTCCATGTAGCGATACAATTAATTTTTCATGAACATATTTTATGGATTTGTATAATGATGGGTTTAATGTTTATATATGATATTCATTAAGTAATTATATTTCGATAATGATAATATAATGTCATCGATTTTACCAATAATCCATTGGGAAACAATTACGGTGTTCCTACTTAAGTGTGGACTACCACTTCCATGATGGGATGATATTTTTTTTCAATTATATTTCAAATAGATGGTAATAAGGATAGATTTTATGAATATATATTTTATATATTAAATAACTATATTTCATTAAAGGGTAATTATTAATTAACTTTATTTACTTCCATCAATCAAAAAATGGAAATAGTGATCATGAATACATATGGTCCAAAGTCTCTATAAACTAATTTTCTATATATAATTTTTATGAATGATTATTAATAGGTTCATAATAAATATATATATTTTTTATAGGATATTTTAACATTCTAGAAAATATTTTATGATGATCAATGTATAAAGATCAGGGCAGTCAAACCAAAACATTCTTAAAAAATGAAGCTTAATCAACAAAAATATTAATTTTAATAAAAAATTAATTATAACTAGGTGATAAGATGATTTAATAAATAATTAACATTATGATAGATATGAAGTTTTTATAAGTCATTAATATTAAATATATATTTATTCTGCAATAGATTTTACTATGAATAAAGAAAGGTGAGACTTGGTGTAAGGGTTTATTTCACAATATCATCATTATTTGGGATTGTTTATGTTTATTAATCGACTATAGAATATTTCACTTCAATGACAATATTTTATAAGAGTTTTTCTAAAAAAATTAATATTTTCTTAAAATAATTTAAAATCATTTTACCCATGTTTTAATTTTTACAAAATGGTTTGAACAGAATTTTTTTCTACTAAATAACGTTCTTTATGTCTTTTAAAACAAAAATACAGAAGGATTGTTTTCATAACATATATTAAATGAGTATAGTTTCTTATAATCATGAAAAATAAATAATTTTAAAATTCCTTTAGATGTTTATTTTCAAATTATATGTTTTCAATTATATGTTCTCTACTCTTTAAAAAGCTAAATGATTTTAAAATAGAAATTTTTTTTTTCAAGAATTATTCCCAGTGATATTTCAAAATCAATTTCCATATAACATAACATCCATTTATGAAACTTTTTATTTACTAGGGATATTATCCAAGGACACAAACCTTATTTTTTTCTATTTTATTCTACTTTTATGATGAAAATACAATTTTTTTGTTGACCAAATTTCCTTATATTGTTTCTAATATAATGAATGTTTTATGATCTTAGGGAAAACATATGTATGATTTTCATTATGTTATGGGTGGGACCTATAAATCCCTAAAATGAATCTTGTAATGTATTATATATCATGATATAGTTATGGGAAACAAGTCAATGTTCATGATTGGTTATGGTAAATAAGTTGATGTGCTTGATCCACTATGGGAAACATGTGTTGAATTCTTCTACTGATGGACTTGGATGTTAACATCATTGTTTGAAATGTATTCAATACCTTTTTTGGAGGAACACAATTCTTAGAAGTGAAATTATGGTTTATGATAGAGATATTATGAATTTCAATTATATGGAATCTTGGGTTTTTAAATGAGAATGTTTCATGCCAGAACTCATGTTTATGATCTTTATCAGACTGGGTATGATCGTTTTAGGTTATGGTCAAGTTCTCATGCACCTATGCCTATATTATTATTCAAAAGGATCATTTATTGATATATCTCATGTTTAACCTTAATGGAAATATATTATCACCCTTTTACTGTGTTTTATTTCAATATTTTATGAAGAAATATTTAATAGGGTATGACTAGGAAGAGTACTATGAGGGAATATATTTATGAGAGATGTTAGAGAACACTCATAATATAAAAATACTATATATATATAATCACAAATGACTATAAACATTAATGATATAGAAGGGATTTTATTATTTTCTATTTAAAATTTATCCTAATTTATATAATATTTTGGTATAAAAATATTGAGTCTTTATAATATTCATCTTGAAAATATGCATTCGAGTACATTTTAATTTTTAGAACATTACACAGTGAACCCAAGATGATCATTATAAGTAAGAGTTAAATATAATGAAAAATATATTACATAAAAATAATAAATATGAAAATATAAATTATAAAATTTCATGAAAAATCTAATCTTATAATATAAATGTCATTGACGAAGTAATAAAACACAATGAAATGAAATTAATTTAGGAAATTCCATTCCAGTTAGTAACATTAATTTAAAATCTTCTTGGACGATATAATTCAATTTAAAAATTAAAATTAAAATTATGTATGAAATATTTATGATATTATAAGTTAAATATTCTATACATAAACCACATAAAATAAATTAGTTTCATAACATTACAATATGTTTCAACGAAGAAAAATTGAGATGAAATCCTTTACCTCATGCTTCCTTTTAATTGAACGTACTATAAATTATAGTATAATTATTTAATATATGTTATTAATTAATAAAATATCCATATTAATATTCATAATATCGTATATAATCCTTTTATAACATCTTTCTTCCAATCGTTCATAATATTACATTTTTACCCTCATTATGGGTGTTAATTGTCTGAATTTCTCATGCGTGTTTTGTCATGAATGATCATATTCTTTTCTCTGGGACAAGAATTCAGCATATATAGAATTATATTAATATTAAAAATACTATATTTAGTCATTAAATAATTTTTTTAACTATTAATGAATATTTTATGTGGAAAAGGAATCACGTTGCTTCATAGAGACGGTAGGCCCTATGTACACATGAGAGACGATATCATTCCCTTAATGGGTGAGAGGGTAAGAAAGTGGATGATATATATGAATTTTATTGAATAAATATAATTATATATATATATAAAATTTATTGTTTCACTTAATCTTTATTACGTTCCATGTCATTCATAATTGAAAAACGAACTTTATCGCTTCACGAGGTAGTATTCCACAATACAAATGAGCGACATTATAACATTTTAAATATAATATAAAGTAAGAATGTAAATTTGATATTTTAATTTAATTTTTATAATTATCTAAAAAATATTAAATTATTATATAAATTAAATACATAATTATATCCATCCATGAGATATTTTTAAGGAAGCTATCAGTTTCAAGAGGTGGTAGTCCGGTGTACACACACGTGATATATTTGTTTCCCCTCAAATGGAGAATGATATGGATCAATATTATTTCAAAAACAAGATTAAATTTAATTATATAGTATATTTTAGGGTTTTTATATATTAATTGTTAATAAGTAATTGAGTGTTTTTAAAATAATATAGAAAAAGAAAGAGTTTCACTAAGGCAATTGTATTCTATTAGTGAAACTTCCATTTGATCTTCTCTTAAGGAAAATTGGGTTGGTATTTATGGAATACCAGTACCTCTATAATGTGTATATAGATATTTCGGATGAAATAATTAATTATATTTTAAATAAAAATTACTTTATAGGTGTGAAGAAAAGAGGGGAGGGACTGTCGTTTTATAAATGAGGAGGAGTTTCATTTGTGTAAATACGCAAAAAAATTCAATAATGGGAAGCCACTATCACCTAAATTTCCTAAAAAATTTATATTTAAAGGAGTTTGGAGATGATATGGTTGATACGCACCACAAAAAAGAACAAAAAACAAAATTTTTAATCTTGTTATTCCTTAGCTTCTATGATTCCTTACCATTGCCATTTTAGTATTCACTTTGCTAACTAGTCTCTTTTTATTTACTTATGTAATTTATCCTTTATGAATAAAATAAAAATTAGGAAAATTTTATAGTTTGTACCCATTTATTATAAATAAGAAATAATAGTTATCAAATAAAATTTCTATATGTGTGAATGATTAATTTTAATAATGGTTCACATGATGCAGAAAACCTCATTCAAACCTTAAATGGTGTAATTAATTTTTAATGTATTTAATTATAATTATTATGAAAAATTAATTCTACCTTATTATATAAAATTAATTTTTCATATTAAAAATTGGTAATATAATTTATGAAAATCAATTCAGAGAATTTGTATAATTAAATTTCAAATTAAAACAACAATTCGGGTCAAAAAATTGTTTTTCACGAAATGCATTTTCAAGCATGAGACGAACATATATTAACAATATGAATAGTAATAATCATTATATAGGTTTAAATTCATATATTTTTATTTATAATATATAAATATCATTTAATTATTATTTTTTATTTTAAGGAATTAAAATTGAATACCATAATGTATTTGAAAATAATGTAAGTCAAAATGCGTTTTGAAAATAAAAATATAATTAAAATGAAACTTAGAATAAAGATTATTTAAATGAAATTACTTATCTGATATATGACTAAATAGTACTCTTGTTTCTTTTATGTAAAATTTAAACAATAATGGTAATTTAAATGTACATAGTTAAATGAAATGAAATAACATTATTTGAAAACTTGGTATTTTATATTATTTATTGAAAAAAAATATTTTTTGAAAAATATTAAAATTTTACCGTCAAATAATTTTTATACGATAATTTCATAGATTATATTACATTTATATATTAAAATATATAAATTTTCAATAAATTAATTATATTATTGAAACATAAAAATTAAAAGAAAACCATTTTTGAAGAAAATGTGTTTTAAAGAATAAATTGACTTTTCATAAACATTTCCAAATTATTTACTATAAATTTATAAAAAATATATTCTTATTATGAACTATATATATAATAATTTATTTAATCTTATTCATACATTCCAACAAATCATTTAGGATATAATGATCGCATTTAGATAATATATTTCACAGTTCATTTAATATCGGTTTTGAAATTTTGATAGGCTATCAAGAACAATGTTATTCTTTAAAAATATTAAGGTTGTGTTTATAGAAAGATATAAAATAGATTACATTTATTTGATATAAATTATGTTCTTGGTATGTTACATTCTCTATATATTCAAAAAATCACATACTTTTTAATTGAACTTTCACTCGAAAATCAAGGGTTTGGTATTTGAAAACTAGATTATTGAAAACCAACAATGTAAAAAGGGTTAATATAGATTCTTATTAAAATAGAGAAATTTTATTTTAAAGATCATATATAAAAACACCTAATTAGGATTCCATATTGGTGAAAATTATTGGGAAGTGAAAATATGGACTTGAGAGAAAATAATAAACAATTGCAGAAAATGATAAAGATCACTAAACAAAATTAATAGAATGATAAATATAATGTTTAATATAAAAAACCTATATTTGTGACATGTTAAAATACTACTGATTCTTCATATATGAAGTGAATAAGGTAAAAAAAATTTATTCAAGGTATTTTCCTAGAGTGGATGAATTCTTTAACTATCTATGAATGCAAGGAATTATACATACTTGATATATATTTGTTTTATAAGAACAATTTCTCCCATTTTTTGTTCTTTGATCAATTTATATCACATGGAAAGAATATAAAATATGAAATTTTATTCTCAAAATACTAAAATTAACTATGAACCAATCACATGATCCAATAAAGTGTGAAAGGTATTTCTATATGTTTCTAAATATTTCATAAAAAATGGTTAGAAAATTTTTATATAATACATTAATCTATAAACAGATACTCTAACAACCAATGTTTAACATCAAATTTATCCATCAATTTTTTTTATAATTTCTTTATATTTACCAGTATGTCATGTAGTCAAGTGGTAGTCTCTAAACTCTTTTCATCGTTCAGTTGTGGATTAAACCCCCACAACCATAAAATTTTCAATAGGTTTTCACGCATCATGACGGTTTTTCTTTCTCTAAAACCATACTAATATAATTACTATAATATTACCAATGATATTATGAATATCCTTAAAATTAACCTTAGTCATAAAATCAATTTTTTAACCACTATGTTTTTTATATAGCTTATTTTTGTAAAAAAAGTAAAATAATCTCAATTGACTATTACTACCTTAACATCAATGATAATATTATCATTAAATATTAATAACCTTCAACTTATGTCCAAAAAATATAAATGAATTATTCCTCAAATAACATTCTCATTGAAAGATATCGTAAATTAAAGGGTTCTATTTTTATAAAAGGCTCCCAAAATATCCTTAATCATGTTAAAATCCTATCATAGAAAACATCAAAATTGATATTTACGCCTTCAAGATTATGATAAACCATACACTTATCAAACTGAAACCCTTTATATTTAACCAAGGTCATCCATGGTCATCATCTTTTCAGATTATTTATAATGGTTCATAATAAAAATGTGGATTAACCAAATCATATCCCATGAGAGTATCAAAAAAGGGGAACTGTGAGGCCAGTTTCTTGAACCTGTTGAAGATATAGTAAAATCCCAATTCTCATTTTCATGGCTATTAACAAGACTTATAACTATTCTAGAACCACATACACTTATAATATCCAGATAGAGATGTATTTCTTGGAAAACATGCATAATTATTTCATTACCAAAAAAATTTGATATTCTTCTATAAATATCATTAATGTATATCATACAGTTATATTCCATAGTATATATTTTCCAAAATCTTGTTCATTAGCTTTCTACTAAATTTTATCTGGTAACAATTGTTTTTAACCTAACCCCTAGTAGTTGAAAGTTAGTGGTTAATTTATTACATTTTTTCTAGATTTAAATGATCACAACCAAGAGGAAAAAATTGTTTCTATGTCTTGGTGAACAAGTTACATACCTAAGTCTTGAATTAAATTTTAAAACATTAAATACAATATAGTTAATGTTTAAAAATTTCACATCATTGAACTCATTAATATATTCCCTCTTCAATGCCATGTGAATTGAAAAAATAAGGTAGATATGAGATACTCAGTTAAAGTTATGTATCACAGAAGCTATCATGAATAAATGAAGAAAAATAAATAAGGAATAAATAATAGTAAAGGTAAATATATTAACACTTAATCCATCTAATCAAAAAATTTACTACCAAGATTACATAGGGAAAAACTAATATATAAAATTAAATAAGTAAAATACATTCTAATTAATCAATTAACTAAGAATGAAATTCATCCAGATATACCATCAATGAGAAAATATAATTGATAATAATTATGACTAAATACCCAAGGACAGAAATGATTAGTATTGCATTTCATGGACTCAGGCTTTATGATACCCTTACCATAACTTCCTTAGTCCAAGATAGTTTAATTGATGTGTAGTTATACTCTCGAAACCTAGTCAGATATAGCAATTAAATGGATTAAACTCATGGGATTTATGATTCATCAAGGGATGATCTATATATGGGACCCACCCATAACATAATATATAACACATTCCTCATATATCGAATGACTAGTTTCATTCATGAAAATTTTACCTTTGGAATAAATATCTGTATTAAATAAATTATATTATATATGAATATTTTTCCATTCAATATAATAACATTAAATGTAAAAAATATGTAGAAATTATATATAGTTCAATAAATAATAATATACATGATAAATAATAGGGATATTTAGGGGAAATTTATATCTAACAATCATAAGAATTTAAGCATTTCAATGGGAAATTTAATGATTAAAAAAATTAATCCAGATAGATAACATTAGTACTTTCACTAGTCAAAGTTATTTTAAACTACCTAGAAATAAAATCAAGTTGGTATCATTGAAAAATATCCCTAATGGAGTATATTTTTAAAAATTGGTGGTTGTCTCCGATGAATAAAAATACCATGAAAAGATCATTAAAAACATTTTTGAGGAAAATTCACTTTTCATATTAAATATCACATATAAAAATTGGAAAGTTCCAAAAAAATAGGAAAACATTTTATTTTAAAAAATAAACATTAAATGATGTAATTAAAGATTCAAATAAGTGAGTTCTCAGGATGTAAAAAGTTTCTATTCATACTCAATTTGATTAAAACAAATAGTCCATTCACATTTTTGAAATAAAACCCAAGATTAATTTTGTTGGGAAACAATAGGATGACTAATTTTATTTAAAAAGAAGATGAATATGGATAAATATTATCTTAAAATAGTATAACATTTATTATTTTTTTTTACAAAATATTCATTTTCAAGAAATTCATTTTTGACCAAAGAGAGAAATGAGGTTAGATATTATTAAAAATATTCTCTCAATCATATTAATTAGTAAATAGAGAAAAATGAAACAATTTTACAAAAAAATCATGAACAACTATATGATATGAAGATAATTTTTTTACTAAACAATGATAAAATAATTTACATCAATGAGAATTCATGAATAAATAATCTCCATTAAAATGAGATTGTGATATAAACCCTTAAAAAGAATAGAATAGATTTATGTGAGAATTAATCAATGAATTTATTATGTATGTAAAAATTAAGACCACATATAATAAGTGTAAATAAAAAATAAAATAGTAAATATTTTTTATATGTATAATATTATATTGTCAAGTTCATTGAAAAATTAATATAACCTAATGAAAATAAAGTGAGTGATGAAATTCCTTAACACATTGTAACATTCACGTAAAATACCCTTGGATAAAAAAATTAAAATTGAAAAATAAAATTACCATTCTGTATTAAGGATTAATAAAATTACATGTAAAATGGTAGGTACATAAACTATATAAAAGAATTTATGTCCATGACATTACTATATGACTCAATGAAAAGAAATTTAGATGAAATCCATTACCTCATGCTTTCCTTTAATTGATCACTCTATTACCACTTTTATAATAGTTTTAAACATATTACTAATTTATACCAAAACCATATAAATACTTATAATATCATATATGATCTTTCTATAACATATTTTCAACTATTTTTTAATAATATATCTTTTTCCCCTTGTTTTGGGTGTAATTTCCTTATTTTATCATGAATGATTTGTAGTGAAAGTCTATGCTCTTATATCTGGGAAATTGATCCATCATCTATTGAATTATATTAATTTAATAAATATGTTATTTAATAATTAAATATATTTTTATATCTATTAATTAATATAGTATGTGAGAACTAAACCACATTACTTCGAGGAGGTTGTACGTTGTATGTATGCATGAGCGACGATATGATTTCTTTATTAGGTGAAATGGTATAGAATTGGATAATATATATTAATTTCTCTAAAAATATATTATTTAATATATATCACACATATTCATTTAATTTATCCTCATTACCTTCCTTGTGATTCTTAAGTGAAAAAAAATACGATCTCTTCACGAGGAGGTAGTCCTCTCTACACTAGAGCGCCATTGGCGTATTTTAAATAGGCTGGGATGTAAAAAAGATATATTTGATATTTTAATTCAATAATTCTAATTTTATAATGAAAATTATATATTAAAATTAATTCAATCATTATATCTAACCATGACAAGTGTTTATCGAAAATGGGTAATATCGGTTCGTGAGGTTTTATTCCCCTGTACACCTGAGCGAGAGATTTGTTTCACATTTTATAGAGAAATAGATGGTAATATATTATGAAGTAAACATTATAAAATATCATTATATGGGATATAATTTTCTTATTATATTCTAAAGATTAGGGAAAAATTATTATTTTATAAAATTATAAGGGAAAAGAAATCGCTTTGTTAAGACGATTACCACACGTTAGTAAAATATCATTTGTGTATCATATTATGAACACTAGGGTTGATCCTTTAGGATGATTATAGTCTCTAGAATATGTATAAATAATCTTTAGTTGGATTTTGGTAGTGTTTATTTGAGATAAATGGGTTGATATGTGTGAATAAGTGAGGGGAGGGAGTTCCCCATTATAGTTGTGGATGAGTGGAATTTTTTTAATTACAAAAAACTATTTAATAATAGGAATTATATGTCACTACATGTACCTAAATAATTAATTATTATAGTATATTAGTGATTATATGTTTGATACACACCTAAAAAACATGTTTTAACATGTTTTTCATTAAGTTATATGATTCCTTACATTTACCATTTTAGTTACCGCCATGATAACATATCTCTTTTTTTTTAGAATAGAAATTTATAAATTTAGAATAATATTAAAATGATAATTATTATTGAATTTAAACCAATTTATTATAAATATAATATCGAAATTATCAAAAAAAATTCTATGTTTTTGATATATTAATTTTTATACAAGAGAATGCGATGTGTAAAACCTCATTTTAACATTAACCAGGGTAATTAAATATTCATGTCTTTACTTATCATTATGTCCAATAATTTAGATGAAATTATTGTATAATATTAATTATTATTCTTAATAATAATTAATTAATTTAATGTAATAAAATTCACATAAATGTAATAGTTAAATTTTAAAATAAACCAATAATTAATGTCGAACAAACGGTTTTTCAAGAAATACATTTTTCAACTAGAAAATGATATTAAATTTTTTGTATGACTATATTGGTGCCAAAAATATGTGCGGTTGAAATAGATGAAGAGTGAAATCTGAATCCCAGAGGGGCTGCCTCATGAAGACCAATCACGGAGCCCCACAGCACCGCGGTTGGTGATAGCAGCGCCCCTTTCGCAAGTACTGCGAAGCAAAGAGGATGGTGGCTCTACGATCTGCCTATTATTTTCAAATCCAATGTGAAGAAAAGAGGTGTGACGCTCTATGATCATCTTGATGTTTGCGAATCCACGATGAAGAAAAGAGGCGGGAGGATCCATGATTCTCTTAACCTTTGAAAAGGTACCTCAGAGCGGGGAGGTGGGAGGCTCAACGGTTACGATAATGCTCCACGTAGCTTTTTGTCACGCCATGTATGCTTCACGATACCTCTTACTTATAAATACCAGGCTCCCCTCGAGTACAAAAGAAGGATCCTCAAACCTTTCACCTTATCCACTCTCAAATCACTAATAAATTTCTCCTCTGTGAAAAATGAGCTTCTCAAGGTACTTGAGAATCACGAAGTTCCTTTCCCTTGTCTTAATTTCCACCCCTATTCAAAGAGGGATGCCCTTCACAGAGCCCACAGGCCTCCACGAATGGAAGGGGATCCCCAAGGGGACTCAGGTTTTCGCAGAGCACTCATGATTCAGGAAGTACCCTCAATGCACATGTACACCCTTTTCTATGCAAGGGTTACTGTGCTTCACGAAGCACATTTCTTCGCATTGATACGCTTCACAGGGAGACCATGCTTCGTGAAGACCTACTTCATGAACACATTTCCACTTCACGATGAACTGTCCCTATGCACCTGTTCCCTATTACTAGGATAGGCCACCTCACTTCATGAAGCATACCCCTTGGTGAGGCCCCTCCACTACATGGAGCACAAGAGCTCCATGAGGCCTCTTCCTGTGGACCCCTTTTCTCTGCAAACCCTTTTCCCAAACGACCATCTAGGTTCGTACGAAGTGATATCAAGGTCCCTTGGGTGGTTCTTTACATTTTGTTTCTTATCTTTATGCTTATTCTCATAGGTATTTTAATTTCTATTACTTATTATTATATCCAGGATAATGTGGACCTCTCATTGGATCACTCAAGGACACCCCCTCACCACGACATTGTTGGTGCCTTCCCTTCACCAAGGGTTAAAGCGTGTCGATTATGTATGTCCTATGGGTGCATAGTGAAGCCACCTCATCTGAGATTTAGGACATTAAACTGAAAAGAACTATCAACCTCATCACATGATGTTAAAATGTGACCTCTCCCCGTGCACTTTACGTGGGGTTCCCCATCTCATCCATTTTCCACACCTGCTCATCTCCAAGAGAGTTTGATATTCCTCACATGGAATGAGATCCCCTTTACCAGAGTGGTGCCTGTTTAAGGGGAAGAGAAACCATCTTGATGTAATCCCCTAGCCTCTCTTATATGAGGTATCACCCATAATCCTCCTCTCTTCCTCTGTGCCAATTATTAAGAGGAGAAATGAGCACATGGACCCTTGTTAACCTATCCCTCTCCCTTTGGGCTTTGTCGCCACTAGGAACCCATCATGGAGTATGTCCCAATCCCCATCTCTCTAGGATACAAACCACACCTAAGCACCTGTTTCGTTTTTGGGAAACTAACCGCATGTAAGCCCCACTCCACTACCCACAGATAATCCTTTCGTGATGTGATCGGCTGGTCTTTGTTGCCTCTGGTTTCACACACTGAGAATGGCTCACGTGGGCTTAGAGTCAGCATTAACCATGGCATCCCTCCTGGGATGACTTAGAGTGTAATCCCCAAACCCTATTGAACTACATGGACTTTAATCTTTACCAAGGCAAGGTACATTGGAATCCTCCTTGAGGTTCAAGACCAACACCTATTGGTACCAACCCCCTTCACGTCAATTCGAAAAACCATTCAAAACTATGTGTACTTTAATCCTTGTTAAGGCAAGGTACATAGGAAGCCTCCCTCAGATTCAATCCCAACACATATTGGCCCTAACCTCCTTCACGTCAGTTTAAAAAACCATTCTAAACTATGTAGAATTTGATCATTTCCAAAGAAATGTACATTAGAAGTCTCCCATAGGTTAAATCCCAACACTAATCATTCTCAACCCCCATCATGTCGGTTCACCAAACCATTCTAAACTACATTCTCTTTGATCCTTTCCAAGGCAAGGTATATAGGAATCCTCCCAAAAGGATTAAGCCCAACACCTATTGGTCCCAACCCCTTCATGTCGATTCCCCCAAAACCATCCTAAACTATGTGGAATTTGATCCATTCTAAGGAAAGGTACATAAGAAGCCTCCCTGAGGTTCAAGCCCAACACCCACTGGTCCCGACTATTATAAGTCGGTCCACCCTCATCCTATATGAAATTAAACTGTACACCCATTTTTGTACCGCAAGATGTTAAAATATACCATTTCTAACTACGTGGGATTTAATCCTTTTCTCATAGTCAATGTATGTAGGAATCATCCCTGAGGTCCAACCCAAACGACGGTACGTCATTGTGCTATCCAACTGACAGGAAGACACTGTGTTCCCCAACGACTATAATCCATTGTGTTGTTCCATTGACAACAATCCATTGTGTGCCCCAACCAATGGTAAACTGTTGTGTTCGCCAACTGAATGCATGCTGTTGTGTTCCCCAACTGATGGTAAGTTGTTGTGTTCTCTAACTGATGACATGTTATTGTGTTCCCCAACTGATGGTAAGCTGTTGTGTTCTAAAATCGATGGCAATCCATTGTGTTTCCCAACCAACAGTAAGTCATTGTGTTCTTCAATAGACAACAATCCATTGTGTTCCCCAACTAACGGTTATCCATTGTGCTCCCCAATGGACATCAAGTCATTGTGTTCCCAAATCAATGGTAAGATGTTGTGTTCCTCGATCGATTGTAATCTATTGTGATCCTTATCCGGCGGTAAGCTTCTATGAAACCTATCCAGAGTTATGCCATTGTGATCCCCAATCGACATTAAGACATTGTCATCCCCTTAGATGGGACCAACATATTTGTTCTTCCGCTGTGGCATCATACCAACCAAGGCTACTAACCACTTTTATTCCCTAGCATCATCATTGGGTTGTAGACCTCTAGCCACACCCCAATTCTATACCCCAATTCTGAACTATGTGGACATTGATTTCCTTCCATGGGAATATGTAGGATGCCACCCTGAGGTTAAATCCCCTCACCCATATATCATCCTATTCTTTCCTGCGAGCCTATGTGTTTTGGGAAGATCATACAAAACCTGAAGGTTCCACTTCCTCCAAGTCTCATCCATACGGGCTGCCTCCTCAGGTGTCCCATCACCCCACCGAACTATGTGGAATTTGATTCCATTCCACATGGATACGTAGGAAGATTCTTTGAGGCTCAATACCAAAAGTACAGTCACCTTCATGACAGTTCCATCTCATTCCCCCACCACTTCATCAAACTCCTTATCATCCATCCTGATTCTTACCCAGGCGCCACATCCCGGTGAAATCATGCCACACACATTTTCATTGTTCCCAGCATCAACTGGGTAACTAACCACACATTAGTCCAAGCATCAATGTTCCCTCCAGGAGTTTCACCCACCTGATCCACTCTCATCAGCGTTCTGATCAGTTTGATCAGTCTCTGCTAGATGATAAACTAGCAGCATACCCTATGTTAAACCTAGGAAGCTGAGGAAAACCTTAGATACATTCCAATAGAAAATTATTTCCCGCTATTGATGTGGGATGCCTTGGGATTCTGCGCCCTCGATAATATCTATCATTAGGGGAAGAAACCCAGAATCACCAGTGTCCTAGCATGCAAACATGCAAGTGATGTCCAAAGTGACTACTCCCCGGACCGAAGGTTGCTACCCTGACTGGACCCCGTTGAACATCCTGACAGAGCCAATGTAATTTACCGGTGTCCATGAAGACCGGGCCCTGGGAAATGTTTCACTAACAATGTATTAATCTACGAGGGAGACCTGGACTCGGTGACGAGTTCAAAAGGGGAATCCTAAAAAAGGAGGAACTGACATCCCATCATCCTGTTTCCATCATGGAGAAAATGTACCTAAATAAGCAACGAATGCTGCCCACCTTTGGAAAGAGGGAATGTGGTGAAACAATCAATGCATTCTCCCACAGACAGATGCGTGAATTAGTTAAATATTTCGAAACAGAAATGTTGAACCCAAAATGAACTTAATCTCCTCAATGTTGATATTAGTAGCATTTGAGATATCAGTGGACTAGCATGTCACCAGATACAATTATTTGGTGCGAGGTCCAGCCATGAAAATCATGGTCCTAGTGTGAAAATCACCAGAATTAGTGGCAGTTTAATGTTACACATCCTAGTATGTGACATTATCACCATGAATATTTCTTACAAGACATGGAATTCGGAATAGTGTTTGGTCATTAGACGTCGATTTCCTTCGTTCAATACTAATGGTTTAATCTCCCTACCTTCCAGGACCCATCCTTCCATATTAGGAAACCGATCACCACCCTCCTCCTGATACAAGGGAAGGGGAAGCATCATCATGATAGTCCTAAATGGATTAATTCCCCACATGGCAGCCTCTACATCCACATCTACTGGGCACCAACGCCCAATCTTTCTGTCTAATTTTGTTCAGTGATGGGTGATAAATGACCTCGTCTAACGCTATGAGGATGAGGGTATCATCCCAACCAGGGAACTGTCCAGAAAAGACCTAGAGGAATCTATGCTTCATCACCTATGGCTCCCCCAAGGGACGCATAGGGATCCACTGCTCCCCACTCCGATACACAATCATTTCGAGAGCCTCTACCTGAAATGCTTTGATGAATACCTCCCTTACACCGATGAGGTGAGGGATGTCCGGGCTAGCCTGATCAAGATACCTTTCCAGGGTCTCCCATGGAGGGATCCCACCAGGCCGCTTAAAAACTAACACTCGACCCCAAGGGTTGAAGAGTAGGTAAGCTATGAGCCTGGACTACTGACCTTGGTATGGCTAATCCGATGCCAGCATCGGGCGTAGGCTGAGGAGGATGCCCACCCAGGGGCATCAATGTCAACAAATATTATGTCCCATAACACCACTGAAACATACCACCAGTCTATTATCTATGTTGAGCATGGGTAATCATATACCTGACTTGGATTGAGGCCCCAACTTCCCCATAATAAGATGGGTCGACTCTCCTATTTGCCGATATAGGGAGCGACTGCCACAGGATGACCTGTGGAAATAACACCCATAACAGATGTCCTCCTCATACAACCACCATTGAGAACACGGGTCCTCCATGCTCCCATGATCTGTGTGAAGGTTCGACCCATTCCCATTTCAATCTGAATGGCGGTCCTCCCCGTTGAAGTGACACTAAGTATGGGATCCTCTTCTGTGCTCATGATCTTAGGTATGTAGTCGTTCCTAATGTGGCAGGTCGCTGGTGTGAAGATGTTAAGCGTCTGGTCATCCTATAACATGGGGGTCATACCCATGTCCTTGTAGCCACCAACGAAGGTCCTCCTCATCCCAACAACCAGTATAGATGTACTACCCATGTTTTTCTCATCCAGTACGAGGACCCTCCTCGTACTGACGTTGTCTAGGTACAAAAGCATGGAGGTCCTACCCATAATCTGACTAGATATGACATAGGTACTACCTACTTTGACTCTTATCATAGAGATTTCCTCTGTACGTTAGTCGGTGGACATAAGTGTCCTCCCCGTGTTCCCTTTGTCAACTGTCCAGGTTCTCTTCACACCCCATCTCACTTAGGAGGATGTACACTCCTCCCAAGCACCAGTTCGGACGAAGGAACTCCCCGAGCCAGAAATATACCCTATCTGGAAGAGCCATCCCTGGTAAGGAAGGAAGGTCATCACTACTACAAAAAGAATGTTGGGAAGATTCAGACCAAGATTAAACTTGTATTCTTCTCATATTCTGAGATGGAATTTGATTAGGTAATGGAACCCTTTCCTCAACCCTCTATGTTATAGGCCAGGGTAGGAACGAGGTGCATTAATATCATAATTTCTAAATATGAGGTCCACCGAATCCCTAATTTCCCCCATAGATACATCTAGGAGGAAAAATATTTGGCATCTCACTAGGGTCCGACCATGAAGTAACCACCATCATAACTAGGAGCATTATTTACCTTGACCAGAGATCACAGAGAGTTATTTTGGGGACCAATGAAAAATGAGCAACATCATGGTCCACCTCCAACAGCCACAGTACATACCTCTGAAACTATGGTCCTCAGCCCGTCTGATCCTGATGTGCTAGCTATGACAATACATTCTTCAGATGATAGCCAGAGATGTGGAGGCTTTTTAGCTCGCTCTCCATATTCTCCACCAACCAGCCTACAGTCTGAGAGATCTGTATTAGTACCGCTATTGGTTTCCTCACTGCCCCCTGTTGATGTGTGGGGAAACCAAGGGCCATGACTTGAGTCTGGGCCAAGGAGCATGTAGGGAATTCTTATGGTAAATCATTCCCAGAGATGTTTTGGCCATTTGTAATGCCTAAGATCAGGGCACCAGAAGCACTCACCCAGGAAGAGGTTGGATGCTTTCACAAGACCCTCTGAAGACTCAATTTTTCCTTTGTCATCAATTATAGGCTTATCCCAAGAGTCAATCACACTTCGATGATATTAGTCAATAGTTCTATTTGGTTGATTTGGTTTCACCCCCTATGGACCAACATCCTGAGTCCCCAAGCCACCATAAAACCCTCTAACAACGATGCTTCCAGAGATTTAAAGTTCTCCCCATGATTATCAAAGAGGATTCCCCACACCTACAGATCCATGGATGGGGGAAGTATGTGGACCTACACATCAGTTCTATCCGGTGCTAGCCTAAAATTATAGGAGATATCAAGGATATTCCCTTAGGTAGAGTAGTAGTTAATAGAGTTTATATATCAGAGGAAGAGATGGAGACAAAACTTCTTGCAGAAAACTTACCCCTCGGGGGAGTGACACAACTTTTGGACCTATCAGGAAGGTTTACTAGATAGAAGAGTACTATACTGTGTATTATCGTACCAACCGAGGCATTTGTCCACATCCGAAATCCCAACAAGGTTAAAGAGCACCTTAGAGCCGTCAAAACCTCCGACCCGATTGGATCAATACAAAATATGGAGGATGATTCCGAAAGAAGCCACATTGTGTCAATAGCTCATAGATCATAAGAAGATAGTTGATGACCTCATTACTGTGTGTGTTATGGAGAGATGAAAAAACTATGATGATCCTCATCAGGGGGAAGCAAGGGCAGGCAAAAATCCCCCCTGACGAATTGCCTCTATGTGACCTTGACTATCTTGCCCACATAGACAGGATTGAGGCTGGAACCTACAACTAGAGGGAGCGGTATGTGTCGCCAGATCCACCAGAGTGGTGGGATAATCCCCGAGATCCATCTCAGGTTCCCTCAGCTACTTCGTAGGTCATCCCACTAGCCACTCCCCGAGCCGCTGGGCCTTTTTATCATGCTGAAGAACTTGCCAACACACTGGTGGTCAGGGATCCCCATCAAGAGAAGAAATCCCACCTAGATGATCCCATGACAGTGATCATTTCTTTCCTTGAGGTATTGTAAATGCAATAGGTGGCTCTCCCTCCTGATGGCAAGCTGTATCCAGCATGGGTTGATGATAAGCCAGCACCCCCAGGTTTTGGAAATCTCAACTTCTCCCCATTTAATCAGACGGGTGACTCGCTGTAGTATCTAGACCACTTCATTTCAAGGTACGAACCCATACTGGGAACTCTGGCACAACAGGAGGCTTCCAAACTCCAATTCTTCGTACAAACATTAGAGGGACCATCATTTTTCCAGTCCAATCAGCTACCCATTGGGTATATAGCCATATGGGAAGATATTCATAGGTAATTTCATTACTAGTTCAGTTCCACCACTCAAAAGAAGAGTATTTCAAACCACTTTATGTGAAAGCAGTAGACTAATGAGTGTTTCATGGACTTTGTCACCTTAGTGAAATGGACTAACATACTCCCTTGACATTCCACTGACTCAAGAGAAAAAATTGACGATTTGTGTGTGGAATGTCAAGAGAGAATTGGTCCTCTCTCTCATTACCCAGAATTACCCTGGGGGATTCCTGGATTTTTCTGATAAGGCCCAATACCTAGAGGAAGACTTATAACATGACAAACTAGCACATTTTTTGCCTCCTAAAATTCCTGCAAGAATGTTTGATCTGGATGAGCTCTCCACAGTGGCCCAAATAGATGCCCCCAAACAACTGGAATTATTAGAAATGGAGGCATCTTCACAACCTTAGAGAGACCCACCACCACAGGCGCATCCTCTGGCCCAGAAGCACCCACCTTAGAAATGGCAGGCACCCCCATGTAATGTGCCGCCACCACCCTAGTGAGATAACCACGTATTACCATCTCGATAGGCTCCTCTATCCCCCCCATTAGATTTAGTCTCCCAGATCCCCCTTCTTGGATATATGAAACTAAACCTACTCATTCAACAAAACTCATGATACTGGCTATTTCCAAAGTGCCTTGGAACATGGTATTGTTCGTTTTCCTAAATGTAGGAGGCTAGAAGAGGCAAATATAACTAATCGCCTCAACTAATCCCCTACAATAGGATCCTAGGGTATACCCTTAAATAGTGCTATGTGTTTAAGAAATTTATTCAAGACCAGGTTGAAAACAATGTAGTCATGTTGGTCCCAGCTCCGGAACATGTGGCTTGTGTATTTGTGAAGCCCAGTAGCTTTAGGGATAACGATGGAGAGAGGCATCATGTTTCTAACTACAGGTCCCAGAATTTCGATGACTGGATGGATCGTAAGGTAGTCGCTCATGCCCATGGTATTATCCATGCATATCTGAATCAACCTGAGCCTTTAGAAGACATCGCGTCATCCACAGCCAGTACCTCTGTGTCAACAGGTCATCCATCCTCTTCCCAAAAGATCAATCATCGACGACGCAAGGGAAAACAAAGTCCCCCACTGATTTCATCACCATATTGTACTCATGGAAACATCATTCCACCAGATAAATAAATTTCCCCTATAATCCTTATAGTGGTGGAGGATTCTTAATGTGACTGTAAAGTGTACACCTCGGTTAACACGGTTGAGTTGGTAAACCCCTACATGATTTCTGACAGTAAGGAGCGCCAGCTGGATCCTCCCAATGTTTCCAACCATCACCAACGTTAATGGAGCCACGACTATGTGGGTTGTCAGAGAGCCTCATTCAGCACTTCTAGCTAGGTTATTCATGCCACCAAAAGCAGATAGTAGGCCCAGCGCAAAGCTCAGCAGACACAACCTTATCATCTGGTGTCATCAGATCCACCTTCACTACCGTTTGTGTTGCATGATTAGGCAGAGCCCCCTCAACCACGCCATGATTATACACACTATGCTACAGACCAAACTCAGTCATTCGACCCTCATCTGGTAGTCACTCTATTAGCTTCAACCAGTAAGAAGCAAGACATTCCCAGCACCAGTCTGCCATCAGTCTAGCCGACAGAACTCACCTTTCCTCCTGCCACAGAGTGACCTCCTGTAAGAAGAAGCTCAAACCAGGAACATAATTTTTATGTCCTCAAGAATCATTCCATCATTGCATAAAGTTTCTCTATCCTTGAGGCTCTAATCCTATCAGTGGATTTGTGTGAGGCAATTTCCAAGGCTTTAAGTATCCCCCTCTAGTTTAAGAAGGAGGTAACAGCTATAGAAGCCTTCTGTGATGAGATTGTCAAGCATGAAAATTATCATGACATCATCTAATTATCTATAGAAGATGAAGGCTCCCTTATAAATGGGCACATACACCCACTATACATCACCAGAAATTTCAATGGAATGGAGTTTTGTCACTATCTGGTCGACACAGGTTCCAGGATCAACCTAATCCCAACTCAGACACAACGAAAATTGGGGTTGTATGATTACAATCAGAGTCCATGTGACCTGAAAATATGAGGTTATGATAGGAAATAACAGAAAACATTCATAAATATTCTCTTAAAGACCTAGTTTGGTGGTCTAATATCTAGCATCGAGTTCCTGGTTGTCTCCATGGGCACTGCCTACAATTTGTTGATGGGATGGCCATGGATCCACCTGTATGCAACAATCCCTTCATCATATCACCAGTTCCTCATGTACTCCATTAATGGTCGAGTGTGTGTACTTCAAGGCAAATCATCTACCTTTTTTCTCTTGTGAATCCTACTACCTGGATGTCAACTATTACAAAAGCAAGGAGAAACAAATTCAGGCTAACGAGGCCAAATGTGCAACAACAATGATCGACCCATGGACAGATCTAGATGATGCCTACATATTTCCAATCCATCTATTGGAGGCTAAGACCCTCGATATGGGATAATGCTTTTTTGATTAAGGAATAAGGGGGAGAACATTCCCATGTCTAAGAAATACCTAGAGATCCCCTCGTATTCTTTTATAAATTAGGCCCTAGTTATCCTGGGGACCCCTACTCCCATAAGGTATCGGGATATCTTCCCTATGGTGATGAAAATATGTCATACATGCTTGTTTCACCTGGCCAAGATAATCCAACTCATGCTGACACATCACTATTTCTTCGATATCATCAAGCGTGGACCCTTGGGATGAAATCCATATGGGATCGGATCGATAGCCTTCATCGCTATGATTTCTGAAGCACAATAGTCCATCGATGCAGTTTCTACTGCCACTCAGGCTAGTACCAGTCTCCCATCGAGATCTGTCAACATAGAGGAAGCTCCTCCCAATGAGGTTACCTCCACCATAAGTGATGAATAGGATTTAGAGGATGCTCCTCCTATATTTGAAGAGGGTGTCTCCAACACGGTTGAAAAATTGGTACCAGTGAACCTTGGTAGCAAGACATATCTGATGCCCACATTGATTAGTGTCATTATGCCTTTTGAAGATCAAAAATAGTGCATGTACTTACTGAAATAGCATAGTGATGTATTTTCCTAGATTTACAATGAGATACCAGGGATAATCCTTAGGTTGCTATCCACTGCCTCGGTCTCCTAGAAAATCATCGTGGGTTTAAGTAACCTCTCAGAAAGATGCACCCATATCACGATGCCATGGTCGAGGACAAATTTTATAAGCTCATAAAAGAAAATATCATTAAGGAGGTCATGTACCACAAATGGATATCCAACATTGTGCCAGTCAGGAAGAAGAACAGATAAATTAGAGACTGCGTCGACTTCTGAGATCTCAACCGTCAATGTATGAAGGATAATTTTACACTTCCTATGATGGATTTCATTATCAATGCTACAACTGGGTTCCATGCCATGTCCTTCATGGACGGTTACTCTAGGTATTACCATATCTAAATGGACCCTGAGGATGAGGAGTATACTGCCTTCAAGGCACCACGGGGTACTTTATGTTACCAAGTCATTACATTAGGCCTAAAGAATGTAGGTTGCACCTATCAGCAGGCTATGCATAGCATATTTAGGCCGATCCTAGGGAAACTGGTGGAATGCTACATGGATGATCTAGTGGTAAAATCTCACGAACTTCAAGACCATCTCAAAGACCATGATAAAGTGCTTGACTTCCCCCATTTTCACCACCTGAAGATGAACCCATTTCATTGTGCCTTCGGGGACACCTCTAGAACGTTTCTCAGCTTCATTTTCAGATATAGGGGCATTGAATTAATCCTAGATACGATAAAGGACATTATCCAGATGTCTCCCCTGAGAAATATTTGGGAGCATCAAGGATTCCAAGGCCACTTGGCCTACATATGGCGATTCATTGAAAATTTGGACAGCAAGTGTAAGCCCTTTTCTCAGAAAATGAAAAATGGATTTGTTTATCCGTGGGAAGAAGAATGTCAGAAAACTTTTGAGGAAATCATGTAGCACCTACTCCATCCTCCAGTCCTGATGATGCCTATTTCCGTAATGTCGTTATTCCTTTATGTGACTGCTCTGGAACGATCTCTCGGTGCTCTTCTTTCCCAGAAGAACAATGGGGGAACGAAGAATAGTATCTATTATTTCAGCCGCTTTCTCCTCGATACGGAGACCAGATACTACCATATAAAGAAGAGTATATTTTATCTTGTTTTCACAGCACATAAATTGCGGCATCACTTGGAGCACCACGAGGTACAGGTGGTGTCCCAGGTGGATCCACTGAAGTACATCCTAAAACTCCCAATGTGGAGAGGCCCTCTAGCTCGATGGGTGGTGATCCTCCAATAGTTCGACATTAGGTTTGTCTCTCATAAGGCTATTAAGAGGCAAGCATTGGCACATTTCGCGGCCACCCATCCATCTCCAGCAGATGAGTCTCAGGACCTTGAATTTTCAGATGAGTCAATCCTCTTGGTAGATCAAGACATTCCATGTTAGAAAATGCACATTGATGGTGCTTCTCAGATCCCCACCAGTAGAAGGATCAATGACCTTAGATTCAACAGAGTAGGCCTAGGTATCATCTTCATTACCCCAGTGCAAGTCGTTCTGCTATATTCATTATTGTTGTCAGAAGCCTATACCAACAATGAAGCAGAGTGCTGGGCTCTCATCACTGGCCTCGAGCTGGCCCTCGAGATCCACATTACCCCCTTACATGTTAAAGGGAACTCTGAACAAGTCATCAAGCATATCAATGGTGGACTTTTTGTAAGAAAGATAGAACTCATACCACTATTGGAACACACCCTCCAGATGATTTCCTATTTTCCATCTCAGCCAAAAGTTACCCATGTTCCTCGATCACAAAATGGTCAAGATGAAACTTTGGACAGCCTACCTGCATAACTATTAGAGCTTGAAAAGGATGATTTATTCTTCCATGTGGCACATCAGAGATTCATTTCCCCCATCACTCTAGATGACAATGACAGCCCGCATGTAGTCCACTTTATCGCCAGTGCCTCCAAATCAAGGCTCCCCAGGGTCTGTAGATGTAGTGATTGATGTGACGCCCAACTGGAGAACCATCTTGGTCGAGTACCTACAAAATGGTAATCTCCTGACATATTGAGCTGACCATGAGCAAACCCGACGCTGCGCATTACTGTTTACCCTCCAGAGTAGTCCTGGTCTTGAGTAGATCATCTACAAGTGTGGGTTTGATGGGATTATCATCCATTTCATTCAAGAAGTTGAAATTTCTCAAGTCATGCAGAATGATCATGTCAGTTTCTATGGGGCTAATCAAATTGGGATGAAACTGTCTCCCCAAATACAAAGACTATGGTATTTTTTCCCTCCATGATCAATGACTACATAGAGTTTTCCAAGAGGTTCCATCCATGCCAAATTCATTCCATCTTTGTGCATCAGCAGCCAGAGCCTCTCCATACTTCTATGTACTCTTAGACCGTTGCGGTCTGGGGACTCAATGTCATGGGACCATATGCACCGATGATGGCTCTCTAGTGCTAGTTCATCCTGACTACTACGAATTTCGTTTCCAATTGAGAAGAAGTTATTCCACTCAAGAAGGTCAAGGCCTATTCTATTGTTGACATTGTGAGATCCAATATTATTTACCAGTTCAGAATACCTCACGCCATCCACACTGATAATGGCACCAAATTTTGGGAAGCTGAGTTGATGAAATTGTATTCAAAGTAAAACATCCATTATAACCATATCTCCAGCTACCACACACAAGAAAATGGATAGATCGAGGCATTCCACAAAACCCTCTCTAATATTCTGCAAAAAATGGTTGGTCAGAACAAGATGAGTTGTCTAGAAAAGCTCCTCAATGCCTTATGGGATTATCATAAGATGACTCCTAATTCCACATTGGTGACACCATACCCCCTGGTGTATGGAACTGAGGTCGTCATGCACATCGAGATTCAATTTCCTTCATTACGCACAACTCTCTATGATCAGAAATCACCAAATAAAGTCACTAAAATTCATCTGTCTGAATTAGAAGCACTCGATGAGAAAATTATTTGTGCCCTGCACAATATGAAGAGGCATCATAACAATATAGACAGAGCTTTTAACAAGAAAGTTCACCTCCCCTCTTTATTTCAAGGTAACATGGTGTTGTCCATGAGAACAACAATGATACCTAGATGGAACCCACCAAATCTAGAAACCAAATGGGAAGGACCATACATTATTCACAATTTTTACCATAATGGCACATACTCCCTAGATACCATGGATGGTGAGTGTATAACTCCTCCCACCAATGTCAAGTTTCTCAAGAAATACATTTCCTAAACAAAAGGTTCCTACATGACCTTAAACTGTTATGTCCCACATGACATTAAAATATATGTCGTCTCGCAAGACGTTAAACTGTATCGGGTCCTACATGACCTTAAACTATTATGTCCCACAGGAAATTAAAATGTATGTCATCCCACAAGATGTTAAACTATATCTTGTCTTGCATGACCTAAAATGGTTATGTCCCGCATGACATTAAACTGTATGTCATCCTATAAGATGTTAAACTGAAAGAACTATGTGCGGATTGATTCCCATGGTCATGGGATATGTAGGAATGCTCAGACACCTCTTCTTGTGTCCAACACCTAGATTCCATTTTTAACTATCCCCCATTTGTATAGTTTTCTTGGTGGATCCTGCATGGTGTCATATAGGCCCCTTTGACCCCACTCATGCCAGGATTACGATAATCACACCTTATGCCCCTCCACATTCTTCTATCCTCCCACACCATCACCGCACGATGCTAAACTGCATGGCCATCAAGATCTATGTATAGCTTGATTCCCAACCTTGTGGGATATGTAGGAACACCCGGACATTTCATCCATAGGCCCAACCCCAACTTCAAGATCTCCCATTATGTCGAAAGACATGGTGTAGTGTCAGATTTTTCCCTCCTATATGTTGGGTTGATTATGAACGCACCACACGTCCCCTTCCCTATATATCTTCACTTGACATTAAATTGCATTTGAACATTTATGCTTCATACACTACTTGTACATGGGACTCCGCCATCTTTCACATCCAAAAGGGCCCTCGAATAGCATGAATACTTAGCCTAAGGTATCTCCTATCATTTCGGGCCAACTCCCTTGAGGACCTTGAATGACAAGTTGATACATGTCCTGCATTGTGAATATGGTCAGTGGTCGATGCTCATTTGTTTTTCCAAATTCTGGTTAAAAGATATGGATGTTGTGTTTTGAATATGGTGAAAAACTATCCATTTTCATTTACACCACCCCATATGTACCAAATATTGGGTGCAATGGTTCATTATGTCCCGCTATCTCTTCAAACGTCAGTCTTCCTTGGGCAAGAGTTAGAGTCTAGTTGTAATACCCTTATATGTTGGGAAGAGCATTGTCCTACTCCTTATTTCCCACAACAAGCATTGATCACATGGGCTTAGGATCTGTGGTAAGGCAATACCTGCATAAGGTGGGGCACATATCTATGATCCACACCCTATGACCTTAAACTAAGAGAACCATCATCCTCACAATAAGATGTTAAACTATGAATTGGTTGGGACATCCCATCTTAGATCCCTCAACCCTGTCGGCCCCCTATCCCAAGTCCACATCTAGGATTGTGCAGTGTCGTATGGACTCACGTCCTCATTCATGTCGGGCTATTTTTTTTTATGCACACATATCCTCTTGATACATCCCTCTATCTACAGTTCTTTCTGATAGCACATGCCCCACCATGCTTCTTGCACCCCATCATTTGGGATTACATCACCATTTATATAAAAAATGACCCCTGAACAACATAGATGCGAGGACCTAGGGCTCTCCTACCATTTCAGGCCAATGACCCCAAGGATTTTGGGAAACAAGTCAATATAAGTCTCGTATTGTGAATGCGGGCAACAATCGATGCTCAATTGTTTTTCCCCAAACTCTGGTCACACAAATATAGATATTGCATTGCAAAAATGGTCAATAGTTATCCTTTATCATTGTTTTCATTTTGTGGTTTTCCACGGGCCCGATGATTCTCCCTCTCCACTCATTGGTCCCATGCATATTACATTAAACTAGGAATCTACGGTCCAAGCCCTATGACTGTAAACTAACAGAACCATCATCCTCACAGCAAGACGTTAAACTGAGAACTAGTTGAGACATCCCATTTCAGTTCCATCAACCTTTCCATCCCCTTATCCCAAGTGCCCATTCTGGATTGTATGATGTGGTATGAGCTTATGTCCTCATTCACCTAAGGCTACTCACTGTGCCATACACATCCCTCGTTGGTATACCTTGATCATATTTTGTGTCCATTCCGCATGATGTGAAACAACACAACATCCTCTAGAACTACGTGTGGATTGATTCACATCCTCATGGGATATGTAGAACCACCCCAACATTTAGTCATCAGGTACAACCCCATCTCTTAGAAACCTATGTATCATCTTGTCCCCATGGCTTAAGTCCTTCTAGGGGAGGGGTATGTTCCATGGTATGGGCTTATATCCCAATTCACATAATGTTTTTAGCGACCATCCCACATACCTATTTCTCTTGAGAGCCCTTTGCTCCCATGTTTTACACTCATCTTTTTGATTCGACTACTCTTAATGTGGTCCCCTCGACCCTATTTGGTGATTCATCAATATTCCTAGAAGTACTTTGGTTTAGGACCTAGATTGTTAGATTCTACCTCAACATGATCTCTAAAATTTATCAGGCTTCATGCTTCCCTTCATTTGGTATTTCATCATCTTTCACATCCAAAAGGGCCCCCGAACGGTACAGATACTTAACCCATGGTCTCTCCATAAATTTCGGGCCAACAAACTAGAGGAGCTTGAATGAACAATTGACACAAGTACCACTTTGTGAATGAGGTCAGTAGTTAATGCTAATTTGTTGTTCCCATTTCAGGTCATAGGATATGGATATTGTGTTTTGAACATGGAAACAGTTATCCTCCATCGTCATGAAAACCCCATCATGCCCTAAATTTTAGTTTCATGATTAACGTCATTTTCCACCCAATTACGTCCAAGTAGAATTTCAATACTCTTGGTATTTCCCATAGTGCACATTTTCACATTAGGAGGAAAAAGCTGCGGTAAGTCATCATTTAGTGCTCCACACCAATTTACCCTCTACGTGTATCCCATGTGTGGTAAATACCTCTTCCACCATTGTTTCCCAAACCGTGTTTGACTCACATGGGATTAGGGATTGGATCGAGGTCTGTGCTTTCATGGAAGAGTTTCACTTCTCCATGGTCCGAGCTCTAATACCTTAAACTAATATCTCCTTATACGTCTTCTCATTAGAAGTATGTATAGCTTTATTTTCATGCCCACGGGATACGTAGGAATAGCCAGACATCCTATCTTCAGGTTTAGCTCAAGTTCCACTAATTACCTCTTCGGTTCAGCCTTTTAGGCCCTGAATATTAAACAATTGTGTGGTGTGGAATGTGTGGGATTATTCCCTCATTCGCATCAGGTTTTCAATAGTTTCACCACATACTCCCCTTCCAAGAACGAGTATCTCCTAACTCTTGTCCTGCATGACATTAAAATGCGCACTCAGAACTATGTATGGCTTGATTTCCATCATCATAGGATACATAGGAACAACTAGAAACATTGTCCATGGGTCTATCCCCATATTCTATAACTTTTTATATCCCCTCATCCCATGGTATCTTATCTGGAATTTCACATGGTGTGATGTGGACGTTGTCCTCATTCACATCAGGTATGTCTTATCACGTCATTCACATTCCCCATAAAAGCTTGGTTCTCCTATACATGTCCATAACATCTGATGTTAAACTATGATGCATTGTCCCCCTTGACTTTAAACTATTTCATCTTTTTTGAATGATGTTAAAATGCATTGTTGTCCGCATAATACGACCCTAAACTATGATATTATCAAACTTTGGTTGCACATTGAAGAACAACACTACATTGTAATGTCCTCACTTGGGGGGGACATCATGTTGGGTATTGATCATCCACCATACCATTCCTCAATGCCTATATGTGGATTGATTCCTATAGTGACACCAGGATTATCTGTCCTAAGTCTATCACATAAAAAAACACACCGTCCTAAGGAACAAACAAGATCTATCAAATGGTGCTTCTTTTAGTGCATGAACCAGACCCACACAACCTTACCACCCCTGGCACTAGTACCTTAAAATTACATATCTAGAACTACTTATGGATTGCTTCCCATCATCGTGGGGTACATTGGAATGCTCGAGAACTTTGCCTTGGGCCTTGACCAACTTTTATTTTCGGTTCCTCGACCTAAAATCTCCCCAGGGAGCATGTGGTGTCACAGACTCCTTCAATACTCATTCATGTCTGGTTTAATAATTACCGCACCAAATGTCTCCCTCCCTCATTTCCACCTATGGTAGGAGATCTAAGACCATAAAACTAAGATCTCTGTGTCCTTATCATATGATGTCAAACAACACGACATCTCACAGAACTATGTGTGGATTGATTCCAATCCTCATGAGATACGTAGGAACGACTGAACATTCTATCATTGGGTCTACCCCTAGGAATCATAAATCCTGCCCCCCTTTTTAGCCCCGTGTCCCGAACACTTTAGGGAACTTGTGTTATGGAGAGTAACTCTTGGGTAATCATTCACATCGAGTTTTTCAACAGCTGCACCATATGCCTCCCTTTTCTTTTCCCAACCTGGTCTGAGTTCTATATCCCTAAAGTAAGATCTCCCTATGGGAACTACATGTCAGGTTTGACTATATCAAAACCCTGTGTACATTATATCAAACCTAGTACACCTTAATTGTCCACTATACAAATTTAATCTAGAAGTGCGCGACCCCCAGACCCTTGTCCATGAAAATGGATTTGGATCCCTCTAACTAACACATCCTATTATTGCATTAAAATGTGTCATGATAAAGAGCATAATGTTTGTAATTTTCACATGGAAATTTACTCCTTCAATGGATAAGATTTATAAGTACTTTATGTGGATCCACATTCTCTTCCGTTTTTGAATGGACCCCCTTTACGGTATAGTCTCACGCCACATTGGTTCACCTACCATCTTGGGAAAATTCCCCTGATGACCTTAGACAACATTTGTGACAGGTCCCGCATTACAAACATGGTTAGCGACTGGCCCTCTTCTGTGTGTCCCCATTCCCGACTAACGTGAAGCGATTACTATGTTTCAAACGTGGTCAGTAGTTATCCTCTCTCACCACACCACCATCATTGTGATCAGGATATGAGGTGCAATGATTCACATATTTCCCCCCATTATGTTCAAGTGAAATTCTAGCACACTCGGTTTTACACCTCCATGCATCCATGCACATTAAGTAGGAAAATCCCTAATTTTGGGATCTCACTCACCTAGCATTCCACTGCCCATAGGGTGTTCTTTCCTGTACTGGGAAAATCTCACCACTACTCCTTTTTCGCACATCAATATTGGCTCACATGGGCTAAGTATTTTGGGTGGGGTGTGTAACACCCTGAGATTTTATGAGTTATATTATTTTTAATTTCTTTCATGTCTTCTAATATAAACTACACCAAGATTAGATTGTATTATACGCAACACCAAATAGAGCTTTCACTACATGCATCCCTGACTTAGCATGCATTTACACGCAATCAAGACCTTCCTCGATAGCATGTGTAGTATGCAATACCATGTTTCACTAAACGAGATATTATTATAATATTATTATGAACTAGCCGTTATGAATAGTAATACCCACTTGTTGAAATTCCATAAATTTTATCTTTCAAAATTGACTTCATTTTTTGATTCAGAATATCGAAATTAGACTAGGGTGAATTTTTGGTATTTTTCTGAAAACTTTCAATTTTTGTTGAATCGTGAAAACACTGTGTAACTATTTAAAAACTGACTTTTTATTTAAATAACTATTTATTTTATTTAAATTTATTTTAGGTCAAAATTGATATAAAATATATATATAAGTTCAATTTAATTCATTGGAGTAATTTTATAATAATTTTAGATATATAAACATTTTATTGAAATTTTCACCGTCTTTCACCCACCTCCTAGGAGAATTTTAAAATTTACATAAAACTTAATTTTACCACATCTATGAGTGGAATTTCAAAAATCCCAGAGAGACGATTAATATCAAGGAGTAAAATGTGGTTCAATAAGATAAAAATATTTTTTTGTGAATAGTAAATTTTTACTTTTATTACCACGGTTAAAAGTAAATAGGGTAATTAAGGGTAACCATGATATTATTATTACCCTAACACATGTATTAATTCTATTGGATAAGTGTATTTTGACAAAAAACAACCTTAGGAATAAAATATTAATCTTTAGATTCACTTGGATTAGATTGGGACACTTATTATTATTATTTTTAAAGAAGAGTTAAAAGAGTTCAAATCAATGTTTAATAACTAAAACATTTTTAATATAGGGTTATACATAAGATATATTTGACTACAAATATTCATTAGAAAGATAAAAATATTTCCTACATAATGGTATTTCATTAATAATTTTTATAAATTAAGTAATTTAATTTATTTATGACACAATGATGATGCGATAATTACCTTATTAATGAAATATTAACATAATTGATGTTATCAATACCCAAATAAATGTAATTTGAGACTTTTATGAATTAAACTAATTTTATAGGTTAATATGACATGTTATTATTGATTTAAAAAACTTTTTTCGAACTATCATTCTATTATGATTTTAACAAAAATTAATTACCAAATGTGTCAGAATTGACATAAAATTATTTTTAAAAAAAATATTATATTATTAATTGTTATTCTATTTCTAAAAATCTAAGGTTAGGCTTAATGACTTAAATAAGGTTATATATATTAAAAACTAACCACTTGGGGTTCTTTTGGCTTGTTATAGTATGTTTATTAACCATATAGTGTAAGAAAAGAAGAAGACACAGTAAAAGTTAAATTATTTAACTTAGAGTTAAATCTAAATGATAATGTTAAAATAGTAAAATAAACTTTTATAAAACCTATTGGTCGAGAGGATTTCTAATAATACCCACTTTATCTTCAAAATAAATCAAATTTGAGCTATTATAAACCGAATATGACTTTATTATAAAATAATATTTTAAGTTTTTTCTAAGGTGCCCCTCTCCTCCCTTATAAAAGGGCACCTCCTCCCTCTCCTCATCACACAATTTTGAGGCTTAAATATCGACAAAACCTAAACATTTCCCTTCTCAACATACCTATAATAATTATAGAGGTTTTGGTCTCCTCAAAAGACCAACTCTAGTGCCTTAAGAGGAATCTTAAAAGGGGTGCGTCGAAGAAGAGGTAATATCTTCTACCGTTTCTTTCAAGTTTCTTTCTTCTTCAACTTATTATTATTTCTTTGTTTCATCATAAATTAATAAAATAAGTATAAATAATATACATATATGATATTATAAATATTAAACAACCATATTTCACCTGTTATCCATCCTACGAAAAACAAAATCACCGCGCGTGCGTACGTACGGAATACCGTCTCCACGCCGTGGTGTAATTAGTTTTTCCACCACCACCTTACTTGTATGGGTATAATGGTGTAAAGAATAACTGTATATAGTTATTATAACATAATAATGATTCTGAGATATTATATCATCCACTCCAATTCAATTCAATAATTGTGGGAACGATATCATCGCTCGTGCGTACGTACGGATTACCGTCTCCACGATGTGATGAGATCCATTCTCCATGTTAACCATTCAAGAATGATTATAAAGTATATATGATGAATAATAATGAAATATATGACATGATAAAGCTACTAGATTTATGTATATATATATATATTTCATCTACTTACTTCCATTCAAGTCAATAAGGAAAAATAAAACAGCGTTCATGCGTACATACGACCTACCGTCTCAATGAATGGTGTATTTAATTTCATTTATCTATCTATTATATATATATATATATACTGAGTATATATTATATATAAATCATGATTTAAATTCTGGAAGTAAGTAAAACATTACATAAGTAATAATAATATCAATAACAAAACGTCCAAACCCGTACGATAAATAAAATAATTTTATCCAAAATGCTGCTTTAACATAGAATTTACAAAAGAATGGGTAATATAAAGATATAAGTGAAGAATATATGATATCATAACAAAGAATATGATTCTATAATAAGTCAATGACATTATTTAAATCATTATATAGGAGGTTCGGATAGGTACGAAGCATATCAGACCAAAGGTAAGGGATAATTTTGCAATCTCATTTTTATCCGAGATTGCTTATATGTAAGTATTTACTCGGGTTTTATTTTTAATCCATGTCCACAAAAATGTTTTTCATAAAGAGTTTAATATTCCTCCATGTATGTTTAAAGTCATTTTTACCCCTCTTTGACTTTTACATTGTGTTATGACAGGAATATTTCTTTTGTTTACCAAACAAGAAACTTTTTGACTTTTCTGGAAAAAGTACAAGAAGAATGTTTTTTTTAACTTATACGGCATGAACATATTTTTAGGGTTTTATAGAATATTATTTTCATAAAGCCTACTCCACAATATTTCATGATTATTTTCAACAAAATCCTTTTCTTTTAAAATTTCATGGCATTTTGTGAAAAGAAAATGATTTTGAAGAAGAAAGGATATTTTCCTCAAGAATTCATTTCAAGTGTTTTATTAATACTATTTTCCATCTATTATGACATTATATAGTATGTTTATGTTTCAAGTATATTGTATCTATTTTTTACATGGTTTTATTTTTCTTATGAATAAATGATATCCATTTCTTTTATATGGATTATGTTATTATGGGATGATGTTTATGAAACCCATTTTATTCGTTGGGTTATTATGAATGATGTATGTTTATTTGGTAGCACATGAAAGAATGATTTAATTATGAGATGGGTGGGACATATATCTCCCCCAAATTAATTGGGTAATTATTTATATCTAATTAGATAGACATGGATGGAACGGCAAGATAATCCGGTTCAGTGTTATAGGACTGGAACGAGGAGTGAACTTGATTCAGAAAGGGACTTTGTCGACTAAGATGGTCTTAGCAGCAATTCCTTGGCTACTATGGAAATCATATCATGTGATTAATGGGTTCCACAATTACATGTTTTGTTCCCATGATATTTTATCATGATTAATGTTTCCTTATGATCTATGTGTTACATACTGCCATGTTTTATGTCATTACTCCATATTTTGATGTTTAAACATTATGTTCATTTTTTTTAAGTTCAAATGTATATGATTTGTTTTATTTTCTCCATGATTACCTTTTCTGAGTATTTGAGCTCACACTTTATATGTTTTCTTTTCCCCAAGATTTAAGGAATGTTTTTAGGTAAGAAAAAAAATGGGAAGATCTTTATGGGAGATGTTGAAGATCTTTCACCACGATTAGAATATTATATTCTGAGTTTCCAAAGACACTAAACTATTATGGTCATTGTGTGTCTATTTTTGTTTTGTATTAAGTATTCCACAAAATTAATTTAATGTCCATTTACGTCAAGCTTTGGGTCCCTAAAGTTGGTATCATAGGAAAGACTTAGTCAACCTTTGGAAACTAGAATACGAAAACTTTAGTGAAATCCCTAGATATATTTCTATGGTATGTCTAGGGATGTACCTAAGTATAAGTATACGTACAGGTTATAGTCCTAGAATTATGGTAACAATCTTATAATTAACCCTGAGATGTTATATATTGAAGGTACTCCCCATTTATTATGTTGTTTTCCCTAGCATGATTTTTTCCTCTCACATTATTCTTTTTGGGTTTTAGACGATGGTTGGAACCCAAAGGAACCTTGTTGATCAATGTAATGAACAATGCAATGATTTTCCTCCTGAACAAACCAATGTTATGGGACATGGAGTGAAAAATCTTATTTTTATACTTACAAAATCTATGAATCATTATGGACATCCAAATGAGGTGAGAAAGGAACAATATTCTATTGAGTCCTTCATGAGGCAACGTCCACCTTCTTTTAGTGGGTCTTCTAATACACTTGTTACTGAACAATGGGTCAGTACCATTGAAAAGATATTTTCCATACTTCGCTGTTCAGAACATGAAATAGTCATTCTGGATATTTACCATTTAGAAGGTGAAGCAGATCAATGGTGGACTCTAGTTAAGAATATGAGGCCCTGAGATGAAATTGAATCCATGGAATGGGATGAGTTCAAGAACATATTTTTCTATAAGTACTTCCTTCATATTCTTTGAACAAATATGGAAAAGTATTTCCTTGAGCTTAAGCAAAAGGATGATGAATTTTTTGGTATATACGAAGCGAATTTTACAAGGCGTGCAAGGTATGAATCTGGCTTTATCATCCAACCTGAAAGTAAAGTTGATCGATACTTCAGTGGCTTATAACCAAATATTCGAAGGGCATTAGCTATTAGAGACTTCAGTAGCTATGAAGAAATTTTGTGTTGTGCTATCAAGGTAGAAATGGAAGTTGGTGTTACATATCCATCTCATGGTTTTGACAAGAAATGAAAGATGGAGTTCAAGGAGAAATCTCAGAATAATGGTGAAAAGATGATGAATGTTTCTGTATGCTCAAAATTGTGGAAAAAAGCATGGTGGAGATTGTCTTAAAGGGACTAGAAAATGTTTTAAGTGTGGAAAATAAGGTCATCGAGCATTTTAGTGTCGAAGTAATGGAAAAAGGGTTTCTAATGATGTGAATAAAGAAAAGACTATAGAGAACACACCACCAACACTTCAATGCTTCAATTGTAAGGAAATGGGGCATTATGCTAATCAATACCCTAATCCAAGGGTTAATGATGATCAACGTGAGCAACCTCTTAAGGAAAAGGATAAAGGAATGTCACATGCGATCACTATTTGTGATTTTGATTATGACAATGATGTTGTTTAATGATTAAGTGATTATGTAATTAGATTTCAAAATAGTATCATGGAATCTCATTTATGGTATCTTTGAATTTTGGAATATCTATGTATTGATTTTCAATAATTATATGGTACCGGTAACCATGAAAAGTGAGTGAAATATTTTTGGAAAGAAGATTATATGTGCATAATGAAGGGATAAAGAATAAATGAAATGAGCTCATGACTGATATAAGGACAAAGTTATATCATGGTTTGAGTATATAGAAATTTTGGGATTTTGGTATGTGGAAAGTGTTAAACTTTGACAGTATTCATGTTTTCACTAAGGTTCAATGTGTATTAATTTTTGAATAGAATAAATGATTAAGGTATTAACATGTTTGTAATTTGACCAACAAGATATATCATATGATATATGGGGGATAAATGATGGTATTCACATTCTCAACAGATGACATTTATAGTAATTATTTTCTTTATACTATGAGCTTTGACAGAAGTATTTTGGATAAGCCTAAAGATTGGAATTGATTATGTTGGATATAAGTTAGTATTGTTTAAGGATAGAACATTTTTTGATATTATTGATGGAATGTTATAATATTGTAGTTTTAGAAAATGGACAACCTGTAGGACGGGTGACAACCTGTCACGTCGGACAAGGCTGTGGGAATCGAACCCACAACCGATGTGCGACAGACCTTTATCGCCTACCACTGGCCTAAAACAAGTACCTGGTTAGTAGAAACTAGTTTTATTATATTATGTTGTATTATATATGAAGTATAAGTCCATGTTAGGAACCATATATGATTAATCTCACTATATATGGACTTATGTATATTTCATAACTTTTGCTATCCTTTTGTTTGAGACAGATGGAATGACCTATAATTCTATCGCATGATCTGCTAACACTTCATGGAAGAAAAATTCAACTTCATATCTTTTAGAGATGAAGTGGAAATTTTTTAAGGCACAAACAACAGTAAGATTGTACCAAAATCAAGTAAGTATTTCTTTTAATTCAACAATTATTCAACTTTAGGGAAATGATCATGAAAAAAATGTTGTCCTTGTGTCCTTATATCCAATGAATCTGATGGTACCTTAAAACATCACAAATTTATGGCTTTGTGATTGTTGGATTTTTCATAGCCATGTCCTCTACCACTCTCCATCAGAACTTAATGGTTAGATTTTTCTTCTATATCCATATTTCCACCTATGTTCTCTTATGTGGAAACCCAATGATGAGTTAATCTGGGTAACCGTTACATTTCATACATTACTTTTTAAAATTACGTTTTATTATTCCTTTTACGATGTGGATTTTTATGAACAAGACTTTTATGTAGTAAACGATTTATAACCCCAATGAATTTCGAGGGCGAAATTCATTTTAAGAGGGGTAGAATGTAACACCCCGATATTTTATGAGATATATTATTTTTAATTTCTTCGATGTATTCTATTATACCCTACACCAAGATTATCTTGTATTATACGCAACACTAAATAGAGATTTCAGTACACGCAACCCTGACTTGGCTTTCATTACGCACAATCAAGACCTTCCTCGATAGCGTTTGTAGTATGCAATACCGAGTTTCACTAAACAATATATTATTATAATATTATTATAAACTAGCCGTTATGAATAGTAATACCCACTTGTTGATATTTTATAAATTTTATCTTTCCAAATTGACTTCATTTTTTGATTCAGAATATCAAAATTAACCTAAGGGTGAATTTTTGGTATTTTTCTGAAAACATTCAATTTTTGATGAATAGTGAAAACACTAGGTAACTACTTACAAACCGACTTTTTATTTAAATAATTCTTTATTTTATTTAAATTTATTTTAGGTCAAAATTGATACGTAATACCTATATAAGTTTAATGTCATTAATTGGAGTCATTTTATAATAATTTTAGATATATAAAAATTTTATTGAACTTTTCACCATCTTTTACCCACCTCCTAGGAGAATTTTAAAATTTACATAAAACATAATTTACCACTTCTATGAGTGGTATTTCGAAAATCCGAGAGACACGGTTAATATCAAGGAGTAAAATGTTGTTCAATAAGATAAAAATATTTTTTGGTGAATAGTAACTTTTTACTTTTATTTACCACGGTTAAAAGTGAATTGGGTATTTAAGGGTAAAAATGATACTATTATTACCTTAAAACATGTCCTAATTTTATTGGATAAGTGTAATTCGACGAAAAACAACTTTAGGAATAAAATATTACACTTTAGGTCCACTTGGATTAGATTAGGACACTTATTATTATTTTATTTAAAGAAGAGTTAAAAGAGTTAAAATCAAAGTTTAATAAATAAACATTTTTAATATTGGGTTATACATAAGATAAATTAGACTATAAATATTCATTAGAAATATAAAACTATTTCCTACATAATCGTATTTTATTTATAATTTTTAGATATTAAATAGTTTAATTTATTTATGACACAATGATGATGCAGTAATTACATTATTAATGAAATATTTACATAATTGATGTTATAAATACCCAAATAAATTAAATTGGAGACTTTTTATGAAACCCACTAATTTTAAGGGTTAATATGACATGTTAGTATGGATTTAAATAACTTTTTTAGAACTAATAATTCTGTTATGATTTTCAATAAAATCAATTACCAAATAGTGTCAAAATTGACATAAAATAGTTTTTAAAACAAATATTATATTATTAATTGTTATTCTATTCCTAAAAATCTAATGTTCGTCCAAATGACTTAGATAAGGTTATTTATATTAATAATGACCCACTTGTGGTTCGTTTGGCTTGTTATAGTATGTTTATTAACCATATAGTGTAAGGAAATAATAAGACACAATAAAAGTTAAATTATTTAACATAGAGTTAATAAGGTTAAAATAGTAACGTAAACTTGTCTAAATCCTATTTTTTAGAATATTTCCTCCCATACCCACTTTATCTTAGAAATAAATCAATTTGGAGCTATTATAAACCGAAAATGACTTTATTATAAAATAATAATTTATATTTTTCCTAAGGTGCCCCTCTGCTCCCTCATAAAAGGGCACCTCCTCCCTCTCCTCCTCTCACAATTTTTAGCCTTAAATCTCAGCCAAAACCTGACCATTTACCTTCTCAACACCCCTATAAACATTATATAGGGTTTTTTCTCCTCAAAATACCAACTCTAGTGCGTTAAGTGGAAGCTTAAAAGGGGTGCGTCGAAGAAGAGGTAATATCTTCTACCGATTATTTCAAGTATATTTCTTCTTCAACTTCTTATTCATTCTTTGTTTAATCATAAATTAATAACACCGGTATAAATAATATACTGATATGATATTATAAATATGAAACAACCCTATTTCACCCTCTATCCATCCTACGAAAAATGAAATCACCGCGCGTGCATACGTACAGAATACCGTCTCCACGCCGTGGTGCAATCTATTTTTCCACCACCACCTTACTTGGATAAGAATAATGGTGTCAAGAATAACTATATATAGTTATTATAACATAATAATGATTCTGAGATATTATATCATCCACTACAATTCAATTCAATAATTATCGGAACGATATCATCGCCTGTGCGTACGTACGGATTACCGTCTCCACGATGCGATGAGATCCATTCTCCATGTTAACCATTAAAAAATGATTATAAAGTATTTATAATTAATAATAATGAAATATATGACATTATAAAGATACTAGATTTATGTATATATATATTTCATCTACTTACTTCCATTCATGTCAATAAGGAAAGGAAAACAACGGTCACGCGTACGTACGACCTACCATCTCCATAAAAGCTGTATTTCATTTCATTTATCTATAAATTATATATATATATACTAAATATATATGATATATAAATCATGATTTAAATTCTGTAAGTAAGTAAAACATGACATAATTAATAACAATATCAAGAACAACAAGTCCAAACACGTATGATAAATAAAATGATTTTACCCAAAATGCTGCTTTAATATAGAATTTACAAAAAGAACAGGTCATATAAAGATATAAGTGAACCACATATGATACCATAAAAATAAATATGATTCTTTAATAAGTCAATTATATTATTTAAATCATTATACAGGAGGTTTGGATACATATGGAACATATTAGACCTAAGGTAAGAGATAATTTTGCAATCTCATTTTTCTCCGAGATTGCTTATATGTAAGTATTTACTGGGGTTATATTTTTCATCCATGTGCATAAAAATGTTTTTCATAAAGTGGTTAATATTCCTACATGTATGTTTAAAGTAATTTTTACCACTCTTTGACATTTACATTTCTTTATGGAATGAATCTTTCTATTGTTTACCAAACGAGGAACTTTTTGACTTTTCTGGAAAAAGTATAGGAAGAATGTTTTTTTAAAACTTATACGACATGAACATATTTTTACGTTTTCATAACATCTTATTTTAATGAATCTTACTCCACAAGATTTCATGATTATTTTTAACAAAATACCTTTATTTTAAAATTGCATGGCATTTTGTGAAAAGAAAATGATTTTGAAGAAGAAAGGATATTTTCCTCAAGAATTCATTTCAAGTGTTTTATCAAAACTATTTTCCATCTATGATGAAATTATATAGTATTTTTATGTTTCAAGTATAATGTCTCTATTGTTTACATGGTTTTATTTTTCTTATGATGAAATGATATCCATTTCTTTTATATGGATTATGTTATTATGGGATGATGTTTATAAAACCCATTTTATTTGTTGGGTTATTATGAATGATGTATGTTTATTTTATGGAACAAGAAAGAATGATTTCATTATGAGATGGGTGGGACCTATATATCCCTCTAATGCATTGGGTAAGGATTTATATCTCATGAGATAGACATGGATGGAACGATAAGATAATCTGGTTCAGTGTTACAGGACTGGAACGAGGAGTGAACTCGATTTAGAAAGGGACTTTGTCCACTAAGATGGTCTTGGCTGCAATGCCTTGGATACTATGGAAATCATATCATGTGATTAATGGTTTCCACAATTACATGTTTTATTCCCATGCTATTTTATCATGATTAATGTTTCTTTATGATCTATGCCTTACGTACTGCCATGTTTTATGTCATTGCTCAAGATTTTGATGTTTAAACATTATGTACATTTTTTTAAGTTCAAATGTATATGATTTGTTTTATTTTCTCCTTTCTTACCCTTAAAAATTATTTTAGACCACCCTTTATATGTTTTCTTTTCACTAGGATTTAAAGAAAGGTTTTAGATAAGAAAACAAAAGGGGGATGATCTTTATGCGAGATTTTGAAGATCTTTCACCACAATTAGAAGATTATATTTCGAGTTTCCAAATACACTAATCTATTGCGGTCCATGTGTGTAAATTTTTGTTTTGTATTAATTATTTTGAAAAAGTAATGTAATGTCAATGTACGTCATGCTTTAGGTCTCTAAAGAGAGTATACTTGTGAAACTACGCCCCACGGGCCCTTTTTCCTCTCAGAAATATGTTTGGCATTATTCTCATCCTTATGGGATACATAATAATGCCTAGGAAATTCGTCTTGGTCCCATCTCTAGGGTCATTAACCATTCTGGCCCCTCAGCCCTGATATTGGTCCATGCAGTATGACCTTTAAACTATATTCACCATCCTCACCATATGATGTTTATACAATGTTTCTATAGTCCTCATTGGTATGATGTAAAACTATAGAGAATTCCATGTCCTAATCAGAGAGGTCTTGTTCAGATTTACGTTTGATCCTTGATCAGACCGATGCACCCACCTAATGTGTTTCTAACATGGTGGCGTAATTTCACGAGTGTAAGACTCAATTAGAACAATTCATCACTCCAAACCTCACACATTGTGTATCCTTTAATCGGACCCTCATTCTATTTAACATCTAAAGGAACCCACTAAAAGTACGGATGCTCGGACTATGGATCGCCTACTCTTCTAGGCCTATATTTTGGAAGACTAATTGATGAAATCTAGTTTTGGGCCCCGAGTTTTGAACATTTTCAGTGGTCAAACCTCAGTTTTTATCCCCATTTCAGGCTAACACAATAGAGATTCTATGTTTAGAACGCTGTCAATAGTTATCCATAATTTTCCTATCATCCCTATAGTGTAATGAATTTTGGGTATCATAATTCACATATTCCACTCCCCTATGTTTGGATTAATTCCAATGCCCCTAGTGTTGCCTCACTCATGCACTAGAGCACATTGAGAAAATGGAAACTCAACTTTCCAGAGACCTTAATTCTCTAGTCAGGCCTCCCTCTTTCTTCCCAGAAATCTGGAATTGTTTTCCAAACCATGTAAGCCCAAAGCTTGGTTGGAACTATCATATTCATGTCATTTAACAAGGTGGTCATTGAATGTTTCCTATATTGGGCCGGACCCAAGTGATCTTAGGGATTGATCGGTGGATGTGTCACGAATGTGAAAAACATACGGTGGGATGAGAAAAATAACAGAACAAATTCATGCATCCAATATAAATAATTAAATCATGAAGGAATGTTCAAAGTATTTCAAGAATTACATCACTTGAGGATGGCCCCTCCCAGGGATGGGTTGAACCCTTAAAAAGAGTGTTGTAACTCCCCCAGTCTCTGGCTTATGGCGTCCATGATTCGTTGTCTCCTTTTTAGTTCCTGCTCCTCCTTAATGGTAATGTGGTGTAGTTCATCAACTGCAATACTTTCCTACTTCTTGTTTCTCTGGATGACTGCCATCTCCTTAGAGTCTTGATCCATCCATCCTTCAGCCTCTGCCAGTTGGGCCTTCATCCACAATATAAGCTCTGATTACGCAATGAGGAAAGAAGAATGCATATTGGCCCGAACTTGAAGTCATTGAATCTCATTTTCAGCCTCATGGAGCCTCTTGTTGTTCACCACTTTTCTTACCTACTAACCCACACCAATGCCATAGTCATATTCTCGAATCTTCTCCACCAAGAGATCCCAGAAAAGCATGTAAAGTCATTGGGAATCCACTACCCAAACACATAGTTCATGCAGAAGGGACCGAAGCCTCGCCATCTGGTCTATCCACTGTGCTTGAGGGGTCTCAATGATGATGCACTTGATCATCTCCTATGACTGAGAATGGGAGATTTTTCTATCCTCCTCATCAAAGGTGGTCTCATCCTGATCCGCGGGGTCGGAAGGTTCATATGCTGGAAACACCCCCATGAACTCATCAACAGGGTCTACATCTGGTGTCTGATCGGGTGAGTCAGGACCCATGTTTTCCAATAGATCCTCATTGTCAGATACCTCCTCAATTAACTCAGGTTATATCCTGCTAACAGTCCCACCAGTGATCGGGAGTGCCATGTCTTGGTCAGCTTGGGAATCCGCCTCCACAACAATCCACATTTCCCTGGGAAAGGTGCTGCCATGAGTTCCAGCCAACCTCACTAAGGAATTCCATTCCATTTGAAGAATAGTGCATTCAAGAGGCACACAAGCATCAGTTAATCTGATCGATGGATGACGGTTATGTATTCTGTGAAGGATACCTATAGATATCAAATAGCTGGTCTCTTTCCTAGTTTATTGCAGTCGGAACCCCGAAGCGTGGCCCTCAATATATTGTTGGGATGTCTAAAAACTCTAGAAGAACCACACCAGGTGTCCCCTCCCTGCTAAGCATGGAAGCATCCATTGACTTGGGAATATATCCCAAAGGACCCACAACTACATATACTATCGGGCGAGAGAAGGTTTTTCAAATAAGGCCCTCATAAGCAATTTATGTATCAGTTGAGAAATCCTAGGTAACATGGATTAAGACTTCAGGGAAGAAATTTAGGGTATTACCTAAAAGGACTCTACAATCTCTTCCAACTATAGGTCTGAATTGCTGACCTCATCCTCCTCCATAAGTATCCATCTACCATCCTCCTCCCCCTAGGAGGACTCATCTGATTCATTCGGTAGAGGGAAGAGATCCCTTAATTCAGCAGTCAACAATTTCTGAGGGACCATTCAATCCCACAACACCTTTACCCAATCTGCAATCATACGCGGTGCACCTTGGGAGTGCACGAAGTCATCCAACTCGGCCAGGTATTTCTCTGCCTCTATCTGGGATAATAAAAATTCATCCCTGACAGGGATGATCCCTAGAAAATTCATCCCTAGATGGTTTAGGTGTTGCCACATCTCGGACGGGTTGAGGAATTTCTTATTGACATCCAAGGGGTCTTAAGCCTCTATGAAGAAAGTATTCTCTGGTATGTCTATATGGTGCACCTGAATCCTAGGATCCCAGGTGGATATCCTACGGAACCCCTTGGGCTGCCTCTCCTTCAGATGACTCTACTCCTACAGGTATGCTAGATCCACCGTTGATGCCTCCCTTTCGACTGGTGTGGGCCTCACTACCACTGTATCCTCACCGCCATGAGATATCATCCCTGCCTTCCAGTCCTGACCTTGAGGTTGGGGAGACACCCCATCAGTGAATTGGATGGTCTCCTTCTTTAGTATCTCCCATATTTATGCCGCCTCCCAGCTATTCTCATATTCATTTACCTTCTCGAAGATGGCTGTCGGCAGAGGCAACTCGTTCTTCATCTTATTATCTTATCGTGTGCATGTGAGCCACATCTACCTCAACACACATGGGTGATCCTCGTGGCGTACCATAAAATAGACCTATGGGGTCAGTCGCTACATGAACCAAAACTGCCTCAAAAAATGGGGCACGGTGTACAACTCACATAGGGACTCCTGGTCCACCTGTGCCACTAGGAATCCACCCCGAAAGGCCAATAGGTAGGACCAATGCTCTTCTGTTACCTAGCCATCATCAGGGAACACACTTGTTGGAAACATGAATGGGTGGAAATTGAACACATCTTCCTTTCAGAACCGATTCAGCACTGCCTGTTGGGTCAACTTAGTTGTAAATCTCCCCTCAGTGTTCAAGATGTTCGGGCAAAAATTCAGTCTTGGAGGAAAAATGGGGTTCGAATATTCATAGATACCCCAAATATGCACAGCTATTCTCCCATACAGTAGGTGAAACGACCTGCATATCCTATACATCTTCCACCCCTCACTAATATGCCACAAAATTTTATACAACTTCATAAGAATCATGATCTTGAGGATGACCCATCTTCCTGTCTCCAACATGGATGCCATGATAAATGTGCTCGGTCACATGCCCATGTTCGTGTACCTCACAGGAAGGATCCCACCGCAGATAAGCACCACAATGAATGAATCCAACCTGACCCCCAGTTTCTTCTCGGTAATGGAACTGAACCCCCAGGTTTTCCACTTGATGTCCTCCAAGAGACACCAGTATGAGTGCTCTTTGCCTCATTGGACACCCTTCAGGCAGGTCTAAGGCCACACATGGAAGTTTCTATCTTCCAGAATGTTCAAAAACTACTTGAACTGCTGCTTGAAATTAGCGTCTCTCACTAACTACATATGCTCTTCTGGTACGATCTCCATCAATGCCCCTGCTAGCGGTGGTATCTACTTCCTATCCTCCCAAGCACTCATAGTCGAGAGGAACTAATCATACATCACCCCCTGTTTTGAGCCCTCTATAATTTTGTGCAAGTCCCATACGTTGATGTTGACCTCTCTGTGGGGAAAATGGAAGTTGTTGCTCCTCAATGAACATCTGCTCAGAAACTATGGAATTAGCTGCTTTGGCTTATTGATATGGAAGTTAGAGGACCAAGATGACTTATACAAGCACACTTTCCTCAACTCTGCTTCAAATACCTCACACGAGACACCTACCCAATAGGCCCAGGACTAATCATCTGTAATGTTTCTTCCCTGGCACAGATCCCACTCATCGGTCCACCCCTTCTATGGGTTTCCCGGGGCTGCCTTCATAATATTATGTTATTGTGGGGGGATGTATCTGGATGCAATTTTTTCCAATCAACATTATTCACGTTGTTTTATAGGCAGTCAGCATTGAAAAGCGTGAAATCCTCCCAAGCATGGTCGTCTGCCGCCCTTAACCACTAGCGTTGGCACGATGTCCTCGGGAACCTGTAAGATGGCTCATCCCTACTTGCTCCAAGGATGATGACACCATCCCTATGTCAAAAACCATATAGAGGAAGCCTTCTACACAATGGTTAGTTATTCTAGCTCTCCGACCATAACTCCACCATCAAATCATGGTTAGAATGGATTAATATGACTTTTCCTATACCTGAGATATTCATCATTTCTTCACATCAGGTGACATCTATAAGGAACCCCTAGAAGCTTCTTATTGATCCATTCAGTTTTTTAAATTTGGACCTTTTTGGTTCTAGTTCACGAAGCACTTTCCCGAAGGCCATCTGTGAAGCTCGTTCAGGGATCTTTGTCCCAACAGGAAATCACAGAGCCCTGACACACTCTAGAAAATAGAAGCTACGAAGCGTACACTTGAAATGTCGAAGGACTCACTCTTTTATGCAAAGAAGAAAGTCATGATTCACGGAGATCAATCATGGAGCATGCTGAGCATCGTGAATCAAGAGCACTATCACCAAAACTCAGAGGTGATAAAGGACAAAACAGAGGTCATCCTCCCCTATTTATAGGCAATGAACCCTTGGGCTTTGTAGAACATGCGGCCGTAGTGAGCTATGCGGAACACTCAATCCATGCATCACCTCTATGCATCACAATTGTCCTTCATGGTCCTTATTTGGGATTGAACAAATGTTTTGGTAATTGACGCTCAGACTTAGATTCTCATTTTCTTCTGGGCTCCATGTCTGAGGGGGGAGCATTTATTGGCCCAAAATATATATGCATAGGAAAAGGACATAGAGAGAAATTAGAATCCCAAATGGGATTCCTTCCGAAGACCAATCGTGGATCCCCACTGCACTGCAACAGGAGCAAACTCCCCCCCCCCCTTGCAGCCACTACGAAGAAAAGAGGCAGGCGACTCCACGATTTTCCTGATGTTTGTGAAGCCCCAGCATAGCAAAGAGGTGGTAGGATCTGCAATATAACTGACATTTATGAAGCCACCATGAAGAAAATTGGTTGGAGGCTCTATGATTCTACTGACATTTTTGAAGGATCCGCAGAGCGAGGAGGTGGGAGGCTCTGCAGTTACGACAATTTTCAACATAGATTTGCGCAGACCGATCCCTGCTTTGTAGCAACTCTGCATATAAATAATGGGATCCCCTCAATCCCAAAGGATGGATCCTCCATCCTTTAACCTTCTCCACTCTCAAATCATAATTTAATTTCTACTATGTGAAAAAATGTGCTCCTCAAGGTACATGAGCATCGTGACGTGCCTTTCCCTTGGATTAAATTCAAACCTTCATCAAAGTGGGATTCCCTTCATGGAGCCCACATGCAATCATAAATGAAGGGGATCCCCAAGGGGACTCGATTCTTCGCTGAGCACTCTTTCTTTGCGAATTACCCTCTATGTACATATACACCCTATGGTAAGCTTGGGTCAATGTGCTTTAGGAAGCACATTGCATCGTAGTGCTACACATCGCAGGGCACCCTTCCTTCGTGAATCCCTACATTGAGAATGCCTTTCCACTTTATGAAGAACTGTCTATATGCACTTGTGTCCTATGCCTAATCTAGGCCACCTCACTTCGCAAAGCATAACCCTACATGAAGAAACTCTACTACATGGATCTCCAGAGCTCCATGAGGCCTCTTCTTATGGACTACTATTCTATGAAAACAATTTTCTTATACGACCCTCCATGTTTGTACAAAGTGATTTCAAGGTCCCTTAGGTGGTGCATTATATTGTATTTCTTAGACTTATGCTTCTTCGCATAGGCATGCAAATGAAATTTGTTTCTCCTCATAGCCATGCTAATGTGGACCCCTCAGTGGATCACTCCATGATAGCCCCTCACCACAACATTGTCGGTGCATTCCCTTCACCAGGTGTTAAAGCATACGGGTTATGTAAGTCTTAGGGGTACTGGGTGAACCCTCCTTGTCTGAGATGTAGGACGTCAAAATTCCAAGCACCATCATCCTCATCACATGACGTTAAATAGTGACCTCACCTCGTTCAATTTACACGGGGCGCTCTATCTAAGACATTATCTATGCCCACTCGTCTCCATGAGTGTGTGCACTTCCTCACATGGAATGAGATCCTATTTTCTAGAGTGGAGCCTATCTGCGGGGAAGGGAAACCATCTTGTTGTAAGCCCATATCCTTTCATTCAGAAGGTAGTACCCCTGATCCTCCTCTCTTCCACTGTGACAAACACTAAGAGGAGAAATGGGCACATGGACACTCATTATTATGTCCCTCTCCCTCTAGGTATTGTCCCCACCAGGCCTCCATCATAGAGTATGTCCCAATATCTACATCTCAAGGCTATGAACCATGCGTAAGACCCTATTTATTTTTTAGGCCGCTAACCACATGTAAGACCCACTCCACATCCAAAAAACATAACTTTTGAGATGTGATCTTTAGGTCTTTATTGCCTCTTGTTTCTCACACATAGCATGGATCAAGTGGTCTTAGAGTAAGAATTGACCGCAAAATCCCTCCTGTGATGTCTTAGCATGTAAGCCCCAAACCCTCCTATAATATGTGTACTTTTATCCACGACAAGGCATGGTATGTAGGAATCCTCAATGAAGATCAATCCCAACACCAATTGGTCTCGACCCTATTCATGTCGGTTCATCAATCACTTCGGAACTACGTGGACATTGATCCTTTCTAAGGCATGGTACTTAAAAATCCCCCCTGAGGTTCATGCCCAAAATCTATTAGTTCCGACCCCCATCACGTCGGTTCACCAAACCATTCATAATTACATGTAATTTGATCCTTTACAAGGAAAGGAATGTTGGAAGCCTCCTAGAGGTTCAAGACCAACATCTATTGGTCCTAACCACCTTTATGTTGGTTCACCAATCCATTCTGAACTATGTGGACTATCAACCGTAGAAAGGTAAGGTACATTGGAAGCCTCCCCAAAGGTTCAAGCCCAACACCTATTGGTTCTGACCCTTTAATATCAGTTCACCAAAAACCATCCTGAACTACGTGGACTTTGATATTTGCTGAGGCATGGAATATAGGAAACCTCCCCGAGGTTCATGCCCAACACCCACTAGTCCAGACAACTCTATGTTGGTAAAACTTATTCCTATATGATGCTAACCTGTATTTGCATTTTTTTCCTACAATATGTTAAACTTTACCCATTCGAACAAAACCAGGTTTTGATTCTTCTATACTAGGAAAAGTACATAGGAAACCTCTCTAAGCTCCAAACCCAAATAATGGTAAGCTGTTGTGTTCTTCATCTGATGGGAAGCTATTGTGTTCCCCAACCGATGGTAAGCCATTGTTTTCACTGACCCGGTAAAAGCCATTTTGTTCCCCAAACGACGACAAGTCGTTGTGTTCTCCAACCAATGTCAATCCATTGTGTTCCACAACCAAAGTTAATCCATTGTGTTCTAAAAATTATGGCAAGACATTGTGTTTCCCAACATATGGTAAGCCATCATTTTCTTCAACTGATGGAAAGCCTTTCTATTGATTAACTGACGGTAAGCCACTATGTTCTCCAATAGATGGCAAACCTTTACGTTCCACAATCAACGGTATGTCATTCTGTTCCCTAATCCACAGTAAACTGTTATGATCCTTATCCAGTAGTAATCTATTTTGAAACCTATCCAGCGGTATTCCATTGTGATCCCCAGTTGACTATAATCCATTGTCGTACCCATAGTTTGGACCCACATCTTTGGTCCGCCCCCGTGGAATTCAACCAACCCATGATGCTAACCACGTGTAAGACCCAGCACCCTCTTTGGGTCTCCATCCTTTGCGCAAACCATGATTCTTTAATCCCATCCTGAACTATGTGGACTTTGATTTTCTTCCATGGGGATACATTGGATGCCTCCCTGAGGTTCAAGCCCATCATCCATGTATCATCCTAGTATTTCCCTCGACCCTATGTGTTTCGGGGAGATCATGCCCCAAACAAAAGGTTTCACTTCTTCCGGGTCTCATCCATATGGGTTTCCTCCTCAGGTGTTCAATCGTCTGCACCGAACTACATAGACTTTGATTCCCTACCACGGGGATACATAAGAAGTCTCTTTGAGTCTCAAGCCCAACACTAATGTCACCTTCATGATGGTTCCATCTGATTCACCACCACTTCATTCATCTCCCCATAATCTATCATGATTCTTACCAAGGCTCCACATTCCAATGAAATCATACCACTCTCATTATCATTGTTCCTAGAAGCAACCGGGTAACTAACCACACGTTATTCCCAACATCAGTGTTCCCTCTAGGGGTTGCACCCACCCGATCCACTCCTATCAGTGTTCTGATAAGTTTGATCCATCACCGATAGACGTTAAAATTGCGACATACCATGTGATAATCATGGGAAGCTGAGGAAAACCTCAGAGACATGCCTATGGAATATAATTACATGCATTCGACATGGGATTCATTGGGCTTCTGAACCCTCGATAAATCCTATCATAAGAAGATGAAACCTAGACACGCCAGTGTTCTAGCATACTAATACGCTAGTGATTTCCAATGTGACTACTCCCCTGATCAAAAGATACTACCTTGATCGGACCCCTTAAAATTTCCTTACAGAGCTAATGTAATTAACAAGCATCCAATAAGACATGGAACCTAGAAGAGTGTCTTGAAAAACATCTTAATCTATGAGGGAGACCCAGACTAGGTAACGAGTTCTAAGGAAGAATATCTAGATGGAGGAATTGATACCCCTTTATCCAATTTTTATCAAGGAGAAAATATCCATGAATAAGCGATTGATGTCACCATCCTTTGGAAAGAGGGAATGCAGGGCAACAATAAATGCGTCCTCCCACAAATGAATGTGCACCCTGTAAAATGCGTTTGAAACAAACTACTACTAATAATTATATGTATTTAAATTTATATATTAAGATATATAATATATAAATTTAATTAAAATCATTCCTTTTGTGTTGTTATTTTAATTATATATAATGGAGGAACATTATACATTTAAAAATATTTTTTTATAAAAACACATTTTTAACCCTAAAAAAAATGTACTATAAAAATTTTGTTTAATGTTGATTCAAATTTAATTAAATATTTTAAATCTATCTAAATAATACGTATGTTACTATGAAATAAAATTAAAATCAAAATGGTACATCAATATCACATAATTTAAATAAAATAAGTATATGTACGTGAAAAATTTTCGTTTTTCACTATTCACTGAAAAAATAAACATTTCACCACATTATAATTCTGGTATGAGGATTTTAAAAATTTTAATATATTTATTTAATAAAATATCAAATTTTCTAACAACTTAATCATTATTCCCAATCATAAAATTAAAAATATAAATCCTTTTTAAATAAAATATATTTTCACGCATAACACCATTTTACTAAAATGTTGTGTTATTATTGTAACACACCAAATAATGATGCCACTAATGGTGATCCATACCCGGTTAGTCACATAGACTCAAGTGCATTTCTTCTAACACTAGAGGCTTCCAACTAGTAGTGAGGGGCTATGTTGGGATAATGGGGAAACTAAGACCTCATTAATAGAGTGTAACACAACAAAAAAATAATATACAACAGTGAAAGAATTAAATACCATACAACAGAAACAACCAATGGAAGACTGATAATAAATACCACTAGAATTCATAGCATACAACATATGATGCTTTATATCACATGTTCTAAGTAAGAATCCAAAATAAGTACACTGCATTAACACACAATATATGTCTCAAAATCCGAAAAGAAACAAATGAGACAATGAAGCATCGCGCCTAATCTTGGACCCATACTCTCTTACCCCTAAGCATCACATCAATTACCTGCAATAGTGAACTTTCCCTAATCAAAATCTGCAATCATATATTTATTTTGGCCCAAAAAAAATGACCCAAATAGGGTGTGAGGAAAATTCCTTGTAAGAAACAACCCATGGTTTGTGCTAATCCGTCAGTGGTTATAAATAACATGTATTGTAAAACAGTGAATGAATTAAACTATGGGTACTCAAAAGTAGGCACAAATAGATATCTCAGAAGATAATATAATCAAGTATAAGTGAAGACTGAATCCCTAATTGGGCATTGGATTGGGAGATTCATTATAATACATCCATTTCATTATTCAAGTTCCTTGAATTATGTAAAACTATTGAGGCCTATACTAGGTCCAATGACACCCCTTATAAAAGTAACCCTCAAATAATGACATAATAATCAATTAATCATTTTATAGTTGAGCCCGACCTCGGAATCCCTCAATCGATGTTAGGTTCGCTCGACATTTTAAATAATTCTCAATAACCCCAACCCTGATGTCCATGGCTTGCACACGACCTTTACAAAATTATCCACTTGAGTATTTCCATTTTCTTTAAACTGAGAAATGGTTCACCAATGGTTTATAAGGTGAAATTATTAACATGATCCCGCCTTGTCTTTTAATTGAGACTGTGGATCACCCATTTCTAATTCCCTCCTTTTAAAATGTAATTCAATTACACATTCCTTATCAAAAGAAACACATGTGAATTAAACTATCACATGACTTTAATGTAATCTAATAACATGGTCTTAGTTTAAATAATAACAAGCATAGGTAAGTTAAACTATGACATGGTTATACAAGGATATCTCACATGGGAAAAACATATAACAACCCTATTATGCAATTGAATGAATTACAAGGATTAAAATATCTAGTATCTCATGTGGGAAATTCACATAATAAGAATTACATTTTTATTAACCCTAGAATGGGAATTAAAGTCAATCCTCATAAGAATTCTCATCCAAATGATCATTCAATGGAAACTCCCCCATGGGGTGTCCCTAAATCAAGGTTCACAACCCTAAACATGATTTAAAATAATCAAATTAATTAACTAATCTTAAATAGGAAATAACATGGTTCATTATTCAATCAAGAGACACGCAAAAAGTGGAATCACAATACTAAAACTTATATAATCAACTCAACAATCAACAAAAGACACAAGACCACCTTCCTAGTTTTACAATGAATCTCCTCATCCAGTGTTGATCTTCAATTTGACCTCAACTAGAGTATATCTACAAAATGAGTAAAAAATATCAAACCTCGATAACTTGGTCAATAGAATAAATCATAAATAAAGGATCAAGAGGAATACATTAATCCCTTAGAGGGTTTCAACAGATTTGATAGTGTTTGAATCGGGTACTGAATGATGAAACATGAGAAGAATCCATGTTCATATTTTTTCCTGGCGTGCTACTCATCAAAATGGCCCTTTTATGTCTGTTTGACAAAAATGATGCTACTTCCCACTTTTATCAATAAAATTACACAATGTGTACATGAAACTAAAAATTTTATCTACAAAATTCCAAGACAGACCATTACAAGGTTGCGTATTGGGATTACATGTTGTGTAGCTCTCCATAAATGGCATGTACATAAAAGTACACGGTGTGTTGGCCCCAATCACATCATGTAACAGCCCTACAACCAGCCTTTGACCACTATTCCCATATTTTTTTAAGTATAAAATGAAAAGAAAATATTTTTACCTTAATGGAAGAACGATATTATTATAAACTCCCCCTCTTAATGTAATTCATCCTTGAATTTCCCATTCAAGGGTGATGAGGAACTATCTGAGAAAAAATCTATCCATTATGATCATACATCAGCCTCCCTCTCTTAAGACTCACCATGAACTCATCTATCATTCCATATAACCCATACCTAATGAATCTACTGGCCATAAAAGACCTTCATTCTACTATCCACAATACTAATGGGGTTCTCCTCAAAGGATGAATCTTCCTACAACTACACTTCCTTAGGTAGAAAGGTGTCAGAAGGGTCCAAAAATTAAGAACCAAATCGAGAAATGTGGAATACATCATGAATTTCCTTGTACATAGGGGAAACGACAATCTATAGGACTGGACCAACCCTCTTCAGAATCTCAAACGGACAAACGTATCTCGACGAATGCTTACCCTGTCTGCTGATCATCTTGTGTCCCAACCTCAATGCGACATGTTGGAAAACTCAATCCCCATCCTCATAAACTAAAATTCATCTACAATGATCAGTGTATGATTTTTGATAAGATTATGTAGTAGAAATATGCTTATGAATCACCCAAACTGGCTCAGTGGTCTCCTTGACAAGATGAGGTCCCAACATAGCTGCATCTCCTGCCTCCATCCAATAAACGGGTGATTGGCATGGTCTATCATACAAAGCCTCAAATGGTTCAATATGAATAGTAGAATGTAAGCTATTTTTGTATGAGAACTCATAATGGGGTATGTGTGTTTCCTAGGAAATCCCAAAATCTAGGATGCATGCCTGAAGCATTCCCTCAAGCACCCGAATTGTGTGCTCTGACTGGCCATCTGTCTGGGTGTGGTAGGTTGGGCTCAGAAGTACTTATATACCAAAGAACTCTATAGAATATTCTAGAATGAGAAGTAAAATGTTCATCCCTATATGAAGTGATATATTGAGGAGCCCCATGCATTTGGACAATTTCAAAGATGTAAAACCTCCCAATCTCATCAACATGGAAGGTTTCATTGACCAGCTAGAAATGTGAATCCTTAATATACCTATAAACAACAACCCATAATTCATTATTACATCTGGGAGACCTTATTAAAACCATCATGAAATCCATCATTACTTCATTCATTTTACTCTTAGTAATGGGTTGCTACAGAAAAAGTATTGCTAGTCTTTGCTATTTTTCCTCCACCTGCTGATAGGTGGAATATATCATGACAAAACCAGCTACATATCTCTTCATGACTGGCCACTAGTACTGATGATGTAAGTCCTGATACATCTTGGTAAAAATAGGATAAATCGCTAAAACTAAAGAATGAAATCTTGCTTCAGTACCTCGCACATGTCTGTCAAATCCTATAGGCGACCCAGTAACCATAATACATTATCCTCATCAATGGTCCAACTAGGAGGTGGGTCCTCACATAACATACTCTCCCATAGAACTAGGCCTTCAGAATTTGATGTCTTCCTCATATTTACTCTATCCAGTAGAGTATAGGTAACAACTAAATATGTAAGAAATTTTTATCCCTAACTATTGTAGACCACCAAGTGAATCTTATAGAATAACTCTATAAGTGGCCAATTGCTACTGGCCTGCTGCACTATCTGCATCTGAGTCCTCCAGCTCAGTACATCAGCCACAACATATCATTTTCTAGGTGTTCATGGAAGTTAAATGTATAAATACTGAAGGTATTCCATGCACCTTCACTAAATTAGATTTAGATCATGTTGATTAATGATGTACTTGATACTTTTGTGGTCTATGTACACTATAAAATGCTCCCCCAATAAGTAATGTATCCAAAAGTATAAGGAATGAACAAACACAACTAACTCGAGATTGTGAATAAGGTATTTCCTATCATGTGGAATCAACTACCAAGACACGTATGCAATGACTCGATCCACCTAAATAATAAATTCTCCTATTCTGATACATGATGCATCGCAGTATAGAGTGTATCTCCTACATGGATCTGGAAAAATTAGTATCAGTGCTAACATTAATATCCCTTTCATATCCTGAATGAACATCATGCAAGAATATGACCATACGTAATTCACACCATTCATTTTCATGCTCATTATTGGTACTATAAAGCATGATAAGTCTGATATGAAATTCCTAGTGTAACCATCCTACCCTAGGAAACTCCACACATCAAAGACATTCTTGGGATGCTCCTAGGTAACTACTTCTCTCACCTTCTCTAGGTCCATTAATACTATTGTCTCTAAGATAATGTGACACCAGATGTGATTGTGATTTATCAAGGAGTGACAGCTTGTGAGATTATCATATAACTAATCTATTCTTAGTGTACATAAAAAAAAATATAAAGATGGGTTCATGTTCATTTAGGTTATGAGAATACACCAATATATCATCCACGAAAACCACAAAAAAGAATCTTTATAAGGATGGAATACTCGGTTCATCAGTTCCATGAAAACCACAAGAGTATTCATGATATCAAATGGCATAACCACATACTCGTAAAAATCATTTTTTCTTCGTAATGTTGTGCACGGTATGTATGATGGCCTAACATGAACATGATGATAACAAGATCTCAGATCAATCCTTGAGAAAAAAATGATCTCTACAGAACTAGTAAGAGTGATCATCTATCCTTGGTAGAGACTATAAGTCATTAATCATCGTCTGGTTTATCTTTCGATAATCCACTCATAGGAAGAGGGTACCATCTTCCTTTGTCAAAAAAAGGATAGCTGGAACCCATAGTGAAGTACTGGGTTTGAAGAAACCCTTTGCCTCTAAATCCTCCAGCTACTTCTCGAGCTCATGAAACTCCATCGTTGCCATCCTATTAGGAGGAATGGATATCGGTTCATATCCTAGTACTATCTTGATAGAGAAATATTCCTATTTTACTAATGTTAAACCAAAATATTTGTTTGGGAATACATCTTAAAATGATCAACCACTGAAGGAAAATCCATCTAAGATTACCCTTGGTCATCTGAATGTAAACTGGTAATCCGTGTCATCATCTCACTCAACCAATGGTACATAGGTCCATCTCGGCTCACCTAGAAAACCTATACTACCCTGTTTAGAAACCATCTACCCTCTAGTGTTGTAAAACTCACACTGTGATGATAGAAATCAACAAAGTCTTGAATGGAGACTTACTAGTCTATTCCGAGTATTAAATCAATGTATTTCATCTCTTTGACATAGTGATCCCAAACGAAGTGATACACACCAATTTCAAGGGGGAACTCCTTGAACTATCATTAACCTATAGTTAAAATACATAATAGATTTTGAAGTTTTATAAATCACCAAAAGTAAAAAAAAACAGAGGCCTAGGCAATCCACAAAAGGTCCATATATGACTCTATGTGAAGCACATGTATAAAAGAGGGCAGAAGCTAAAATAGAGGTGAATAGAATAGTACATCTGATAGTAGAAGGTCTGGGATCCAGATCTTGATTGGTCTATTTCAATGTATAACTCTGGCCTATAATGTAGCCCTAAGACACTTCCATTGTACACTTAGAAAACCCGCCCTACTATTGTTGACATCCTCGGGTCTGGCTACCATGACCATGCCCACCACCTTAGCCTGATCATCCTGACATATTCCAATTCTATGACTGGTGAGAGGATGACGACCCTTCTCCTGAACGTGGAGTTGGTGAAGACCATCTCTCACTAGATGATGATGGAAACCTCCTGTAGAAGCACTATCAACATCCCATAATTCCAATATCATGACACTTGAATGGGTCCATCGGGTACTGTGGTTTAGTATTCCCAATTAGTTCACACTGGAAGCACCTCACTAGGATACCATAAGATACTTTTTGAGTACAAGATTCTCTATGTGTAAGATCCAGATGATGCATCCTACTACCAGTCCAAACCGAACCATATCTTTGGGTCGAACCACCCTGGATCACACATCCATATTACCTATGATTCCACTTTGTAATCATCAGTTGTTTCACTATGGAATATACAGTATTAATCTAGAAGATATTCACCTGTGAGTAGATGTTGTACATAAGACCATCCTTGAATCGCCTAGCCTTTGACAGATCGTCACCCATCTGAATAGTTGCTAAGAATTGGAGATTGGTAATGTGAGTAGAGTAATCCATAACTGATAAAGTGCCCTGCTCTAGATGTATAAACTCATTGTTTTTTTGGCCCTCATCCTCTCAGGATAGAAGTAGTCACAGAAGACTATCTAAAAATCATCCCATTCCATGTCCCACTGATGTTCTGTCTATGTGGAAACATCCTGCCACCTCTTGGTGGAATCACATAGCATGTAAATCACGTTCTTGGCCCTCCTCTATGGAATTATCCCATGATTTTTGAATATTGATATCATCTACTCTAGCTATTACTCTATAACCTATAGCCCAACTTACCCAAAAAACTTTGGAGGGTGCTATAGTTGGAACACTCAGGTCAGTTTTTATAGACTTGGTAGGATGTGGTTCTCCCTGAAAGATTTCCATGAACTTCATAATGCCTTCATGGAATTGTTCATTAGCACCTGCATCTGGTATAATGGCCAATTCTAAAACTGGCATGACTGAAGGGTCCACTGGTAGACCATGGCCTACCAACTCTGAGGTATGATCATCTTCACTCTCTGGGCGCACAACTAGAGGTCGTCATAGACGCATTATTCTAAAAGTTCAAACACACAGCTCTGTTCAAGATCATCTTGGTTCATTGTTCAAGAGAACAATAACTAAACATAAGAAGAAAACCCTAAAAGTCTGACCAAAGAAGAGTACACGATGTTTAGAAACCTTATATGGAGTGTACACTTAAGCTCTCACATGGGCATGTACCTCCACCAACCTAGGCCTGTAAACACCTTGCGTACACAGTGTGTAATAATGACACATGGCATGAACTCATGTTTTCCTCCTAGCCATGTACATTTACAAGGCTAGAGGCACAAAATGTCTGCCTATGTCAATCTACAAGGGGTATACCCAACGAAAACTATGTGTTCTACTCAAAATCCAATGTTCTATGTTCTCTCTCACAAAACCAGACACAGGGTTATCTACCAAATAGCATGCACTCATAATACAAGGATTTTAATTAAATGAGTTATTTTTTTCCTGAATTCTAGAGTACATGGAGAGTGTCCATGGGGACACATGCTGTTTTGTCTCGTTTTATGTACAATAAGCCTCTGAAACTTCCTCAAAACCCCAAGACGAAACATGATCAAACAAATTATGATCCAAGAGGGACCATTATCCTCAGGGATCAAAGATTGGAATCCATCTAATTCATACCATATCAAATATCAATACACATATCACAATATAATATATATTTATCATGGAACCTATCACAATAAAATCAAAATCTAGCACGAAATCTATCACAATGACATATGAACAATAATTCTCCTAGATGGCATGGAAATAATGCATGGCATGTGAATTTTAAGAAGTTATTATATGATGCATGAGATGTAAAACCATCATATCATCATGTTGAAGAATAATAGAACCACAATAATAACATTAATAATAGAACTAAACATGTTTTTCAACCGACGGTGAAAACTAATGAATTGTATCAACATAAAATCCAAAAATCACAAGTCAATTCGAGGAAATTTGGAATTTCCCAGAATGTGGGGTAGAAACTCCCTATAACAACATAACACCAAATTCTATTGAATTTCTATCCCTTCTTATTTTCACCAAATAATAAAGAAAACTAGAAAAAAAATCCTCTAATATTACTTTGTAACATCTTGGATCTGGATGCCACTACTGTTTCTCCCCACCCGGTTTGTCACACACCCTCAAGCACATTTCCCTAAATGAAAGAGGTTGCCCACAGGTAGAGAGGTCCTATGATGTGATAGTGGGGAAACTATTCACTCATAAACATAATGGATCAATAATATACAAAAGAAAAAGCATTAATTACTATAAAATTGGAAAAAACAACAGAATACTGATAATAAGAATAACCAGAAGTCATAGAATACGAAAGATGATGATTTCTGTCACATGTTCTAAGAATGTATCCAAAACAAGTAAACTGTTGTAACATAAAATATATGCCTCAAAAGAACAAAATAAACAAAAAGATACTAGAAAGCATAATGAGCCTCAGCTTGGTCCCATTCTCTCTTATTCCAATGAATCACATCACGTACTTGTAGCAAGGTGCATCCTTGATGAACACCTATAATCATATAATCTGTTTGGGCCCAAAAGAATGACCCAAATAGGGAGAGAGACTAAATACCAGTAGGAAACCCATGAAAATTTGTGCCAATATATTAGTTGATATATATACCAGGTAGTGTACTATATTGAATGCATTAGACTATGGGTAATCAAAGTAAGCACAAATATATGTCTCAGAAGACAATGTATACAAGTATAAGTAAAGAACGAATCCAAGGCTGTGATTGGGATAGGAAGAAACATCATAAGTCATCCATTTCATTATTAATGCTCCTTGATTTATATAAAATTCTTGAGGTCTGTCCTAGGCCCAAAGACCCCCAGTATAAAAGTAACCGTAATATTGTGACATAATAATCATATAATCTTTTTCCAATAGATCCCGTCTTGGGTATCTCCCAATGGATCCTAGGATCGCTCAACATTTTAAATAAGACTCACTGAGCCTGAAATCCCTATCTGTGGATTTCTCAGGACCTTTACATATTTAACCTCTTAAGCCCATCCATTGCATTTTAATAGAGACAATGGTCCCCCCAAGGTATATAAGGTGCAATTAATCACATGAGACCGACCTTGTTTTTTATCCGAGACTGTGGCTCTCCCACAACTAATTTCCTATTTTAATCATTTAATTAAATTACACATTCCATATCAAAAGAAAAACATGTTAATTAAACCATCACATGGATTTAACACAATCAACTCATGTAGGCACAATTTACATAACAACGAACCCAAGTAAATTAAACTACTACATGGTTAAACAAGGAAAACTCACATGGAAAAAAATTGAAAGACTATTATTAAATTTAAACATATATAATTTTTAACATAACATGTATCTCATGTGGGCATTTAATACAATGAGCAATACATTTTTAACAACCCATGAATGAGAATTCATGTGAAGACTCATAAATATTCTTGTCCAAATGACCATCCAAGGGAAACATACCCATAGGGTGGCCCTAAATTACGGTTCACAAACCAAAAAAATGATTTCAAATTATATAATTAATTACCTATTCATCAATAGGAAAAAATAGGTTTTATTATTCAATCAAACGACACCCTAAAAGTAGGTGTGTGGCACTCCTGCATATATAATCTACTAAACAATGAACGAAAGGCACCAACCCACCTACCTCATGATAGTATGACTCTCCTCATATAGTGTCAATATTTAATTTAACCTAAATCTGAGTAGATCTAAAAAATGAGTAAAAATTCTCAACCCTCAATAACTAGTTATAGATAAGAAATCATAAAGAAAGGCTCAAGATGAATCGAGCACTCACTAAGAGGGTTTCAACGGATTCAATGTTGATTAAATCTATTTTTGGATGATGAAATGGGAGAAGAAATCTTGTTCAGATTTTTCCTGGGCATGATTCTCATTAGAATTGATCATTTTAGTTGATATTCAAAAATGACGTGACTGCCCGATTTAATAAAAAAAGTACATGATGTGTATTTGAAACTACTTTTTTTGTCCAAACAATTTGTGGCTAGACCATTACATGGTTGTGTACTAGGATTAACTGGAAGGTATCCATCCATACATGGCATGTAAAAAATATTATATGGTATGTAGGCCCCAGTCACATCATGTAACAATTCTATAACCAACCCTCAACCTCTTTCCCCCATTTTCATTAGTATAACCTGAAAAGGAAATATCTTTAACTTAAAAGAGGAATCCGATTTTACAATTATTTACTAACAATTTATCATTAAATTTGTATTTATTAGGACATATATAAATATATATTTTATAATTTTGTTAATCTTATTCCTACCCTATAATTAAATAGCTATTTTATAATGGTTAAATTTAAATAATATATTTTATGGGTCGTTTATGCTCGTTGTTGTGTGTCTTGTACACTATCAAACAAAAAATAACTGTTTTAAAATATATTGGTTGCATGTAATGAAAATATCAAAGATATTTAATTTATTAAATATACTTTAACATATCATGGTGTTACAGTGATTTTCAAAAAATAAAAAACCTAGATCTCTTAATAGGATATATAATGGTGTTATTTAAAATAAGTGGTAATCCCTTTAATTAATAACTTTGGTTTAAAATATTCTTTTACCGCATATAAATTTTTTATATTTTTCATCATATAACATTATTAGTATGACCAAAATAAATTAATGTTATTATGATTATTAAACCTCACTTATTCACACTTTTATATGAAATAAGATGTGAAAATATCACTCGTGCATATGTATGCCTTATTGTCTCTATTAAGAGATACAATTAATTTCTCATTGAAATTTCAATGTATGGGTATAATGTTGGGTTTAATGTCAATATATGAAACTTGTGACAAAATTATAACTCTGTAATGGTAATATCATTTTTTTCCTTCTAATATTCAATTCTGTATAAAAATGATAACGACGATCCTATGTACTTGTGGACTACCACCTCCATGATGTGATGTGATTCATTTTTTATATCTATTTTATTTGGATGGTAATATGAATAAATTTAATGAATATAAATTATATATTTATTATAATAATTAATTTTTTTGTGATTTATTATATACCGTTGTTTCATTCCATCTATCGAAAAGTGGAATCATCATTCATGTGTACGTACATCCAAGCATCTCCATGAATTGTTTATTTTGTTTTTCTATATATATAATTTATGAACTATAATCATATATATAATGAATATATATAATATTTATTTCATTATTATCATTATGGAGATAATGGAAGCATTATCTAAATAAAAAGACCAAAAATTCCAAACCAAAATATACAATAATATTCGAAGAAGATATCACCTAGAACATTGATTTTAATAAGGAAGTGTTAATAAATTTGTGAAAATAGGCATTATGTAAATAATATATGGTATGATATACCTGAGTCTGGTTTTATAATATATTTATAATAAATTCATATTTATTATATAGGAGGGTCCAATGCGTAATAAGAATGTCATAACTAAGGAAAGGAATTTTTGTCTTAGTTTTATTTCCACAAGACGCATGCATTATAATTTTTTTTTTCATTTATGTGGTTTATATAATTACAATGAATTTTATTTTTTATATTATTTTTGACATTTATGGGGATATAAATATATTTCCAAGGTTCTCTCTTTATTGAGGATTATTATTAAAATTATTCAATGTGGTAAGTGTTTATGTTACAATCTTATTATTTATTGAGATTATTTACTATTATGTTTCAAATAATGATATTTTATTATATATCACTTAATAACTCATGATTATTTTTTTAACATGATTATTTAATGAAAATATAATATTTAAATTCATTTTCATATTCTTATGTAATTAGGATATTGAATGAACGTTATAAAGGATAATCAATTTTTCTTTTCAATTGAGTCAAAAAAATATTTTTTTCCATATAAATGTTTTATAAAAAACACTTTAAGATTTTTTTTAATATTATATTATTATTTTTTAATTTCATATTAATAATGATTGAGTTTTAAAAAAAATTGGAATAAAATATTGTTTCCATTTTACAATTGTGGAACTTTTGACTTTTTTTATAATAAATGTGAAAGAAATGTTTTATTTTAACTGATACAAAGTGAGTGGAATTTCACATCACAATGACCACTCAAGTTTTTTAAGAACCCTCTAAAAGTTACTAAGAATGTTTTCAGATAAAATGTTTTACATAGTATTTTTGAAATAATTTTATGATAAAATTGAATTTAAAAATGGAAAGTTTATTTGCATTTATAAATATTTCAGAATATTTTAAATGAATTTTCATATATGATAGCATCATTTGATTTTAATTCTTATTTTTTGTGGATATGTTCATATTAAACAATTGATAATGTTTCTCTATATGTTTATTTTTTATGTTGATGATATTTTTATGAAACCCATTTACTTTCCATGTGTTATACTATAATGAATGGATGAAATGAATATGAAACCAATTTTCTTTGCATGGGTTATGATGTGATCATATAATGAATGATTTATGATTCTATGACACATATATGATTTGTTTTAATTAACTTTGGTTGGAAAAATTATAAACAAGTATGATGGTTATGTTATAACCAATGATGGTTGTGACGCTAATCCAATGTAAGTGGTTACCTTATAAATAAATATAGTTGTTACATTATAACTATGGATAGTGGTAACAATATAAGAAAAGATGGCTGGGACATATATATCCCAAAAATTAATTGGGTGCAGATTGATATCTAATGAGATAAATAAGTCTGAAATGAGGATTAAACATTTTTAATCAAGGAAAATTGTCCACTATGATTGTCTTGGGAATGATCCTTGACTGCTTTGGTAGTTTATAAAGTGTTCTCATTCCTCTATTATAGAAATGGAAATGGGACATGATTACTAAGAAAATTATTTTCTATAATTATTTTTAGGAATTAATTTCATGTATTATTCATTTTTTTGATTCACTGGAATATTTCCTTTGATTTAATTATGATTCATGTCTTATTAACTTCCATGAATTAAGATACAACTCAAGATTATAATTTATGATATGTAGGTTATGATTTTGAAATGTTATGATCATGTTTTTATACCCTTATGTTCATTTTATTCTCATTTTATAACTGTTATATCCCTTATTTACCATAATTAGACATCTATTCTCAACCATTTACATTTATTGTCCCCAGGTTATAAAGAAATAGAATAATTATTATTTTTATAAAAAGGGTTCTAGTTATAAAGGATATAGTGGGGGATGATGTTGACATTTTATGAACTAGTTGTTTGTGTTTCCATGTTCCTAAATCCAATAGAACCATATTATTATAGCATGTAAAGTTAGGTTATGAAATTAACATTCTTCTAAAAAGTTGTGATATTTATATATGAAAAGTTTGAGTCACTATAGTTGGTATCATAGAATGTTTTAATTACCCATTAAAAACTAGGATATAAGAACATTAGTGAGAGATATTATGATAAGTGTATATATATATCATCCTAACTTTTTATAACATAATCTTTCATTACATTACACAAAACTGATGATCTTTAAGGTTTAGTGTCTTGGAAACCAGGAACATAATACATAAAAACAACATAAAAAATTCTTATTAAACACTTGAAAGGATTATCCTTAAGTTTATCCTAGGTTAATTACTGTATCTCATAACCTAGGGACATACATCAAAAGAAAGGGTTATCAGAAGGCCCAGTAAGGGAAACAAGCGAAACATTTTACATATGAACTTGAGATACATCAATAAAGTCATGAAAAGAACTTTAAGGCATTAGAATGAAATCATGAGGCATATCATAATAAAAATAACATTTTTCATAACTTGAATATATGGCTACAAAATTTAACATAGAAAATCATTAACATATCACCAAGGTCCATCCCCAAGGTGTCATTTGAAAATTACCAAGGTTATTCACCAAGATATCATGAAAATTGTAATCTCTAGTGGTTACATCATTACCCAATGCATTGGAGCGCTATCAAGGCGCACCCTTAAATGTGCCATTATTATCATGTGAGACACATATATCATTATCAAATATTCCATAAATAACCCATATAGATTAAAATAAATGGGTTTCATTTCATAATCATAACGTTTTAAAAACTGCTTTAAAGACATGATCTTTACGTCACTTTAAACCCATGGAAGGGGAGAGCGGGTTTCATGTATGTAAATACCAGAATTAAAAAAATAAAATTTTGGTATATATGTGAATACCCCTGTAGAAATAAGAGTTTTGAGTATTCACTTTATAACATAAAATAATTTTGAGAAAATAGAGAGAGGCATTTTGAGATGAAAATTCTGCAGCATAACGGCTATGTTTCAGGGTTTTTTAGAAAACATTGAAAAGAGAGGGGACATGGGTCAAACAATCATAATTGACCCATAAAACAGTAGAGGGACAGAATAAAAAGGATATATGAACATGGTAATGAAATTTAAAGGACATACCATTTGAAATGAAAAACATGGAAGGAAGACAAAAATTAGATTTCTCTTATGAAAATTCGGCGGCCTAACTGCATCACTTAAACTTCAACAAAAATGAATTGAAAAGATCAAACAGGGTCCCTCGTCATATGAACATAAGAGTTCAGTATGATAGATATATATATAATACCCCAACATAATTCAAAAGGAACTTGAAAGACTTGACATGAAAGTAGAACTTTGAAAAGAATGAGAAGGGTGAAAGAATCCCTTAAAAATTTGGCAGCCTAACGGCGTCACTTAAAACATCAAAATACTGAATTGAAGAGATCAAATGGTATCTCTCATCATATGATTATAAAATATCAGTATGAAATATAAAGATATCATACCCCAACATAATAAAAATGAACTTGAAAGACTCGACAAGAAAATAGAACTTGAAAATGAGAAGGGTGAAAGAATCCGTTACGAAAATTCCGGCAGCCTAACGGGGCCACTTAAACTTTCATAAAATGAAATGATGAGAGTAAGAGGGGGTCTCTCATCATATGAACATAAAAAGGAAATTATAATGAATATAAAATAACATCCTCCAACATAAGAACATGCCGCATAAAAGAATTGACATAAAAGAGATCACTTGAAAAGAAAGAGAGGGGTCAGATCCCTTGCCTTAAAATGTAACTCTTAAAACTCAAAGGTTTGGACCTTGAGGGATTAGGGGCACCTTGGGAGGACTCCTTGGGGGGTAAGGAGACCAGAGCTTTGTTGAGGATGGTTTTGGAGTCTAATGGATGAGAGGAGGGATTGTTATTTATAGGGAAAGTGAGGGGACAAGGCATTAATGGCCAAGGGACACCTCAAAAGTGGTTTTCTCAAAACCATGTGCTCTCCCATGATATTTCCCATGAAGTTAGGCCCCATGGGGCCCCCAATACAATAATTCATCACCTTTGGTCGGACAACCCTTAACATATCTCATGACATCATCATGACACAGTTATGATGTCATTAAATATATTGAAACCCTAAAACTGTATTTTTACTATTCACTGAAAATTCAACTTTCTCAGAAAAATCCAAAAATTTCACATTAACCAAATATCAATGCTCTGATTTCAAAAATGAACTCCATTTTATAAAGAAAAATTTCTAAATAATTTTATTTTTATTTTTAAATAAATACACTATTCACCGAAAATTCATTTTTTTCAGAAAAAACCCCCAAAAATTACCATAACATAATATCTGTGCTCTGAGTTCAAAAAATGAAATCCATTTTATAAAAATATTTTTCTAAATATTTTTTATTTAATTTTTAATTAGAAAACACTATTCACTTGAAAAAACTAATACTTGAATAATAATTTATGAAACTGTTATTTAACCATTTTATTGAATCACATTACTTAATCAAGGTGCCTAGATTATATTAATACTTTTTTTAAGTGAGATTACTAATCCACTTGGTCACATTACTAATCCTAAGCATAAAATCACTATTCATAATTTACTATTCATCAAAAATAAAGTTGATCTTATTAGACTCTAAATTTCGTACTGAACATAATTATAGAAGACCATTTTTCGAAAATCATTACACATTTTTAATTATTTAAGGTTTACATAAACATTTTTAAAATATCCATTTTCTAAAATTCATCAAAAAATATACATACTATATTTATACGGTCATTTAAAAATTCATAAACTTCATCATAAGAAGAAATCCCAATTTTTATTTAAAACAAAGGATTACACAAGGAAGTTACAGTCTCCTTAAATAGCCCCTTATCACGCCAGCATAGGACCTAAGTGTAAGGTTTGCTAAGGTGAGAGAATCTGAGGGAGGCTTGGACAACATCGCACGAGTAGTAATTTCTATCAGGTTGAACTTCTCGTGAAGGCGATTCCGTTCTAGCTTCACACGATGAAGTTCAGTTTGGGTTTGGTCCAGAGAAAAGCCCAGTGGTGCTACCTTCTTTCCAAGTTCTGTTAGATGGGCTTCGATCGGTCCAAGACTACTGGGCGAGGCCATCAAATCTTCTTTCTATAATAATTAACCAAGATTACATGTATTTAGAGACAAAAATCAAAACGTTTAGTTTCCAACGGTCATATTGACCAATGGTCATATAATAGTCAAAACCCAACGGTCTCATTTTAATTATAATCATGTTATCAAATGAAACATTTTTGTTGAGTATAAAAATAAAATAAAATAACACATAAAATTAGGAAACAAGATTTATTCAAAATTTCAGGTTGTTAAAATCTTCCCCCTTAAGAAATTGTGTCCTCGCAATTTTTTTTAAAAAAAATTGGGTTTTGAAGTTTCTTTGAAAATCCCACATCGGAAAAGGAGTTAGTAAAACTATTACTTTAAAAGAAAGAAAGGAAAGTACAATGGTCACCCGAGTTGTAACACCCCGAGATTTTATGAAAAATATTATTTTAATTTCATTAATGTCTTGTGTTGTATGCTACAACAAGATTACCTTGCGCTATACGCAACGCCGTATTAGCTTGCAGTATACGCAACACTATTCTTGGATCGTGTTACACACAATTTTGATAATAGTTATTCTACGCAATATTGAGTATATATATATATATATTCAATTTATAAATGAAATATTTTTGGATTATGTTATACGAAACAATGAAGGATTCTTGCACAGCACGAAACTCTGACATGGCTTGCATTACACGCAATCGCGACCTTCCTCGATAGCGTGTGTTGTACGTAATACCGGGTTTTACTAAACAACGATATATTATTATAATATTATTATGAACTAGTAGTTATGAATAGTATTAACAAAATTTTTAATTTTATAACATTATTATTCATCTTACACTATTTCTAGAACATGTTATAAGAACAAAATAAATTTTTCGGGTAAAATAAGTATTTTTCAAAAAATACAGTTTTGCCGCCTTTTGATGACGCACCCACTTTAAATCTAGTTTTTGACATGTTTATAAGTTAATTTTGACAAAATAAAATTTTTCTTTGGAATCATGAAATAAAAATTTACTTTGGAAAATTTTTTCATATTATTCTGGTAACTGTCATATTTTGATGAATAGTAAAAACACGCTATATTTTAATTAAAAACAACTTTTTTCATCGCAATAATTTATACCGTTAAATTATAATATTGAATTGTTTTTAAGTATAAATAGAATATATTTTCACCATTTAATATAATTTATGTCATTATCATTGATTCTACCTTGAATTCGTAGGATAAATCAATTCAATCTTTTGCAATGTTTTTAAGAAAACCCCGTTTTCCTTCGACAACGGGATAAATTTTAATTTAATTTCTGTAACTTTTTTGTATTGAATTTGGAAAAATGGATTCCATATTTGGAATCAGTGGATCCAAATTATGTTAATAAGCCACTTTTTATTTTTGGGAATTATGAATAGTAACTTCGGTAAATTTTATTTACCATAGTTAAAGGTAAATCGGGTAATTAAGGCTAAATATAATATTATAAAATTACCCTAACACATGTCAAAATCCTATTGGATGACTAAAATTCGATCCATATCACCTAAGGGTTGGATTAGATTCATTTAATGGACTTTTGTCTATGACAATAATTTAATTATTATTAAAACCAAAGAATGTGACAACATGTCACTTTCTAAAATCTTATAAGTATAATATTTTTAATTTAGTGATACCTTTCATGAAACTTCGAACATGAATAGTCTCCAGAACTCTAATACAATTATCTACAACAGAGGAATTTATTTAGAATTTTTAGGGATTAAATAATTATCATTTATTATGACACAAAGATGATGCAGTAATTGTCTTATTAATGAAATATTGACACAATTGATGTTATAAATACCCAAATAAATGTAATTTAAGACTTTGTATGAATTCCACTAATTTTCTAAGTTAATATGAAATGTTAGTATTTATTTAATTATCTTTTTTAGAACTAATCATTCTGTTATGATTTTCACAAAAATCAATTACTAAATAGTGTCAAAATTGACATAAAATAGTTTTTAAAACAAATATAATTTTATTAATTGTTATTTTATTCCTAAAGATCTAAGGTTCGGAAAAATGACTTAGATAAGGTTATATATATTAATAATAAACAACTTGGGGTTTTTTGACTTGTTATAGTAAGTTTATTAACCTTATAGTGTAAGAACACAAGAGGACACGATAAAAGTAAAATTATTTAACTTAATGTTAAATCTAAATGATAAGGTTAAAATAGGAACCTAAACTTGTATAAATTATATTGGATGAGAGTATTTCGACCCATACCCACCTTAGAATCTAAATAAATCAATTTGGAGCTATTTAAAACCGAATTTGGCTTTATAATAAAATAATATTTTTAGTTATTCCAAAGATGCCCCTCTCCTCCCTTATAAAAGGGCACCCCCTCCCTCTCTTCCTCACAACACTTTGAGCCTTCAAGATCGGCCAAAATCTACCAAATTCGCTTCTCCACTTCCCTAGCAACATCCTAGAGGTTCTGGTCTTCCTCAAAGACCAATTTTAGTGCCCTAAGAGGAGGTCTCAAAGAGGCGCTTCAAAGAAGAGGTAATTTCCGTTACCGATTCTTTCAACTTTATTTCTTCTTCAACTTCTTCTTATTAGGTTGTTTCATTATGAAGTAATAACATCAGTATCACTCATATAATTATATGTTATTATAAGTATTAAACAACCCTATTTCACCATCTATCCATCCTACAGAAAACGAAATCACCGCGTGTGCGTACGTACGGAATACCGTCTCCACGCCGTGGTGAAATCTATTTTCCACCACCACATTACTTGGATGGGTATAATGGTGTAAATAATAACTATATATGATTATTTTAAAGTGGTATTGATTCTAAAATAGTATACATACACTCCGATACAGTCCCACGATCATGAGAACGACATCATCGCTCGTGCGTACGTACGGACTACCGTCTCCACGACGCGATGAGATTCATTCTCCACTTTAACCATTCATGAATGATTATAAAGTATATATAATAAGTAATCATGAAATATATGACATAATAATGATACTGTATTTCTTTGTATATATATTTATGTCATCTACTTAATTCCATTCAACTCAATAAGGAAACGAAAACAGCGTTCATACGTACGTACGGCCTACCGTCTCCATGAATGGTGTATTTCTCTCCATTTACTGATTTATTATATGTATTTATATTATGAATATATATTATATACAAATCATGTTTTATATTCTGGAATTAAGTAATCATGATCTAAGTAATCATATGAATAATTACAAGTCAAAACACGGACGACAAATGAAACAATTTTACCCAAAACGCTCTTTAACATAGAATTTACAAAAGTACGGGTAATATAAAGTTATAAGTGAACCATATATGATATCATAACAATTATTATGATTCTGTAATAAGTAAATGACATTATTTAAACCATTATACAGGAGGTTCGGACACTTACGAAGCAAATCAGACCAAAGGTAAGGGAAATATCACAATCTCATTTTTATCCGAGATTGTTTATACTTTAGTATTTACTGGGGTGTATTTTATCATCCAAATCCATGTTTCCTAAATATTTAATATTATTTCCATCCAACTACAATTTTTTTAAATCCAATTTTACCCTTCGGTAAGTTTTTAGTAAAAGATATGAAAGGAATCTTTTGTCGTTTTTCATACGAGGTACTTTTTGACTTTTCCAACAAAAGTACGAAGAATGTTTTTTTTAACTTATACGACATGAATGGATTTTTAAAAAATTATTTCCAAGAATATTCCTTTACAAGTTTTCAAGTTTATTTATAATCAAATTCTTTTAGTTTAGAATTGTACGATATGTTAAGAAAGGAAAAGTGTTTTTGAAGCAGAAAGGATATTTTCCTCAAGAATGGAGTTCAAGTGTTTTATCAAAATTATTTTCCATCTAAGATAATAAAAGGGATCTGTTTTTATCCCTATTATTACATTGATTTGATTATGTTGTGATGGAATTATATTTTTATGAATTCCTTTATCTTATATGAATTGTTTTATGATGTCACGATGTTTAAGATTCCCATTTTTATTACATGGGTTATGCTATGATGTATGGTTTTCTGATTTTGTGGCACACATAAGAATGGTATCATTATGAGATGGGTGGGACCTATATCTCCCTCCAATGAATTGGGTAAAGATTTTATATCTCATGAGATAGACGTGGCTGGAATGGTAGGTTATACCGGTTCAGTGAAACAGGACTGAAACGAGGGTGACTCGGTTCAGAAATGGACTTTGTCCACTAAGATAGTCTTGGCAATGAGTCTTGACTAATAAGAAATGATTATCTTTGATTATGTGTGTATGCCACAAAGTTTCATGTTTTAAGTTATGATTATTGGGATTTCATTTCACTACTATGATTTATCCCATGTTATGAAATTATGCTCTCTTTTGCAGGTTAAGATTTCCAAAATGTTATGTTCTTATGAAAATGATGCGATTGATATTTCTTTTGTTTACCCTTACTGAGCATTTAAGCTCACCCTTTTATGTTTTCTTTTCCCCAGGATATAACGAAATGTTTTAGGTAAAAAAAGGAAGATCTTTATGGGAGATGTTGAAGATCTTTCACCACGATTAGAAGATTATATTCCGAGTTTCCAAAGACACTAAACTATTACGATCCTTGTGGGAGTGTTTTTGTTATGTACTAAGTATTCCGAAAAAGTAATGTAAAGTCCATGTACGTCAAGATTTGGGTATCTACAGTTGGTATCAGAGGAAAGGTTCAGTCAACCTTTGGAAACTAGGATGCGAAAACGTTAGTGAGATCCCTACAGATATTTCTAAGGTATGTCTAGGGATGTCCCTAAGGATATGTATACGTATAGGATATAATCCTAGAACTATGGTAACGATATTAGATAAAACCAAAGATGTTAGATATTGAAGTTACGACCCCTTTATTATGATTTTTTCCTCTCACACTATTCTTTTTGGGTTTTAGAAAATGGATGGAAACAAGATGATTCACGATAATGGAGGATATGATGGACAATGGAATGATATTCTTCATGGGAAACCAAATGAAATGGTATTTGAAAGTCCAAACATCATTATTATGCTGAATCAGCAATCTCATAATGTGATCAATAAAGTAAAATTTGGTAAATTTCTTGACTCGGCTAATAAGAGAAATATGGAGTTTCATGATGATCATAGAAGAAAGAAAGTTCAATTTCCCCTATGTAAATCATGTGGGAAGAGGCATCAAGGAGAATGTTTCAAAGGAACTGGAAGATTCTTTGGGTGTGGAAAAGAAGGACACAAAGCCAGTAAGTGAAAAGGGAAAGGTTCAGTTAACACCAGGGATGAGGATAATGGTATTACTACGACATCAACAATGGTTAAATGTTTTAAATGTGGAATGTACGTGCATTATGCAAACCAATACCCTAAGGGAATGTCTCATGAAGAGAATCAGTATGGTCGTATGGGTAGTATTTATGTGGATGATGATGAAGAGACAAAAATGATATGTGAGATGAAAGAATTGTTGAATCTTGGTCAATGGTTTAAGAATATAGTGGAATGATTACATGTTTATCATGTGTAATGTTGTATAAGTAATCTCATGGTAATCTAAGGATTTTTACACTGTTGTCTTTCCTTTAGTTTTGTAAGTGTATGATTAATGTTACCAGTATCCATGAAAGGTTATTCAGATATTTTTGGAATGTAGATGATATGCGCATAATGAAGGGATAAGGAGAAAATAAAATGTTTGATAGTATTCATGAGCTCATGACTGATATAAGGAGAAGGTTATATCATGGTTTGAGTATATTGAATTTTTGGATTTTGTTATATGGAAAGTTTAAACTTTTAACTGCATTAATGTTTTCACTAAGGTTCAATGGGTATTCATTTTTCAAGAGAATACATGATTAAGGCCTTCGAATGTTTGGAATGTGACAAACAAGACATATCTTATGATATATGGGGATCAACTATGGTATTAAATCTCTAGTAATCGTTTTCACTATATTATGAGATTGGACTGCAGTATTATGGATAAGCCTAAAGACTAGAATGGATTATGTTGGACATAAGTTAGTATTGTTTAAGGATAAAAGTTTTTTTCGATATTATTGATGGGATTTTATAGTAATGTAGTTTTAGAAAAAGGAAAACCTGCAGGACGGGCGACAACCCATCGCGTCGGACAAGGCTATAGGAATCGAACCCACAACCGAAGTGCGACCGGCCTTTATCACCTACCACTGGCCTACAGGAAGTCCCTGTTTAGTAGAAACTAGTTTTATTATATTAAGCAGTATAATATAAGATGTATAAGTCCATTTTAGGAACCATATTTGATTAATCTCACTATAGATGGACTTATGTATTTTTGTGATAACTTTTCTAACCTTTTGTTTGAGACAGATGGAATGACCCATCATTCTATCACATGATCTGCTAACACATCACGAACGACAAATTCAACTTCATTTATTTAAGAGATGAAATAGAAATTGTCCAAAGAAAGACAAACGGTGAGACTATACCAAAATCACGAAAGTATTTCTTCTAATTCCAATTTCTTTAACTTTAGGGAAATGATCTTGAAAACCAAAAATGTTTTCCTAGTGCTCTTATATCGGATGAATCAGATGGTACCTTAGATCGTCACAAATTTATTGCTTTGTGATTGCTGGCTTTTTCATAGCCATGTTCTCTACCACTCTCCATCAGAACATGATGGTTAGATTTCTCTTCCATATCCATATTTTCACCTATGTGGAAACCCAGCGATTATTTTATTTGGGTAACCGTTACATTTCATACTTTTGTTTTTAAAGATTGGTTTTGGTATTCCTTTTTACGATGTGGGTTTTTATTAAAGAAACTTTCGAATAGTAAACCATTTATAACCCCAACGAATTTCGAGGGCGAAATTCATTTTAAGGGGGGTAGAATGTAACACCCCGAGATTTTATGAAAAATATTATTTTAATTTCATTAATGTCTTGTGTTGTATGCTACACCAAGATTACCTTGCACTATATGCAACACCGTATTATCTTGCAGTATACGCAAAACTATTCTTGGATCGTGTTACACAAAATTTTGATAATAGTTATTCTACGCAACATTGAGTATATATATATATATATTCAATGTATAAATGAAATATGGTTAGATTATGTTATACAAAACAACGAAGGATTCTTGCACAACACGAAACCCTGACTTGGCTTGCATTACACGCAATCACGACCTTCCTCGATAGCGTGTGTTGTACGCAATACCGGGTTTTATTAAACAACGATATATTATTATAATATTATTATGAACTAGCCGTTATGAATAGTATTAACTAAATTTTGAATTTTATAACATTATTATTCATCTTACACATTTTCTATAACATGTTATAAGAACAAAATAAATTTTTCGGGTAAAATAAGTATTTTTCAAAAAATGCAGTTTTGCCGCCTTTTGATGGCACACCCACTTTAAATCTAGTTTTTGACATGTTTATAAGTAAAATTTGACAAAATAAAATTCTTCTTTGGAATCATGAAATAAAAATTTACTTTGGATAAATTTTTCATATTATTCTGGTAACTTTCATATTTTGATGAATAGTAAAAACACGATATATTTTAATTAAAAACAACTTTTTCATCACAATAATTTATATGGTTAAATTATAATATTGAATTGTTTCTAAGTATAAATAGAATATATTTTTTCCATTTAATATAATGTATGTCATTAGCATTGATTCTACCTTGAATTCGTAGGATAAATCAATTCAATCTTTTGCAATATTTTAAAGAAAACCCTGTTTTCCTTCGACAACGGGATTAATTTGAATTTAATTTCTGAAACTTTTGTGTATTGAATTTGGAAAAATGGATTCCATATTTGGAATCAGTGGATCCAAATTATGTTAATAAGCTAATTTTTATTTTTGGGAATTATGAATAGTAACTTCGGTAAATTTTATTTACCATAGTTAAAGGTAAATCGGGTAATTAAGGGTAAATATAATATTATAAAATTACCCTAACATATGTAAAAATCCTATTGGATGAATAAAAGTCGACCCATATCACCTAAGGGTCGGATTAGATTCATTTAATGGAATTTTTTCTATGAAAATAATTTATTTATTATTAAAACCAAAGAATGTGACAACATGTCACTTTCTTAAATCTTATAAGTATAATAATTTTAATTTAGTGATAAACTTCATGAAACTTCGAACATGAATAGTCTCCAGAACTATAATACAATTATCTACATCATATGAATTTATTTAGAATTTTAGGGATTAAATAATTATCATTTATTATGACACGGAGATGATGCAGTAATTGTCTTATTAATGAAATATTGACACAATTGATGTTATAAATACCCAAATAAATGTAATTTAAGACTTTTTATGAATTCCACTAATTTTATAAGTTCATATGACATGTTAGTATTGATTTAATTATCTTCTTTCGAACTAATCATTCTGTTATGATTTTCACAAAAATCAATTACTAAATAGTGTCAAAATTGACATAAAATAGTTTTTAAAACAAATATTAAATTATTAATTGTTATTTTATTCATAAAAATCTAAGGTTAGGACAAATGACATAGATAAGGTTATATATATTAATAATAAACAACTTGGTGTTCGTTTGGCTTGTTATAGTAAGTTTATTAACCTTATAGTGTAAGAACACAAGAAGATACGGTAAAAGTGAAATTATTTAACTTAATGTTAAATCTAAATGATAAGGTTAGAATATGAACCTAAACTTGAATAAATTATATTGGATGAGAAGATTTCGACCCATCCCCACCTTTGCATCGAAATAAATTAATTTTGAGCTATTTAAAACCGAATTTTGCTTTATAATAAAATAATATTTTTAGTTATTCCAAAGGTGCCCCTCTCCTCCCTTATAAAAGGGCACCCCCTCCCTCTATTCATCACAACACTTTGAGCCTTCAAGCTCGGAAAACCTCTGCCAAATTCTCTTCTCCACTTCCCTAGAAACATCCTAGAGGTTCTGGTCTTCCTCAAAGGCCAATTTTAGTGCCCTAAGAGGAGGTCTCAAAGAGGCGCTTCAAAGAAGAGGTAATTTCCGTTACCGATTCTTTCAACTTTATTTCTTCTTCCACTTCTTCTTATTAGGTTGTTTCATTATGAAGTAATAACATCAGTGTCACTAATATACTGATATGTTATTATAAGTATGAAACAACCCTATTTCACCATCTATCCATCCTACGGAAAACGAAATCACCGCGCGTGCGTACGTACGGAATACCGTCTCCACACCGTGGTGAAATCTATTTTCCACCACCACCTTACATGGATGGGCATAATGGTGTAAATAATAACTATATATGATTATTTTAAAGTTATATTTATTTTTATATAGTATAAATACACTCTGATACAGTCCCACGATCATGAGAATGATATCATCACTCGTGCGTACGTACGGACTACCGTCTCCACGACGCGATGAGATTCATTCTCCACTTTAACCATTCATGAATGATTATAAAGTATATATAATAAGTAATCATGAAATATATGACATAATAATGATACTGGATTTATGTGTATATATATGTATGTCATCTACTTAATTCCATTCAACTCACTAAGGAAACAAAAATAGCGTTCATGCATACGTACGGCCTACCGTCTCCATGAACGGTGTATTTCTTTCCATTTACTGATTTATTATATATATGTATATTCTGAATATATATTATATATAAATCATATTTTATATTCTGGAATTAAGTAATCATGATCTAAGTAATCATATGAATAATTACATGTCAAAACACGGATGACAAATGAAACAATTTTACCCAAAACGCTCTTTAACATGGAATTTACAAAAGAACGGGTAATATAAAGTTATAAGTGAACCATATATGATATCATAACAATGAGTATGATTCTGGAATAAGTCAATGACATTATTTAAACCATTATACAGGAGGTTCGGACACTTACGAAACAAATCGGACCTACGGTAAGGGAAATATCACAATCTAATTTTTATCGGAGATTGTTTATACTTTAGTATTTACTGGGGTGTATTTTATCATCCAAATCCATGTTTCCTCAATATATAATATTATTTCCATCCACTGACAATTTTTTTTAAATCTAATTTTACCCTTAGGTGAGTTTTTAGTAAAATATATGAAAGGAATCTTTTGTCGTTTTTCGTATGATGTACTTTTTTACTTTTCCGACAAAAGTACAAAGAATGTTTTTTTAACTTATACGGCATGAATGGATTTTTAAAACATTATTTCCAAGAAGCTTCATTTACATGTTTTCAAGTTTATTTATAATCAAATTCATTTAGTTTAGAATTGTACGATATGTTAAGAAAGGAAAAGTGTTTTTGAAGCAGAAAGGATATTTTCCTCAAGAATGGAGTTCAAGTGTTTTATCAAAATTATTTTCCATATAAGATAATAAAGGGTTCTGTTTTTATCCCTATTATTACATTAATTTGATTATGTTGTGATGGAATTATATTTTTATGAATTCCTTTATCTTATATGAATTGTTTTATGATGTCACGATGTTTAAGATTCCCATTTTTATTACATGGGTTATGCTATGATGTATGGTTTTCTGATTTTGTGGCACAAATAAGAATGGTATCCTTATCAGATCGGTGGGACCTATATCTACCTCCAATGCATTGGGTAAAGATTTTATATCTCATGAGATAGACATGGCTGGAATGGTAGGTTATACTGGTTCAGAAATGGACTTTGTCCACTAAGATAGTCTTGACAATGAGTCTTGACTAATAAGAAATGATTCTCTATGATTATGTGTGTATGCCACAAAGTTTCATGTTTTAAGTCATATTTATTGGGATTTCATTTCACTACTATGATTTATCCCATGTTATGAAATTATGCTCTCTTTTGTAGGTTAAGATTTCCAAAATGTTATGTTCTTATGAAAATGATGTGATTGATATTTCTTTTGTTTACCCTTACTGAGCATTTGAGCTCACCCTTTTATGTTTTCTTTTCCCCAGGATATAAAGAAAGGTTTTAGGTAAAAAAGGAAGATATTTATTGGAGATGTTGAATATCTTTCACCACGATTAGAAGATTATATTCCGAGTTTCCAAAGACACTAAACTATTATGATCCTTGTGTGTGTGTTTTTGTTATGTACTAAGTATTCCACAAAAGTAATGTAAAGTCCATGTACGTCAAGCTTTGGGTCTCTACACGAGTTAACCCACACTAGGATTCCATGTAGGAAAACATGGACATGGAGGAGAAAACAAAGGGTCAAGTTCTGAGGGAGAGTGATAGAAAACATGATTAGGAGAAAGTTAACCATAAGAAAATCCCAAACTTATGACGTGTGTAAGCGGTATTTGATTACCTAGTAGGAAACGTAAACCAAAAACGTTTTTGTTTTACATTCCTTTTCAAAATTTTGACGAATTCATTTACAACATAGAACATAATAAAATATACCTACTTTCATGTAGAGTATCATCCTTTAATAAGTTTCTACCCAAAACTACTCTTTTCTCCAAACGATGAGCATTCAAAACTACTTGGTCTCATAAAAACACAAGAATCATATTCTAGAGAATCACATAATCCACAAAAGATTAACTATCTATTTCTTCTATCTTTAAACATTATCCCAAAAACAGAAAGGGTAAAGAAAAAACAACTCTTCAAAAAAAGAAAGAATCCCATAGGAATGGAAACTACTTTTAAATCTTCAAAGTTCCATGGTACTACCCAAGGTTCATCATAGACCATTCCATAAATAACGGTACTTAAGATTCCTCAAAATAAACCAAAATAATATTGAAACCCATATACAAGAAGGGTTTGATAACATAGTCTTCCAAAATAAACTTCATTGTTCATCTCCAAACAACATCAACCACTCCTAACATATTATAAGAAAAGTATCTACCTAAACATATTTTACCCAATATAGGTTAATCATTCCCATAAGTAACCTAAGTTACTATAATTCCACCTTAAATTCATCGATTCTTCAAAATATAAGTCAAACTTACTCCTCAATGAAAATACAGTAGTAATCTATTTTCCTCGATCAAATAGGGTCCCCAAAACAGTGAACGTCTTCCAAAATAATAACCATCTTTTAATCCCCTAATCATCTCTGTCATATTAATACGAAAATCATCGCATTTCCTATCACATTGGTTGTTTGGACACGTTCTTCCATTTCCCACCATTAACTAAGAAGAGAAAGTATAATTAGAGGCTTAAATACTTAACCAATAATCATGAAAAGCAACTTAAAGCATATAAGGATAACTTGTCGAAGAAAAATATACCCTAACTTGTGATCCCCTAGGTTCCAATCTAGGTTATCCATGGTCATATATTCTTATGTGATTTTTTATTTTGTTTTATCCTTGTTCCTTTAATAATGGTTCATACTATGATTATGAATTTACCAAAGCATATCCCCAGGGAGTGTCGTAACCAAGAGTGCAGCAAGGCCTGTTGTCGTGTACCATTTCCCGTTCGAGTCTAACTCAAAGTGGTGTTTTTAGGATTTACCCCTATGTACATATGTGCCAGAGCCACCTCTACCTGCTCGTATCCATATTGGGATGTATTTTCTTAGAAACCCCTTACTCAATACTCACCAAAATACCAGGAAGATTTCCTATATTTAAAGTTTTCTGTAGGGTTCTTCCTAGATTTTTCATATCTTAATTTCCACAAATAACTAAACCATCCTTTGATACCAACTATAGCATCCTGCCTTTTTATAACATAAACCTTCCATACATTACACAAAACTGAGGATCTTTAAGGTTTAGTGTCTTGGAAACCAGGAACATAATACATGAAAACAACATAAAATATTCTTCTTAAACACTTGAAAGTCTTCTCCTTAAGTTAATCCTTTGTTCATTAATGTATCTCATAACCTGGGGACATACATCAAAAGAAAGGGTGAGCAGAAGGCCCAGTAAGGGAAACAAGCGAAACATTTTACATATGAACTTGAGATACATCAATAAAGTCATGAAAAGAACATTAAGGCATTAGAATTAAATCATGAGGCATATCATAATAAAAATAACGTTTTTCATAACTTGAAGATGTGGCTACAACATTTAACATAGACAATCATGAACATATCACCATGGTCCATCCCTAAGGTGTCATTTGAAAATTACCAAGGTTATTCACCAAGATATCGTGAAAATTGCAATCTCTAGTGGTTACATCATTACCCAATGCATTGGAGCGCTATCAGGGTGCACCCTTAAATGTGCCTTTATTATCATGTGAGACACATATATAATCATCAAAAATTTCATAAATAACCCATATAGCATAAAATAAATGGGTTTCATTTCATAATCATAACGTTTTAAAAACTGCTTTAAAGACATGATCTTTACATCACTTTAAACCCACAGAAGGGGAGAGCGGGTTTCATGTATGTAAATCCCAGAATTTAAGAAAGAAAATTTTGGTATATATTTGAAGACCCCTGTAGAAATAAGAGTTTTTTGTATTCACTTTATAACATAAAATAATTTTGAGAAAAGAGAGAGAGACATTTTGAGATGAAAATTCTGCAGCATAACGGTTATGTTTCGGGGTTTTTTAGAAAACATTGAAAAGAGAGGGGACATGGGTCAAAAAATCATAATTGAACCATAAAATAGTAGAGGGACAGAATAATAAGGATATATGAACATGGTAATGAAATTTCAAGGACATACCATTTGAAATGAAAAACATGGAAGGAAGAAAAAAATTAGATTTCTCTTATGAAAAATTGGCGGCCTAATGGCGTCACTTAAACATAAAAAAATGAATTGAAAAGATCAAACAGGGTCCCTCATCATATGAACATAAGAGTTCAGTATGATAGATATATATATAATACCCCAACATAATTAAAAAGGAACTTGAAAGACTTGACATGAAAGTAGAACTTTGAAAAGAATGAGAAGGGTGAACGAATCCCTTAAAAATTCGGCAGCCTAACGACGTCACTTAAAACTTCAAAATACTGAATTGAAGAGATAAAATGTGATCTCTCATCATATGATCATAAAATATCAGTATGATAGATATAGATATCATACCCCAACATAATAAAAATGAACTTGAAAGACTTGACAAGAAAATAGAACTTGAAAATGAGAAGGGTGAAAGAATTCGTTACAAAAATTTCGGCAGCCTAACGGCGCCACTTAAACTTTCATAAAATGAAATGATGAGAGTAAGAGGTGGTATCTCATCATATTAATATAAAAATTAAAATATAATGAATATAAAATAACATCCTCCAACATAAGAACCTGGAGCATAAAAGAATTGACATAAAAGTGATCACTTGGAAAGAAAGAGAGGGGTCGGATCCCTTACATTAAAATGTAACCCTTAAAACTCAAAGGTTTAGACCTTGAAGGCTTGGGGGAACCTTGGGAGGAATCCTTGGGAGGTAAATAGACCATAACTTCGTTGAGGATGGTTTTGGAGTCGAATGGATGAGAGGAGGGATTGGTATTTATAGGGAAAGTGAGGGGACAAGGCATTAATGGCCAAGGGACACCTCAAAAGTGGTTTTCTCAAAACCATGTGCTCTCCCATGATATGTCCCCTGAAGTTAGGCCACATGGGGCCCCAAATACAGTAATTTATCACCTTTGGTCGGCCAACCCTGAAAATATATCATGACATCATCATGACAGAATTATGATGTCATAAATCATACCGAAACCCTAAAACTGTATTTTTACTATTCACTGAAAAATCAACTTTCTGAGAAAAATACCAAAATTTCACATTAACCAAATATCAATGCTCTGATTTCAAAAATGAACTCCATTTTATAAAAATAATTTTCTAAATATTTTTAATTTTATTTTTAAATAAATACACTATTCAACGAAAATTCATTTTTTTCAGAAAAAACCCCAAAAATTACCATAACATAATATCGGTGCTCTGAGTTCAAAAATGAAATCCATTTTATAAAAATATTTTCCTAAATACTTTTAAATTAATTTTTAATTAGAAACCACTATTCACTTGAAAAAACTAATACTTGAATAATAATTTATGAAACCGTTATTTAACCATTTTATTGAATCACATTACTTAATCAAGGTGCCTAGATTATATTAATACTTTTTTTTAATTGAGATTACTAATCAATTTGGTCACATTACTAATCCTAAGCATAAAATCACTATTAATAATTTACTATTCATCAAAAATCAAGTTGATCTTATTAGACTCTAAATTTCGTACTGAACATAATTGTAGAAGACCATTTTTCAAAAATCATTACACATTTTTAATTATTTAAGGTTTACATAAACATTTTTAAAATATCCATTTTCTAAAATTCATAAAAAATATGCATACTATATTTATCCGGTCATTTGAAAATTCATAAACTTCATCATAAGAAGAAATCCCAATTTTTATTTAAAACAAAGGATTACACAAGGCAGTTACGATCTCTTTAAATAGCCCCTTATCACGCCAGCATAGGACCTAAGTGTAAGGTTTGCTAAGGTGAGAGAATCTGAGGGAGGCTCGGCCAACATCGCACGAGTAGTAATTTCTATCAGGTTGAACTTATCCTGAAGGCGATTCTGTTCTAGCTTCACACGATGAAGTTCGACTTGGGTTTGGTCCAGAGCAAATCCCAGTGGTGCTACCTCCTTCCCAAGTTCTTTTAGATGGGCTTCGATCGGTCCAAGACTACTGGGCGAGGCCATCAAATCTTCTTTCTATAATAATTAACTGAGATTACTTGTATTTAGAGACAAAAATCAAAACGTTTAGTTTCCAACGGTCATATTGACCAATGGTCATATAATAGTCAAAACCCAAAGGTCTCATTTTAATTATAATCATGTTATCAAATGAAACATTTTTGTTGAGTATAAAAATAAAATAAAATAACACATAAAATTGAGAATCAAGATTTATTCAAAATTTTGGGTCGTTACAATATATACAGTAACATCCCACTGTTTTGGAAATGATCACGAATGACCTATGTTAATCATATGGTTTCATAGAAGAAGGTGTCATGATTTAGAAATCCTATAAATGATTGTTCATAATTATATGGTTTTCCACTATTATAATTAATCCTCAAAATATGATTATTTGTTTTAGTTGATGGATGTAACCTGAAATAATCATGTTAATGATGGGTTTTCTAGACAATGAAATGATTTTCCTATATTTTAACTTAATATTAATGTAGTTGTAATGAAAAATATTGTTTTTATTCTAATAAAAATTTCAAAAGATATGAATTATAGTGATCATCTCAACAAGAAGAATAAGGAACCATGTTATATTGATCCCTTTGAGTGGAAACATACACATTATTTTAGTTTTTCTAATTGTCATTTAGTTATTGATAAAATTATTAGTACCATTAAAAATATATTTTATTTCTCTAGTATTCGGAAATTGAGAATATTATTGTATATATTTATCATTTTTAATGTGATGTGGGTCAATGGTGGACTCTTATCAAGAACATGTTGAATCATGTAGAAATTTAAACCTTGGGGCGGGATGATTTTAAGAGGTTATTTTTCAAAAAGTACTTTCTTCATTTTTTTCAGGAAAATGTAGAAGATATTACTTTGTAATAAATATGATGATGATGAATCTATTGGAACCTATAATAAAAAATTTGTTACATTTGAGATGTACGCCTCTAGAATTATCATCCAACTAGAAGTTAATTTTGACAAATTCTTTGGTGTCTTAAATTAGAATATCTTATGGGTGTTATCCATAATGGACTATAGCAGCTATAGCAAAAATGTTTGATTCTCCATCATGGTGGATATAGGGATTATATTTTACCATCAACATTATGGTTTTTATATGAAAATAAATATATAATTTGATGAAAATTGTAAAAACCATGGAGAGAAAAATATTATTTTTCTCATATGCTGAATGTGTGGAAGGAAATATGAAGGAAAGCATATTAATGCTAAAGATAAATGTTTCAATTGTTGAAATAATGGTCATCAAGAAATCTAATTCCAAATATATTTAATGAAGTTAGATAATGATTCAAATAGACAGAATTCACTAAAGAAAGTACCACCCAAAATTAAATGATTTATATGTAATGAGTATGAAAATTATACCAACTAGCGCAAAAATATTAATGTTTATGATGATGATAAATTTCATCAACCTCTAAAGAATAGAGAAAAATAGAAAAATCAAGCAATAATTAATTCTTACATGGGTTGTGATACCTACATCGCGAAAGGTATACATACCATCCAATGTAAAACTGATAATGTGTAATTTTACTCTAGATTTACATTGAATTTTATATTAAAAGAATTTTTAGACGTATCACAACACCACAAAAACAATTAAATATTGAGTTATAATTAAAAACCACTTATATTACAATGATAACATGTCATGAAATTCATTCTTATCAGATTGATGTTTCTGGGAATATTATTTCTAAAAATATAGTTACTCTATATTTTTTGATTTTCATGCTATCTAATGAATGGACATGATTTATTTACACAAATCCCAAATCAATTTCTAATGAAAGGAAGAAAAATATAATATTCTGATCCAAATTAAGATCTTATATAAGTTTGGTGATAAACACGATCTTTGGATAGATATCACTTCAATGGTATATGTCTTAATTCCAACTCAAAAGTTGTGTTTATCTAAAATGGTTAGAGATAATTCCAACATCAATGATATTAATATTTTGTAGAAGTTTTTTATGTATTTATATTAGAATTTTATAATCTTCTAATGAATCATAATGTTGAGTTTTTTTATAGAACTTGTTTTGGGTTTGAAAATTAATTCGATGACTCTATATATAATTTACTTTATTGAGTTTTAGGGACTAGACAATATGTTCAAAGAGAATCTTTAAAATGGTTTCATTCACCTAAGTAAATAACCATGGTGTGAGCTAGTTGTTTTTGTTATGTTGAAAGATTAATAAATGTGACTTTACATTTATTATGAAAAACATTACAAAATCACTATAAAGAACACATGTCGTATATCTAATATATATAACTTGGATGACATATTGTTTAGAGATCAACACCTTTCCATGAATAAGAAAATTTACCCAACTCATGATTTTGATTTAGATGAATTAATTTAATCACTAAATATATAAGGACATTATCATTATAGTGAAAGGCATAAAATGTATACTAATCTTATAAGTTGGAATGATTTCCACATAGTAAAGTTGAACGTGTGCTAGATAATATGGTTGGAGATTATTAAAGAATAGATTGGCTCAATAAATTACCACCCTTGGAAAGTGAATAATTTTGTAGATTCTCTAATTTGAAATAAAATTATAACCTATTTTTACTAAGGCTTAAAAATAGAATATTTATATATTTTCAAAGGATAGATCATGGAATCCTAAAGGAAGGGGAGAAATATTATCTTTATAAAATGAGTGTTTGATCATTAATATAATTAATTATTAAAGAGTAATATAAGGAATATATAGAAAAATAATAGAAGGTGATAATTCTTCATGAGTTTAATCATGTCTGTGATGGGATAATATAGTTCTAGAAATGTGTATGTGTTATATATATTCCAAATTAGAATATTGAGTTATTGGATGAATATAATAGTTCACAATTATCTATTTATCCTAGAAGATAATATATATATATATATATATATATATATATCTGGAAGAGTGTTTCCGATGGTACATCATGAAGAGAGATATAGCTAAGTATGTGTCTTTGTGGTTTTTCTCTGATGAAGTTAATGCCGAATGAAAAAATTATAATGGGATGTTGAAATTATTACCCTTAATAGAATTCTAATGGGAAAACATCACCATATATTATTTTTTTGGACACCCCAAAACATCAAAATGGAACATTTCAATATGTGTTTTAGTTAATCATCTTACCATGTCTGCACAATTAATTTACATTAGATAATATTTCTCATTAAATTAGATAACATGAATTTATATTATGTAAGTGGAACTGTTGTATGTAGTCCCACATTCAATTATATCTTATATGTATTTGAGGTTTAACTTAATGTTTTCCAGAAGTATACAATGGGATGTGGATATATAGTTGAAATTCAATACAACATATCATCTTTAGATAAATTAATTTTCTAAATGATATATTAAAATCCTATAGGATATGTTAATATATTATTCTATTTATTTCAAAGGTATTTGGGATCAACACCTTCTTTTAGTTGAGTTTTTTACAACAATAGCTTTCACTTGAGAATTTAGATAGCTCTTTATGAATCCATCTATGGAAAGAAATATAGAACTCTAACAATGTAGGAGGAGTTTATATAATCAAATAAACTAGTAATATATGAAGAAAAGTAATAAAAACTTAATTTGAAGGATCATAGAGAATAATTAATATATAATAAGACTACTCACTCTGTAAATGTTCTATAGAGATATTGTAAATTCAAAGAAGCTATATGGGAACCTGAGGATATAATGAAACAAAAATATCAAAAAAATAAATCAAAAATATAATTTGTAGGTTGAATTTTGATTAAGTGAGTATAATGTGAAAACTTAAGATTTTATGAAATATTTTTTCCAAATAAATTAAATTTCATCAATAACTACTGTTATGTGAAACACTATGTTTAAAAGAATCATTAAATTCAATTAAATTATAGCTATCTCCTAGATGTTGGATTGGCAAGTATGAATATGACTAACTAATTGATAAAAAACATTAAGATTACATTTGTATAATGGAATTATTTTTATATCAATTAATTAGTAATCAAAAGAAAATCATTCCAAAGGAAAAGAGTTATTATTATGAAAAACCGTTTTTATATGTATAATGTATTTTTATATTAAAAAATTAAATTAATTATCATTGGTTATAATATTAATTAAATTTATATATTTTACATTAATTATAATTTTCTAACATTCATTTAATATTTTTATAGTCATGGTGTAAGAAAGAACCATGATTTATACTTTAAACTGTGTCTTCCTAAAAAGCATTTGTTCATCACATTATGTGTGCTTATTTTAAAACTTATTTCCACCATGTATAGAAATTGAATTTGATAAAATGGAATCCATATTTATAATTAGGGTATTTTTTTAACTAGTTCCTTTTATTTTGGATAAATCTATCTAGTAACAGTATTAATATTTATACCCTCTATAAAGGGTTAATCATGTTAATAAACATAATAAAAAAGTGATAATGCTATAATTTTTCATTCTATTTATTATAATATGAATTTAAATTTACCCTCATCAAGTTAGTCTAGAAATTGAGTTTTTAAATTAACATTACTATGAAAAAATGGATTATTTAATATTTAATGTGAAGATATTTACAAAATGTCACTCTCTTAGTTTTAAATGTCTATTATATGTCCACATTGACAAAATGAAATTTATTAATGCATATATGGGTCTATTTTATAATTAATGAAATTATATTCATTATTTAAATTTATTTCTTATTTTATTAATTATACAATGACCTTAAATGCTTATGCAAATCCAACACATTATTTATCCAATTAATAAAAAATATAATAAATTATTTTATAAATATTATAGGTAATATAATTTTTTTGAGTTAAGGATATACATTAATTTTTCATATTAATATGATCTAATTTTATTATTTTGAAGATAATAATATGAATTTAAAATCTATATTCATGTATTTTATGTTTAGTTCAATGAACTGTATCGAAATCGGAAATATTGATATCTTATGAAAATAATATTATATTAAATTACATAAAAAACATACTAATATCAAAATATAAAAAAGGGGATAATATATGGTCAAATATGTCATTGATAGCCCATTTTATAGTATTTGGAAACATCCTTCTTGATAATTAATTTAATATAATTTAATATTTTAAGAAATTCCAAGAGTGACCCTCCCTTGGATTATTAAAGGTAGCCCATCCTTTATCTTCATCACATCACATTGAAGCGTATAGATTTACAAAACTCTAAATAATTCTCTTATAAAACTACCTATAAACATTCAAAATATTTTTTTTTGAAACTACCATCCCTAGATCCCTTAAGTGGAGATCCTAAGGAGTTATTTCAATGAACAAGTAATCACCTTGATTGATCTCATTCCTTTTAATTATTATTTTACCTCCTCTAAATCAGTTCTATTATTCATAAAATAATATATTTATTATAATAAATTTACATATATGATATTATAATTAAGAAACAACCTTTATTATCCCTCTTTACATCAAATGGGAAGCAAAAAAGTTCAGTTGATCGTATGTACGACTAACTATCTTCACATAGTGATACAATTCATTAATCATCGAAATATTTTTTGGATGGTTATTATGATGGGTTTAATAATTATATAATATAATTATTGCATAATTATAATTTTGGAATGATAATATCACATATACCTTATTACTTTCGAATCCTTTGGAAAAGGATAACTTCGATCATGCATACGTGTGGACTACCTCTTCGACGAATTGTTGTGATTCAATTTTAATTTCTATAGTATTTGGGTATAAAATGGATATATTTAATGAATATATATGAATTAATAATGATTATTTAAAGTTGATTTATTTTCTACCTTTCTCATGTTTCACCTATTAAAAAATTGGTTGTTTTTTGTTTCACTTTTCTATATATATATATATATTATGATACCATTGTAAGTATTTTCAATGGTGTCCCTCACATCACTTTAATAATAGAACCACATCACCTCGCTATTCCAAACACAATGAAAAAATTATATCAACTAAAATATAACAAAATAACATAAAAAATCTGTTCCACAAATGCTATATGTTTCATTCTTACTAAAATACTACCCTACAATTTCTTATTGTGCAAGTGAATGAAGAATAAACAAAGAATAGAAAATTGTCTTAACTGAGTCATTTAATGTTTATTTACTATTCCACCACATTTGTTTCTATTATATACATCACCATATTAGGATAGATTTATTAAAAATATAATAAAATTTTATGATGTTTATTTAAAAACCATTATATACTTTCCATATATCCAAAGTAAAGTAAATGTGTGACTCATGTGTATGTGTGGTCTATAGGCTCTATAAAGAAATATTTTTCATTTTTCAAAATGAAATATATTTGATTAATGTATTGATATATTTATTGTCTCAAATAAATAATAATTAAATAATTATGATTCTAAAATGAGAAATTATTATTTATCTTCATTTATATTAATCCATTAAAAAATTAAATCAACACTCAGGCGTATATGTAGACTACCATCTCCGTAAAGTGATGTAATTATATTTGCATCATCTCCTTAAACTTATTGTTATAGAAGTATATATAATATGTAATTATAATACTTATTAATAGATAAATATTCTATATACGATGAAGACATTATTAATTTGGATGGGAAAAAACATTTAAATAGATATAAACATAGAAAATAGAATAGTTAACAACCTCAACTAGAATTAAATACAGAATTTTTATAAAAAGAGGAATTTGAAATTATATGTTAATTAGGTATAGTAATATAAGTATAAATATGGTTCTAGTGAATATTTATAATATGTCAAAATTTATTATAAAATATTATAGAATGTGTGAAAAGTATTTTTGGACATGAGCTTAGGGTTTGGTTGAAATTTCAATTATAATCTCGATGGATTTTGATTCAACATCCTTTAGAAGATTTTTTTTTCTATTCTATAAAAAACACATAAAATTTCATTTCATGTTATTATTTTTTGAGCTTTAAATTAATCATTAAATTTACCCTATTTGGTACATAAAATAATTGAATTAACATTTTTAAGAAAAAAATACTAAATATTTTCTGTCAGGTCCGGAAAACATTCCCTCACTATCTATGTTCTTAAAAATATATTCATGTTATTATAAAAAACAATAATTTTTTGTGATGGATTTTTAATTACTATTCAAATTAAATAAAAAATTTAAAATTAAACTTTTCAATCATTTTCCATATGACTCAGTTTTGAGTGTCTTTAAAAAATTTGATTTTTTTACTTTATAAGGCTAAAATTGATTTTTTAGTCATCATGCACATTATTAATCAATTAAATCCCATTAAAACTTAAAAATTTTATTCAAAAAATTTATTTTCACATTTTATTTAGTTTTTTATTTTTTTGTGTTAAATGAGAAAAGAAATTGTTTTCATATTTTTTTGCAGAATATTTAATATTATTTTAATAATAATTTTATATCTTTATCAACATCAATTATATATTTTTATTCTTCAATAAGTATATTATATTATTATATCATCTTATTTTATTCTTTCTATGGCTTGTGATGAAGATATTTAAAGGATATTTAATGAATAATGTTTCTTTCAAACTAGTTATATAAGATATGGTGAAATGGTAAACAATTTTATGGTCTTTTAGAGAAAATGAGTATAGTTTTCATTATTTTATGGGTGATTGGGAATTTATATATATTTCTAATTGATTTAGTTAAATCATGATATATCACAAGATATTATGAAATCAAATGGGGATAGAACCCATTTCTACATGGGCCTCTTACCACCATGTTTATGGGAAAAGAGAGTGAACCAAATCCATTATGGGACATTGTCCACTATAATTTCCTAGGTATGGAGTATTTATAAAGGAAATGGTTTTATAAAATTATGTGCATTACATAGACTTCAATATTATTCTAAATATATTATCTCATGGAACACAATTAATTACGTATGATTTCACACTCTTTTGACTCATATCATTAATTATGAAAATTCCTTATACCGTGACCCCTGATTTAGAGTACATGATTTATTGGTTAAATATCATAAGATACGATCATGTTCTCATACTCGTATGGATATCTTAGTAACAATTATGGTCATTTGTTAATATCTCTCGTTTTTACCCTCAATGAACATATGAGATCACCCTTTATTATGTTTTATTTTCCCAAGGTTATGAAAATATTATATAAAACACATCTAGAAGCGTACTATCTAAGAATAAATTTGTGAGAGATATTGAATATAACTCAAAATTTGTTTACTTTGTATATTGTCTCTAAATATACTAAACCATTAGAGCTATATGGGTTGTATTATTAAGAGTTATAATGAATAATTGTTTAATATGACAGTATATAATTATATACTATGATATGGTTTTTATAGGTTATATTAGAGTAAGGTTAGGTTAATTGTAGAGATTGAGATTTGAAAAACATAGTGGGAATCCTCTGGAGATGTTTAAATATTAGATCTATCCTTGAATTTTATTAATTCCAGGACTTTGTGATTTCTTATAAATAAAATATGTTTTTAAATAAAAGAAACTAGATGAAGACTCTGAAATAGATACAACTAGGGGTTATAACCAAAAAATGTTTTGTTTTATATTATAATGATTATTATTTTGTGAACGAATGATGATTAACTACACATTTGTTTTGGTACTACTAGTGTATAATCAATGTATAATTTATTTTCTTTTTATAAATCACTGTGATGGAATCAAATATATGTAGGTTTTAAATTAAATTGGAAATAAACATGGAAAAATCTAGATTGAAACCTGAAATGTAATGGGTTGAATAAAGTTGTCATTATTTATAAAATCATAGGAATGGTTTTAAATGTTGTACTATCTATTACTCAGATTATTTTTGATTGATAATGACTCTTAAATGTTTGGTTTTATACAATGGTTTAATAGAATAAGAATCGTTTGAATAATAAATGTGAAAACCTATTAAAAGACTACCCTCATGGGAAACAAAATTGAATATGATCAGTGATGAAGAATATTGTGATTATGATCACCCATCCAAATAAATATTTTTCCAATAACATGAATCATTTTGAACATCCAAATGACCATAGGAAGGAAAAAAACACCTTTAATCCTTTTATTTAGTATCACACACCGTCCTTTAGTGGGTCCATTCATCCAATTTATAGTGATCAATGGATCAATATTATTGAAAATATATTTTAAATTATTCAAGGCTAAAACTAAGAGATGGTTTTTTTGGTTATGTATCAATTGGAAGGTAAAAATAATCATTGGTGGAAAATTATCAAGAATTTGAGGAAGGAAGAAAAAACTAAAACAATGAAACAATAATAGTATAAGAATATATATTTCATCAATAAATTTCATCAATAAATTTCATCAAACTATTAATATAAAAATTTATAGGGTATTCATATAATTAAATCTTAAGGGAAATTAATCCATTACAACCCATAAGGAAAATTTCAATACAATTCCAAGGTACTATATTAGTTTTATCATTCACTTTGAAATAAAAATAGATCAATTTTAGAGAGTCTTATAACCAAGTATTTGAAAGAAATTGGATATAAGAGATGTTGATAGCTATGAATAAATAATTTCTTGATAAATAAAGGTTGAAATAGTGAGTAGACACTCACATTATTCTTGTGGTTTTGGGTACAAGAATATATTATTGGTTTTGATGGGTAATAAAATAATAAAACAAATATATTAATGGAAATTAATCTTTATTTATGCTAGAAATATGTAATGAATATTTGGGAAAATTATTATATGGGGACTTATAAATGTTTAATATTGGTAAAAGATGACTATCAAACAAATGAATGGTGAATTGATGTGCATGGTTCAACCAATAAAATGAATTGAGGGAAAACTAAAATAAATGTTCCATGCACACCCAAATTCAATAATTTCAAGGTGTGTGAAAATTATGCTAACTCATGCATGAATACAAGGGCCAATGATTAAAACCAACACCTGTAACCTCCAACGACAATAGATTAAGGGAAATCATATTCATTAAAAACATTTGAAGTGGGTTATGAGAACAAAGAGGAAAATTTTAAACATGTCATCCACATTGGATCTAAAAATATAATATTTTATTTGGGTTCTACCCACTTTTTGATATCTAATGATATTTTTATCATTTCCACATCACCACCTCAATGGAATGATATTTTATTTACGAGTGAAAAAGGTATTGGTACAATGATTTTGTGTCATTTATAAATATCATATTTGATATGAAATTTGGGAATGTTCTTAATAGAAATATTAAAATTCCCCATATAGGAATATTTTATGTGTGTTTTTGAATTGTTTAGTTTTCCATATATAGATCTCATATCAATTACTGAGGAAGAGAAGTATCATAAGACATTCTGAAACAACCCATAATCTTCTATTGGTGATAGGATGAACATGAACAAGCAATGGAAATTAAATCCATTTTATGATAATTGTTACATATTAAGGAGTGGTATATATATCAAATGGTTGAGGAGAAACTCCAAATTGAAAATATACTAATCACAAGGGAATGTGTTCATTTATTATTGAATTTATTTCCTCATCATGACCAAAATTTTGATATTGAGTTTATAGTATAACTATTTCATTGTGTTACACCTATTTTTAATATACCTTATAGAATGTCTAAAATTGAGTTACAAAAATTAATGATAAAACTTTAGTGGAATATTGGAAAGAAAATCATATATCCTAGTTAATCACCATCAGTTAATACTATTCTTCTTTAATAATAGAGATATGTCAACGTGTATCTATATTGATTAACTATAACATAAAAAGGTCTATATCAAGAATAATTAACCACTACATCATATTTAAGAATTTTATAGTTAATAATAAAGAGATTAATAATAATCAAATATTGAAATTCAATCTTGATATCAACAGATTTGGGTCAAAAGGGACAGTGTACCTAAGATAAAAAAATTTATGGGTTATAGTCATAATTAAAATATTTTGATACCATTTGTACCTTCCAATTCCCCCATTATATTCATGGATCTATTGATTATAGAATTTATGGATTAGAATGACTAGTTTATGTTAGTACTTATTGATGACACTCTTATATATTCTAAGAGTATGTATGTGAAGAAATATCCTTTATGGATAGTGTTAAATACCCAACATAAGTATATGTTTTTTGAAAACTTTATAAAGATTTAATTATGATTTTTTTATCATTGACAGCTTATATAATTACAAGAGATAGTATATTAGTGGATAATTAAAATTAGGATGCAATTGAACAATTTTCTAGACCAATGTTGGTAACTAAGATCCATAGTATAATTTGATTGGATGGATTCTACAGACAATTTGAGATTAATTTCACAAGACTCAAAAATCCAATATATATATTGATATAGATGGGATCCATGTTCCACTAGATTGGTAAATTGTAATAAAATGTCATGGAACCAAAGATAATGTTGGTCAGTGCAACTATGATTACAATACCATGTTGTGGAGATGTGTTTGTGATATTAAATAATTTATAAAAAAAGGATGGCATGTATTCTAAAACTGAATAACTATGTAGTATCATATTTATCATTCTATGTGATTTTTCATGAGAAAAAAAATACTCGGCTCATTACTTAGTGAATTAAATTGTAATTTTTTAATATAAAATAAGCATGAATTATCATTTTTCTGAATGGTGTGATATATATTCTAATCATAAAATCTTGAATTATATAGCTGAACATAATGTGTTGAATATTCACAAAAGGTGATTTTTGTTGTTGATTCATGATTATGAATTCTAAATAAATTACCTTCTTGTGTAGTAATATATGGTGGATAATGATCTATGTCAGAAGGACTATATTAGATCATACAATATGATTATTGTAAAAAATGTAGAAGTAATGTATTTTTATAGGATTTACCATGAAATCACGAGGGAAAAGATGAAATACTATATTTATCATATGAAACTTCAACCATAAATCCATATAAAGATTAAATAGGTGTAAGAGGAATATTTTTACTGGAAAATAAGGTATTTTCTATTCCATAGTTCAACCATGAGCATTATGTAATGATAAGATTTAGGAATTGAATATGCATCCCTTTAATAACAAAATTGAAGATGGGACCATTGGATGGAGAACGTAACTTATAATTATATATCTATGCTATAAGAAAAGTGATTTTAAGATTATTCAATGATAAATTTGGGTGGGAAAAATTAAAAGGGATATTTCAGAGTATATATCTCGATTCTTCATATTCTAGTGATTTATGGTTGACCAACATAAGTCTAAGGGGATGATGAATCCATTCACTATACATATATTGAAAATATAAAACATTTACATTGATTTTTCAATGAAATACCCATGAAATATAAAGGCCACAACTCAGTTTCAATCGTATTTTATTTCCATAAGAAGTCAATTAATTTCATTTTTATCAGAGGTGATTTATCTCCTAATAATGTTTCAAAGATATATATTATAAAAGCAATAATATTTAATGGACTAAAATTTTTAATTGTATATTCTTGATATTTTAGGTTGATATTTATGTTCACGATAAGTATTCAATTGAAATTGAATATTACGTTAAAATTTATTAGTGTATATCATCAAGAAATAGATAAAAAAATCTACAGGAACTACATAAACTCTATAACATATGATGATAGAATTCAATATGAATTTAAAACGTGTATGAGATCAACACTTTTATAAGGTAAAATTTTATGAATACAATATCTTTCATTTGATCATTCATATGGATCCTTCTGAATCCCACTATTAAAAGAAGTCATTAACTATGGAATATAGGGATACCGATAGAGAATGAATGATATTGGGACTTGAGATATATAAGGAAATGAATGAGAAATATAAAGTAATTTAGTACCAAATCAATGTATCTTAAAGATTAAAATAATGTTAATAGGAAAATAGATGGTGAGATCTAGAGTTCAACAATGGTTATATGGTACTTCTCTAAAACATCACCATTAAAGAATGTTATGAAACGTCTATATAAGGGGAAGGTGATCCACAGTTATATTGGTCCCTATGATATTCTTAATCATATTAGAACTGTATATTATTTCATGACGCATGCACATGACCTCCCTTAAATTAAAGGAGTGTTTCATGTATTTATTTGGATGAAGTACTTGATCCTTCAAATGTACTAAACTCAACGGTTATACATTTTGAGCATGACATTTTTTAATAGGGTTAACCAGTGGATATATTGTATAAAATATATTATGTGATATAAAAGGAAAACAATGACAAGGTCAATGTTTTTTTTTGTGTAACCATAAATATGAGAATGATATATAAGAACTTAATTATGTAATGATGCATACATATACTTTTTTATTTCCATGAGAGTGATGTAATTTCAATGGGAAAATTAGTATAATGGTAGTTGAATGCAACACCATAAAATTTTAAAATATATTCATCATTATTAAATTTCATGATTTAAGTATCTTTTAATGTAAAGATGACTAAACATAAGTGAATTATGATTAATTAAAGTAAAAATTTTAAAAAATAAATTTTAGATAGATAAATGAAAAGGTAAAAACAAATGAATTTTTAAAAAGTTTCAAATTCAATTAATAAAATAAAAGATATTCTAAAGATAATATTTTTGAACAAATTTGTTTAAAAATTATTTTTTAAAATACATTATTTTTTATAGGAATGAAATTAATTAATTTAATTTATTGATATAGTTTTTTATTAAGCATTGAAATTGATTATGTAGATCTTGGAAGTAGTTACGTAATGACAATGAATTATTGTATAATAATTCTTGGTCAAATAGACCTTTTATGTTTATAAATATTATTTTAATATATAATATATATTTAATTGTTAATTTCCATTATTATATTATTAAAAATACAGAAAATTAGTCTTCAAAAATTCCAAACAATAAATTATCTTTCGTATATTTATTATAAATTGGTTAGAAATGATGATGAAATCATTTGAAGGAAAAATAATATATTTAATCATGAAAATATTTTTATTATATGAAATATATTTTATTTTTACAAATTAAATTGATCGATAGTGAGAAAAAGTGTATTTTTATTTATCAATAATAAATAAAATAAACTAAATTAATATCCATTGTATAGTTATTACTAGGCATGAATCAAGAGTAAATTCATTTTGATGCTCAAGGAAACAATTTTTTTAAAATGTTTCTATGATTTTTATTCCTAAAATAAAATGGGTTCAATATATTTAATAAAAATATGAACATTTTTTATAAGGTATATTTCATTTTGGCTGCTAAAAATAAGTTACTATGATAAAATTAACTCAGCACAAAAAATGTTAAATGGGTTAAATGTGGTTAAACCAAGGTATAAGGATTTAAATATTAAAAACCATTTTTATAACTTGTGTTGTTGAGTGTATTTAATCCTCCAATCACTCAATCTTATGAAATAAGTTATTTTTAGCTAATTCCCTTTCAAAATGACTGAATATATTTTTTAATGTTAAGGGTATTTTGAGGGGTTCTACTCTGTCACATGAAAAATAGAACATCATATCTTTAATTTTAAAAACACATAGAGCACCATATCTCATCCATGATATACAGATATCACATCCCAACTACACCCCAAGTTATAGAGGTTTTTGTTTCCCAAAAAGAATATCTTAAGAATTCTTAAGGTTTAATCCAAAGGAAAAAAATCAATATTAGAGGTATTTGTCAAATCCAATTCCTTTTAATTTTATTTCTCCTTCCACCTCATATGAATCTATTATAACCATGAAAAAATGATAACAAAAATATTAAAAATTATCTAAAACATTACTATGTTAATGGATTAAATATTATGTACAACCCATCAATTAAATGAAAAAAAGAAATTGTTCATCATTCATTCGTGTATAATACAACTTCAATTAAGAAATGAATTTCATTTCTCATAATAGACAATCATGGATAGTTATATAGTTATATTTGATTAAAATATATGTTATTTATTATATAATTATTATTCTTAAATTAAACACCACTATTTATCTTTTTTTCCATCTATCCATTGAAAAATTAAAACACCACTCATGTATACTTATAGACTACCATATCTAAGAATGATGTAATTAATTTTTCATCACCACATAACATGGTTTATTCTAAAATTTTATATAATTGAAAATAATATATTTATAAAATGATTAATATTATATATATTTTGAAACATTGACTGAGGTTCGATGGCCAAAATCTCTAAACTGAATCATATATGGAAAAAAATAAACAAAAATATTGAGTTTCATGGAGATTTGTTAATAAATTGTAATTTTGAAAGAATAAAATAATTATATATAGAATTATAACAATAAATATGGTTATATAAAAAATTTATAATATGTATAAATTTACTATATAGGTTATTCTATGGAAAACCGTGAAAGTCATGACATGTGGTATGAGTGTCTATTCCAATATCAGTTTTAATTTTGATTAGTGAGGCTTCAATATCCCTTTGATGGATTATATTCCATTAACATCTTAAAACCAGACTATATTATTATTATATAGATATTTCTATAGTTATCACGTTTCCCCCCCCCCTCATTTGTACTCAAATGTAATGATAGAATGTTTTTATGAATATTTAAATATATATCTAATGTTACATCGATACAATTTTCGTCTATATCAATGTTCTAAAAACTAGTTTTGGGGATGTTTATATGTATTGATATATATTTTTAATTTAATTTTAAAACAATTTTTAGTTCCTTTAAAATTATCAAAAGGATTTTTTTCCACATTTTACATAAGAGTTACTTTTAAATTTCGTTATTTTTTACAAATATAGTTTTTATATAAACTTATACAACATTAATATATTTTAACACTATCATATTATTTTTACTTAATTTATATTTATTCACATTTTAAAATGTACATCTAAAATTTAATATTGTAAAATGATATTTCTTATTTTTTAAACTCATACTTATAATTCTTTAATAAAATTATGTTTCATCCATGTTAATATGTTTTAACGATTATTATGATTTTATAATGAAATTATCTAATGATAGCATCTGAAATCATTCATTATATATATTATAATGATGATTTTTTAATGCCATTTTAATTAATCTCATTTCATTTCCCTAAGATAACAATGATTTGATGAAATGGTGATTGTTTTTATGATCATGTGGAACGCTTGTGTATGGTTTTAATTGATTTATAGGAGGAATATAATTATATATCCCTAAAATTAATTGGGGTAAGGTTGATATATAATGAGATAATGTGAAAGTGAAAATATAAGTAAAATATTCAATATGGGACTCTATCTAAAATGATGATGGGAATGGAGAGTGATCCAAATTAATAATGGGAATCCTTCGACAATGGTTTCTTTGAAAGTGAACCTTTACTAAATAAATTATTTTCAATCATTATGAGTATGGAATAATATTTTGTCTTATGATTATGATAAGTTCTCATTGAATATGATTGATTATTTATGATTCCAAAATATATAACACATGCATTTTTTTATAAAAATTCCTTATATGATGACCCATGATTTATGGTCTATGACTTATTGGGTATATTTTCAAAAGTTATGTTCATGATCCCATACTATTATTCTTATCGTATCTTAACATATGATCATTTATTTATATCTTACATGTGTACCCTTATAGAGTATATGATATTAGTCTTTATATTGATTCTCTATAATAAAAATATTGGTATTTATTATGATAAGTCTAGAATGAGATCTTATTTGAAGAAAATTGTAGGAGATGTTGAAGATTCTTCATAAATAATTTGTCTACTTATCTAGTATCTAATGACACTATACCCTTACAGTTCTCATGTGTGTGTTATTTATGGATGTAATGAATAATAATATAAAATTAATGTATATGCATGTATGTTTTTCTCACATCCTTATAGAACAATTGAGGGAATTTTCTCTAGACCATTGGGGTCTCTAATGGTTTTCATGGTTAATATATGTTATAGTAATTTTTAGTAACAATTACTCCTGTTTTTGTTAGGATAATTTTCTAAAAGATCTAAACGAACATAAATATAGTGGGATCTACTGTATAGAAGAACTACTGTTCATAGTGATACTTTCACTGAGGCCACCACAAAAAAATATTGAATTATCTATAATTGAGTGGTAATTACTAAGGTTATATCTATATATAAAATTTCTACCTTCCTATAGTCTCTTTTTACTTCTATTTGTAAAACCCAATCCTAATATAATCATCCATAAGAAACTTCAAATAATATTTAATGGATTTAAAAATTAACATTCACAAGGATTTAACAATATCAATTCAGGGTACACATATTCTCATCTTTATTAAATTTCCCTTTATCCCTCCATTTATAGAGGGAAAATTAGTCAGGTCTATTGTTCTTTATTTCTAAATTTGACTATAATATTAATGTGATTCATTATGAAGAGGTTTTAAGGTGGTTTCCACCATGATTTGAAATGGTTAACCATGATTATACCATTCTTGAGGGGTTTTCCTTAAAGATAAATATTATAGAAGGTTATTTTTAATTACTCTTTTATTTTATGGGCAAATGTTGGTTTATATTCTTGAAAACCATTTTTGACTTTTATTTTATATAAATTTTTTTAAAGTATTAATTGAGAACCCACATAGAATTATTACATGGAAATAAAAATAAACCCTAAAATAAAATATAAAATTCCTTAAAAATTTAATTGAAATTTCAATTTAGAAACCACATTCTCATGTGTGCACTAATATATTGAGTATTTTCCCACCACTATAAACTGACATGAAAAAATATTATTTAAATCCATTTAACATATATATTTGACCATCATAAAAACACTATCCCCACTCATCCTAACATAAATAATGAAACCTAACCAAATACCATAGGAACTACAAGAATCAAAACAAATATCATCATTATCGAACTAATTTGAACATCATTTCCAGAAAAAATCCAATTAAATGAAAAAATATTCTAAGAATCAAAAAATAAATTTATATTTTCATATAAATTAAATTAACAAGTATCAAAAAGTAAATAAACGGGAATCATTTCAACCATCAACAAGATTCAATATCAACACTAAAATCCATCGATGACACATGTCATTGAAAATACCTCTCAAATGTAGAACCATTCTTACAAACACAAAAATAAGTATTATAACCCTAATTTTCACTTCCAACACATTTTACTAAACCAATGTATTGTTTAGAACATGAATTTGATATGTTATACATCCAATCAGACCTAATTAAACTATCACATATCCATGATATATGATGAAAATAGATAAGTGAAACCTAAGACGATGAGATAGAGATTCAAACATTGAAAATTTAAAAGGTCTAAGTCTACCAATTGATAAAACGAAAACTATCATAAGATTAACAAAATACCTCAATATTCAATTCAATAAATATTGTTAAGAATTATTGGCTGGATAACAAGGGAATATAAAGAAATTTACACCAAACACCACTACTAACAGCATCCCCAAATAGATGAAACACCTACACATAACTAGAACAAGGGTCAATCACAATTTGATAAGAAAAAATATAAGTAGTGTGGGGTAGATTATTGCTACACCAATAAAAAACACAAGATAATACAATGGAAGAAAATTTGAAAACATGGGAGAGAAAATGAATCCCCGTGATTCAAGGAGTAGAGTCACCATCAAATAAAACCCAAAAATTCATATGAGGTAGGGGAAGATGTTAGAGCCTAAAGTTATCCAAAGGAATGTTGGTTCATCCCCATTACTAATTATAAGATTATAATTATGATCATTTGATGGGTAAATTATTTATACTGACAAAAAATAATATAAAAATACATATTTAATTTAGAATAGATAATTTAGTTATTTTAGATAAAAATGTTACATCATGTATTTATCATAAATAAATATTTAGGTAGTTTCTTTTTGATCGAAATATTTCATAATGTTTCAAAAATATTTGATGAAATTTAAAATAATTAAGTAACTCAAATATGAATTGATAAGAAAGGTAACGAATTAATATTATATTGAGTATATATTTATCTCGAGAAATTACTAAATATTACAAATAGCTACAATAAGATTATTTTTATAATATTTATGAAAAATATAATGAAGTAATAATTTTATTCTTACAGGATGTAATATATAAAATGGAATTGGACAAATAAATCTATTATTAGAATATTGTAATTTCCAATATTAACTAATGAAAAAACAAGTTTAGTGTTTTTATTATTATGCATTTCCATATAACAATTGAAGAATTATTATTTCCACATTAATAATTATTACTACTAAAATTTATTTGTTATATAAATAGATAATCTAGAAAATTATATCCCTTATCATGATTTAATAAGAACTCAATATGTTTGGAAATGGAATGATATGGGTTGAAAAAAATTTTGGATGAAAACATAATGACATTAATAATGACATGGAATGTTTGTTTTATAAAAGTGTTACAGTTAATGTTCAATAGAAGACATGAATTGAGAGCCTTTTGTGATTTTAAATGATCATTATATAAATTCCATTTTTTTATTTCTTATATATATATATATATTCGATTTTTCTTGTATTATTCTTACTTATTGGTATATATGAGTCATAGGGGCCAAAATTATTGATAATTATTTTTTGATGAACTGCATGGATGGGGACAAATCCTGATCATTTGTGATAATAGTAACTTATAATATTATTAATAAAATAATTTCATAAATATACTTTTGGATGAAACATTTCATGGGATCATTAATATAATGAGAATTAATTATAAAACATTAATAAATAATGGTATCATGATTATAAATTATTGATAATTAATAGATAAAATTAATGACTCTATGTTTATGAGATATATTACTAGTCCTAAGAAATGGAATTTGGGTAACCATATGATTTGGGAACTATATATCAATTATTAGAGAATTTAGTTTACCATAGAATGGATGTGGTTTATATATTTTATAATAATATGACATTATTTATTCTCTATTTTCCACATTGGTTGGGGAAACTAATGCATATATTTAGGCTTCGGTTATCATTATATTCCCAAAAACTAGGATTTCATTGATATAGATGGTCGACTACTCCCCTTACCATACTATTTTTTAAGGTGTAGTTTTTGTATATGGTCATGCCTGATAAATTGTGTCTTACGGTTATTTGATGTGTACCCACATGGGTTATATCGAATTATTATTATGAAATACATGTATATGTGGGAAGTTAATGATTGTGGTTATAGTCTATAAATGTATATTGGATGATATGGATTATTATTACTATATGTGTTCCTATTAATGATATATTATGAGTTTAGTTTTACTATATATTTACATAGTCTATGATACATCTCAATCTGTCTATATTATTATGGTGTTGTGATAGTTTTTTGGATATTATGGACTGAAATTGAAATAGAATATGACTTTTGGAGGGGATGGGAGCACCAGGACATATGATTTTGGGGTCTTGGAACACCAGTTTTTTAGAAAATAGTAGTGGGGTACAATTTTATTATACATTTTCTGATTTTTTATACATAATTCCATTCAATATTTTAGGAGGTTTCCCCGACAAGGATAAGAATAAATTTTACCTAATTTAGGGAATGAATTATTATTTCTATTCATTCACTAGGTATTTGAAATGATTCTTCAACATTTTAACGAGAGGTTTCAGTGAGTATCCTACAAAGTATACATGTTTTCTCACTAATATATATACACACAAACACACACACACACACAGACTCACACAAACATATTTGGACTCTTAGAAGGTTCTAGTGATCATGTTAGATGACACTAGATCATCCTGGTTTTTCATTAGTTTTTAGAGTATTTGGGTTTTTATATGTTCACTATCTTCCCTAGAGGGTAAGAAATGGAGGAGGGTCATGATATGATTATGGTGTTTATCTAATAAACATTAGTATGGGAGGAATATAATGTATTTAAAATATATTTTCCATAGTTTAAATATCAAAAAAGTAAATAACATAAACATTAATTCATTATTAACAGACATATCTATATTTTACACATTGATGAAGTGCACTTGATGGAGATCAAGGTAGTCGTAAAGAGATTCCTCTTACCATGGAGAGATTATGCTGAATTTTGGATACTTGTTTATAATGATAAGACTCTGAATCACTGAAGGGGTGTAAACAACTTCATCATTGTATAGATGAAAGGTAATTATAGATAGAGAGAGTATCATACATGTCTTGTATGGATCAATTGAAAATAGAAAGGGATGTATTTAATCTATTTTATAGATGGTCATCATTGAATGATGGTAATAAAAAGTCTATTGTGATGTGTTCCATCTCATAGAGCTTTCATATTACTTACTATTATAGTGATTCATTCATCAAACACTTTAATTAATATTTATATTATCCATTGAAAAAAATTTACCTATCACATTGATTCCAAAATTATGGTAACTAAGGGTTAATGTGTTAAGAATTCATGCAAGAAATATTTCATATCATATAGCTAACCATAAAATATTATTAAAATCCAATCATAATAAAATAAATAATGAAGAATATTCCATATCAGCTTTTAGGATTCCAAAATATCATAAAATATTATATAGATATTTTTGTGTACCTTAAAAACAAAACTTTTCACCAGACCACATAAGGAATTCCTGAAAAAAATCACAACTCTAAATTAATACATCCAATAAAATTTTATAATTGTTTTATCAAAATATCTAAATTTTGGAAGAAAATATTATCAAAAATTTGTTTCCAATCAAAAGGAATAACTATGTGACACTATGGACGTTTTCAACATTGAGAAAAAATATAGAATCCATATTTCATAACTATTAGGTGAGAGTGGCATAAATTAAAGAATCAATGCTACTTTTGATACTAATGGCCTAATATTACATCATTTAAACATTATAATATCTCTAATTAACAATATAATCATAAGATATATCATATAAATCATATATATATAATGGTATAATCCCTTTTCCTGTGATATCTAGTAAGCTATGAAACATTCCAGTCTAGTTCAATCCATCTCATTAATTAATTATTTTCTGAAATAGAGTATACAAGTCAATGAATAACTTACATGTCATTCATTATGTATAATATCACATTACATTTCCCTCAACAATGTCGATGAACACAGTATATATAAAACAACTAAGAAGAGATATTCATTTCTTACTCAACCAATGCATTTAATGTCTAATATTATCTTTTGAGGTGGGAATCCCATTTTCATTGAGATCCATAAAATGAAAATATTAATAATATTACCATCCACCACTTTATTAGAAAGCTTGAAAAATTTATTTATGAAATGTATCAAATTATGAAGGTTCTCATTCAAGGTATGTCAAAAAACATAGGTAATGGGGATAAATATTATATATACACCCCTATGTATATTAATAACTATATTATATTCTATGAGATATGTGTTGACATGTATATTGATGAAATATGTCTTAACGTATTATCTGACTGATCAATTATTGATATCTTGGATAAAAATACTTATATCAATTTTAATATTCTAGTCAGGGAAACCTTAAAATATCATTCAACCTACAAAACTCATTGATGGTCATCGATTTGGTACAAATCAACATCATAAATTGAGGTTATATTATTATTCAACAATTTATCTAAAGTAAATAATTAAACATTCGAATAAATTATATACATATATATTTAATTCATTTATAAAATCGTTATATTTTTTTCCAACAATATATTCATTTTCTTATGTCTTATATTCAAATATTTTCATCATAATTCTCATGCTTCTACTGTGATAATGGGTTTTCAATAGATATTCTACATTTTCATCTGTTTCCACCAATTAGATTATAATATCACCCCCTCATTGATCTATCATATGATATGTTACTTTTGATGAATGGGTTTAGACCATGAGTGATATCTTTGTTTCTTCACATGGGAAATTTATATATTATTTTCATGTTTATTCCCAATTTCTCCCATTATGTTAGGAACCACCCCATGTTAAAAAATAAAATTATTTATCCTAACACATTCCTTAAAAAATCTAATTTGGTTATATAATCTTCCTCAATTGTTCTATTGTCTATGGTTTCTTCTTTTAACTATTTTAATCAATATATCATCCATTTTAGAAAAAATTAAATAATATTGAGGTATCATTTCATCATTATGAGATTATAAACATTCATTATTTTAACCCTCTAATAATATCTTATCCATTGTCAAATGATACATAACATATCCTAATTTTTTTTAATATATTATGAATATTCATAATAGTGACCCAATTCACTCTCAATATGATTGTTTTGGTATTTAATTTTTATATATAGTGGATATGGAACAATAGGTTGGATACACAATATATCATACATGATGTATCCTATTGTGGATGTATAAGGAATTATATCCATCCTTTAAAACTCTTTTGAACAATCTTGCATCTTTTTAAGATTCATACCATGAGAAACTAGTAAAGATCATTTTTGGTGTCCTTTAAGGTAAACTAAATTACCACATTATGAATGTATGTGTCTTTACTACAGTTTTGAAGCCTATAAGATCTATCTATAATTATCTTCATAGATAACATGTTAAATTCTTCACCTTTGTCTTTTATCAAGAAAAATCAGAATTTTATTTTTGATATTTAGTCTTTAGTTAACATAGAACACTAGAAACACCATAATATAAAACACAAATTAGTATGTTTAATAGGAACCATCACATTCATGATGGACCAAAACTCTTTGATTTCATCATTAAACTAGTCATTCAGCCTTCTATAATCAAAATTAAATATATAAATTGAAAATTGAAAGATAAACATCTTATAATTCAAAATTTTTATCTGAAAACCTTATATTTTTCTCATATACACATCCTCAATTAAATTATAATTAGGTAACATATATACAAAATCCATTTTATATGCATTAAAATCAAAATGATCTTTTATAGAATGAAATACTTGAATGAGTATTTATAATCACAATAGGTACCAGAGTTCCCTTAAAGTAAATATAATGAATTTTATTATAATCATTTTCTAATAGGAATTATTAATAGTTAGACATGAAATGATATATATTTATTATTTTAATTGATAAAACCCACTTTAATTACTATAGGTATCTACCCTTATGGTTCATTCATCATATTATAATGTTTGTTAGAGTACATGGATTCCATTTCATCTTCCATTGATATTAGTAATTTATTAGAATTTGAACACTTTACGACCCTTACAAAGGTATTCGGATCATCCCATTTGAACATTATATAATCATATTTTTTTAATAAGAAATCTATATCTATTGGGGTCCTCAAAAATCATAATAGACTATTGAGGTTCTTATTTAACATGAGTCTATTTATCTTCCATAAATATTTATGGATCTATTTTAACTCCAACCATATGAACACTTTTTTTGTGTTGAATTTCTCTCTATTCTACATTCCCCTCAATCACACCTCAACTTATTTATTCCTTTTCATGAAATGTACCCATTCATTTCATATACATTTTTTGGTCATTACAATTATTGAAATTATATCCTATAGATTCCCTAGGGTGAGAAAATTATACAAAGTTATCTACATTAGGGTTATTCATATTAGAATCCAATCACTATATAAGAGATTCACAACCCAAAATCATCATAAAATATATTTTTAGACATTTAATATTCTATATCTCATATAATTTATGTAGTAAACATTAAATGAGATATAATTATATTTTAATGTTGGAGACTTTATAACATAACTCAAGAATGTAACAAGAAGGTGATGCCCACTCATCATAAAAAACAATGTCTAATAAAAAATGGTTCCTCCTCTCATGTGCAACATTAAATTGTTGTGTTCAGAGAGGAATTAGTTGTGTAGTTATTCCATAACCTCATAAATGATCTATGAATTCCCATACCATGTATAGTGAAACCGATTCAAATTATATAATTTTAGTTCTTTTTATAATTTTTTTCTATACATTATTATGATCACATTGATATTTTCAAAAGATTCATAATTTTTTCTTATCAGAAGAGCATAACTATACTGACTAATATAATAGATAAATATATTGATGTAACTAAAATCACCACTTTCTTGTGTGCTCATTATTACACATACATCACTATGCATATGATATAATATGGTGTCAAACCTTTCTATGTTTCTATAGATAGGTGATTTGGTTATTTTCCATAGTAATTTTTTTTCATATGTTATATTATTCAACATTTAATGAGTTAAATAATCCATCTCTATTGGGGTTTTAGATTCATTTATTATTTATATGTACAAGGGGACGATTCCAATGGTATTGGGGATTATAGTTATCCATGCCCTTTTTTATTATGATTATTATAAAAAAAGATTATCAATATAATTAGTATATAAAACAACTACCATATTAAAAATGATCTAAAAAATATCAATATTACATATATTACATCACTTATTTTTTATAATGACAGAAAATGCTGTCCTGTAAAAATAATATAGTGAAATCGAAATCATGTTTATCGTTTGAATTGAATAATATTACTCTAATTCTAGAAATAATCTAATAGGAAGACATAGATCACAAATGTTGAAATTTAAAGGAGAAGCACTTTCTCTACTATTGACTCAATGATATACATTTTTTAGATTCCCTATATTCTATATGTAATTTATTATTAGTAAAACTATTTTATGAAATCCCAAAATCCAATAATCATAAGCTTGAGTTGGATAAATTAATGTTAAAAACATTCACATTCAGATGCACAGAATGATTCACATTGAGTATACTTCTCAACTATAGATAATAATTTTCAATTTTTTGAAGTTTTATCTATAATATATATCAAAATAATTTAAATTATGTATTATATATTCTACAAAAATTTAATATATATGAGTGGATATAATTTTTTTCATACTTTCATCATGTAAATTAATGAACAAACTCCCACTAAAAATGTTAACCCCATAAATCATAACAATTTAGTAAGATAATATATTGAATTCACTATGTTTTGAATAACATTATTGTTTCTACCATTAAATAGATATTTATGTTTTTAATCATACTAATAAAAATAATTTTGATTGATATATAGTTGAGTGGAAAACTTTTTTCCCAATCCTTAATATGGATAAACTCAACTCTATTCACCTGACTACCTAATCCTATTAATGCCTCCAAAATAAGAGTAAAAAGTAAAAGTAAATGAATGGGAAACTATTCCTATTAGGGACACCAATTAATTAATTTCCATACACAAGGTAATATATGGTACCATTTGTTTTTTATAACTTTAAAAACCTGTATATTTTATATACTTAATTTCAGGATATATTATATAAACATACATATAATACAATCCCAAATGATTGACATGCAAAGTATCATTGAGAAATTAGATATATATCATAATAAAATAAATTAGACATACAATTATAATATTAAAAAAATTATTAAAAATTCTATAACTTCTATTAATATTCTAATACCACATAATATAACATGGGATATACATTAAAAATGGATGTGATATATATCCTTGTAAAATAATAATCAATGTATAACATAATTAAAGTAATATATGTTATTTAAAAGGCATATAAAGGGTATATAAAAAGGTTATAATCATAAACATGAACATAGAATCATTATATAAGATGATGACCTCAAGGAAGTATAATAATGTGGCAACAACAAAAAACATACCATCATTACCATATGTAAAAGATAACCACTGGGACATTATAAGATTTTATTCTCAATCAAATGAAACATTCACCATACATGGGATATCATGAGGTAAAAACATAATCCAATTAATTTAAGGGATATATAATTCTTGGCCCATCCATCACATTCATATTATGTATATGCAATTTTGTTCAACATAGATCATAAAACATATGAGTGTATTTCATAACATCTAATGAAAAGATTATGGAGTGTGTGTTAAATATAGGGATTTTTATTATAAATTAAGGTAGTTACATCTAGTTTAATATCCTTGAGTTGTAATAGGTATCAGTATTAACAATAAAAATATTTTTCATGGATAATCATGGGTTAATTTCAGTAGTATAATAGGTGAACGTAATGACTCTTGAAAGGTATTAATGAGAGTGAAAGGTGTAGTGTTAGTATATATAAATTATAATGATAGTAAATAGATGTGTGAACACATATGTCAACATAAAAAATTATAAACCAAAATATGTAATATAATGAAAGTACTTAAATAAAACGGAGGAGTAAGAAGATGCGAAAGCCTGAGAGGGTGTTTAGAAAATATTTGGAGGATCTTCTTAAGAGATTGGGAATACCTTGGTGGTAAATAAAGAGAGATAAGGGATAGATAGATAGGTAGTTGAAAATAATTCTTAGTGGGGTTTGTGTGAAGAGTAATAGGGGGATGAGCGGTTATATATAGAAAAAGAGAGGAATTCATCCTTAATTTTTAAACAATGGCTTTTACTCTATGTGATATAATAATCTAAACAAAAAAAAATCCCATGGGGTTTTCCTATGTTTTATAACAAAGAGGTCTATTATTAAATATTTTATCAATCTAATAACATAACCCCTTAAAATAACAACATTGGTGTTGTGGATTTGATTCATGTTTATAATGATTTTTAAACCCTAAAATATAACATATGTTTTGTAGGATTCAATATTATTTTTTAAAATGAAAAAAGATAAAAGAAAAAATAAATTATTTAAAAATAGAAATATTTTTCTTGGTATGTATTCCATTTATATTATTTATTACCAAAATTTTGGGGCATTATGATTCCATAATACAAAGTAAATATTGGTATTACATTTTATATTAACTAAATATTTCAATAATCATGAAAAATAATGAAAAATTGACTATTGGATAATTATAAAATTATGGTTCCATAAATAATTATTATTTTTGAATTTAATTTTAAAAATATTTTAATTTTCAGTTTTAAATAAAAATCATAATTTACTAGAAAATACTATATTTATTAACACTAAAAACATTTTTCCCTTAAAAATATTATATCACAATTCACTAATTCTTTATCATTTAAATATGAAGAAGTATTATTTAAAATGAATATATTATGAAAAAAATATTTATTTATGAAATTCCTCAATTATTCCAATAGAATGTTTTAATTATGATAATATATTTGCATAAAATACAATTTTTATTTCATCATTTCAAAATATAAATTTTTATCGAACCCATTATATATTCATTTGAAATGTAATGATAAAATGGGATATAATTAATTATTTTTTATAAACTATAAAATAAAAAAAAATTATTGTTTCTAAATAAATATCCTTTTATTAAACTAGAATATTACCAAAGGGTATGGTGTGTGGTGGTTGTACATTCTTTAGGTCATTACATAAACAAGGTTTAGTTCAGGATCTTGATAAGCTTTCTCTTCTCCCATAAATGGGTTATATCATGTTTTAGTTGTTAAATATTTCTTTTTTATTGGTTAGGGAAAATTAATATTGATTCCATGTCCTTTAGAAGATCTGATAAATGGGATCTATATGGTATGCTCTTACTAGTCGAGGCAATCACTTCTTCTGTCTATGTCAATATAAAATTATCATAACCCATAGTATATAAAAATCATAATGGTAACTATATCAATATATATTATCAAATATTATGATGATTAAAATAAATTTAATCCCAATATAAAAATAATTTTATTATTTTATAACTGTAAAAATAACAAAATAACATGTAGTGCATGCGTTTTCTATAACAAAATTTTTCAAAAAGGAATTAATTCATTCAAATGAAAATTTCAATTTTAATAGTTGGGTCCTTAAAATATCCTATCTTGTTAGATGATCAAGGTCTTGAAAAGTGATTCTATAAAATGAATCTCATGTATATTATTAGTGAGATTTAATTTAATGTAAAACCAATTTAATTTGTTCACACAATATTAGTATGTTACTATTTAAACAACCCATAATTTTGGAAACTCATATAAATATATAATCCAAACATATTCATACATATCTAAATTCCTCCAACGTGTATGGGATATGAACTATTGATGTAAAGGCATTGAATTATATTATATTTAAAATCTATACTTAGATAATCCATCAACCATAAATAATCAACACCAACATTTCCTAGATTAAGACATAATCCAATATGCCTGTGGGAAGACTGAACCAAATTCCATTAAACATATGAAATATTTTAAAATAAAAAAAATAATTCATTAAAAAATTTATCCCAATATATATATGTATATGAATAGTGTTGTACTATTAAATTCAACAAGTTAACTTCAATTAAAACTCAATGTCAAGGTAAATGAAAAATAAATCTCATGTTTTCATACATAACAGGTAATTCATTTCATAAATATATATTAGAATAATTTAATCTTATGAATTACACATAATTAATATTTATATCTATAAAAATTTTATAAACTAGACTAATTTGATAGAATAAAAAAATAAATAAAAATTTAATAATTTTCTGAGAAATGAGACACATATATGAAATTCTCATATTTTACACAAGTATAAATAATATCATTTTTCATTTATTAACACTTATAATTATTATATATTTCACAAATCATTACAAAATTTATCCAAACATAAATCATTAATAAATTATGTTATGTCATATTTTTGTACTAATAATGGGTAATATTCGTTATAAGTTATAATTAATACACAATGGATACCATGTTGATTGTTACCTATCAAACCATATCTTAAAATATACCCAAATTTAATATTTGGTTGATATCACCTAATATAATTGTTGTAGTAATAATACTCATGTTTTATATCCTAATATCTCATATATCATTAATACAAATTAATACTTTATTTTTCAGAAATACAATGTTCATTTTTAGATGTTGATGACATTTATCATGTGTTATGAAGTAGAACAAAAACAATGGGTTTCCAAAATAGCATACCCTATGATAGATGTAAAGAATATGATATATTTAATACCAATCATAAAACAATATCTGAAAATCATTTTAATATGGGACCAAATTCATTGTTAAATTATTTTCATTCAGAAAATAATATGTATACAAATATTAATACATTTAAGATCAAGGATCTCATACAACTGATAGGGTTTCCCATTAAACTAATTAACATTTGAATTATAATAATCCCATTCATGTTTGGTATATATTTAGTATTGCTATCCTAAGAAAATTTAAAAACACAAATAGGAATACCTTAATAAGGTCATGCTCCATCATAAAATCTTTCATGAATTATTCCTAATTGAAGTCAGTATAGAAATGTTCAAATGCCTCTAAACATTGAGGTATTACACAGGACTTTGAATCATTATTCCTAAATATTGGATCCTAAATCACCAAATAGGTGAGAACACCTTCTAAATATTAAATATTAATAGAGAAGAAAATTGATGTGAGTACCAGATTAATCATGCATGCATCAAAGATAATCAAAATGGTACTGATCAATACCCTCTTATAGACACTTTATTAAATGAAATGTGTTATATTGAAAAAGTATTGGGATCTATCTCATGCAACCCAATCATTACAATCTAGTGGAGTGGTTCATTAATTGAATATTTTATGTAATATTATATGTATAAGAATCCTTAGACGATATAATAATATTGATTCAAAATTGATGGTAATCGAGGGAAGAAACAGTAGAGATGAATTCTCATATTGTAATCCCCATAATACACTAGAATAGATATCCAATTATAGGCTACATCACTGGAAAAAACCAATCTATATCTTCTAATATGATTCATGGACATTATAAAAAAAATCCATGAGTGTTTACATCTTAAATAGGCCATCAAAATATGGTATATGATATTTTTGTTTTGAGAAATAATGGCATTTTTAAATATGCTGCTAGGTGGATTGATTGAATTGGTATGGGAACATTTCTATTTATATTAGCACATGATGTAAGAAAATGGGCATAGCTAAGAAATTGGATTTAATTCCCCTAATGTATAGTATAATGGGATACAAATTTTACACAATGTATTTATCATTGTGATATTTCATACGTGGTGGGGACCTTTGTAATAATAAGGAATCATGACTTTCTACAATTATGAATGAACTGGTTGTTGATGGGAAAAATGATTAGTCATAATAAAAAAATAATATGAATTCAATATTGTAGGTTTTTGAAGTCCCTAAAATTTTTATCTTTTATAGCTATGGATCTCGATCTAAATCCCCATTAGCCTGACATCAATGATGTTCAATAGTATGTTCCTGAAGTTATTCAATTTTTTATAAAGGTAAATATGATACTTGGAGGAAAATGATTAATTATTTTCAATAGTAGGTCCAGTATAAGTTTGATGAAATTATTTATAATCAAGAAATAGACACGTTTTTAGAGGACACAAAAATTTATTTTAAGATAATCCATTATAAAAGTAAGAAATAAATTATTTTTTTTGTTAGTATGAGGAAGGGATATATCCACATGGTGGATTCTGTTTCTTAGATATCATGAAGAGTCAAAATTATCATGGGGGAAGTTCTCAAATAAATTTAGGGTTGAGTATTTATCACCAACCGTGATGGTAGTGCATCAGAAAGTGGTGATTTCATTTACAACGTATGTTCTAATAAGTGAGAGTTTAGTATTTGATTAATGAATATTTTATAATATATATCACATCATTTCCTTAATAGAGAGTCTAGAGAAAGTAATTTTCACAAACTGTTTAATTATTGATCTAGTTCTATTTAAAGACATTTTTGTTATTAATGCATCTTGTGGTGTTGGAAAAGGTAAAAGATATTGAGATAAATATGGCTAAAACCCCACAATCAAGATTGGGTTGTATTCAGGAAACCCCATAAAAAATATAAGACCATATATTTTTGATTTTTTTGGTTTTTTATTAAGATTAAAAGGAGTATGTTATAGATTTATTCCACCCATTTAAAGAAATAAATACACTTTTGGACCCATTTTTGGAAGATTTAACATTGAATGGTTTTCAGGATGAGTTTATAGATTTTAAAATATTGAGTGTGTAACCATTATTTGTAGTCAATGAGGAGATATTATAATACATTAATTTAAATCATTCTAATAGTGTCTTCCCAAACAACAATAGTAGTTGAAACAATAACATGCCCTAGGAATGCTTTAGTAGTAAGTAGAATGATCTAGGTGAGAATATTGTGAGCAATAATTTGGGATATACTCAACACTGGGAGTGTTAATTAGTGTTGATAAAATTGTAGAATATTTTTTTTTGAGAACAACCGTCTTCATATTTGACTATTTAGGATCATGATTCTCTCTATATGTAATACATCACACAAATTTTATTTAAAAAAAATTTGGGAATCATATATACAAGGTCAACCTTTCTGTAAAAAAGGCTAACGAATAGTGCAATCTACAAACAATCCATGAAAGCGTGATCTATTTGATATAATTTGTGTGTTTCAAACATGCTTGATATAATATTGAATCCTATGTTATAATATAATCTCTTTGACATTTTATCTAGGGTTTTATCATATAGTAGACTTGAACACATTTTGATGATTATAAATATGCATCTTGAGTATTCTTATACAACTCATACATATATAACAACATGTACATAACACTTCCACTTATTTTTTGTGCATATTAGTGTACACACTCTTCCATGAATAATTTTTGAGTGTTTCTCCATCATTATATCTATTATATGTAAACCAAACTATATAACTACCATCGTCTTATGAACATCATGATCAACTGAGACTATTCTTTTTCTTCTACTTTATATCAAACAAAACTACAAAAAAATATTTTCTATTCTTCTCTCTTATTCACTCTTCACTTCCCTTCTTATTCTTCAGTGCATATGATCTACACCAATTCTCTTTTTCTTATATTAAATTCACATATTGTGGATGAGGATGATTATCACTGAGTCACGTAACCTTGTTTTTGAAAAAGGAAGATATTATCTTTAATGATTGTGTCGAACTAATTCTATTCCTCTTCAACCACTTATTCATTAACCTAATATATATATATATATAATACTACGAATCAATTTCCCATATTGGCATAGAAACAATGTTTCTAAATGAAAAGGACCAGTCATTTTAGTAGTCTTAATAAAGATTATACATACATGACACCCATTTTACATTAGGACTGGAATATTAAATAATAATAAAACATTATCACCTATCATGACTCGACTTACCTCATGCCATGAACCTAGTAATAAGACACCAAGGGTCTCTTTTAATACTATGGTCTCCTTCCTAGAATACCACCTGATATTTATCAATAGATTCACTTATCTAACTAATGACTATCCCCATAGGCCAACACAAGTAATTTAAGTCTTGTTTGTCCTCACTCACTGACACACACACACACACTAAAAAACATCCTAAGAAGTCACTGATCATGATCACTATTATGGACCAAGAATGCTTAATAAAGGATTTCTAATCAGTTAGGGTATAAAAAATAAAGATACACCTTACTAAAATATTTACTAAAATTTATCCTTTTAAGTCTCACATTTCATTGGGTGTTACACTCTTCACACCCTGAAGCACAACTCCCACCAAGTGGACCCCAAACATCAAAACTAGGTACTGTGTATGTACTTATATATGTGTATTAACTCTAATATGATTTGTCATAAACCAAACTATTTTGGTCCATGAACCTAGTCATCTAACCAAATCGTGTTCGATAATATCATACATCCCATCCCAAAACACAACATTCTATTACCAACCCACATCACTTATTTGACTAATGATTGTCCCCATAGGAAAAGAAATGTTCATTATGTTTTATCATCACTCATAAACACCCTAGGAAACATCCTAGGTGTTCACCCATCGGGATCCCTACTTCATGCCATGTATAGTTAACTATTTATCTATAATCAAGTAGGCATAAGAAATTAATGGTCCACCTTGATGACTTGGGATGTAAAATTTATACTTTTACATCTATCTTTTACATGGTTGTATCACTATTGTAATAACTATAGTATTACCATAAAAAACATCAGAATATTCTCTATAATATTTTTGGATTCTATCAATAAGACTACATGAGATCCCATGGTCAGGTGATCCCGATATATATATAATAATTAAATTAATTTTATTATACCACACATCTGTAATTTTTAGAAAATACTGGAATAAATACTTAATTAAGTCTAGAATTGAAAATATGATACTATTCTTGATTCCCTACTTGGGGTTTTACCCTAAGTGCAATATAATGTTGGTAGGAGCCATGAGTTCTGTTGAGGAAAACAATTGGTCAGTCTGATAAGTGAATTAAATGAATAATTTAATTATTTTATTTAATAACATAACCAAATACCCCCTCTATTTAAACAAATTTATAAAAAATATATAGGGTTATCCACATTACCCTGGTATATTAGAGAGGAAGAGGAGATTATATCAATTCGCTGTGAAAAAACTGGGAATGTGGATCAACAATAGGAGACCATAGAGAATCGAGAGATGAACAAAAAACACATGATCATCATATTCATCACTTGTAGACATATTATTTACCAATGAACAATATAATTATCAATTTTGATATTTTTTTTGTATATTCTAATATTGTTTTATCATACCATGTCAAATAAAAATCAATTCAAAAATAATTTCATTCCATGATCAATGATTGCTTATGAGAGTTTTTTTATCTTCCAACATATAATAGAAATTTGATAATGCTGATTATTATTTTTCTATTCCTATTCTATCTTCACTCTTATGATAATTGATTGAGGCCATCACAAACATTGTTCAGGGTTCATTCCTCACTCTTGTGTATTATGATTCTCTTCCACCATTTTTTCCCATTAATCACCACTATTTTTTTTGCAGGCTCAACAAATACCCAATAAACAATCATTGTGGAACATAAATTTAGTGCAATGGATCGATGTTTTGGTTCTGGGATTATGATTTAGAGAATTTCCAAGATGATATTCTATGTAATGTAATATCAAGGATTTATCAGTGGAAAATTGAGTTATTTTATTTCATGGGTTTCTATGTTTTGAAGACCACCAAAACAAGACTGAATATTGGGCATATAGGGTAGCCAAAATATATCCACTTGCGATGAATTAGGTGTGTTTAACCATTGATCTATGCTCCATGGAACATTTAAAGTTGGTATCGTCAGTCTATGGATTTTGGAAGCTTCTGAGAGTGTCAGTCAATGAGGAGGCAGCTACAACAAGTGATAAAGGGGCTTGTATCAGTGCTGGGGTTTAACAGCATTGGTGGCCGATAGAGGTGGTGGTGATTGGTTTACGAGTAATGGTGACAGTGATGAAATATACCAATGTAAACTAATGTTGAGGGAATTAAACTCTTCCCCCTGATGCATGATGGATAAATATTTTAGGAGATGGAATGATATAAACTTTTTAATTAATCATATTAATAATAATAATTATAATAACATTAATAATTATATTATTATTATTATTATAAAACTAAATCTGACATATCATATTCACCTTGAAGGACCCAAGACCACCCTTAGAGGGGAGGGGTGAATTCGGGTGTGAACTCTTTTTTTTATACTGATGGAAATTTTTACTACGTTGGTAGGAATCTATTAAACCTCTTAGATTAGAAAGTACAAAATAACAAACAATGACAAGCAAAGTGAATCCACAAAACATTTAGTTAGTTCACTACTAAGGGCTACGTCCATGCAGAATACACCGATATTCTATTAGGCAAACCATATTCAACTAATGTTCCTAAGTTGTGAAGTAAATAATTTTATCACAATCACTCTTTTCTAGGCGCACTTCCTTTACAAGTTTATAGGGATAGAAAACTATGTTCATCAGATCACTTCTGGGTGACTCCCCCTTTCTCACTACGTTGGAAATAATCTGAACCCATTTTATCGACATAAAGGTTACTTCAATTAGTTGGAATTAAATCATGCATCCTTAGTTGTAGATAGATGTTCTATTGCAGTACCATTTTCTATTCTAGATGTAATATAATTTTCCTCATACTATTTGTTTGTGAAATTTTCCTCCATAAACAAGCCATATTCTTTCGCGTACTACAGTTCTCCACATTCCACCTCATCGTACCACTTTAGCATATTTCCTCTACAAACTGCGACCACATACCGCATTTGAAAACTGCATTCACATAGTACCTTCACTCCAACTCTCGCATACCGCTTCTTCACCAAGGACCAACTTATCTTCTACATGCCATATTTTTCATACCACTTTCCAATTCATACTTCCTTTCCCTGTATACCACCTCACTATATTCAAGTATTGCATGAGCACCATTGGCCATGTTTTTACTCCACGTACAACATCTCCTATGCAGACCCATCTTACCTTTGTGGACTATAGAAAACTGTTAAAAAATAGTGCTTCTAGGTGAACCTCTTTTAGACAGAGAAATATTCCTAGAGCGATGAATTAATATAATGAAATTCAATCGTATTACCTAAACAATGTGATTAGCGCACTTTATATAGGCAAATACATCTGCATAATCCACTAATCCGTGATTTACCAAATCTATAATATGACACTTCCTTCACTGTGTACCATGCATCGCCCACAAACCATATCCCTATGCAGTCTATATACCACCACTCATCCCTTTATTCTGTTCGAACTGTTATATGAACAAATATCCACCTCATTTCTACAATGAAAATCCATCTCATCAAACTACTATTTGGTGAGCCTCTCCACTTGATTTTCAAGAATGACACACCATCCCAAAAACCATCACGACATATGCATTCTGCAAGCCTTCCTATGAACTGAAAGACTACATTGTGAACCATTTTTCATTCTATAAACCATTCTCGCAACATGGTTTGTGGTCCTTCATTCTGTGTACCATATTTCCTAATCATTGAACTATTCCCTATATGTGTATCATAGTTCCTTCCTTTTCCAAAACATTTCCTTTTCCCAAAACTAACTCCCGATTTTGAGGCCCAAAAATTTAGCAAACACCGAGAAACTACACCACCTTCAATAAAATGTTTAGCCTCAATAATAATACCACACTCCCTATAAACTCCTTAATAAACCAAATTAGGATTGAAGAAAAAACAAACCATGCTCCATTTAAAGTAATGAAAATCCTTGGTTCCAACAATATCCTCTTTTGGGGTTTTTGGGAATCCGTAAATAAATTCAATAAAGTACCTGCAACAGTCAAAACCTGATATGTATGAAAAAACTCAAGAAATAAAACTCTATGTCTATGTGAGAAATGATCAATTTAGATAACAAGAGGGTAATATTGAATTGGATTCTCATGTATTGGAATGTTTTCAAGATGCCCAAGTATGCAACAATGATTTTCTCATAACACTGAATTGTTTTTTTAAATTCTCATTCTCCCCCACTATAACTCATTGAATTTATCCTTTAACTAGGAAAATATTAATTCCCCTCCTTTATCCATTATATATTGTTTTATTTAATAATTTTTAATTTATCAATTCTCCCCCATTTTCAATAAACCAAAATACTGGTATATGAAAATAGTAGAGATGAACACACACTTCGTTAGATCGTATCTACCCCATAATCCTACTTCATAATCACAAACAGTTTAAAACAATTAATATAACATGGGAGAGGGGATAATCCATAACCTCATCATGAACTGGGAGTTGGTTGAACACCGAGGTTCAACCGATGCTTCTAGAACTCAAGTGATTACAATGGTTTGGTCAATATGTCAATCACATGATCATCAGTTCTAGCATTATCCATTTTAATCATTTCCTGTTCAACTTTTTCCTAGATGAAGTGATATCTGATTTCAGTGTTTTTCATAAAAGAAAACTAAATAGGATTCCTCATACGATCAGTTTCACTCTTATTATCATGGTGAATCCCCATTGGTTGTTTCATCTCATCACCAATGTTTCATCTCATCACCAATATCTATCAATTTTTTCTTAGTCCATAGTAGCCGAGTACATGCCTTTGTAGTAGAGATATACTTATCTTCAATAGTACTAAGAGAAGTAATTTACTATTTCAAACAAAACCAACCCAAAAATTTCAAGCCAAAAAATAATTCTCCACATCTTGTATACTTTCAATTAAAAACATCTCTATCCCAGTTAGCATCATAAAATATTGATAGCTCAATATCTCATCCTGTTGTAAAATATATGCAATAATTGTGAGTTCCTTGAATGTACCTCATGGTTCTTTTCAATCCTTCCATATGTTTTTATTTTGGATTACTTTTAAAATAGGATGCTAAACATGTTGCAAAGACAATATCTGGTCATGTATTAGTCATGTAAAATAAGATTCCAATGATTCTCTTGTACAGTTTTGGAGCTACTGAAGTAAAATCCTCATGCTTTCCATTTTTAGTTAGAACTAAAATCAAAGTCGACATAGGATTGGATTCATGCATATTGAATTTCTTCAAAAACTCTCTTGAATGATTTTCCTAAAAATGTAAGTGTATACTTTCCTATTAATCACTTGTATCCCCTTAAAGACTGTGATTTCACCGATCATATTAATTTTAAATTATGATTTCATGTGATTGTAATATTCATCCACAGATCCCCAAATTTTTCCTACAGATATAATAACATCTACGTACACCAGAACCATGAACTAATATTTACGCTAATTACTTACATAAATATTTTGATCTCCTCAACCTCTTTTTAATTTTAGTTTCTTTAGATAATAATCCTACCGAGAGTACCATGTCAGTAATGATATTTTTGACCATAAAAAACCTTCTTTAATCGAAAATCCATTATTTCATCATTACAAAAAACAAAATCCCACCTGTTTTAAATATAGAATCCGTCTTCAAGAACTACATTTATGAAAGATTTCTTGACATCCATTTGATACAATTTGTATCTTCTTAAGATTTCCATGGTATGAAATAACCTAATTGACTCTAATCTAGACACCGGAACACATATTTCTTCAACATCAATACATTCAATCTATGAGTAGCCTTTACACACCATTTATTCATTATTTACGATCAAATTTCTGTGCTCTTCAAATTTTATTTTTAAAATCTACTTCATACCAATCACATTGTGGGTTTCAGTTATCTTAACTAGATCCCATGTTTGATTCTTATCGATCAGATCCAATTCTTCATTCATGGCCTTAACCCATGATTCATCCATTGCAATTTCCACAAATGAGGGTGGTCCCACAATTGAATGAAATGCAAATTTTTTACTATTGATCATTCTATTTTCTATGTGGGAGCTATCTAATCCTCAATGATGTTGGATAGATCAATTTTTTCCCATCAACTTCTGTTGTGAGGTTCAGAATAATTTTATTTAGGTGTGGTTTCTTATTCTTATTCTTCTTCTAAGTCAAAATCTTGTTGTGACCCTTGGATATTTTTCATGCCTTCTCCTACATCTGTATTTGGATCTATTTCATGTCCACTTTATTCATTTCATTATATCACATCAACATAAGAATTCATTGAGACATTTATGGTTTTGTCTTCAAAGATCTTAACATCACTTCTTTCCAAAATTTCTCTAAGATGTTTATATAATCATGCATAGGCTTTGCTATTAAATGAATACATGAGGAATAATCCTTCATATGTAGTGTCACCATATATTTACTTATTTCATTCTTTTTTTGTGATACAATATTTACGTTTAAAAACACGAAAACACTTTATAGAAGGCCTTCATACATTCCATAACTCATAGGCTGTCTTAGTTTCCCCCATATAAATATATTTTTAGTTTTTAATATAAACTATAGCTTGAACAACTATTTCTAGAAATGGAAAGAGATAAAAATATCAATATGTATAGTTCTAGAATACCATTCACCTATTGATTTCAGAACTCAACACCACAATTTTGTCATGGAGTTCTCACAGTAGCCACCTCATGTTGTATCACATGTTTCTCTAGGCACTTTTCAAACTCAATGGTGTATATTACCCACCATTGTTTGACTGTAGAAAAATTATTCTCTATCAATAATCCTTATCATCTATTCAGGAATATTTTTTATAAAATCAAGTAGTTTTAATTTCCTACATATAACCATCACACAAGACATTCTACTATAATAATCAATTAAAAGAATGAATTACCTTTCTACCTGGGTTCTATAGTCTTTTATCAGACTATATAAATTTTTATGAATGTGATATGTAATATTTGAGTCACTTTTCTTCATTGGATGATATGAACTATCGACAAAATTCCCTTGAATTCATGCATCATAAGTTTTCTGCCATTCATGATTCAGATTGGGTACATCCATGACTATCATCAGCTTATATATTTTCAATGTTTTGTAAATTTAAGTGACCCAACCTCTGGTTCCACAAGTTTTTTCTTATTTTATAGTCATATTGAAAATATTCTATATTATATCAACTTGATATCAGTTTCCATTTGTTCTACAACCTTTTATGAGAGAATACCATGTTCTTCCTTTTATAGTGCACCATTTTTCATTGAATGTCAATATATGTCCGTAGTCATTGAGGTGACTCACACATAGGATATTGTGATGAAACCCGTCCACATAAAGAACATTTTCCCTTTTCAACTCTCCACTGGAAATTTCTGTACTTCCACTACATTTGATCTTCAAAGAACCATCATTACCAAATCTCACTATTCCATCAACCATTTTATAGACATTAGTTAGTATCTCTACATTTCTAGTCATATGGGATGAGAATCCACTATCCAGAATCAATATTTTTTTTCTTGGTAGCTTTGAAATCTACTTATGCATGTTTGGATTTTTTGATGTTCTTCTTTTCCTTTCCTAAAATATTATTTCAGTGAACGACAATGATTTATTCTAAAATCTTTTTTCCATGTTAATAGGTTCATCATACTCACACTCATCTTCCAGTGGAAAGAACTTGTTTTTAAGAAAAAAACCATATGGTTAGTGATTAATGAACAATCTATGAGTTCTTTATTAATTGTTCCTTCCATTCCACTACCTATAATCAACAAATTTTTAGTCAGAATTAGAATAATAATAAAATATCCATAGACACTATTTCTTCAATAAGAATTATGATATGAAATCATTATAATTTGTTGAATTCACATCTCTTACCCATTCATATTGCTCCTTTTATCTTCATAGTATGACATGGTAAGGACCATATATCCACAAAATTGACATTTCATATATGGAAATGTCTTTTCACATATATTCACCTTTATGTAACCATTCATTAAAGGATACTTTGACTATGTATCAATTTTAGAAACAAAAGGAAAATTTACATCCTCCTTTCAATATGATGTGATACATTCTTTAGTTGGACTTCAGGTGTATTTTTGATATGTTTGACATTTATCTTGCCTTTATTTTGGCCCATTTTAATTCCTACATTCAATGTTTCAACATTACAAAATATTCCTCTATCTCCCATACATGAGGTTATTTGGTCATTAAAAGCCTTTTCAACTCTATTAGAACCATTATCAACACTATCTTATAATTTAGCATCTGATAATTTTCCAAACTAAATATTATTTTTTTTTTCTTATGTACTTGGTTCACATTTTAGGTTACTATTAAGAGAAACAACTTCTTCTTCTGGTCCCTCAACATTTTCGTACATATCCTCTAGTCTAGATGTATTTTCAATACTGACCTTTTAATTTTCATCAATTATGAGATTTAGTTTAACAATATCTTCCACACATTCAAAAGTTTTTTAATGTTCATTTTATTCTTCTTCATGTCATATAATTTCAGATTCTATTATATCAACATATTCTAATGACTCACCAAAATCATCCTTAATTTTCATCTTGAGATCGACATCAATGGTAAATTTATTTTTGTAGCAATATCTCTCATTGGTTTTTCTTTTTCAACGGTATCCATTATTTTTTCTTGTGGTTCATACATAACTAAAGTTCTTCTTCTAGAAAAAAAATCACTATCGTCATGTTCTTATTCATAAACAGAAACCAATTTTTGTAGTTTATTACCAGACCCTAAATATCCCATTTTGGAAATTATTTTATAAGGATTATGCATGTATCCAGCTTCACATCATTCATCATTGAAATTTCTTGTTCACCGAGAGGAAATGTGCCCAACTCTTCCATATTGAAAGCATGTTAGTGGTAACTTCCCTTTTAAATTTCCCTATTCTGATCTTGAATTACATAGCAATGAGAGAATGAGTCTTTTTTACTCATTATATTCATCAATAATATTTCCTGAAATTTCTTGCTTTTATTTGGATATGAATACCATTTCCTTTCTTACTCAAGTCATTGCATCATCTAGTTTTACTCTCCTTACATATTCCCCCAGGCTACTTAGTAGATCATCCAAAAAATGTTTAGAATGATACGTTTACTCATGGGATAAGATATTTTCATTGTAATGAGGTGTAATTAATCTTATTACTTTCTTCACAATGTCAATGTCTTGTATTTTTACCCAAGTCCTCGTACAGCTCCGATAACATCAGTAATTCGATCAAAAAAGTATTTTCATTTTCATTAGGATACATCTTTATATCATTAAATATATTGTAAAAAACATCTAGTATTTCCTCATTCGCTTTTATGTCACCTTCATAAATATTCTCTAGTTTGTTCCAAAAAAACATTGGTGACATACAACTCATCACAATTAGAAATATCGTATCAGAATGAAGTACAATGAAAGAATTATGTGCATTAACATTTACATCAAGGAATTTCAAGTATGTATCAGTCAATGATAGGCTAGTTGGATCAGTAAACTATATTACTTGTGTTTTGGGAAACATCACTTCCATTCCCAGAGATCATATATGAGTTATCATCCAATTATTCTTGATATAGATGTTTCTTCCACCAAAGAGGGGGACTCCCCGGACAGTAACATAATTCTACATGGTATTAATGGAGGAAATAATAAACACTAGAATACTTACCCTCTATTACCATTTGAAGGACACATTAACACCTTGAGAGGGGAGAGTTAAATAGAGGTTTCAGACTTTTATTTTTAACTGATAGATCTTTTTACCACATTGATAAGAACCTATTAAACCTATCTGATGATAATGTGTAGAAAAATAAGAAACAAATTTTTTACTTTGTTCGCCCCTAAGGCCTATATACAAGGAGGATACTATGATTGGTTTTACATTTTACCAGACTCCACTAATTTACACTAGTTGTGGAGAATAAAAGTTTAGAACATTCTCTCCATTCTTGGTGAGTTTCCTTTACAAGGTTTTTAGGATAAAAAACTGCATCACTCAAATAACTTCCCATTGAATCCACCTAGATCACTACGTTTGGAAGAACCAGAAGATAGTTTATCAACATGATTGTTGATTACATGGGATGTAATTAAATCATGCATCCATAACTGTAGATATATACATTGTGGAAGTCATGTTTCCCCCTATAGATGTAATCTACATTTCCATATACTATTAATTTTCAGACTTTTCCTCTTTGAACTAGACTTCTTCCTCTATATACTGTAGTGCTCCACATTTCACTTCAATATACCACCTCTGAATACTGACTCTGTAATCCATTCCCGTATAATGCCTTCACAAACCATGTTCATATACTTCTTCACTTATTCTCTTGTATACCACTTCTTCACCATGGACCAACTTCTCCTCTATAGATAATCATTCATGTACCTCCTTCCTTTGTGTACTATAATGATCGTCATACCTCCTCACATTCTCTATGTACTGCAAGGTCACCACAAGATAATTTCCTCTTCCATGTATAGACCCTCAAACGCGGACCTGACATCCTTTTACGGACTACAGAAAACCCTTCCGAAGTATTTCTTTCACACAAACCTATTTCTGGCATTGCAAAATTCTCAGAGTGATGAATTGCAATATTGGGATTAAATCTTCTTAACTTAATAATGTATTTAGTGATCCTTATATAGAAAAATAGATCTTCATAATCTACTAATATGAGATTCACCAAATCTTTGATCGACACAACCTTCACCAAGTATTATGCATCTCTTAGGAACTATTTAATTACACGGTCTTTATACCTCTACTAGTCTCTTTATGGAGAATGAACTCTACAACGAACCGATATATGCCTTGTTTTTTCCTACAAAAATACATCACATGAACCATATCCTTCGTGAACTTTTATGACTCATTTTCTTGAATGACACTCCATCTCACGAACCATCACATCTTTTACGTACTTTGTGCAATCCTGTGAACTGAAAGCCTTCACCCCTAAACACAAGACTTCACCGCGAATCATTTTTTGTTCCGAAAACCGGTTCTATAACATGGTTCATAGTTCTCCATTCCACGTACTATAATAAACCTTATTTTTATTACACACTTAAAAATGATTTATTACATAAATTAATTACCTTAAAAAACATATATGATAGAGAGGTCTAGTGTCTTTGGGGATTAGTAACATTACATAACAAATTAAAACAAGAAACACAACATCTTTGTTGAAAATTTCTTTTAAATGACCATTACATTCCCTCATACTTACCATGGTATTGGATAACCTGAGAACATGAAGAAGAAAAGGGTGAGCTATAAATCCTAGTAACGGAGTAAACAAGGCATAACATGAATAATGCAATACATTTTATGCAATAGGCATGTCAATGGAGAAAAAAAGAAACATGAATATAAAGGCATGATATATCATGATTATCATAACATGGAAATGTGGAATCGACACTTAATATGGTTTTTTCATGAGCCAAGGCTCATTAAACATGGAGTATGAGTAAACCCTCATTTCACTTGAATTAGAATGAGTAAAACCTCATTTCACTTGACGTATCACATTACCAATCTCTACCTAATTAATTATAGTGATATCAAGGTGCACCCTTTTTAAGCATTTAATTTCATGCATAAGTGTGTCAAATGGATCATAAAACATGGATTCATTAAACATAATCATTTATTCCTCAGTAAAGGAATGTGAAATTAATATATCAAAATTTATAATCAATCAATAAATTTTCATAAAGGGGAATACCCTTGAGAGAGAAATGGGCATGGTATTCACAATACAATGACTTTGGCTAGGAAAATCATAGGGCTATTTAGGAAACATAACAGTGTGACATAAGAACTTATAAAAATGGTTGATGAGAGAGAAAGGGGTGTATCATCATATGTACAAGAAATGGAATGTATGGGGGTCATATAAATACATCTCCCAACATATTTAATTTAATATTTATCCATAATACAAAATAATTTCTTGAATGTAAACGAGGAGAGAGAAAACCCTTACAGAATCTCGGCATGGTAATAAGAGTAAATGGGAGGAATTAATGAGAGCGAAATGGGTTTATCATTATAAAAAAAATAAGGAGGGATATATGGAGGAGTTAATAAATCATACCACAACATTTTTAATTTAAAAAAGTGTATAACATTAAAATTAAATTTGTAGAAAAATAAGAAAGGAGGAAATCCCTTAAGAAATTTCAGCATGATGACCAGTGTACATGGGAGGCATTAATGAGAGAGAAAGGGGTATCTAATCATTCAAACATAAGGAGGGATGTATATTGTAGGTGATAAATTATTCCCCAAAATGTTTAATTGAAAATTCATGGGTATAACAATGTAATGAAATTTGGACAAAAAATGAGAAAGAATGAAATTCCTTACTTGGATGTGTGATCCCAAAGGATTGGAAGAGACTTGAGAGAGGTTTATAAGGATCTTGTGGAATTGTGGGAGGATTCTAGAGGGAGGAGTTTAGGGGTTGGTTGAGCTTTAAAGGCATTGAGTGAAGAGGAAGTGGGAGATTGGGTCTGTTTATATAGGAAAAGTGTGGGAATTCTATATTATTTAGGTTGTAGACACTACACATAAAACTAATCAAAACCACAGACCAAACCATGATTTCAGCACATTAATTTTTCCAAAGGGGAGTGAAATACATTATTTTATAAGGAAAATGGTCTAACTTCATAAAAAATTAGGTTTTATATGTGGAGGTAAGTCAAACTCTCAACGAAATCAATTTAAAAAGTTAAAATGTTTTATAAGTCTTGAAGGGCCCAATAAGGCTTTTTATATTAAATCATAAAAATATAAAATAACATTATTTTAATGGTAATACATATATTGGTCAAACATCCCATTTTTATTATTTTATTACACCACTATTAGGTCATTATGATGTTATAAAACACATTATATAATTAAACAGTATTTAATTTTTTCCTAAAAATTTGAATATATCATAAAATTATGAAAAATTCACCTTTGGATAATTTTGACTTCCTGATTCCAAAAAAATATTCATTTTATATAAATAATATTTTATATATGTGAATTTTTACTTGTAAAATGAAAACTGATATTTATCCAAAATTCATGGGTTTTGATAAAAACTCCTTCAAGCTTTAACAAAAAATTAGAAATGTATTAATAAAACTTATACAATCATTTTTATTTAATAAAAATGTAATTTTGTAATAATATTTTACGAAAATATTATTTAATTCAAAAAACCATTATTTCATCAAAATAGATTTCTTAATTGAATATTAACTACAAAATTCTATTTTTTTTAAAAACTATTTATAAAGTAATAATAATAAAATGAATGTGTATTATTTATCACATAAAAAAATATAATGCACATAATCATAGTGCTAAGGTCTTGTTACACAACCCCTTATAACACCCACATATGACCTAAGGTTGAGGTGTATGATGGTGACAAACTCTCAGGGTGTCTCATATAACATTTATCAGGTGGTAAACTCTATGAACATAAACTTTTTATGTAGATGGTTATGTTTGAGCTTAAAATATTGAAGCTCAAATGGGTCTTGGTCAAGAGATAAACTAAATGGAAACACCTTCTTTTCCAAGCACTGAAAAATGGGATTCATATGGAGGAATTCTACTAGATGATGCCATCACTTCCTTTGTATGAGTAAATTGGATTTTTAAAATCCCTCTATTTTTAATAATAATGTGATCCCTAGGAAACTCCTATATTAGCAGTGGTAATAGTTCTGAATGGTAGTTTGAAATCCAAAATCATAAAACCAATGAAGTGCATATGTTATATATCGATTTTACATAATAAGACATTAAATTAGATCAAGAAGAATTTTCATTAATAATTGTTTGGGTCATTAAACTCTTCCCCCCTTAAGAAATTTCTCCCTAGAAATTTCATTTTCACACAACAAAATAGATTCAGGTAACTCTACTTCATCACTTCCTCTTATTACCACTTTGCTTCTTCAAACTTGTGGTTTTGTCACAACACCTTGATGAGGGGAATTGTCTTATTTTGTAGAAATATTTCCCTACGATATATGATCTTCACCAGATTCTCTTCATAGGAGAGGTCATTCTCTAATGGTACCACCTCTGGAATGAGTACATGTGATGGGTCAGGTTAGTACTTCCTAAATAGTGATACATGAAATTAACCATGTACTTTAGATTGATTTGGTGGAAGTGCTAGTTGATAGGACACCACCCCAATGAAATAAAAAATATCAGAAGGGAAGATTTACCTTGGACTAAGCTTTCCCTTCTTACAAATATCATAACTATCATCCACAGTGATATGTAGTGGAATATCATATCTTCAACATAAAACTATAGATCTCATAGATGATTATCAGCATTGCTATTTTATTGACTCCGAACAACTTTAATGTGATGCTATATGGTGTTTACCTTCCCCACCATTTCTTTGACCATTTCTAGACCTAGGAGTTTCTTCTCTGCAACTTCATCCCAACATGCTAGTGTATTCCACCTCTTCACAGAAAGGTCTTCATAAGGATGCATTTGGATTCTTGAGTGGAAACTATAATTGTAAAACATATCAACCAAAGGAAGATATTTACCCCATTCTCCTTTTAAGTCCATTGAGAATTCTCTCAACACGTCCTCAAGTGTGTGGATAGTCCAATAAGATTGTCCATCAGTTTGAGGAAGATAAGCCGTAATGAAGTTCAGATCAGTATTTAGATCATTTTGATGACTCATCCAGAATATAGAGGTGAATCTTTGATCTGGATCAAATAAAATTGATAGTGGTACTCCATGAAGCCTAACCAAAAATCTAATTTATATCCGTTCTAGTTGATCCAATGAGAAATCCTCTTGAATTATAATGAAGTGTGCAGTCTTTTCAAGATGATCCATAACAACCCAGATAGCATTGTTTTCTTTTGATTTCTTCATAATTCCATTAGCAACATCCATGGTGATGTTCTTCCATTTCCATGTTGGTATGGGTAATGATTTCCTCACACCATTAGACTTATACCTCTCCACCTTAACTTACTAACATACTAGGAACTTTGATCTATACTCAATGATCTACTTCTTCATGTTATCCAACCCATAATTCTATCGGAGATCTCAATATATCATTGTTTTTTCTGGGTGAATGGATAAATTCAAACTATGTGAATCATCCAAATGTTCTTTATTTAACTCTGGATTTGATGGAACATATAGTCTTGTCTCAAATCTCATAATTACTTCTTCATTTACTTTAAACTCTATGGATTTCTTTTTTCTGATAGTTTCCACTTTCTATTGAATTCCAACATCATATTTTTGAACATCCTTTATCCATTGAAAAAGAGATAGTCGAGAAATCATTTGTGAAATGATTAATGATTTTTCCTTCTTTATGAGCCCCATTCCCATCTTTATCAAATCAAAGAAGATTGGATCCTTTTCAATTCACATCAATGATAGAATTATGGGGTCATTTACACTTAGATAATCTTCCAAATTGTTCACTTTCCCATGGTGGCATTGGATTAAGTAGTCAAAGTCTTTGATCAGATCTAATCATCTTCATGGGCCCATGTTCAACTCATTCTGTTTAAATATATACTTGAGGATTTTGTGCTTTACATATATTTCACATGTAACGACCCAAAAATTAATGAATAGAAATTCATCTTGGTATATTTAAATGTCTTCTTATGGTTATGTAAAACATATTCACTTATTTGGTTTTATGTTTTGGATTTTAAAATACCGTTATGAATTTTGACCATTTCTAATATAGTAGTTGAACAATGATCACATGATTTGTATAAATATAGGGCTTTAAGAAATACAATTTACTTAGAAAAAGGAAGTGATAGCCTCATCTAGTGGACTTTCCCCATATGAAGCACATTTTTTGGAGCTTAAGAAGGAGGTTACTTCTTTGGTCTTTACTCATTACCAAGCCCAAGTCAAGCTTGAATTCATTAAGCTCGAGTAGAACCACCTTTGAGAGAGGTGAATGTTTATAGAGATTTCCAAAAGAGCAATGTTATCTAAGAAACCCCAAGATTCTGTCACCATCAGACACCTTAACCTTCAGTATTATGTGAGTTTTATAAGGGGTTATGTAACAAGACCCTAGTACTACAATTATGTACATTATTCTTGTATAGATAATAAACATTCATTTTATTACTATTATTTTGCTAATAGTTTTTAATGTGCAAATAGTATTTTTAGTTAATATTCAAATAAGAAATATATTTTGATGAAGTAATATATTTTGGCAATAAATAATATGTTAATAAAATATTATTATCGTTATTAAATTTCTTTTTATTAAATCTAAAAGATCGTATAATTTTATGAATGCATTTGTAATTTTTATGAAAGTTTGAAAGTTGTTTTGGTCAACACCCATCAATTTTCAATAAATGTCTGTTTTTTATTTTAAAATTAAAAATTCAAATATTTAAAAAATTATTTAGAGAAAATGAATATTATTTTTCAAATCAAGATGACGAAATTATCCAACAGTTAATATTTCATAATTTTCTAAGACAGTTGAATGTTTGGGTAAACATTAAATACCGTTTAAATATATAATGTGTTTTATGACATCATAGTGACCCAATAGTGATGTAATAAAATAATATAAATATTAGGATAAAAAAATATATGTTTTACCATTAAAATAATTTTATTTTGATTTTTTTGATTTATTTTACAATGATTTAGTGGACCCTTCAAGGATTATAAAACATTTTGTCTTTTTAAATTGTTTTCCTTGAGAGTATGACTCACCTCCACCCAAAAAACCCTATTATTTTAAGAAGTTAGGAAATTGAATTTATAAAATAGTTTTTCCCACTACCCTTTGGTAAAAAACATGGGAAAAAAATATGGGATAGGTTTTGGTTTTGATTACATTAATATGTGGTGTCTCAAACCTAAAAAATAAAAAATTCCCTCTCATTTCCTATATAAACCCACCCAAGCTCCCACTTTCTCTTCACAAAAATCCATTGGAATTCATCCAAACATTTCCATCATCTCTCTAGAATCCTCTTAAAGTACCCCAAGCTCCCAAGAAGCCTCTCTCAAGCCCCTCACAAGCCTTTGGTGTCACAATTCCAAGTAGAGTATTCTTACTTATCTTTTTTATTGAAGTTTTCTTAATATTTTTATGCCCTTTTATTTTACATTATAAATGTTGGGGTATGATATCACTCCTCCCCCATAAATCCCTCTTTATTTTTGAATGATGAGATAACCCTTTCTCTCTTGTTAAATGCCTCCCTTATACTCCCCTTACTATGCTGAAATTCCAAAAGGAATTTCTCTCTTCACATTTACATTCAAGCGATTATTTTGTATCAAGAATCTAAATTCCATAACAATTGTTGTGACTTGTATCTATATTACCCCCTTACTATCCATTTCAGTTACATTTGATGAGACACCCCTTTAGCTCTCATCAACCATTTTATTATGAATTCTTATGCCATGCCGTTATGCTGCCGAAATTGCACCATGTTTTTCTAAGCAAGTGTCATTGTGTAAGTAATACCATACCCATTTCTATATCAAGAGTATTCACTTTTATGAACATTTACTTATTGATTATAGTCTTTCATGTATGAATTCCTCATTCCTTTATCTTGGATTAAATGATGACGTTTAATGAATCTATGTTTTGTGATCCATGTGGAACACTTTTGCATGAAATAAAATGTTTAAGAAAGGGTGATCCCTAACTGTACTCCAATGCATTGGGTAAAGTATAGTATTAGGATATGTCATGTGCAATGAGTGTTGAATCATGCTAATTCATGGAAACAAATATTTACTCATGGTTCATGTTCAATGAGGGATTACTCATGCTCCATGTTCCAAGGGCCATGGCTACTACTAATACCATGTTAAGTGTTGTTGCCACATTTCCTTGTTATGATTATCATGATTTTTCATGCCTTTTTGTTCATGCTTATATTGCGGTCCATTGATATGCCTATTGTCTAAAATTTACTATATTCTTCATGTTATTCCATGTTTATTCCCTTACTGGGCTTTATAACACACCTTTTCCTTATGCATGTCCTCAGGTTATCCTATGTAATGCTATGTACAAGGGAATGTAGTGGTCATGAAAATGAAGTTTTCAATAAGATGTTTCATTATATGATTTATGTTGTTATGTAATGTTTCTAAGCCCCAAGTATACTATACCTCTCGATCTTCTATGTTGTATCAAGTGACAGTTTTATGTAATAAATCATGTTTTAGTATGTAATAAAGAGCATGGTTGTTGTATTTGATATTAGAGGGTATGTTTAGTTAATTTTAGGATTAAGATTAGAGAACACTAGTGAAACCTTAGAGACAAGAATAATTATAATAAAAACATCCTTATGTTTTGGTGGGTATTGAAAAATGGGTTTATCAAGAAAATACATCATTTTCTGGATACGAGAAGGCAGAGGCGGCTCCGACACAAATGTACCTAGTGGTGAAAACCCCGACAAGGAGTTTCAGGCTTGACCTGGGGTATCCTGGTAAACGAAAATGGGCCTTGATTCAGTCTTCGTTATGGAAATCCTGAGGGATATGCATTGGTAAATTCACAAGATTAGTATGAACAATTAATAAGGGAATTAAAAAAATACCCCTAAGGATATATGATATAATGTAGATTAGGGATAACATAGACTGAAGCCTATAGATTTATAAGTTAATGAAATAAAAGTTATTTATAAGTCAACTGTTTTTGTCCTTATTTTACCCATTATGTGTTACCACTAACTTTTATTTTATTCCAGCTAATGCCTGGTAATATGAGGAATTAGGCTAACAAATGATATGTGGATCAATGTGATGACTGTTCTAATGAGATCCCCAATCCGATGGGAGAGGGAATCGTGAACCTTGTAAAGATATACTCTCAGTTAATTCAAGAATGGAATAGAAATGTGGGTCAAGAGGAAAATTAAACCCTCTATAAGAAAGAACAAGTCACTATCTAGAGTTTCATGAGATAATGGACTCTTGATTTTAATGGATCATCTGATCCCTCAATCATTAAACAATAAATCAACTCCATTTAAAAGATCTTCTCCATCGTTCAATGTTCCTAACAAGATAAGGTTCTCCTGGAAACTTATCGTATGGAGGGTGAAGCTGATCAATGGTGGACATTGATAAAAAAATAAAAATATGGAGGAGGAGATCGAGGTATTAAAATAAAAGTATTTCTAGAAAATGTTTTTCGATATATATTTTTTGCGTACCCTCCACCTTAAGATGGAAAGGGGCTTACTTGCCCTCAAGAAAAAGGATGACGAATTCGTCAGAGCGTACAAGTAAAACATCACATGGCTTGCATGATATGCCTCTATCTTTGTCGTTACCTTTGAATTCACGGTTGACCACTTCTTTGGTGGGCTAAAACCTGGCATGCCGAAATCCCTTGTGATCCGTGACGTCAACAACTACGAAGAAATTGTCCGATTTTTCCATCAAGGTTGAAATGGAGATCAACGAATCTTAGGGGTATCATGGGGATAATAAGCATAAGGGGGATTTCAGTTTTTGTGGTTTGATGGATAAATATAATTTATTCTAAGAATATCTAGAATACCACTTGCCAAAGATGTGGAATGAAGAACCCCAGAAATTTCATGAAGTGGAAAAGGAAATGCTTTAGGTGTGGAAGAGAAGGACACCTAGATGTTTGCTACCGAAACAAAATGATGACTATGACTGAGTATAGGAACACTCTGTTCCACTCTCAACACATTTTTCATTGCTTCAACTGCAAAAAACCATGGCATCTTGCAAATTGGTGCCCTATGACATGGGTTTTTGGAGGCAACCAACAACCTCCAAGGCAGCAAGGGCAAGATTTTTCCATCACTATCACTAAAGTGAACCCCAACAATGAAGTGGTGACAAGTATAATGGTTATTCATTCAAGAATAGAAAACATACTTTATTATTTAGGTTGTAAGAATTCTTTTATATCCCAAAGGTTGAGAAGAAAAATCCCAACACCACCAAAAATCAAAGAAGTAAAGATGTTAGTGAGTATGGAAAATGGGGAAATCATTGCATCCAATGAATATAACTCCTCCCCTATCATAATCGGTGGATTGAACTTCCAGAAAAACCTCAAAATACCCCCTCTGGTGGAATTTGATGAAATTATTCACATGGATTGGAATTCCTTATATAGAGCCAACATAAATTGCGGTGAGAGGGAAATCACTCTCTATTTAGAAAATTGACCCCAGATTCTGTACAATTGCAAGGAGGAAGATAAATCTTCTTTAGCACTATCATATCAAGCATTAATACTACTACCCTATGACCATGCATATATGGAACAAAAGATTGAGTCTAAGGAGGCAACTATCCTTAAAGATACACCTATTGTAAGGGAATTCACTAAAGTGTTTCCCGATGAATTGTATGGTCTTCCTCCTAGAAGAGATGTTGAATTCTCAATTGATCTTATACCTAGAGTGTTGCAAATATATAAGACTCTATATAGAATGGTTTTTGTGGAGTATGAGGTGTTAAAGACAAAACTACATGAGAATCTGGATAAAGGGTTTATACACCAATGTGCTTCACCATGGGGTGCACCAGTCCTCTTCCTGAAGACGAAGGATGGGTAAATGCACCTTTGCATCGATTATCACGATCTTAACAAAATCATGATAAATAGCAAGTATCCTCTCCAATGAATTGATGACTTATTTGATTAGCTACGTGGATCCCAATACTTCTCCATGGTAGATTTACAATCAGGATATTATCAATTAAGGGTGATGAAGGAAGATATCCATAAGAGTACTTTTCATACAAGATACAGGCACTATGAATTCATAGTAATTCCTTTCAAACTCACAAATTATCTATTAATAATCATGAACATGATAAATAGATTCTCTATAGATTACCTCAAAAAATTTGTGGTTGTCTTTATAGATGATATTATAATATACTCAAAAAACATGGAGGATCACCAAGAGAATCTAATAATTGTACTATAGACCTTGTGGAAGGAGAAGCTCTATGAAAAGTACAACAAGTGTGAGTTCTGGTAGAAGGATGTCTCATTCAAGGGTCATATAATCACAAGAAAGGGGATATCAGTGGATCCCTCCATGACAACTATAATAGAGGTATGGTTGAGGCCAACATCAAGAATGGATATCCATTGCTTCTTGGGGCAATCCAAGTATTATTGCCGATTTGTGAGAAGTTTCTCATGATTTTCCAACCCTCTTACCTAGCTAACTCAGAAGGGAGTAAAGTTTTCTTGGAGTGATGAATGCAAAGAGAGCTTCAAGGAGTTGAAAAGGAGGCTTATCATTGCACCCGTGCTCACATTACCCATAAGTGGAGAACATTTTGTGGTATTTAGTGATTCTTTGAATAAGGGCATGGGTTGGGTGTGGATGTAAAATGAAAAAGTCATTTCCTATGCTTCAAGGCAATTGAAAGTTCGTGAGTAAAATTATCCAACACTTGATTTGGAGTTGACTACGGTGATATTCACTTTAAAAATTTGGTTGCATTATCTCTTTGGGGAGTAGTGTAAAATATATATGGACCAAAGAAGCCTCATGTATATATTCAAACAGAAAGAGCTAAACATGCCCCAACGAAGATGGTAGGAGCTGATCAAAGAATATGACTACTCAATCCTTTACCACCCTATGAAAGTGAACAAGGTGTTATATGAACTAAGTAGAAAGGACCCAGTGATTAAATCATTGATTATAATTAAGAAGGATCCAATATTCATATATTTTTTGAATATGGACATGGGAATCATAAATAATGGAACATCCTCAATCCATTCACAAATGATTGCTCAAGCATATCTTTTTGAAAGGTTAAAGGTTGATCAAACAGATGATATGGGAATTCAGAAGAAAGTTGAAGCTATCAAAAAATGGAAATCCTCATAGTTCAATGTTAACGAAGAAGTAATGTTGAGATTTGGGAAAATAACATGTGTTCCCTCATGTCTAGAGGTGAAGAAGGAACTTTTGGATGATGCACATAGTTCAAATTTACCTATTCACCCAGGAAACACAATGATGTATCATGATATCCAAGATCATTAATTGAGGGATAATATGAAAAGGGAGATTTTAGAATATACATAAATGTGGATGGTATGTTAGAAAGTGAAGTCTGAGAAGAAACATTCTAAGGGAATGATGCATCCGCTACCCATACCAACATGGAAGTGGGAGAACATTACTATGGAATTTGTCACTAGACTTCCAAGGGAATCCAGATGAAATAATTCTATATGGGTCATTGTGGACCGTCTTAAGAAGAGAGATCACAATATTATTATTCGAGAGGATTTATAATTGGATCAACATTCACAAATTTACATCAAATAAGTGTTAAGGATGCATGGAGTACCACTATATTTTGTATCCAATTATGATCTGAGATTCACCTCGATGTTCTGGAAAAGTCACCAACATGATCTTAGCATTGAATTGAACATAAGTATGGCCTATCATCCTCAAAATGATGGCCAATCTGCCCAAACTATTCAGAAATTGAAAGATATGTTAAGATCATGTTATATTTACTACAAAGGAGGGTGGGACCAACATCTTCCACTATTTGAATTCTCATACAATAACAGTTTCCACTCGAGAATCCAAATGGTACCATATGAAACCCTTTATTATAAATGGTGTAGAACACTGGCATGTTGGGATGAAGTCGTGATCGTAAGCTGGAAGGACCTAAAATGGTCGATGAAATGGAGGAGAAGGTAAAAACCATTCACCATCATATCAAGGAAGCCCATAGTAGACATAAGAGTTATGAAGATAACCATCAATGAGACATTGAGATTAAAATTAGGGACATGTTATTTCTATGAATATCTCCATGGAAGAATGTCACGAGGTTTGGAAAGATGGGGATGTTAAGTCCTAGGTAAATTGGCCCATCATGACTCTTGGTCCTGTCAGGGTTGTGGCCTATAGACTAGCACTTCCACCTACCATGGACAATGTTAACGATGTCTTTCATGTATCTCTCTTAAGGAAGTACATACTGGACCCTTCACATGTACTCTATTCAAATGTTGTATGGCTAGATGATGATCTTTATTGCGAGGTGAAACCAATGAAGATCATATATTGTATATAAAATGATCTATCAAATAAGATAATTCCCCTCATCTAGGTGATGTGGAAAACCCACATGTGTGAAGATGTGATGTGGTAATCAGAGAAATTGTTGAATCCAAGTTACCCACATTTGTTTTAGTTTGGGAAAATAAAATTTCGAGGGTAAAGTTTCTTAAGGGGGGAAGATTGTAATGACCAAAAAAATCATTAATGAAAATTCGTCATGGTCTATTTAAATGCATTATTATGGTTATGTAAAACATATGAACTTATTTGGTTTTATATTTTTGATTTTAAAATACCATTATGAATTATTACTGTTGCTAATATAGTATTTGAACAGTGATCACATGATTAGTATAAATATAGGGCTTTAACAAATCCAATTTACTCAGACAAAGAAAGCGATAACCTCATCCAGTAGACTTTCCCCGTACGAAGCTCATTTTTCAGAGCTTAGAAAGGTGGTTTCATCTTTGGGATTCACTTTTCAGCAATCCCAATATGATCTTGAATACGTTATTCTTGAGTGGAATCGCCTATGAGAGAAGTGGATGTTGATAGAGATTACCACCCGAGCAATGTTATCCGAGCCACCCGAAGAGTCTGTCACTATCGCCCAACTTAGCCTTTGGTCATATGTGGGTGTTATAAGGGGTTTTGAAACAAAAACCTATTACTACAATTTTGTACATTATTCTTGTATAAATAATATACATTCAATTTTTTATTGTCACATTGTAAATAGTTTTTAAAGATCAAATAATATTTTTAGTTAATACTCAACTAAGAAATCTATTTTGATTAAATAATGGATTTTTGAATTAAATAATATTTTAATAAAATATTATTATTTTTATTAAATTAAATTATATTAAATCTAAATGATCTTATAATTTTATGAATGCTTTTTTAATTTTTTTATGATTTGAAAGCTGTTTTTGTCAAAACCAATGAATTTTTGAAAAATGTCGGTTTTTATTTTAAAACATAAAAATTAAAATAATTAGAAAATTATTTTGATAAATTGATTATTATTTTTTGAATCAGGATGTTGAAATTATCAAATGGTGAAATTTTCATTATTTTATGAGATAGTTGAATTTTGGGGTAAAAATTAAAAACCGTTTAAATATATAATGTGTTTTATGACATCATAATGACCAATAGTGGTGTAATAAAATTATATAAACATTATGTTCGGCCAATATATGTTTTACCATTAAAATAATGTGATTTTGGGTTTTTTTTATTTATTTGACAAAGCACTAGTGGACCCTTCAATGCTTATAAAACATTTATCTTTTTAAATTGTTTTCCTTGGGAATGTGACTCACTTCCACATAAGCAACCATATTATATTTAGAAGTTAGGCCATTGAAATTATAATATATTTTTTTACCCTCCCCCTTTCCAAAAACCATGGTCAAAAACCATGTTTTGATTTTTAATTTTGGTTAGTTTAATATGTGGTGTCACAAACCTAAATAATAACGAATTCCCTCTCCTTTCTTATCTAAACCCACCTAATCTCCCAATTCCTTTCCACTAAAATCCTGTATAGTTCGTCCAAAATCTTTACTAATCTCTCTAGAATTCTTCCATGGCACCCCAAGCTCTCCTGAAGCCTCTCTCAATCCCCTCTAAAGCCTTTGAGGCCACACATCCAAGTAAGGGATTCCAAACTTTCTCTTTTTATTCACATTTCTGATTATTGTTATGACCTTTTTATTTTGAATTATAATTGTTGGGGTATGATTTTGAACCTCCACCATTCTTCTCTATTTATTTTTTAATTATTGGATACCCATTTCACTCTCATGAAATGCCTCCCATGTACACCTGTTACTATGGTAAAATTGCGAAAGGAATTTCTCTCACCTCATTTACTTTCAAGCAATTATTTTGTGTTATGAATCAACATTTCATTAAAATTGTTGGATCATGAATATATATGACCCCAATTATTGGTCATTTCATTTACATATGATGATAAAAACCTTTCCCTCTCATAAAACTTTTTTGAATCCTTAAGTCACGCAGTTATGCTCCCAAAATTGCACCGCATTTTTCCAAGACAAAGTCATTGTGTAGTGAATACCGTGCCCATTTCCCTATCAAGTTTAATCACCTTTATACACATATAATTATTGATTATAGAGTTTCATATATGAATTCAACATTAATTTATCATATAATAAATGATTATGTTTAATGAATCCATGTTTTATGATCCATGTGGCACACTTATGAATGAAATGAAATGTTTAAGAAAGGGTGCGTCCTGATAGGGCTCTAATTCGTTAGTTAAAGTATTGTATCATGATAATTTATGTGCAATGACTGTTTAATCAATATAATTCAAGTGAAATGAGGGTTTACAAATGCTTCATGTGCAATGAGGGATTACTCATTCTCTATTTGCAATAGGCCTTAGCTCAGGCTTATTCCATGTTAAGTGTTGTTGCAACATTTCCATGTTATGATTATCATGCTTTATCTTGCTTTTATGTTCATGTTTCTCTTATGAATCACTAATATGCCAATTTTATAACATGTATAGTATTTCTTATGTTATTAAATGTTTATTCCCTTACCGGTCTTTGTATCTCACCCTTTTCTTATGCATGTCCTCAGGTTATCCTATGCAATGATAAGTACGAGGGAATGTAGTGGTCATGTAAAAGTTGTTTTGAATAAGATGTCTTGTTCTATGATTTAAGTTTCTTTCTAATGTTCCAAATACCCAAAGACACTAGACCTCCCAATCTTCTTTTTTGCTTCAACTGAAGTCATTATGTAATAAATCAGGTTTATGTATGTCATAAAGACCAAGGTCGTTATATCACACTTCTCCCCAAATTTGTAATACCCACTAATTTTAAATGCGAAGATCACTATAGCCAACTCCAGATCATGTGTTGGATAGTTTTTCTCATGAAATTTCTATTTTTTAGAAACATATTCAATTACTTTGTCATTTTGCATCAACACACAACCCATTCCCTTCTTTGAAGCATTACTAAATACCACAAAAATTTATCCTCTTGTGGGTACTGTGAGGATGAGTGTAGTGATAAGACTCCTTTTCAACTCCTTGAATCTCTATTCACATTTATCACTCCAATAAAACTTGACTCCCTTCTGAGTTAGCTTGGTAAGAGGGTTTGATAATTGTGAGAAATTTATCACAAATAGGCGATAATATCAATCTAACCCCAAGAAGCTATAGATATTGGTCACCAATGTTGGCCCCATCCATCTGTCAATTGTTGGTGTCATGGATGGATCGACAGATATCCCACTAATTGTGATGATATAACCAAATAATGAGACTTACTTCAACCAAAACTCACACTTTCTATACTTTTCACAGATATTCTCCTTTTGCAAGGACTTTTGTATAGTTCATAGATGCTCCTCATTGTCCTAATTGGTTTTAGAGTATATAAGAATATCCTCTATAAAGAATACCAAAACTTTGTCAAGGTAATCTCTAAAGACTCTATACACCATGTCCATGTGGATTTTTGGAACACTAGTGAGTTTGAAATGCATTACTATGAATTCCTGGTGCCTGTATCTTGTACGAGATGCAGCCTAGGGTATATCCACCTTCTGCACCCTTAATTGGTAATATTCTTACCACAAATCCTCCTTGGAGATGTTTTGTGCTCCACATAGCTGATTGAATATGTCATAAATTCGGGAAAGAGGATACTTTTTCTTTATCTTGATTTTTATGAGCTCTCGATAATCCATGGAAAGGGGAATTTACCATCTTTCTTCTTGATGAAGATGACTGGTGCACCCCATGTTGAAGAACGTGAGAGTATAAAACCTTTATCAAGATACTACTATAGTTACTTCTTAAACTCCTTAATCTCCACAATATCCATTCTATATAGAGTCTTGGATATTGGCCATTCCACATGTATAAGATCAATTGAGAATTCAACATATCTTCCTAGAGGGAGACTAGGAAATTCCTTGGGAAACACTTCAGTGAATTCCCGTACAATAGGCATGTATTGAAGGATGGTTTCTTCCTTGGATTCAATCATCTGAACCAGATATATGTTCTCATATGTAAGTAATATGAATTCATGAGATGATGGTTCCAATAAATATTCATCCTCCTCCTTGAACTGGTACAGAATCAGTAGTAGATTCTCCAAATAGAGAGTGATTTAAATCTCATGGCAATATATGTTGTCTCTATATAAGTAAAGAAAATACATTACAAGAATTGCATCAAATTTCACCAAATGGGGTATGAAAAGGTTATCCAGGAAGTTTAATACCCTAATTATGATAGGGGATGAGTTATATTCATGGGATGCAATGATTTCACAATTTTTCGTACTCACTGACATCTTTAATTCCATGATTTGTGGTGGTGGTGGGATTGTTCATGTAATATTTCGGGATATAAAAGAATGTGAAGAGCTATATATGATAACCCTACCTTTAACTTTTTGAATATGGTTATTATTTATCCAATATAGATATAGGGATGAGTATCATATAATATGAAACACAAAAAGGGGAATCAAATGAAAAGAGGGATAACTTATACTGACTGAATTTCCTGAAGGCCAAAATTTTTTATTGATTTTTTGATAAAACCACTTTTATGGAGATAGGGGGAAACCTCAAATGACTTCAAGAACATAAAACATTAAAACAAATCGAAGATCAAATCCAAGAACAAGTCTACAAAGAAATACCCCTTATCTAGAGAAAATCCGTGTATAAAGTCTGGGTTATTCCATCCAAAACAAAAACCAAAAAATAAAATCTTGGACCCTTCTGCTTCATCAAAACATCACCATTGCTCCATCTTCTAAAAATTACTGCTAGACTACCAGACCGCCAACACCTCTCCAAAAATCACCAAACATCAGACACATACTTGCACAAAAACCACTCCCAGCATCAATCGGCCACATGCCAGACAGGAGAATCAACACCTTAAGTGACCGATTTGAAGCAAATAGGCAAAGAACCAAACATCCAACCAACATAAAACCTCCTCCGAAGCATGAATAAACAAAACTGAGACCAATGAAGGCTCATGAACAGAGCTGCACGACAAACCAATATCTACTGCAAAAAACCTCAAAAAGAAAAACATCACCAAAATGCCAGAAGGAGAACCACCGCAAGTTGGACCCCATCACCGCCATCCCAGATGCCCGCGAAGACGGCAAAGATCCACCCTACTAAAAAATTGAAGACGCGACAGAACACTCAGACCACTGGAGCTGGATCTTGGCCTCCGATCGGCAAAATGCTTCCTTGAAAGACCCTATCCGGTAAAGGGAATTAGGGTGAGGAGAGGATAGCAACGATGCAAGGAAAGGTAAAGACCACAAAGTCACTGACGCCACTACAATAGAGGATCTACCACCGCAAACTCACCGAGTGCAAGGGAGGAGGCATTGTGCCAACCCTAAACGAAGGAGGCGGTGACGAGGAAATGAAAATTTCAAAGAGTTCTCCTTACGGGCTCATTCGTCTTAACTTATAAATTAATTTTATTTCCTTAACTTATGAAATTATAGGCTTTAATCTATGTTATCCATGATCTACTTTAAAAAATATATTTTTGGGGAATTTTTTTCCCTTAACAATGGTTAATAATATTCTTAAGAATTTAAAAATGCAAATGCACTGGGAGTGTCATAAACAAGAGTACAACAAGGCTCATTGTCATGTACCAAGTTACCCAGGGATAAGCTCGAAACTCCTTATTGAAGTTTTCACTCCTAGGTTCATCTATTTTGGAGCCACCTCCACCAGCTCGTATCTAGACATAGATTTATTTTCTTAATAAACCACTTACTCAATACTCACCAAAACATAGGTATGTTTTTATTATACTTAGTCTTACTCCTAAGGCTTTCAATAGTGTTTTCTAATCCTAATCTCAAAAATAAATAAACCTATCCTCTAATACTAACTATAACAATCATACTTTTTCATAAACACTTAAACATGATTTATTATATCAAATCTTTACATGATACAACATAGAATATAAAGAGGTATAGTATCTTTGGGTATTAAGAACATTACATAACAACTTAAAACATGAAATTCATTATCTTTATTGAAAACTTCCTTTACATGACCACTACATTCTATCATACTTAGCATTTCATGGGACCACTTGAGGAAATTCATAAGAAAATGGTGAGATATAAATCCCAATAAGGGAGTAAAAAAGGCAGAACATGAATAATACAAATAATGTTTTTAAATAGGAATATCAATGGATTATAAGAGAAACATGAACAAAAGGAATGATATAGCATGATTACCATAACATGGAAATGTGGAAACAACACATAACATGTTATTAGCTTGAGCCAAGGCTCATTGACCATGGAGCATGAGTAAAACATACTTTCACTTGAATTATAATGAGTAAACCCTCATTTCAATTGTAATATCTTTATACTACTCTTTATCCAATGCATTGGAGTGCACTTAGGGAACACCATTCTTAAACATTTCATTTCATGCATAAGTGTGCCACATGGATCATATAACATGGATTCATTAAACATAATAATTTATTCCAAAATAAGAGAATATGAAATTAATATGTGAAAATCTATAATAAATCAGTAAATATTCATAAATTTGAGTACCTATGATAGAGAAATGGTAATGGTATTCACAACACAATGACTTTGACTTGGACAATCATGGTGCAATTTCGGCTACATAACTACATGAAATAAGAACTTATAAATTTTTTTGATGAGAGATAATGGGATGTATCATAATATATACATAAAATGGATAATAATGGGGTCATATAGATACGTTTCCCAACTTATGTAATCAAATTTAGATTCCTAATACAAAATAATTTCATGAATGTAAATGACGAGAGAGAAATCTGTTATGGAATATTGGCACGGTAACTAGTGTACATTGGAGGAATTAATGAGAGAGAAAGGAGTATCTCATTATTCAAGAATAAGGAGGGAAGTATGGGGGAGGTGAAAAATCATACGCCAACATATTTATATAAAAACAAAAGGGTATAACAATGTAATGAAATTTGGACAAAAAATGAGAAAGGAAGAAATTCATTACGAAATTTCAGTATGGTAACAGGTGTACGTGGGAGGAATTAATGAGAGATAATGGGGTCTATAATTATTCAAACATATGTAGGTCAGTATAGGGGAGGTGAGAAATCATATTACAAAATTTCTAATTGAAAATACAATGGTATAACAATATAAATAAATTTGGACAATAAATGAGAAAGAAATAAATCTCATACTTGAAGTGTGACCCCAAAAGCTTGTAAGAGTCATGAGAGAGGCTTATAGAGAGATTACGGTGCATTAAGAGGATTATAAAGAGAGTATGGTAGTGGTTGGTCGAGCCTCAAATGCTTCGAGTGAAGAGAAAGTGCGAGATTGGGTTTGTTTATATAGAAAAAGGGAGGGAATTATTTATTATTTAGGTTAGGGACACTAAACATCACACTAATCAAAACCAAAAACCAAACAATGGTTTTCTCTCATGGTTTTTCCCAAAGGGGAATGGAAACATTATTTTATAAGACCAATTTCAAATATTCCTAAAATATTAATCTTTCTTATGTGGAGGTGAGTCACACTCTCAAGAAAATCAATTTAAAAAGTTAAAATGTTTTAAACGTTTTGAAGGGTCCACTAAGGCTTTGTAAAATAAGTCAAAAAATATAAAATCACATTATTTTATTGGTAAAACATATATTTTATGAAAAAACTAATTATTGTATTTTATTACATCATTATTAGGCCATTATGATGTCATTAAACACATTATATATTTAAACGGTATTTAATTTTTACCCAAAACATCGATTGTCTCAGAAATTATAAAAAATTCACTGTTGGATAATTTCGACATCCTTATTCCAAAAATCATATTCATTTTATCAAAATAATTTTCTATATATTATAATTTTGACTTTTAAAATAAAAATTGACATTTATCAAAAATTCAAGAGTAGTGATGAAAACATCTTTCAAACATTAATTAAAATTACAATTTTATTCAAAAAATTTATAAAATACATTATATTTAATAAAAATTTATTTAGTAATAATATTTTTAAAAAATATTATTTAATTATAAAACCCATGAATTCATCAAAATATATGCCTTAATTGAATATTAATGTAACGCCCCGACCCCAGCTACCCAAAGTCGGTGCATTACTTCGTAACATTGGCATGATCACAAAAGATCAAGTCTCGAAAGACCGATTAGTTTAGTAGCCTTGGAAACACTAGATACATTTATAAATGTTACATTACATCACAAAGTGAAAAACTATAATAACATAGTCTCCATAGTCCACACTTCTATCCTCTTCGGACTATCCCTGTAGGTCATTCATAAAATACTTCTTTCACATCCTGGAAAATATTAAAACATTGAAAGGGGTGAGCTCAGATGCTCAGCAAAGATAACAATATAACGGAAGCTTTCATAAATAAACATTAACATTTAAGGCAATGTATAACTAAAACAAAATCCTTTTAAACTTGAACTTAAACATAATATGGAAAAAGTAAAGTGCGATAATGCCATTCACTTCTTCACATGGATATTCTACTGGTCGAATAATCACATGCAATATCAATAACCACTTTCATAATGATGGAATGCATAATGCCAGACTATCATAACCACGTAGCCAAGGCCTCGTGCCAAGACACTAGTTTGTCTCATGAGACCTGCCGATGCATTGAGGAGCTATAGCGGGCTCCACCCGTCACTTATTAAGTCCAATGCATTCCTCATATGAATAGTTTTAAACATATCATAAACCATAACATAATCATATCACATAAAATAGGCATAAAGGAAACATAATATTTCCACATTTCAATCACAAGATATCAATACAACACATTGATATAATAAAAACTCTTTAAAACCCATTTTCAATACCAAAATAAAATAATGTTAAAACTTTGTATTTATTTTTCATTAAAAAAAATGATGGCTTGTAGAGGAAGCTGAAACTCAAATAATGGTCACGGCGGCGGAGAATTCGTTGTCGCCGCATATGTATGGAAAAAAACATTATCTTTTTTTTTGTTTAGTAAAACGCTTCGTATAAAAAGATTCCTTTTGAATAAACGTAAAAGGCAAAGGGGTTTATACACCATATAAAAGAAAGTAGTGTATAAAACCAAATATGACTCAATGAAAGGAGATTGAGACGAAGTCCTTAAAAAGATAATTTTTAAAATAAAATAGATCTATTATGTGTATTCACTATAGGTACACATAAAGAAAGTAAAAATACAAAATAGTACATAATAATATCATGACATAATTGGAAAGTAGAAGATTAACCCAAAGAATGGAAGTTGGGTTAAGAAGTTCCCTTACCTTGCGTCCTGTCCTGACTCGACTGTTCTTTAACCTCTTGAATAATAAACTAGAGTTAATTCCTATTTACTTAAGAACCTTTTTCATGTTCATTATTCCTTTTATATTCCTTATTACCATGTTATGGACATTATGTAATTATTTAAGTTTATAACGGTCATTTTGTCGATCTTTGGTACTTGAGTCAACAATAAACTTCTTATAATTACAAGTTGTTTATGTGGTAGAATATCCATTATCTCCATAATTATATTCATGATTTAGATGTAATATATATCATATATATCCAGTATATACATTCATTCATAATATTACGTAACATTTAGAGGTAAGAAATGAAATGCACCGTTCATGGAGACGGTAAGCCGTACGTACGCATGAACGCTACTTTCATTTATATTTCATATTTAATGGAATGAAATCATAATTATATAAGGTTATAATATAGTTCCAGTATAATATCATATATAATATCATTTACTCCATCCTTTATACATCCCACATATGGCATTAACGATTCACATCACTTTGAGGGGGCGGTAGTCTGCACTTCCTAAAATGAAATTATCGCGTTTACCCATAATGGAAATCATAAAGTATGTCATAAATGAGAAATACAGAAGCATAAGTAAAACATAAACTCATTATATATCATATATAAATATAGTGACATCTTAATGGCCACCTTTGAAGGTGTTATATGAGTGATGAACAATCATCGTTTCGTGAGGCAGAAATTCGCCATCCACAGAAACCGTATGTTCTTTAACCATTAGATGTAGGTGTGTGTAAGTGTAGCTATAATCCTTCTTATAAAAACATCCTAGTATATTGAGGATACTGGTGTTGTTACAAAAGAAATGAATAAAAAGATTTTAGGGGGTTTGGAGAAGAAAAATAAAACAAAACAACATTAGAGAAGACATTACCTCAAAATCGGGTAACTCTTTTTGATTTGAGCCAAAGGCTTCCCTGAGAAGAGTTCTGCCCAAAGTGAGGCTTCTAGGAGTAAGAGGGGGAAGTTTTGAGAGTATTTGGGCAGAGTTTGTCCGAGCCAAATGGCTTGATGGTGTGAATAAGGTGGGAGAGGTGGGGGCCTTTTATAAGTGGAGAGGAGGGGCTCTTTTGGAAAGATTGAAATGTTACATTATTACACAATGATTTTCGGATTATAAAGGTCCCAGACTTATATAATTCATGGATAAGGTGATAAGGGTTCGAAATCTACCCATAAAATAGTCTTTGGACAAGTGTAAGCCTTGGATTTTACATTATCTTTTCATTTTATTAAAATCGTTAAATAATGAGGTCATCGCTGCATCATAATGATGTCATAAATAATTTAATTTATTTAATGTCTAAAAATTAAAAAAAAAATACTATGATGTAGGAAATCTTTTTAGCTTTCTAATTAATATTTATAGTCAAAATTTGGACTTGTGTAACCCCACTTAAAAACTGTTTTAGTAAAACAACTCATGTTTGTGTCAATTTAATTTTAACATTAAATAAATATATATTAATGTCATTTTCCAACCAAAGTGGCTCCATGGGGTCCCCAAGTTGAACCATGGGTTGTATTGGTCGGCCATGAATCATCCAATAGGAGTAGGACAAGTGTCAAGCTCATCTCATATTATGAAAACATTATCTTTACCTTAAACTACACTAATTACCTCTAATCGCGATTAAGAACTTAAAAGTTACTATTCACCAAAAAATTATTTTAATCTCATTGAACCACATTTTACTTCTTAATGACAACCATGTATGTCGGATTTTTGAAAATAAAATCACATAAGTGGTAATATTTCATTTAAACAAACAATCAGTTATTTAACTACCACTTAGTGGTTTCACTATTAATCAAAAATTGATGTTTTTCAGAACAAGGCCAAAATTTCACCCTAAGCTATAATTGATATTCCGAATTCAAAAATGATGTCTATTTTATAAAATTCCAAACATATAAGTTGCATTAATTAATTTCATAATTAATTCCCGCTGTCACAACAATAGCGTGTTTTTAAGAAACAATTTATATCAAAAGATTGGCAATTGATTATGTCCAATTTCAATGTTAAATTAATTCTAATGACCACCATTGGATAAAATGGTAAAAATATATTCTAATTATACTTTAAAACCAATAAATAGTATAATTTATCACTATAAATTATTTTGATTAAAAAAGTTGTTTTTAAGTAATTTTCACTATTCATAAAAAATTTGAAGTTCTCAGAAAATTACAAAAAATTCAACTTTGGATAATTTCGATATTACGAATACAAAAATGAAGTCCATTTTGAAATATAAAATTTCTATAATTTTAAAAAGTGGTTATTACTATTCATAACGGCTACTTTGATTAGTCACGGTGTTTTAGAACTCGAAGTTGTGTACAATGCAAGTCATTGCATTATTGAATGAGAAGCGTATCATGGAAGCTCGGGGTGTTACATTCTCCCCTCCTTCAATAAATTGCGTCCTCTCAATTTGAAATTCTTTCTTTGAAAATAAAAGGTTGAAAAGAGAAAATACCTTTGTGGAAAACCCACATCGGAAATAAGATTAATAAAATTTAGCCTTAATAAGAGGGAAATGGAAATAAGAAAGTCACCACCAAATTATGATCTCGATAAGGAGAACATTGGTGGCAATTAGATACATATAATTGGAGGAGAAACGTAAATATTTGTAGGGAGTGATTGAGGTCATCAATCACAATCAACTGTCAAATTGGGGGCCTCAAAGCCTTCAATCTATGTTGATTTAAAATATCATTAGTTCAACAAGACATAAGGTATTAGGATAACACATTTTTTTGTTTTAATATCCCTTTACTAAAGTTTAAGAATTAATTCATTCATTGAATAAGAGATAGGTATATATATATTTATGCTTAACAATTAGAGTTTCAACCTTCAACTCATCTTTCACTCAAAAAGATAATAGAACTCAAAAATATTATACTTATCCAAATTGTATAAGGTTACAAATGTTAACACATACCATTTAGATTAGTAAAATTATTTTGTAATAACCAGGGACTTCCTGTAGGCTAGTGGTAGGAAATAAAGGCATGTCGCACTATGATTGTGGGTTCGATTCCTGCAGCTTTGTCCGACGCGACGGGTTATGCCCCACCCTGCAGGTTGTCCTTTTCCTAAAACTATAGTATTATAATATTAAAAAATAATCTTCATAAATTTTTTTAACCTTAAACAATACTATCCAAAGATCAACTTAATCCACTCCAACCTTTATAGTTATCCAAAATACCTCTATCCAGACTTTCTCTAAAAGGTCTCTTAATTCCAAAATCAATTTATCAGATTCCCCAAACAAAGTAAAGTTTCTCTTATTGTCACATACTAAAAATATAATTACCTTCATCATATTAAAACCTTACTGAAATCAACAAGTACTGCAGTACAATCCTTATATATATATATATCACATTATCCTTATAACCAGAGTATAATCCATGAGTCCAAAAGCACCAACACATTAGTTATTCTCCATCAACTGTAGTAACAGCATAATATTGTCCTTGATCCCTTGGCCTTTTCTGAGGTAAGTTTCCCTGACACTTAGGACATTCATTTGCATAATGTCCCATTTCCCTACAATTGTAGCATTCAACTTTGACAGCCTCTTTCTTTCCCTTGCAATCACGAGCATGGTGACCCTTTTCTCCACATTTATAACAAACTCCCATTCCTTTTAGGCACGTACCAGGGTGATTCTTCCCACAATTATCACATAATGGAAAATCCTTCTTTCCCTTTTTCCCTTTATCTGTCTCTTGTTCCACCGTTCTCTTCTTCTCTTGCTTTACTTTGTTGTCATAAGACTTAGAGAATTCCTTTTCTGTCTAGATAGCACATGAGACAATATCTTCGTATGTTGAGAAGGATTGTGATACTAAAGATCGACAGAGAAATGGTTTTAACCCATAAAAGAAACGATCAATCTTACTCCTTGGGTTATGTATATAATCGGCAGCATGCCTCGCTAACCTTGTAAAGTTAGCCTCATACCTTGCGACATTCTCATCCTCCTTCTGCCTCAGACTCAGAAATTGCCTTTCCATATCTGCTCGATGGTCACGAGGAAAGTATTTTTCTAAGAAAATCTCTTTGAACTCCCTCCATTCCATATTCGATACGTCATCATCTTCCTTTGTATTTTGAATCAATGACCACCATTGATCAGCATCTCCAGTGAGGCGGTAAACTGCCATGATAACCTTCTCCCTTTCGCTACTCCCCAAGGCGTGGAATATTTTCTCTAAGGAGTTTATCCATTGCTCAGCTACTAATGGATTTGTACCCCCATTAAATGTTGGTGGTTGTTGCCTCATGAAGCGGTCTAACATTGGTCCTCCACGTTGCGGATCAGGGTGCTCCATACGAGTAACGTTATTATTCATAACCTGAGTGAGTTGTCCCAGTATGGTGATTAGCTGATCAGCACCAGTTGTATCTCCAGATCCACAATAATTATCTTGAGCAGGAGGGAAATCCCTACACGGAGTGCGTGCATTGATACGGTTTCCATTCCTTCCACTAGGCGCCATTTCTATTCAATGTCATAAACTAGATTAGTTTATGAATCAAAATACATAATTCCATACTTATAAAATACTTAACATAAATTGAACTATTTATGGATATAATCCATAATCATAAAAAGGTTTTCATTGAGGAAGTATATACTCATAACCTTTCATAGTGGTTTGTAAAGAAAATGAGAATTATCCTAAGAATATCCCCTGGGAGTGTCGTAACCAAGAGTGCAGCAAGGCCCGTTGTCTTGCACCAGTTCCCGTTCGAGTCTAGCTCAAAGCGGTGTTTTCGGGTTTTACCCCTAGGTATATCTGTTCCAGAGCCTCCTCTACCTGCTCGTATCCAGAAAGGGATGTATTGCTCGGAAAACTCATAACATCTCTATAATACCAAAATTCTAGGAAGTTCTTCTATACTAATCCTCAAAGTCTATCTTCGGGCTATGTGTTCTAATCAGAGTTTATCTAAAACTAGCTTCCAAGGTTAGTACTAAACTGCCTCTGATACCAACTGTAACACCCCGACCCCAGCTACCCAAAGTCAGTGCATTACTTCGTAACATTGGCATGATCCCAAAAGATCAAATCTCGAAAGACCGATTAGTTTAGTAGCCTTGGAAACACTAGATACATTTATAAATGTTACACTACATCACAAAGTGAAAAACTATAATAACATAGTCTCCATAGTCCACACTTCTATCCTCTTCGGACTATCCCTGTAGGTCATTCATAAAATACTTCTTCACATCCTGGAAAATATTAAAACATTGAAAGGGGTGAGCTCAGATGCTCAGCAAGGATAACAATATAACGGAAGCTTTCATAAATAAACATTAACATTTAAGGCAATGTATAACTAAAACAAAAGCCTTTTAAACTTGAACTTCAACATAATATGGCAAAAGTAAAAGGAGATAATTCCATTCACTTCTTCACATGGATATTCTACTGGTCGAATAATCACATGCAATATCAATAACCACTTTCATAATGATGGAATGCATAATGCCAGACTATCATAACCACGTAGCCAAGGCCTCGTGCCAAGACCACAAATAAGATTTTGTCAAGGCCTCGTGCCAAGACACTAGTTTGTCTCATTAGACCTACCGATGCATCAAGGAGCTATAGCGGGCTCCACCTGTCACTTATTAAGTCCAATGCATTCCTCATATGAATAGTTTTAAACATATCATAAACCATAACATAATCGTATCACATAAAACAGGCATAAAGGAAACATAACATTTCCACATTTCAATCACAAGATATCAATACAACACATTGATATAATAAAAACTCTTTAAAAACCATTTTCAATACCAAAATAAAAAAAGTTAAAACTTTGTATTTATTTTTCATTAAAAAAAATGATGGCTTGTAGAGGTAGCCGAAACTCAAATAATGGTCACGTCGGCGGAGAAGTCGTTGTCGCTGCATATGTACGGAAAGGAAAACATTCTCTTTTTGTCGTTTAGTAAAACACTTCGTATAAAAAGATTCCTTTTGAATAAACGTAAAAGTAAAAGGGGTTTATACACCGTATAAAAGAATGTTGTGTATAAAACCAAATATGACTCAATGAAAGGAGATTGAGACGAAGTCCTTAAAAAGATAATTTTTAAAATAAAATAGATCTATTATGTGTATTCACTATAGGTACACATAAAGAAAGTAAGAATACAAAATAGTACATAATAATATCATGACATAATTGGAAAGTAGGAGATTAACCCAAAGAATGGAAGTTGGGTTAAGAAGTCCCCTTACCTTGCGTCCTGTCCTGACTCGACCGTTCTTTAACCTCCTGAATAATAAACTAGAGTTAATTCATATTTACTTAAGAACCTTTTTCATGTTCATTATTCCTTTTATATCCCTTATTACCATGTTATGAACATTATGTAATTATTTAAGTTTATAACGGTCATTTTGTCGATCTTTGGTACTTGAGTCAACAATAAACTTCTTATAATTACAAGTTGTTTATGTGGTAGAATATCCATTATCTCCATAATTATATTCATGATTTAGATTTCATATATATCATATATATCCAGTATATACATTCATTCATAATATTACGTAACATTTAGAGGTAAGAAATGAAATGCACCGTTCATGGAGACGGTAAGCCGTACGTACGCATGAACGCTACTTTCATTTCTATTTCATATTTAATGGAATGAAATCATAATTATATAAAGTTATAATATAGTTCCAGTATAATATCATATATAATATTATTTACTCCATCCTTTATACATCCCACATATGGCATTAACGATTCACATCACTTTGAGGGGGCGGTAGTCCGCACTTCCTAAAATGAAATTATCGCGTTTACCCATAATGGAAATCATAAAGTATGCCATAAATGAGAAATACAGAAGCATAAGTAAAACATAAACTCATTATATATCATATATAAATATAGTGACATCTTAATGGCCACCTTTGAAGGTGTGATATGAGTTATGAACAATCATCGTTTCGTGAGGCAGAAATTCCCCATCCACAGAAACCGTATGTTCTTTAACCATTAGATGTAGGTGTGTGTAAGTGTAGCTTGAATACTTCTTATAACAACATCCTAGTATATTGAGGATACTGGTGTTGTTACAAAATAAATGAATAAAAAGAGTTTAGGGGGGGGGGTTGGAGAAGAAAAATAAAACAAAACAACATTAGAGAAGACATTACCTCAAAATCGGGTAACTCTTTTTGATTTGAGCCAAAGGCTTCCTTGAGAAGAGTTTTGCCCAAAGTGAGGCTTCTAGGAGTAAGAGGGGGAAGTTGGGAGAGTATTTGGGCAGAGTTTGTCCGAGCCAAATGGCTTGAAGGTGTGAATAAGGTGGGATAGGTGGGGGTCGTTTATAAGTGGAAAGGAGGGGCTCTTTTGGAAAGATTGAAATGTTACATTATTACACAATTATTTTCGGATTCTAAAGGTCCCACACTTATATAATTCGTGGCTGAGGTGATAAGGGTTCGAAATCTACCCATCCAATAGTCTTTGGACAAGTTTAAGCCTTGGATTTTACATTATCTTTTCATTTTATTAAAATCGTTAAATAATGAGGTCATCGCTGCATCATAATGATGTCATAAATAATTTAATTTATTTAATGTCTAAAAATTATAAAAAAAATACTATGATGTAGGAAATATTTTTAGATTTCTAATTAATATTTATAGTCAAAATTTGGACTTGTGTAACCCCACTTAAAAACTGTTTTAGTAAAACAACTCATGTTTGTGTCAATTTAATTTTAACATTAAATAAATATATATTAATGTCATTTTCCAACCAAAGTGGCTCCATGGGGTCCCCAAGTTGACCCATGAGTTGTCTTGGTCGGCCATGACTCATCCAATAGGAGTAGGACAAGTTTCAAGCTCATCTCATATTATGAAAACATTATCTTTACCTTAAACTACACTAATTACCTCTAATCGCGATTAAGAACTTAAAAGTTACTATTCACCAAAACATTATTTTAATCTCATTGAACCAAATTTTACTTCTTAATGACAACCATGTATGTCGGATTTTTGAAAATCAAATCACAGAAGTGGTAATATTTCATTTAAACAAACAATCAGTTATTTAACTACCACTTAGTGGTTTCACTATTCATCAAAAATTGAAGTTTTTCAGAACAAGGCCAAAATTTCACCCTAATCTATAATTGATATTCCGAATTAAAAAATGATGTCTATTTTATAAAATTCCAAACATATAAGTTGCATTAAATAATTTCATAATTAATTCCCGCTGTCACAACAATAGCGTGTTTTTAAGAAACAATTTATATCAAAAGATTGGCAATTGATTATGTCCAATTTCAATGTTATATTAATTCTAATGACCACCATTGTATAAAATGGTAAAAATATATTCTAATTATACTTTAAAACCAATAAATAGTATAATTTATCACTATAAATTATTTTGATTAAAAAAGTTGTTTTTAAGTAATTTTCACTATTCATAAAAAATTGGAAGTTCTCAGAAAATTAAAAAAAAATCAACTTTGGATAATTTAGATATTACGAATACAAAAATGAAGTCCATTTTGAAATATAAAATTTCTATAATTTTAAAAAGTGGTTATTACTATTCATAACGGCTACTTTGATTAGTCACGGTGTTTTAGAACTCGAAGTTGCGTACAATGCAAGTCATTGCATTATTGAATGAGAAGCGTATCGTGGAAGCTCGGGGTGTTACATTCTCCCCTCCTTCAATAAATTGCGTCCTCGCAATTTGAAATTCTTTCTTTGAAAATAAAAGGTTGAAAAGAGAAAATACCTTTGTGGAAAACCCACATCGGAAATAAGATTAATAAAATTTAGCCTTAATAAGAGGGAAATGGAAATAAGAAAGTCACCACCAAATTATGATCTCGATAAGGAGAACATTGGTGGAAATTAGAGACATATAATTGGAGGAAAAACGTAAATATTTGTAGGGAGTGATTGAGGTCATCAATCACAATCAACTGTCAAATTGAGGGCCTCAAAGCCTTCAATCTATGTTGATTTAAAATATCATTAGTTCAACAAGACATAAGGTATTAGGATAACACATTTTTTTTGTTTTAATATCCCTTTACTAAAGTTTAAGAATTAATTCATTCATTGAATAAGAGATAGGTATATATATATTTATGCTTAACAATTAGAGTTTCAACCTTCAACTCATCTTTCACTCAAAAAGATAATAGAACTCAAAAATATTATACTTATCCTAATTGTATAATGTTCCAAATGTTAACACATATCATTTAGATTAGTAAAATTATTTTGTAATAACCAGGGACTTCCTGTAGGCTAGTGGTAGGAAATAAAGGCCTGTCGCACTATGATTGTGGGTTCGATTCCTGCAGCTTTGTCCGACGCGACGGGTTATGCCCCACCCTGCAGGTTGTCCTTTTCCTAAAACTATAGTATTATAATATTAAAAAATAATCTTCATAAATTTTTTAACCTTAAACAATACTATCCAAAGATCAACTTAATCCACTCCATCCTTTATAGTTATCAAAAATACCTCTATCCAGACTTTCTCTAAAAGGTCTCTTAATTCCAAAATCAATTTATCAGATTCCCCAAACAAAGTAAAGTTTCTCTTATTGTCACATACTAAAAATATAATTACCTTCATCATATTAAAACCTTACTGAAATAAACAAGTACTGCAGTACAATCCTTATATATATATATATCACATTATCCTTATAACCAGAGTATAATCCATGAGTCCAAAAGCACCAACACATTAGTTATTCTCCTTCAACTGTAGTAACAGCATAATATTGTCCTTGATCCCTTGGCCTTTTCTGAGGTAAGTTTCCCTGACGCTTAGGACATTCATTTGCATAATGTCCCATTTCCCTACAATTGTAGCATTCAACTTTGACAGCCTCTTTCTTTCCCTTGCAATCACGAGCTTGGTGACCCTTTTCTCCACATTTATAACAAACTCCCATTACTTTTCGGCACGTACCAGGGTGATTCTTCCCACAATTATCACATAATGGAAAATCCTTCTTTCCCTTTTTCCCTTTATCTGTCTCTTGTTCCACCGTTCTCTTCTTCTCTTGCTTTACTTTGTTGTCATAAGACTTAGAGAATTCCTTTTCTGTCTTGATAGCACATGAGACAATATCTTCGTATGTTGAGAAGGATTGTGATACTAAAGATCGACAGAGAAATGGTTTTAACCCATCAAAGAAACGATCAATCTTACTCCTTGGGTTATGTATATAATCGGCAGCATGCCTCGCTAACCTTGTAAAGTTAGCCTCATACTTTGCGACATTCTCATCCTCCTTCTGCCTCAGACTCAGAAATTGCCTTTCCATATCTGCTCGATGGTCACGAGGAAAGTATTTTTCTAAGAAAAGCTCTTTGAACTCCCTCCATTCCATATTCGATACGTCATCATCTTCCTTTGTATTTTGAATCAATGACCACCATTGATCAGCATCTCCAGTGAGGCGGTAAACTGCCATGATAACCTTCTCCCTTTCGCTACTCCCCAAGGCGTGGAATATTTTCTCTAAGGAGTTTATCCATTGCTCAGTTACTAATGGATTTGTACCCCCATTAAATGTTGGTGGTTGTTGCCTCATGAAGCGGTCTAACATTGGTCCTCCACGTTGCAGATCAGGGTGCTCCATACGAGTAAGGTTATTATTCATAACCTGAGTGAGTTGTCCCAGTATGGTGATTAGCTGATCAGCACCAGTTGTATCTCCAGATCCACAATAAATATCTTGAACAGGAGGGAAATCCCTACACGGAGTGCGTGCATTGATACAGTTTCCATTCCTTCCACTAGGCGCCATTTCTATACAATGTCATAAACTAGATTAGTTTATGAATCAAAATACATAATTCCATACTTATAAAATACTTAACATAAATTGAACTATTTATGGATATAATCCATAATCATAAAAATGTTTTCATTGAGGAAGTATATACTCATAACCGTTCATAGTGGTTTGTAAAGAAAACGATAATTATCCTAAGAATATCCCCTGGGAGTGTCGTAACCAAGAGTGCAGCAAGGCCCGTTGTCTTGCACCAGTTCCCGTTCGAGTCTAGCTCAAAGCGGTGTTTTCGGGTTTTACCCCTAGGTATATCTGTTCCAGAGCCGCCTCTACCTGCTCGTATCCAGACAGGGATGTATTGCTCGGAAAACTCATAACATCTCTATAATACCAAAATTCTAGGAAGTTCTTCTATACTAATCCTCAAAGTCTGTCTTCGGGCTATGTGTTCTAATCAGAGTTTATCTAAATCTAGCTTCCAAGGTTAGTACTAAACTGCCCCTGATACCAACTGTAACGCCCCGACCCCAGCTACCCAAAGTCGTTGCATTACTTCGTAACATTGGCATGATCCAAAAAGATCAAGTCTCGAAAGACCGATTAGTTTAGTAGCCTTGGAAACACTAGATACATTTATAAATGTTACATTACATCACAAAGTGAAAAACTATAATAACATAGTCTCCATAGTCCACACTTCTATCCTCTTCGGACTATCCCTGTAGCTCATTCATAAAATACTTCTTCACATCCTGGAAAATATTAAAACATTGAAAGGGGTGAGCTCAGATGCTCAGCAAGGATAACAATATAACGGAAGATTTCATAAATAAACATTAACATTTAAGGCAATGTATAACTAAAAAAAAGCCTTTTAAACTTGAACTTCAACATAATATGGCAAAAGTAAAATGAGATAATTCCATTCACTTCTTCACATGGATATTCTACTGGTTGAATAATCACATGCAATATCAATAACCACTTTCATAATGATGGAATGCATAATGCCAGACTATCATAACCACGTAGCCAAGGCCTCGTGCCAAGACCACAAATAAGATTTTTTCAAGGCCTCGTGCCAAGACACTAGTTTGTCTCATTAGACCTGCCGATGCATCGAGGAGCTATAGCGGGCTCCACCCGTCACTTATTAAGTCCAATGCATTCCTCGTATGAATAGTTTTAAACATATCATAAACCATAACATAATCGTATCACATAAAACAGGCATAAAGGAAACATAAAATTTCCACATTTCAATCACAAGATATCCATACAACACATTGATATAATAAAAACTCTTTAAAAACCATTTTCAATACCAAAATAAAAGAAAGTTAAAACTTTGTATTTATTTTTCATTAAAAAAAATGATGGCTTGTAGAGGAAGCCGAAACTCAAATAATGGTCACGGCGGCGGAGAAGTCGTTGTCGCCGCATATGTACGGAAAGAAAAACATTCTCTTTTTGTCATTTAGTAAAACACTTCGTATAAAAAGATTCCTTTTGAATAAACGTAAAAGTCAAAGGGGTTTATACACCGTATAAAAGAAAGTTGTGTATAAAACCAAATATGACTCAATGAAAGGAGATTGAGACGAAGTCCTTAAAAAGATAATTTTTAAAATAAAATAGATCTATTATGTGTATTCACTATAGGTACACATAAAGAAATTAAAAATACAAAATAGTACATAATAATATCATGACATAATTGGAAAGTAGGAGATTAACCCAAAGAATGGAAGTTGGGTTAAGAAGTTCCCTTACCTTGCGTCCTGTCCTGACTCGACCGTTCTTTAACCTCCTGAATAATAAACTAGAGTTAATTCATATTTACATAAGAACCTTTTTCATGTTCATTATTCCTTTTATATCCCTTATTACCATGTTATGAACATTATGTAATTATTTAAGTTTATAACGGTCATTTTGTCGATCTTTGGTACTTGAGTCAACAATAAACTTCTTATAATTACAAGTTGTTTATGTGGTAGAATATCCATTATCTCCATAATTATATTCATGATTTATATTTCATATATATCATATATATCCAGTATATACATTCATTCATAATATTACGTAACATTTAGAGGTAAGAAATGAAATGCACCGTTCATGGAGACGGTAAGCCGTACGTACGCATGAACGCTACTTTCATTTCTATTTCATATTTAATGGAATGAAATCATAATTATATAAAGTTATAATATAGTTCCAGTATAATATCATATATAATATCATTTACTCCATCCTTTATACATCCCACATATGGCATTAACGATTCACATCACTTTGAGGGGGCGGTAGTCCGCACTTCCTAAAATGAAATTATCGCGTTTACCCATAATGGAAATCATAAAGTATGCCATAAATGAGAAATAAAGAAGCATAAGTAAAACATAAAATCATTATATATCATATATAAATATAGTGACATCTTAATGGCCACCTTTGAAGGTGTTATATGAGTGATGAACAATCATCGTTTCGTGAGGCAGAAATTCACCATCCACAGAAACCGTATGTTCTTTAACCATTAGATGTAGGTGTGTGTAAGTGTAGCTCGAATACTTCTTATAAAAACATCCTAGTATATTGAGGATACTGGTGTTGTTACAAAAGAAATGAATAAAAAGAGTTTAGGGGGGTTGGAGAAGAAAAATAAATCAAAACAACATTAGAGAAGACATTACCTCAAAATCGGGTAACTCTTTTTGATTTGAGCCAAAGGCTTCCTTGAGAAGAGTTATTCCCAAAGTGAGGCTTCTAGGAGTAAGAGGGGGAAGTTGGGAGAGTATTTGGGCAGAGTTTGTCCGAGCCAAATGGCTTGATGGTGTGAATAAGGTGGGAGAGGTGGGGGCCTTTTATAAGTGGAAAGGAGGGGCTCTTTTGGAAAGATTGAAATGTTACATTATTACACAATGCTTTTCGGATTCTAAAGGTCCCACACTTATATAATTCGTGGCTGAGGTGATAAGGGTTCTAAATCTACCCATACAATAGTCTTTGGACAAGTTTAAGCCTTGGATTTTACATTATCTTTTCATTTTATTAAAATCGTTAAATAATGAGGTCATCGCTGCATCATAATGATGTCATAAATAATTTAATTTATTTAATGTCTAAAAATTATAAAAAAAATACTATGATGTAGGAAATCTTTTTATATTTCTAATTAATATTTATATTCAAAATTTGGACTTGTGTAACCCCACTTAAAAACTGTTTTAGTAAAACAACTCATGTTTGTGTCAATTTAATTTTAACATTAAATAAATATATATTAATGCCATTTTCCAACCAAAGTGGCTCCATGGGGTCCCCAAGTTGACCCATGGGTTTTCTTGGTCGTCCATGACTCATCCAATAGGAGTAGGACAAGTGTCAAGCTCATCTCATATTATGAAAACATTATCTTTACCTTAAACTACACTAATTACCTCTAATCGCGATTAAGAACTTAAAAGTTACTATTCACCAAAAAATTATTTTAATCTCATTGAACCAAATTTTACTTCTTAATGACAACCATGTATGTAGGATTTTTGAAAATCAAATCACATAAGTGGTAATATTTCATTTAAACAAACAATCAGTTATTTAACTACCACTTAGTGGTTTCACTATTCATCAAAAATTGAAGTTTTTCAGAACAAGGCCAAAATTTCACCCTAAGCTATAATTGATATTCCGAATTAAAAAATGATGCCTATTTTATAAAATTACAAACAAATAATTTGCATTATTTAATTTCATAATTAATTCCCGCTGTCACAACAATAGCGTGTTTTTAAGAAACAATTTATATCAAAAGATTGGCAATTGTTTATGTCCAATTTCAATGTTAAATTAATTCTAATGACCACCATTGGATAAAATGGTAAAAATATATTCTAATTATACTTTAAAACCAATAAATTGTTTAATTTATCACTATAAATTATTTTTATTAAAAAAGTTGTTTTTAAGTAATTTTCACTATTCATAAAAAATTGGAAGTTCTCAGAAAATTACAAAAAATTCAACTTTGGATAATTTCGATATTACAAATACAAAAATGAAGTCCATTTTGAAATATAAAATTTCTATAATTTTAAAAAGTGGTTATTACTATTCATAACGGCTACTTTGATTAGTCGCGGTGTTTTAGAACTCGAAGTTGCGTACAATGCAAGCCATTGCATTATTGAATGAGAAGCGTATCGTGGAAGCTCGGGGTGTTACAATTAAGTAAAAAATACTATTTGTGGTTGAAAAACTATTTATAATGAAAAAATAATAAAGTGAATGTATATTATTTATTATATACAAAAATATAATGCACATAATCACAGTGATCAGGTTTTATAACATAAAACTTTATAACACCCCCATATGACCTAAGGGTAAGGTGTGTGGTGATGATAGACTTTTGGGGTGGCTTGGATAACATTTCTAGGGTGGTAAACTCTATCAACATGCACATATCCTATAGGCAGTTATGTTCGAGCTTAATGTTTTAAAGCTTGGCTTGGGCTTAGTCAAGATCGAAGCCCAATGACACCACATCCTTTCTGAGCTCTGACAAATGGTCTTTCTAAAGGAAAATTATACTAGATGAGGTCATCACTTCCTTTGTCTAAGTAAATTGTTTTAGTTAAATCCCTCTGTTTATACTAATCATGTGACCATTTTTCAATGTCTATATTAGAAACGGTAAAAATTCATAACGGTGTTCTGAAATCCAAAATCATAAAACCAACAAAGTGAATATGTTATATAACCATTTTACATAATAATACATTTAATTAGATCACGAGTAATTTTTATTAACAATTTTTTGGGTGGTTACACGTACCATATTTTACGATCCGTGAATTATTACCTCTATGTGGTTCTCAATTCTCTTCTTTGGCTTAAACTCTTAATTTTCATAAAAAACAATCGATTTTGAGGCCCAAAAATTTTGTAATGACTTGGAAACTATTCCACCTTCAATAATACATTCTTCTTCAAGAATAAGACCACATTACTCCAAATATCCTTGATCTAACCAATGAGGATCGACAATAATCACAACTCATACTCCATTTCTAGAAAAGGACAACCTTGGTTCCAACACATATGATGTCAAATTGATGAACTATATATGTCATCATGACCCCGACTTCGATACAGACGATTTACAAATAATTTTTTGTATTTAATTCGATCATGTGGATTAGGCCCATAAAAACCCATGATTCATGTAATGATGAATTGTGTTTTTTTTTCACCGAGTATCCATATTGGACATGTATATTGCCTACACTGAGTGTATCTCCATGCCGATCAGAACAACATGATCTGTTTGGTAAATCATGGTCATTTTCAATCACATATTGGTGGATTTATATTTTTAACCCATCTGCATTATCATTATCCCCATGAATTCATATAGATTTTTATAGAATTATATTTGGTCTTGTGAGTAGTCTAGAAAGGGTATTTTTACACATAGAACATGATGATGGAATTATTTTTTTAATCAGCGATATGAAGTGCGGTGATACAATTAGGATGATTCTTTCAGAAATTCATAACCAGTAATGATGAGCTTATTCACATGGAATATTCAAATGTGGGTACATCAAGGAATTATTTTCAAAGATTAGGATTGAGATCCCCTCTAGGATATGGGTTTCAGATGGAGTATGTAGTTTACCACAACGGTCCTGGGCGTGATCATACATCACTTTTTATTTAATACTAGTTAAATTTTGTGGTATTTTCATGACCAAATATACATGGGCACTAAACCCTAATATAGTTGTTTGACCTAGTTAGCATTTTTCATCAAACCCAGTTATTTTGGATGTGATATCCAAACTGGGTATCTTTACCAATAGGGTTACATTACTATTTTTGTGTCCCCTAGTGGTATTTGGAGTAATCCCTTATCTGGGAGATTTAATCATCAAGATCTAATGTCAATCTCTTTAGAGATACCTAGTGAGCATGGCTTCTCATCAGATCACCATTAGTGAAAACATAGATCATGTAGGGAGCTATCCCATATGAGATTTATCCTATAGAAGAATCTTATAAATCGATGTGTGGAAGTGACCTCATTGAGACATTGTGTTTCTCATGAAGTTATATAAACTTACACATGTGAATATATTTAGGTGTCATAATTTTGGATGAAATACCTTCACAGTTTAGCTGACCCTTATATTGATGCTTTATGTTTGGGGATTTTGTGGGGTCCTACTAGGTATTATTTTACTCAAACCTACATGGGATCCTACCACACATATCTTTTCTTTGTATATGAAAAACCATTTATGATTTTTTATAGGGACCAAAATGTGGAATATTGTATTGATCTAGACAGACCTATCTTTATATTGATGTTCCATTTGACAATAGTCCCCTCCATATATGTAGGATAGTCTTTATTTCCAGTTTTGGTGGGATTTTATTTAGCCCCATTTATTAAAACCTATACTTTTATCAAACTCATATGTAGGATAGATTTTATTCATGAAATATTTTTAACCATTTTTTGATATATTTCATCATTATATGTGCTTGGTTATGTGTGTCTCCATGCATGTAATTAGGATATTGTTACTTATGTGTGTGATTTTCCTACTCAGAATTGGTTTCTAGCCATTGGATTATTGGAGGTGGGATTTAGATATGTCACTCTTCTTACCAGTGGCCATGAAATCCCCAGTGGTTCCGATATTGACAAGGTGGTATCATATCAATTAATCATAAGACATGTGTTTGGAGTTTTTTTCTAGATATTAGATTTTTTATGGGAATTATGTAAATAATGTTACAATGTTTTGAGTTTGGATTTTAAAACTAGGTCTCCAGTGTTGGGGAAGAAGATGAAGTGTCCATTCATGAGTAATCTTCCAACATTCTTGTCAACAAGTTACATGTAGAAACTAGCTTCATGGAAAACTTTGGAACAAACGTAATATAGGAATGGGTAGTGTTTTAAAAAAACATCCTTAGTCATCTCCACATATATCATTTTTGACCATAGTTTATCTTGATAATTTTTATGATACCTCTTTAAAAATAGCTAGCTCAGATTATGAGGTAGTTTTTTAGTGATGAATAGTAGAATGATGTGGCATCAGTTGAAGGATTATTCACGAGGTGTTTCCTCTAGATGAGCACAGAGTAGTTCAAATTACAGAATAAATAGTGCACATATTCTTATTTAGATACAATGGATGATCGATGACATGATTAACAGTAGATAGATCAATCTTGTTCATAGAAGATATGTTTATGATTAGCGCATTACAAGATTTCCAATGATAGGGGCCATTAATGTTAGACAGTGAACCAGAACCTCCTATGTGGGAGGATCATCTTTAAAAGGTTGTATGGGTGTTCTAATTGTGGACCCTGATCGATCATATTTATACACTAATTTCCACTATTCACTATGATAAGTAGTTGGTCATAGAGGTATGAGAAGATAAAAAACCTTAAATGAGAGTTCATCATGAATTTTAGAGTTATAGACCACCCATGATTTGTGATGGGAAAGAACCCCTTTTTCAGGTTATAGATTATTGGAAAAATATTGTGGGGTTAGTGTAATGATATGTCATGACCCATCTAGATGGTGGTATTGGAAACAAGGAATCTGAAGGGTGATGTCCAGAATTGGTTGATCCCTGTATTGGTGATGTTTAATTTGTTGTCATACATGCATGTATGGGGGAAACTTCCCCCAACCAAGAAATGTTATTTTGACATGGTCTGAAACCATGTGGGAGATTTAGTGCAGCCTAATGAAGATAGTGCTAGGGTGTGTCATACTAGATCCATTGACATGTGTGTTCAATTTTTCCTAGTGTTCTAATGTTTCTGGACAAGCCCCAATTGTGGAGAATACGTGGGAAAGGGAATGGATTGATTTAGATGACAAGATATTATGACTGGAATCTTTGAGTGTAGTTCGATGGATGAGAACATTCTTAACTAATCCACAGTAGTTTTATCATATTGTCATATGAAACATTTATTTAATTTTATTCTACTTTTTAGGCCAAAAAACTATTCTAGAATTTTTTCTCGACCATTTTGTTTGGTGGATACAGTTGCGAGCATTAGTGATCAAATGTTTCTACTATTATAGTGACCTAACTCTGAGAGGAGATATACTATCACATGGAACATTTCCATATTAGATTAAAAGGCTTGATAAAGTTTTCCTTGGTATAAAACAGTTTCCAAAATTCCATGTTTAGATGAATTTTATTATTTTTGATTGTGTTGTAGCTGATTTAGTGGGATAGAGAATTATATATTTTTTGATAAGGATTCTAATTTTTAGAATGTTGAGATTGTGTGATAGTCGATACAACTATTTTAATATGATTTGGCTAGAATAAACCTAGGTGTTTTGGATGTAATGAGATTTAAATTCATTGATGTGTTTGACGGGCATGTGGATTCCTTCACTGAGTGTGATCCATACTCACCACTCAATCTAGTTTGTTTCTATATAGACTTTCTCCTGGGATGGATGAAATTTTAACTCACATATAAGATGTCCCTATATAGCTATGATAAATAAAGGCACAGTTAGTGGATCGTTAAAAATATTGATTCAAAAAATCATGTTCTTTTCCTAGGAATCCTATTGTATTATTACTTGGAAGTGGATGAGAGCTTCAGTTTATGTTTGGGTTGATATCACCTAAAATAGGCAATTTTTCGAGAGGAGTATCCACTTATGAGAATTGATGAATTCTATTAAAAATGGTTTGGGATGAAGTGGTTATCCTATTTTGTACTTAGGATGGGAAATTACTATCTTTGTGTTCATGAGGATGTTATGTTGAAAGTGGATATCAAATTCTTGTATTGTTTCATTACATTGATGGGGATACCCTTGTACATATTGAATTCGCTAATAGTGTTTCTTAGATTATTGTTGAATATATATCCCTTGAATGTGATCCAATATGCTTTTTGAATGTGGGTAACACATAAACCTCCTGAGGATGGATGATGAAAAAAGTATTTCTAATAAAATGGGTGTTGTGGAGGTGGAATTCTCTTAGTAGTTCGTCTAGGTGTGGTGAAAATATAACAGGATCCTTTAGAATTTGTTTGGTTTCCATGGATGTTGTAGAATATTTTTGTGTTTATATCTTAATGCCTCACTATCATATACTAGGAAATTTTTGTAATCAAGTTCCTGTTGAATTTGGATAATGTTTTTGTTGTTCTTGTTATGATGACTCTAAGATTAGTGGGAGGTCACAATGCTATCAGATTGATCCTAAACTGACCCACCATGTTTTCCTACTTACTAACCACATTGGGGAAGAATTTATTAGATAGTATGGGACAATAGTTCATATAGGTGATATTTTGGTTTCATATAGTTCCATCGAGTACTATTTCAAAAAATTATTCTCTATTCATACTAGGATAATGGAGGGAGTTTGGGAAGCCTTTGGAACTCAGTTTCGATTGAACAAGGTGTTGATTTCCTAGTTTGATGCATAGGTAAAGTATAATATTTGAGTTCTGATTAACATGATTTGGGATGACATGTTTATTATGATTTATATGTGAGAGAATAATCTCCCATTTATGGAGATTTCATATCATAATATTTAGCACTCCACCTTTAGTGTAGAACCTTTTGAGGGAATGTATATGATACTCTCTAGGTCACAATTATACTGGTTAGATCTAGTGGGAGGCCATATTTGTGGGCTGGTAGTTTGTACTAGTAATGATTATAAAGGATTAATCTCACCTAGAGGATTAGTAATATTTTTCATTATGTTTAAAAATTATTTAGAGTATATTGACAGTGATATTTGGTTCTATCAAGGATATCGTATGTTGAGAGAGATCTCCCCTAGTCATGAATATTAGGGATGTTACAATGATTATAGGCAATCTCCTTGGTTTATAAACCCTTTTCAAGTTACCATGTTGGGTTATATAGGAAATGTACCACTGATCCCTATGACTGATGTTAGAAGGAATTCATGGTTTTTACGACATGTCATTTTTGAGGTGGCTTGTGCATGAATGGTTTCCCGATATCGTCAAAGATGGGTTGGAATTTGACATTGGAGTAGCCTTTCAAATGTGTTCATGAATCCTAGTAGTGTTACAAAACTAATAATAAAATTCCCATCATGGTAATGTTTTTACCTTTTGTACATGATTGTTTATAACACAAGAACCATTAGGATAGATCATGGGAGTGGAAATCCCAATTGAGTTCTCTGTATCTTTCCTTGTGAGCAGCATATTTTATTTTTTGGATGAAATGTACTAATGTTGGGAGAGTGTAATGACTATTTTTTTCTCTATAAGCCTTTTTAAAATACTATATATTATTTTTAGAGCCAAGATCTGAGACATCATTATATTCTGAGGAGCGATATTTATATAATAAGAATATTAAATATATTATATCACATTCATGAAATTTTTTATATAATAATGGAATAATTCATAAATAGAGTCTTGGATTATAAATATAATGCCATTTTTGATTTTAGAACATATGGTTTAACCTTGGGTCATTATAAAGATAGTTGGAGTCAGTCATTCATTTTTGGGAGGCCATTAACTTGTTCTTTATGTGAATTAATAATTTAATTTAATTAATATATTTAATTACCTAAACATTAAACTATATTTATTCAAAATCTGTTGTAGAATATAGCTGTTTTCAGCTTTATAACATTGAGAGACTAGATTAACAGAGGAGGAAAACATCGTTTGTTGGGGAAAATATTAGTAACATGGATAAGCCATAGGCAATCATGGAGAATTGAGAGGCGAATGCTGAACGTATTAGGATCATTATCTTCATCACTAGCAAATGTGTTTTTAACAAATGATCAATCTCATTTTTAATAAGGATTAATTTTTTTTATTTTTATCCCATATTATTTGTCCCTTGTCTAATGTAAATAAAATAAAAAATAATATGTTTCAAATATCATTGTCTGATTACACAAAATGTTTTATCTTCCAGAAAATAATATAAATTTTATATTGAGGATTATTTGTTCATTTCAATTCATTATAAGTATTATGATAATGGATTAGGGAAAAAATGATAAATGTTCTATGTCCATTCCTTAATCTCTTGTATTATGTGGTAATTCTACCATTCTTTGCCTATTCATAACCTATAGTTCATTAGGTCAGCAGTTTGAGTAATACATAGTAGTCGATAATTATGAAACCAATATTTAGTGAAACAGATTGTTTTAGTGGCTCTAGATTTGTGATCAAGTGAAAAACAATGTCTGGATATGGTGTGATGGGATATATTGGATGAAACATAGGATGATCAAGGGTTTGTCATTCCAGGGTTTGAATATTTTGTGGAGCAACATAATGGGACCGAAACATGAGAAGATCAAATGGTTGGAATTTGGAAACCTGTTATGGATCAGGCGTGATCAGCCTTTGATCTAGGTACTTCCGTGCGTTTTATTGTCAAATTGTCAGCCTACGAATTATAGAATCTTGTGATGACACCATTAGTAATTAATGTGGTGGAAACAACTGATAGGGGCCTGTAACGATGATGGGGTAGAGTGATAGAGGAAACCCATAGTGAAAGTCATGCATGGAATCTGGTGAATGATGGTGGTGGCATACTCTACCCATACAAGTAGCATCCGATGGGGTCAAACCCTCCCCACAATTTTATGATGGAGAGAGGATGGTGGTTATGGAATATTAAATAATTATAAAAATATTCATAATAATAATAATAATTTTAATAATTATAATAATATTATTATTATTATTGTGAAATATAAATCTGACTTATCTTCATTATAAGATATTTGATTGAGAATATATCTACGAAATCATGAACTGGATCTCTAGATGGAATATTCAAGAACAATATTGGGTATTTAATTTAGACTCATGGCTTGGTCCCATGAAGCACCCATCATGCCTGATAAGATGGATTGTTATTTTTTCTAATTATTTCTGTTTTGGGAAATTAAATAGTCTATCCCAAGTTTTTTCCATAAGGATAAAAAAGGCATGATCTGTTTTTCCGTCCAGGGTTTGATATATACACATGTCAATTTATTTATGTTTTTATCCCATCAACCTGGCGATGAGCCTCGTGAGTTCATCTGTTTTTTTAGAATCATATTTGGTCCCACAAGTAGTCTATACATGGAAATTTTCCATATAAAATGTTATTATGTGATTCAGTTTGGAATCATAGATGTGACATGATATGTTGTTAGTAGGATACTTCATTCAATTTTTCTTAACCAGTATTAGAAGAGGGTGTTCCCTTGGTTTATTTCTCTGATGTTATAGTGTGGAATTATGTCCTGAAAATTGGATTGTGATCCCCTCTATGAGATGAGTTTTAAATTGAATTCTAATTATACACTAGTGGTCTTGGGTGTGATCCTCCATCTCTCTGTCTTTTAGCCTTGGTGGAATTTTTCATATTTCAATGACCAAAACAAAAAAGTATGTGATCCCATATCTAGAATTTCGATCATGTTAGGGTTTGTGGCATACCCCAATTGTCCTTGGTGTGATTATCTATCAATGTATCATAATATTTAGTTATCCAATTAGGTTTTATATCCACTAGTGGTCTTATGAGATATTCTTTATATGGGACATGGGATCTTGGGTTAATGATGAGTAATTATTTGGTGAGATCCAGTGAATATTACTTCTTGGATGAGAAACATCAGTGAAAGCATGGCTCATGGATTGAGTTATCCTAGAAAATTGTTACACGTGAGCTAAATCCTATTCCTGGTAGTGTGGATGATACCTCTATAAAACTGAGATTACATAATTATTATATCTAGTTTTATTTTTTTATCATTTTTTCACATAATTTGGATTGAGATACCTTTATATTTGAGCATACCTTTATCTTGATTCTCTTTGTTCATGGATTTCAGGTTTACCTATTTGGTATTGTTATACTCACCTCTACATGGGTTCTTCTGCCAACTATTGTGTCTTATATAGATGAATTACATATGACAGAGTTATAGAAGGACAAGTACCTAGTAAATAACCGTGAGTTAAAAAATGAGTTTCATGCCATTGTGACATTTGGCAATATCCCCCTCCTTCTAAGCAGGTTGTAGATTATTTATAGTTTTTGGGGGCCCCTGTTTGACCTATTTTGTGTTTTAAAGTGAATTTCTAATACTATGATGTGGAATAGATGTTATGTATGCATTATTGGTTTTGGGGATTTAAAATTTCAACATTGTAATGGCTTTGAGACATGTTCATGAATACCAGTCCTTAGGATAAGGTGTCCTATGTGTGTGATATACCTTCTCGACATTGGTCTCTAGCCTCTTCCTAATTAAAGGTGGTCTTGGAGTGTCACCCTCACCTAAACACTGATCATTTGATACCTGATGGGTTGGTTCATGAAATTGAATTCCAGGAAACACATTCAAATAATTCTTTTTCATATAATAGGATGAGTAAAAAAATTAGGTTTAGTTAATATTTTTAGTAAGGATTATTTATAATAGAAACTATTATGATTAGATAATGCATAATCTGTATAGAACGGTAAATAAATCAAAATAAATAACATTTAAACAATAACATGTGCATAAAATATTCCATGGATAATATAAATAAAAAAATTTCATGGATAATAATAACTAATTTATCAATGAAGAAAAGGATTAATATTGGACTTCGTGTGCTCATATATAATGATAATTATAATATACTGATATCAAACTATAAAAATTTAAGAATATGCACTAAAATGCATTTTATTTGGCCAATTGATTTGTTTTATCATACATTTAAATTCATTATGGGGATTTAAAAATTTTCATCGTCACCCATCACTGAATTTAAATTGAAGTCTTAATATATTAGATGATTGATTTAATTCAAGATTAATATATTTTATAAATAAATTTCTATATTAAATAAATAATATGATGTTTCAATATTTCCCCATTCAATTAAAAACCAGTCAATGTAAATACACATTTTTAGAAATGATTTATTTTTTAGGAAACAAGAATATCCATGATAAACTATATGGATTATTAATGGAAATTTAATGTTCAATGATTACATGAAAGGGATTTTTTTAATAGAAGATATTGACTAAAAAATAATAAGAGATACGAGATGACTATCAGTTCCACAAGATCCTCCTCCTCATCTTCAGGGGGAGCTAAAAGGTGGATGATAATTTTAGTGGAGCTACACATACATGGGTGGAATTACAACAATTTTTATTCTTCTAGTTTTGTGTAATTTTTTGTGAAATATTTCATTTATGTTTTATCTTAACATAATTATCAACTTAATGATTTTTTTGATATAATCCTATGAAACACATTTCATTTTAATACTAATTTGGTTGAAATTTCAAATCAAGATCCTAGGTTGTTACGATTGGACAACAAAGGAAAAATACATAAGATTTCAATATTCTTTAGTGGCCCTTATTCTATTTTTAGGTCAAAAACTTCACAAAATGATAATTGTGTTAAGGGTTGGTTTTATATGCATCATATTAAGAAGAAATAGGGAAATCATGATCTTGAAAACACTCAACTAATGTATTCCATTAAACCATGTTAAATTTTCAAAACAATAAACTATCAAAGATGTCTATTGAACTTGAAATAACCTTCTTATCTCATAATTATAAAACCGACACCTTCCTTTGAATACTAGTAAACTCTTTATATATGATATTTTATTTTTAAAATTACTTTCTAAACAACCCCCCATATTTTAGTTCATTTTATTATAGTAAACACTTTAAACCTAAAATACAAATTAAGGTATAACCAAGGGTATTTCCTAGAGTATAAATCAACATTAAATTCAAAATAAATATGACGTTTTGTGAGAATGTGGACAAATCTTAGAGTTTATTCTGAGAAGAGTTTTAGTTTTTATTGTTTTGTTTTTATAAAAACACTGTGTATTTTGTGGATATATGTGTTCTTAAATTCAACCTCAGTTTTATCATGTTGATTTATAAAAAACATCATTATCTTTTCCTCATGCATGGTGTGATATTTATTACAGAAACTATTTCTTTTTGAATATGAAACAAAGAGGATATTATGTCATCAAAATTAAGAAGCACTGAACGGTCCCTTGTAGGAGGACACACAAAACATAAACACTCTTCTAGATCCTTTATCTTCTTATAAAACCAACATGAAGTGTAAAATAATCATTCATATTATGGATAAAAGTAAATATATATTAAAATAACTAACCTCCATTGATGTTGAGATCCATCCAACATACATTCAAATATTTTGTGAGGAACCTAATTTTGGAATAAAATCATGTTTAATTAACTTATTAAAATGATTTCATGGATAGTCTAGAGAAGAACCGTCTAAAATTTTAAAATATTATCATTTTCTATGTTAAACATTAAAACATGTTAATGTGGAGGATAAAAGGTAATTTATAGGTTATTCCCTTTCTCATGTGAGTAAACTCAAAAGATATGTTATATTATTTTAATTCCCTAAATTAAGGTGAAGAGGATAAGAAACACCTTTTTCATGAAGAATATTTCTTGGCCTATCCAAATGAATCCATAAAGAATTTTTTTTGGATAGTACAATAAGGGGAAAAATTGAATTAATATTGGGAATGTTTTAAACTGATTTTTTCATGTTTCCCAAACTAACAAATACGTGATCTATTATAAATACAATAATTTTATGATGGTTTAAATCCAATTGATCATAACATGATGATGCAGTTTTATGTGGTGAACTAGTTAGAAAAACCACAATCACTAAAAGAAAACTCATTAATAATGTGGTAAAAATCACTCATAAATTTTATTAAGGGATCATTATAACCATTATTGGTGTCCCTAAGGTTCAAGGTTCTATGTATGAGAAGAAGTCATACACAAATTTTAAAGAGGTAAGTACCCTACTCTAACAACTTGCTCATTCCAACATTAAATACAAATCTCCCATCCACTATAGTATCTAATTCACCAACACACATTATTCTAACCAATTCACATAACTGAGAGAACCTTCTGACAGTTGTGATGAAATATTTCAAGTATTCCCTTTTAACCAATGCATTAATTATGAACCATACTTTCAATATAATATTGGGTGGAAATAAAACCTACACTATATGAAAGGGGGTATTCAAACTAACTTCAACAACCATGGAACCTAATGGAGAAGAGTAGTCATCCACCACAGCCACTAAGAAGTCCTAAACCACTATAAAGGCCTTTATAATATCCCATATAAAACCCAAGCCTATCCTTGAGGACATGATGGAAAAATGGATTCATATAAATTATAATTAAAAAAATCCACCCAAACTACCCTAGAAGTCCTGAAACCACAATTATATTAACATTCCAACTCCGTGGGGGAAATACAAAGTCATGGGTTGGTTAAAATATAATATTGACCAATTGTTAATGCTAGGGATAATATAAATTCTAGTTCCATCACACTTTGGAGTAAAAAACAACATAAAATCTAAATAAACCCTCGCTTGAGGTTATACCCTCCTAAGGAAACCACTATCCCGTCAACAAAAAATCAACCTAAATAGGAAAACCTTGTCCTAAAAGAAGCCTTGCCAAATGAAAGATAGATTCATTTGACAAACCACTAATCCAAACTATTCCACATCCACTTACCCAAAGGGACACCCAACCAAAGAAACAAAAATAATATTATCATTAAAATTAAATATTTGAAACTTTAAAAAATGTGTTTGTTAACATCCCCTTGATTATTCCATTAAGAAAATTTCATATTACACCATGTTTTCAAAGGGGATTTTTACACACTTAATGAGACAATAATTTCCTGAAAAGGTGATATTGGGTTAGAATGTCTCATCATTTATTGATCCATCACATCCCACGAAATCCAATAATCCCAGAAAATTCTCTTTTGATAGACTATTGGGGAGTATTTATTTTAGGATTCTTTTAAAAATTTGGGTATTTCTATAAATGTGATTCCTCCATCCATTTTCTATTAATTAAGGCTTGGGTAATTCAAACCCATGTGACATGTTTTTAACTGGAAGAGAGGTTTTCTACACACCCTGCATGTGTGTTAGAGAATTTTCTTGTGAGGGTGAGAATTTTCATTTTTCATGATTATTTCTATATTCTTAAAATAGAATATGGTAATATGAATGGACATTACACAATTATATTGTGTATTTATTTCAATAAAACTTCCAAATCCATAATTATAGTGTACAATGGTACATTATCTATAGAGTTTTGTGGTGGTATTTCCCACTTCAACATCCTTTATTCCATGATCCACCCATCAGAAGATCATTCCACACATTCAATAAATTATATTAGTGTACTACATTCCCTTGAAAAAACATCTTTAATTTCCCCTAATCCTCTTTGTAAATTTTCATCATCGATATACATATTAGGAAATGAATCATGCATTGAATGTTATACGAGTTGATAAAATTTCCTTTATTTTATTTAACAGAGGATTTCTTAGGAATCATGGATCTGATAACCAGATATGATACTTCTAATATTTTAAAATGTCATTCATAATATGAGGATGTTACTTTTGACTATTACGATGATATCATGAACCTCTCACTTTCACATTAACTCACTTAAATCCAAAATCCCTATAAATTGGAACATAAAATAATACCATGAAATTTTAATTATTTATATCTTGATAATGGGAAAAAGATTCTTATCATTATGCTAGTGAAATCCCTCCTGATCATAAATTATGATCGATTGAACTTTTTAGGGAGGATAAAAAAGCATTAGGATTGAAAATTTATTACATTACTGGTATTATCACATCGAATTTCACAAATCATATATTGTTGAATAATAAGTCTAAACTTTTGAGGTATGCACAATGTCGATTGTACCCAAACATCATAGAATATTTTAAAAGAGAGGTTACCAAATTTTTGGCTACTAGAATGATTTATCACATCTCTAACAATTAATTGGAAATTCTAGTGCAATTAGATCCTTAACAAACTAGTCTAACAGTAATAAAAAAATAAAAGCAATGATTTTTTTCTAAGACATTTTTATAATGGTTTTAATGTCAATATAGTCTATCAATGACTAAAAAATATATTAGTAAGGACCATTAACATTTCCATTAATTATACAGATTCTAGAGAGTGTAGATGGAAATTCCCACTAATGTTTTCATGATGGGTATTCTATAGACATTCATTTCCATATTTCCATCAAGGATCTAGAAAAGACATACTTTCATTTCCTTTTAGAAAATATTCACTTAGGAGGATGAAATTTGTTATGGGAAATTCTCTAGGTACATTTTTGTGATGCATTGTTAGAAATTTTCATATTTCTTAGAGAATTGGATTTATGTATTCATGGATGATTTAAATTTATATAGATATTATTTTTATTATTTTTTGAGTTGAATTGGTTATCTCCTATGTCACTAGATTTAAAATAATATTTTATTAAATTATGAGAATTTCCTTCTTATGGTGAAATAAGGTACAATATATGGGTATGTCATTCTTTGGAATCGTATCGAAGTAGATAAATCAAAAGTATACATCATTACAAACCTACTATTCACTAAAAATTCATGTTATGTTTGGCCTTTCATAGGTCATGTTGGATTTTTCATCATTCTATTCATGAATTTAGTAATATTTTACTTCCTCTTTCCCGATTAATTATGAAAAATTGATTTTGTGTTTGATATAAACTATGAGGAATATTATAAAAAAATTAAATGGATTATAAATTTATCCCCATTAATAGAACCACATCATTGGGATTTACCATTTGAGCACATATATGATGCCTCTAAAATGAAGGTGGGGAATCATTATCACACCAGGCTAATCGAGTTCCAAATATCATTGCTTATTCCACTGGAACACTAGAACCTCTATTATAATACTACACCACAACTAATGAATAATTATTTTCCATTTTTTGGAATTTAATAAATTAATTTCATACCTTTTAGGGTTCGGTGTCATTGTGTTCTTAGAACATGGATCCCCCTCATTTCTCCTTAAGAAATTAGAAGCCAAAATTGACAGCATATTTTGGATGCTCCTACATCAATAATTTAATCTATAAATTAAGAATAAAAATAATCAAAGAATGTGGTGGATGACCACATCAGTAGGATACTCCAATCCTTATATATATATATATATTAAATTATCCCCTTTTATTCCAATAAATTACATGTTTCTTGAGTATAAATTGTATTGAGTGGAATAGTTTATTCTATGGTATATAAAAATTATAAATTATTTGGTATAATCTTGAATTCTTAACCGTTAAAAAAATCCAAGATGATCATATGAAACATGAGTCCCATTGGTACATTTTTGATGAACCCAACAATGGGCACACATGTAATGTGGGAATTTTATTCTTAATAGAGAGTTTTAATCTATCATTATGCTCTGCCAAAATCTTGGTTGTGGGGGATACATTTCTCCCAAACAAACGACAGGCATAGTCCCTGATTTTAGTCTATATAGGCCAATACTATTTCAAGATTCCCAGGATTTTAGTAAATCTTTCTGTCACTATTAAATAATGTTGTATATCTCTAAAATAATTGAAATTACTTAAATCCCCTTACTCTTTAATGACATTTATAATTTAAGGGGAATTTAATTTATGAGATCATTCCCCAATTCATATTGAGAATTTTAAATTATTCTAGAAGTTGAATACAAGTCAAAATAGATAGTATCATTATCTAAAAGGAATGATGATTCAAAAATAGATGGTGATTTTTGAGAATGAATTTTTTTTTGTAGGTTTAGATCACATGGGATCCTTATTAGTGATAAGGGTTCTCATTTTTTCAATTGAACAGTGAAATCAATTTTACATTAGTATGGGTTTGGCATTATGTTCATTCTGCATATATCCCAAAAACTAGTGGTCAAGATATTGTTTCAAATAGAGAGATAAAACTTTTATTGAAATAATAGTTCAAACTAGAAGAAAAGGGTGGAGCCTGGGTCTAAATTTTTAATTATGGGCCAACCATACTACCTTAAAACTCATATAGGAATTTCAAATTATAGGCTAATTTTTGGAAGGGGTTGTCACCTCCTTATTGATATAGAGCACCAAGGATACTTGTCCATTAAACTATGAAATTATAATCTTTTGGTTATTCGTTGTAAAAGGATGTTAGAATTTTATGATCTAGTGGATATGAGAAGATATTCATATCAGAACTCCTAGATTTATAAGTATAGAACCAAGGATTCCCACAACCACATCATACTTCATCGTTAATTCCACATTGGGTAAAATGTTATCCATTTTAATGAAATGATGAATTTATATCTAATAATTCATTATTTAAACCGATTTGGACCATAATTTGTTATTGATAATTATCGATTTAGTGTTATTTAGGTTCAAAATTAATTAACATAAGATACTGTTACTATCAATGGGATGAAACTGATGCACTTTCAAGAAGCGATTCTAGATTCCCCGATGAAGGAACTCAAAGTTTAAGAAGCAACCTACCAATGAATACAATCATGTTTTATCATTTTCACATACTATTTTATTACATTGAGTACAATACATAATATAGGTGTCGATGGATGGGTATATTCCTGTATTAGATATTATTTTTATGATCTTTCTTCCTTCTACTGATTTTATCTTGTGGAATACTTTTTGTTACTTTTCCCCACATTCCTACGTTCCATAGTGTTTTCATCCCCATTAAATTTTTACTATATTATACTTTATTCATAGTATTATTACCTTCCCCCCTTTTCCCCTTCAATTTTTTGTTGGAATGTTTATTTTTTATGCCCATCATAATCAAGGAAGTTAATGAGAATGAAATAAGAATTTCCATATATAAAGTTGTTTTATAATTTTAAAAAAACATTTCAATGATGTTTTTAACATGAATTAACATTTAGGTGTAATGTTATTAGGACAATTCCCTTTTGAAATGATATAAATGATTGTATAATTTTGAATCCTTTGAAAGGATAGAAATAATTTGTGTGAGTAGTGTGTGGGAAAATTAAGTTAATTAATATCTCTAAATATCATTATACCAACCATGAAGTGTTATTTTTTCTAACACAATAGAAGTTCAAAATAAGTGAGGCCAATATTTATCATATTTCCAATACAATTTATCTATATGATAGTTTCTTATCATATATTTTTTAGTATCATGTTGGATTGACTTATGTGTGAGTACCAATTATGTAATTGTTGTAATCTATAAAAAACTAAAAAAACATAAAAATATGGGTTCTATAGTGGAAAGGTAAAAACACCATATTCCGTGACCTTATATCTTGTTATAACTATTACAATTAGTGTCATTAGGAGATAAAAAAAGGGTTGATATATGAGTGTGATATTTGTTTCGATGGAATATTTAAAAAAACCAATAATAATAAACTATGGGTGTATTAAAATGTACAAAATATGGGGATATCTAGGTTAGGAGGTTAAGGTTGGACTTTTGGGAATTATTAACTAACAAGGTCTTGAAATTTTATTATAATGTATATCAGGAAGGTTCTATGGATAGAATAATTTAGGAACAATTTTTTAAAAACCTGTATTTTCTAGATTTTATATGGAAAGAATAGCATGAAATGGTTTTCAAACACACATGAGGATAGTTAGTAAAATGGTATATTTTGAATTATTTGATGATATTGGTATCAACCATCTCCTTTTATTTCATTATGATGGAATTTGTGAACATCATTTTAAATGATCATTGAGAATAAATCCTTGGTGTGTTTTTTCATTGATCAAAGAACTGTAAAGAATATGATTTTCAAAGAATGTTAAATTTTCATGAAGTTTGGAATATCTCCATGAATAATTTTTAAAAATTTGAATCTTCTCAGGAGTGTTTTTTATTTTGTTGGTGATATGTTACCACAACTAAATATTCTATTTCACCATTACATCACTATATTAAATTGGTTTTTTATTGGAAATTAAAAATATAATAACAAATTTCACTTCATTTTGGACTAAAGAATTTATTTGTTTATCACCATTGAAAATTAAAATTTCACTTTTTGGATGATTTCATTATTGGTGGAGGTGATTTGTTGAGAACATAATGCAATTCATGCCAAGTGGGCCAAACAATATTGGACCCCAAGAACACACGTGGTCTCAAACACATAATGCAGCTAATATGTGATTCTAATTAGGATGATTTTTTTCATACTAATAACACAATTTGTGGTATACAACTCCTTCTATATCACTCAATTCCAATTAAAAAATTACGTGTCCCAAAAAACCCCATATATCCCAGAATGATTATTTTTCGTGAAGTTAAAAGTTTTGTTTTTCATTTCATCCATATATTAGGATTTAATTTTCCATGTGATTGTAATTTTTTTATGGGATGTTAAATAGTTTTGTAAAAACATTTTCTTTTCTTTAAATTTTATATAAGACCTATGGTTTCAAAAAACCATGGGCCCATTGGTTTTTCAAATTTTTGGTGATCAAAAACACTTTCCACTTTGGCTATAAAATGGAACATTGGGAACCCCATTTGTGAGTTAAACCAGGAAACAATGATCAACCATTGTAGAGACCAAAAGGATTACTCTCTTAATATAATAATTTCTAGAGGTATATATACTCATAGTGATATCAAGGAAGAATGTAAATTTCCACCCGAGCCTCATCCTCCTCTCAATAGAGATATATATATTGGAAGATCAGTTTGAGGGAGAAACACACACATAAGAGTGATTTCTAATAGACTTTGTTCATTTGGTTTTGTGTAATTTGTGTCTGAAACATTTCATTTATTTATTATATTAACATTATTATCCATTTTATTATTTTTTTAATATTATATGGTGAAAAAAGTTTAATTTCAATATTAATTGGGTTGAGATTTGAAGTGGTAATATTGGGTATTTTCCAATTGGACAACACAATAAAACATTTTCTCTCTCACATACATAGGATTTTAAATTTTAAGGGTAGTCCTTGTTCTATTTTATGGATAAAAATCATGAAAACATTATTTTTGTTAAGGGTCTATTATTTATTCATATGTTAAAAGGTAAGACAGGAATTGAAATCTTGATAACCCTCAACCAATGGATTCCCTTTAACCATATTAAATTTTCATAATTATGAACTATAAAAGATGTATAGTGAACTTGAAGTTCCCTCCATCTCTATTAATTCTAAAAAAATATTACATTATAAAAAATGAAACTATTTAATTAAATCATTTTATTTTTATGTTTTGTCCAAACCAACACTTATTTTAGTCATTTTTATAAGGAGAACGCACATTAATCCCCAAAATATACATGAGAGATGATCTCGGGTATACCATTGACTTTAAATAATCTTTAAAAACTATAATGAATTTTTGGTTTCCTAATAATGTGCTCACACACCTTTTGAAATAATTCTTCATACGACACCATTTTAATACCTCAATGGAAACTAATATTATAGAAATACCTTCCACAAAAGATATATTGATCCTACATTCTATGAATGTCAAGCTAGTACAACTTCAAAATTTCTCTTAATATTTAACTAGCCCTTTCATACTTTCCATTAGTTTTTAGAAGGTATGATTATATCAAATTGTGATTTTTATCAAGTTACTTATAACGAAACTTTTAAAATTTTGATATAAATTATAGATCACGATTATACACAATTGATAGTTGTTTACTCTAAAGTATTAAAAATTTACAAATATTGATTTGTGAATGGTTATAGAGAGGTAAATCATCTATTATAGCAATGATATTTTCATATTGGTTTAGTAATCAAAAATAAACCTTATTCCATCATTATTTCTATGAGTATTTAGTAGTCTTGTGAAAACAACCATAGTAATTTCATCCCATTTACATATAGTAATCATAGGAGGCTTCCTTAAAACGATAATATGGTTTATCTAAACCACCAAATATTTACTGACCAAGCACATTGATACATAATCTACAATTTCCCACATCATATTATGCAAAAATAAAATTCACTCAAATACCTATATGTTTTGGGGATACTATATTATATAGAGAAATTTTAGCTATGAAAATCATTCAAAATTTCTACTTTCTTCTCAGGTATAGATGGAACAAATATTATATTCCTAAATTTCAAGATAAAATCTTTAAAAATGAAGACTAAAAATTTCCCATCTTTATTAGATTTAATTTTCACCTAAAAATGATCATCAAAAGATTTCTAAATTTAATTCTTCTCTAGAAAAATATTATTTCACAATAATATAAAAAAGGGGTGATGTATCTCCCTCTTTAATAATTACCATGTCCATAATTTCTAGATCAATGATCATAGTATACTTATTGGTCATCATTTGGGTGAGAAATACATTATATCTCTTTCCCCATGAATCTAAAACCGTATTTTCCTTTTGTGAGTGGTAGTATGTTGTGAAATCATAATCCCTAAGTAACTCAATCCATATCCTTTTCTGTATATTTATCACTTTCTATGAAATGATATATTTTAGGCTCTTATAGTTTGTGTATACCTGAAATATTTCACTATATAGATATTATCTCAATATATTCAATGAAAACATTACATCTACCATATTGAGATAATGTGTTGGATAGTTCTATTCATGTGCAATTAATTTACTTAATGCATATGCAATAACATTATAATTTTACAAATGAACAAAAATAAAAACATTCTTCGATGAATAAATATATATCACAAGCCCATAAAATCATTATGGTAAAATCAATATTTTGGAATTGAACAATTACCTATAAATTTCTCCAAAACATTTCTCACATTCATTTTTCCATATGAACTTGACCCCTTTTCTTGTAATCTTGGTAAATTGGTTATCCAATCGGGAACATTTTTTAAAAAATCATTGGTAGTAACCTTAAAAATTTATGAAACTATATAACTATGTTTTATTCATTGGTTAGAACATTATATAACATACTATTTTTTCATAGGATCAATTACAATCCCATCTATGGAGAAAATATGTATAAGAAAAGAATCATTATGATTCCAGAATTAAAACATGATAATTTTACCATTAAACACTTTTCATGTAAGAGTTCCATGAACGATATGAAAGTTATTATAATTATCCTCATTTCATTTATAATTCAAAAATATATCATTAATGAATACCACAATGAAATAATAAAGATACTCCATGAATACTATATTGATTAGATCCAAGAAAACTGGTGGTGCGTTAGTCAATCCATATGGAAATACTGTAAAATCATGATTTGAAAACCACATTTGTAATGAAATATTTAGATTATTATCATTAATTGGTATTAATTTATGATTCATATATTGAAGGTCATTCTTTGAATATATGAAGATCAATAAAGTTAATCGAAGAAGTCATCAGTGGGAGTATGATTCTAGTTTTTATTTAATACAATGTAATTTATTTTCCTATAATAAATTTACAATCTCAAGGATCCATATTCGCTCCTAATTAAAATAACATGGGCTCAGAAAGGTAAAACTATAGGGTATAATAATATCATATTAAACAAATCCTCAAGTTACTTATTCAACTAAACTAACTCTATAGTTTCCATTATATTAGTTATAATTGGAATAATAATTTCATAAAGGATTAAATCAATGAAATAAATCAACTTCCTACTCTTGTGGATTTATAGGTAAATCCTTAATAAATACATCACTGTATTCATGTACAGTATGTAAATAAAAAATTGGAATATTACCTTTTCCATATGTAAATAGTATTTTCTCTTATTCTAGTAAAATCTCATTTAGAAGAGCTTTTATGACTGGACTTAAACATGATTTAGATGATGAATTCTATACTCTAAATATATGTAATTCTATATCTTCATCATGAATCATAATTTCCTTCTCATTGAAATAATTTTATTCATTAAGTTCAGAATTCTAGTATATGATAATGATTATATCAATATCAACCATTAGTATGATAACAATGTCCTAAAATGTAGGTTCATTTTGTTTCATAATGGGAATGACTTGACAAATCCTTATCATAGTGATATTTACACTATTGTTTTTGACTTAAAACTCCATTCTTCAGGTGATATGGAAATATCTAATTTTCATTGACAAACTGTAATATATAAGAGATTGTGATGATCTTGAATAAAAAATATTTGGATAAATTTTAGGCTAGGATTAATATACCAACCACCCTACATTGGGATCCTCTTCCATAGGTTTTGTGATCTCATAAGCATTTAATTTTTACTTTAGTGTCTTTTATAACATTTTTTCATGATTCCTAGGAAATTCGTGTGATTAATTCCTCATTTCTATTTAAAATTGGAAATGAAAATAATATATTTGTTTCTTCCACTTACATTTATTAGACACACCACCCTTACCACCACACTTGTAAAAAACTACCATGCCATACAATCATTTTCAAGGATGTTTCTTCCCAAAATTTTCACATAAGGAAAATTGATTCATTTTCTTCTTATATTTTTCATGAACACCCCTTTTCAGGGTGTTTACTGAAACTATTCTTTTTAATATTCTTCTTGAATTTATATGACATAAAAACAATTTTATTTTATTAGTATATAAAATTATTTCATCACATGATGAAAAATTTAATAAACTAGTTATCTTTTGGGATGTGGTTTAATCCTTTTAAGGATATTTCCAATAATAAATTATATATTACATATGTAATCTATATAATACCTAAAACTTTTTCCAAGGTATACTTATACTCCAAAAAAAATTTCTTCCTTTTTCATTAAGCTAATAAATATTATTTTAATTTTAGTATATTGTGTATGATGGAAATTGTGGTAAAAAATACTTATTTAAAAGATATCTATCACACATGTTCTATTTCTTCTTCATCCCTATTATTCTGGATCAACAACCACTATTGGTTATCCTCACTTTTGAGAAAATATACATCATGTATATCCTTTTCATTTTCATCACATCCCAATGTCCTAAATATATTTACACGGGACACAGTCTAAGGATAATCAATTTGTGAATGGTAATTTGTCTTAACCTGACTATGCTAGCATAATATATTCATGATATAATCAGATCCAATACCAGCTATATTAGACTTATCAGTAAAAATTTCTACATTGACTATTAGTTTTGATAACATTATTTCTTCCAGAAAAAATTTCTAAATAGTAGAATATATTATAATGGATCATGAAAATGTTATTTTTCAATGATAACTTATAATTATAATTTCAGGGTAATACAAATCAAAATAGTATTAATTATTAATCTCAAAATCATTAACATGTTATCATTATGTATATCATTAAATCATAAAATTATTTCTAAACCAATCATAATATCATATAAATAAAATGTGAATGAATTATCATCAGTATATCACACGGGTTTGTCAAACTAGTTTCATAGTACATCCCACTATCATGAACCAAGTGACCATTGAGTCAAATTCCAAAACACCCTTTTCAATGTAATTAACCCTAAGTATTAAAATTCACGATCCACATTAATATATAGTAACTAGATAGGGAATTGTTTCTAAAAAATATATAAAATCTACCATACTAAAAATTTAGGATGTTATTACACATTTTAAATTCCCTAAAAGTTTATCATAGGGTTATAATCCATAATCTATGTTTTCTAAACATCTATTCCCAAGTCTTCTACTAAACATTGTCTAGTACAAACTGTAACAACCTAAAGTCCAATAACCCAAATCTAGTTTTCAATTTATTAAATTTTCATAGATATTGGGGTTATAATCATGAAGGCATATTCATTCTAGTATTGTAATAAAACTAAATAAATACATGATACCATTGAACATTGATAATGGAATATAAAAAACACACCAAATCAGAAAATCCTTAAAACTCATTTATGTAATTCATATTCATCTCTCTTAGAATGGATACAAATAAGGGTGAGCTCAATTATGTAGTAATAATTTCATATAGTGGAATATATCATGATTAAATAAGTAACAATCAATATTCCAATGTAAATATCTGAAAATAAATTCCATTTAATTATTAAATTCTACATGATATTCATTTGTGGATAATATAAATCCAAAAATATCATAGATAGTAATAACTAAATTATAAATGAATTAAATTATTAATATCATATATCATAATATTGGACATAATGATATATATACCATCAACACATTGTTCTAAGACTCTTTAATACTAATTGTAACATCTAATTTAAATTAGAAAACTAATATGTCTCATGAAATATATTAATAAATTGAGGGGATATATAAATTTTTGTCCCACCCATCATGGAATGAACAATAAATATATCATATTTAAAATTTTTAATTTAATTCATGACTATAATTACTTATTAATAAATATCTATATTAAATAAAGAATAATTAATAACAATTTTTACCCAGTCAATAAATTAAATTTCTAAGTAACAAGTCATTTGTAGATATGATACACAATTTATGAAATTAGAATATAAATTATTCAAAACATTGATATTTATTATATATATAATTAAAAATTATCATAATAAAGTTAGTATATCAATAGAATATAATGACCCCAAAATTAATAATAGATAAGGATGATCATCGGGTCATAAGGAATATAGTTTTTTTTATAAAATCATGTCCCATAGAAGAATAAAGTTAAATTAAGAGAAATATTAAAATAAAATTACATAATATAGTTTTCTTTGTAAAATAATTCAAAGAAAGAAGACAATGATAGGTTTCATAAAAAGGTTATAGTGGTGGAGAAGTCAATTATCACTGTATATGTTAAATTTTCTTAACTTATTGTTCAGAATGTCTCTAATGTACCATTCAAAAAACATTATAATGAATCCATTTAAACCTATTTTTAAAGACATGGATAACATAAAATTACATAAATATATAATTTTAGTAAATAAAATAACTTTTATAATTTTTTTGGAAAAAACATGTGCATGAAGAAAAATAAATCGGATTAAATGATATATAAAATCAGTTTTCCAATTAAAATTTTATTTTCTTTATTCAAGTATAAAAAAAGAAAAATTTTGATGAAAATATTGATACTTATTAAATATAAAGTGGATAATTATCTTATTTTACCTTGTGAAGTAAAAATTACGAGATTCCTTCAATGAAAATGTATATAATTATAAAAGAAAGTGAGATTGAAAAATAAAAATTTAAATCTTTAGTAACATTTGTATTAAAACTCATAGAATGAATAAACCTTAATGAGAAAATTAATATTCATGAAAATATAGGTTACCATTTTAAACATGTCAAAAAGGTAGTATATCAACTATTTAAAAGTGAATACATGCATAATAAAAAATATGTCTCCACGGAACAGAAATTGAGTTAAAATTCTAACACCTCACACTTCCTTAAGTTAAAAATTATTTGACTTCTTGTATAATGGTTTTAATTTTTTTTCACCAAATCCATATTCATATTTATTAAATCATATATTATCTTTTATAACATCTCATCATATGTTCATTAAATTTTTTTTCTTATGACAAATATTTTGGGTTTTAATTAACTATTATCCCATTCATGTTTTTTCATGTATATATTAGTTTATAGGCATAGGAAATGTTATAAAAAAATAAAAAAATTATATTAAGGTTATAAGTAACACATTTATGTAATAGGTACCATTTTATTACCATTAATGAATGTTTTATAGGGAAAATTTCTTGCATCACTTCGTGGAGATGGTTGGTTATATATACGCACGAGCAATAATATCATTTCCTTAATGGTTGAAAAGGTATGTTAGCAGTTGATATATTAAATTTTTTAGCATAAAAATATATCATAATTATAATATTAATTAATTATTATTATCATTATGACAATCAATATGTGTCTGTGATGTAAAAAATTACATCACTTAATGAGGCCGTAAACCTTCGTACACAAGAGTGAATGTTTTGATACTATTATGTTAAAGAAAGATATGGATAAAAGTTATGTTCTCAAAAAATTAAATATTATTATATGCTATACATGGAGGTTTTTTAATTTTAATTTTTAGGATATTATTTGAGGTGTTAAAATATAACTTAAAAAGAGAGATCTTAGTGAAAAAAATACATTCTCTATGAAGAACCTATGTTGGATCGAGGGCCTAAAAGCTGAACTTTTGGAATACCAATACCTCTATAATATGGATTTGGATGTTGGGGGGGGGGATTTTGGTAGGGTGTTTTAATCATTTATTTCATTATATGTGTTATCATGTAAGGGGAGGAGGTTCCATTTTAAAATTAAGATCTGTGACACATTTATAGATTTTCATTGTTTTTAAATAATGTCAGTTAAATTTCCGGAACATATGGCTCAAAAATCTCTTACATTAAATTGGTAGAAGGATAAGGTTACAATAAAACTAACCCATGGGGTTTCTAAAATTTTTTAGTTCATCTTCACCATTATCCATATAGATTAATTTTTTTTAAACATGTTCTTACTTTAAGCATGGTAATAAATTTTTAATATTTTTACTATTAATAGTCATACAAAACTTTAGTAATTTCATTCAAATAATAATTTTTGTGTATACCGAAATAATTATATCATTTTTATCAAATTTATCTCATGTAATCATAAGAATATAATTTAAAAATGATAATTCAAATCATGTCGAAAAAGGGTTTTTAGCAGATACATTTTTCAAGGTGAAGATGATTTTACATTAATTACACAACTAGTAATCTTCCTAATATGGAATAAAATTGATTTATATAGATATTAAATCAATAAATTTAAACTAATTAATTCATCACTAATTATTTTTTTAATTAATTAAATTGTTTTGATGTTAGTACTTTTTAAAGAATAATTAATTTCTAAAAAATGGTAATCTGAAAATATCCCTTTTTTACCTTAAATGATATTATCCTTATTTCAATAAAATTAATAGTAAATAAAATATTTATTGTACACATTATGAATTATTATTTTAAATAAAATGTGTAATATATAAATAATATTTTTTCTATTATTTATAAAATCTTATCTCTAAGGGAAAATATCTAAAATTAAATCTAATCTTATTTTAACCATGTACGTTACAAATAGATATTATTTTTATCAAATTATAATTTCTTGAAATGAAACATTAAAATATTCATTTTTATACAGTATAATTAAAATATAGTTATCACTTTCTATAATTTGGGCTTGGGTGTTAAATTCATATATTGGGCTTCCATCAATATTTAAAATACTACATGAACACATGATTTGAATTATCATGTTTTGTAGAACTCAAATCCTCCTTGATCTTTAAAAAACACATTCAGATATACCAAATTTTATTATCTATTATGTATATTTCCATAATATGATATTATTTAATCATTTGATGAAGTCATGGTACAAGACTCAGTTCCTCCTTCTTTTTCTTCAACAATATATGGAAATGTAGATCATTATTTAATGATATATATATATTGAAATTATATTCACATCTACATTATAAAAATAAATTCGTTTTAGTAATGGATCTATTTCTTGTTGGAGAACAACTCATTGTTCTTTATTCCCCTTACATCTTTATATATCCTACATCATGATAAAATATATCATGATATATTTTTCCTTTATATAAAAAAATAAATGAATCACATAATTTGATATTTCAATAAGAAAAGGACTTAATAAATTCCTTATTTCTTTATTAAATATTATATAATAATTATGAATAGATTTATAATGATATTTGATAAATTAAATCTCAGTATACAAGACAATTATAATTCTAATCTTGTTTCCCACATCAGAAATGTTTCCACCTATTTTCATATAATTCTATGTATCAATTACTTCTTGACTGATATTCAATTTCATTTTATTTGAATGCATAAAATGAAATAAAACACCACTCACATGGGATGAAAATGATGTATACCTAGAGAATATACCTTAAAAATGTGTTTAAAATCATATGGTGATGACCTAAAAACATCTTATATGATAATATTTTCAACTAGGATCCCATTGTTGTCTAGACCATTATTAGCATAATTAGATTATCTCCATGTGTGACCAACCTGGATTACCTATTTGACAAAAAATACTACAGTTGATAATAATATGAGATAGTTTCTAAGGGTATATTCCTATCAACTATTGAAATACAACTAGTATTGAAGAATTTGATTTTACTTCTGTGATCTAAATATCTTATAGAATGCACAACATCAGAGTAGATAAAAAATCCATTTCCTCCACATTGATGGAATTTACTATCCTTTTGAATGAAAAAAACCCGAAAACACCAAGACCATTTTGCCTCTCACAAATACACCACCTCTCATATGATCTGAAAGATATGATCCATCAACATTCTTCTTGACTCATGAGGGTGGATCCTTCCATTGAAACCATTTCAATTGGTTGAATATTGTGTTTTCAAATGAGTATAGTTGTCATGGAAGTGACCTTCATAATGTAGGGGTTGATAACCCACTTTGAGTGAGGGAACCAAGATCTTCTACCATCATGTTGACACAAACATGGATGTAAATATTGAACAATTTGTTTACCTTATACAACATTGTTCTGAGCCTCATATAGAGAGAAACACCCATTAGAAAAAATACATTCTGTGGAATTCACCTCCACCCCTTACATACTGACACAAAGAAAATAAGAATTGATGGCCACCTAAATGGATTATACACCTATATGAATATTCAGAATGTGGAAAAAATAACAACTAATCCCCCCTCTAATATTCTATGAAAAAATAAATGTTCAATATATTATTTCTGTATAGAGACACAATACTGAAATTCAGACAGCAATAAAACTCCCTTTTTCCTTCATGTTCTCATCCAAAGGTATGTATTTATTTCTCAATCTCCATAATATAAATTAATCTTAGTTAGAGTTTCTTTACACCAAAATTTTGGTTCCCAATTTTCCACCATGGTTCTAAAATGCACCATACTCCTTTAATTATTACCATTAATAATCATTGATGTCGATCTAGTAATGTCACAAAAGTCTCCCTCTCCTGTTAAAAATATATTGTTGTAATAATTATTATGATCTTGATTTAAAATTTCTTCAGTAAAGGTTGTGACTTTGGTGAAATCATGGAAGGAGTGGTCTGGAACATGACATCCCATACCAATGTGACCAAATCCCAATCATGGCTAGTTTCATATCTAAATATATGTAATAGATATCCAAATTCATGGATATTTAGTTACAAAGTAGTGGTTCTATCTATATATATTCTTTTACACATGAAAACCCATTCATGGATATGAAAATTTTTGTACGTGGTTATTAACCTTATCAAAGAATTTCAATACATCATATTGTCCCTTATAAGACCTTCTACATTATTTCAATATTCATCCAAAAACATTTTAATCAAATCATGATTAATTATACCATGCTATTTGATCTTTATAATAACACATTCCTTCACATCATGATATTTGATCTTCTTCCTCTATATTCACCATTCTAGAATACTTTCATGGTCAAGTTTACAAAGATCATCATCACTCTAATGAATTCATTCTTTTACATTTGAGTTGTACTATCTCAACATATCCACAGTTCTTAACACTCTATAAAGAATCTATTTTGAAAAATTCTATTAATATTGTCTTGAATAAAATTTTTTATGTTACCATCATAAATCAAATATTTATCTGACTTATCTTGAAAATTGTATGATAAATTGGTTTATATTCACACTTGTGTAAGAAATACTTATTGCTTTGTGATCCTAGTTTTCATCAAAAAATAATCCTATAATATTGATCCATAAATGATTTATAAAGTTTTTTTGCTCCAAATTTCATCAAATTTCATCCATAACATATACATGGAACGTAAAAAGCATCAACACACATGGAATATTTATCATCATTAATCAATAATTCACTGTCACTATCATTATTAAGAATACAAGTGAACTCATCTTCATAATCATATTTACATTACTTCAAAATCATTTGTTAAAAATAAATAAAACTCAATAAAATTCAGTTAGAAAAATTTCCCTTTTTAATTGACAATAACTTATAAGTGATTTTTAAATATGTGTTTTATTAATTCATAGTTTCCCCATTTATCTATACTCATTAATTTTAATGTCTCTTTGTCTTATTGATAATAAATACACTAAAAATATAGAGTACAATATTAATTAATTCAAATAAAATATACCATAATCGATCTCACTATTTGTCTATGTGATCCATTCTAAATGAAGAAAAAAATAGGATTAGATATTGGAAAAAATCTCTATCCACTATAAATTTAACATGGTACTAAATTAAATGGTAATTAATTAACACCATCTTATTCTTTGAGTATATAAATTATGTCCTTAATGGTATTCATGGATAATTCATTGTCAATTAATTAATGGATAAATATTTTATTTGTAGTCTAGTTAAACTTGCTCTAGTATTTTGACTAGATTCCTTACACATCTCACATAGAACTTCTTGAAATTAAGTATTGTGGTTTTTTTAAAAACTGTCATGATAATAATATTTATTCATGTGAAGTATCTTCATAACATTTGTCACAAGTTTTTCATGTACCTCTTCAATAGTTTTTTTCTTCAAATATACTGTCCAAATTACTATTATTCCTATTTGTATATTTATATCATTTACATATAATCCACATGAATTATTATTAGTGCCTTTCATGGATTATCTACATTGAAACATGTTTGAGTTTTCATTAACATCAATCCTTTTATATGTGGCATTCCTTCTAGAGTGATTAGATTTATTTACGATTTAATTTTAATTATTCTTATAGTTTTGGGATATCTATAATATCTTTTTACACATTCTATGGAATATTATGATTTGAAACATTAGATTTGTTATATTCCTTTACGATGGTTACTAAAATTTTAATCACAAATATTTTTGGTCTTTTCTTCCAATTAAATTTTGATACATTTTTTGATATGCATGAACCAACCTTGGAGCACTATCTTTTCAATCATCCAAGATATTATCTTGTTCCTGAATTATTTTTTGCTATAGAATATTTTATATTTATCTATTTATATTTATTATTTACCTTTGTAACCTCCACTTTATATGAGAAATATATGAACATTATAATTCAAATGATTATACCAAAAAACCCAATTTATTGTGTATAAAACTATTATAGCACAAAAAAATAAATATAAATATTGATCATTTACCTTATTTAATTTCTATCCATATTTATGGAAAATATTTTTTTGGTTTTCTATTGGGGATCCAACTTCTAAATAGAATCTTTTATCGATCATAGATAATAAAATCACTTTTTTTATTTTTTAGTATCCATACTATTACAAATATTGTATTTAATCCAACACTTTTAATATAAATTGATTTTCTATAAGCATTAGAACTTATAATAGTTGGTACTATATTATTTAATGAAACTTTAAAATGATCATTCAATGATATATTGATTTTCTTTCCTCTTTAGAGAGGTATTTTAATATTTCAATCCTCTTAAGAAGAATATTTTGTAGTATAACATCTTCCATAAATTTCATTTATAGGCATAACATTTGATATATTCATATATAATAATTTAATCTCAAGATGAAGGGATATTATAATGAAGATATATTTTTCAATTTTAGTAACACTCAATTTTTCGTTATATTTCTTTTTTGTTCTTTTATCTTCATCATCTTGAAAATTTTTCCTTCTATTGTAATAGTTTTTAAGATCCTTCATTTTATAAGAAAAAATATATAGTTTTTATTTCAACAACATTAATATTTTTTTATAATTAGATTACATTGACTTGATTCTTAATTCATGATTATTCTTGATCAAATATTTCCCATAATCTTATTTGAGACATTTACTCTCACACAATAACATTTTCTTTTTAGCTAACAATTTTTTTACTCTTGTTTCTTTAACTTGTATGGAGAGAATTTGAAAATATGTAAAAATTATTTTAAATTAATTCTTAATTACATTAGATTTTTTTTATGTTGAGTTGTTTAATCTTACCAAATTTGAAAAATCCCATAGATAATAGAAACTAGTTCTTTTATAATAGAAGGAATGAAATTAATTAATGAATCTATAAAACAACTATTGACATATGATCACTCTCATTTATTATTCTATATTCTTAAGGATAGTTTTGAGAAGAATTGATACATTCCTCTTGATCAATTGAGTTTTATGATCAATTTGAGGTAGTAGTATTGCCTAAATTCTTAGTGGTATATTTACTAATATTTTATTACCTTTCCAAGCATGAAATTCATTATTTAATATCATGTAATAGGGAGAAAACTTTTTCTTTACTCAAAAGTCGAAAAATCATTAAATCCCTCCTTTTCATGTTTATTCTATTCATGATGGTCTTAGTAGAGATTTATAATTTATCTATTGAAAAAGAATATTATAAAAAATAGTAATTCATTATAAATTTGGAAGGAAACAAAATAATAAAAATTGAAAAAATTATAATGTATAGAATATAAAAGCGGTAAACCATATATCTAATACACTTTTAGGATGAATAAAGGTTATACACAACAAGAGATAAGGTTTAACCATTGATGGTTCCATTTTAAAACAATTTAAAACACTTTATACCATATAAAATATTAAAATATAAGATCTAAATTCTCACTTTATAGTATATCTCTATCATTAAAAAATACATTCACAACAAGGGAAAGATATTCAAATGTTTCACATTTCAATAAGAAAAAAATAATATTTTATAAAATGAGGAATAAATCAAAAACCACATTACCCATTAGAAACGATCAGTGAGTTAAAAGAGGAAGATATATAATTGAACCCTAGGTTTCACTATATCCTCTTTGATAGTTCTTCAAATATATTTTTCAAGCATGTAACTGATTCAAAAATTTTTGATTATTTTATTTCATGAATGGAATTGTTTTATATACTTACTTTGGTAGAAAAATATAGAAAACACTAATTATACTTTTTTATTTAAAATAGTACACTAAATGTTCACAAACTCGTGTCTACGTGACACCCCTTACTTCTATTATTTTTATGTAAAACAAACATCACAACATAATTCTTCTAATAAATTTCCTGAAATAATATTCTCATTGTTCCAAAACTTCATTATGATTAATAAAAATAGATAACACTCTCTTATCTTCTTCTCCCTTTTCCTCTCTTCCAATTTATTATTATTGTACTATGTATATCATCTACACTAGTTCCCTAATTCATAGAATCGACTTAGAAAAAGTTTATTAGGATGAAAATCATAACAAAATTTTGTTGGGACCATGTTGGATGGAGAAGGAAGTTTGAAGAGTTAGCTTTTGCAGAGTGTTGTATTTTGTTGTCAAAGAAGATAAATCAATTCACTTTGTAAAGGACATTAAAACCAGATGATGATTTGTTGCTCTATATTTCCCAAATATCATAAGTCAAGAGTACTTTTGATGATAACCATATGATGTAAAGGGGGAGAAATGATGATTTTAGTCATATACAGTTTTGATTGGAAGGAATGATGCTTTTGGAAGATTGGGAAGTTTCAGTACATTCCATTGTAACTCTGACGATGCTAAATCTGATCTATCAAAAGATGTATATCACGATAGTGGAGTTCGTGATGAAACCATAAGAATGGTTATGGGAAGTAGTAAAGAGAGAAATGACAAAGGAACATACAATATGGAGGCGGCACAAAATAACAGTTTAAGGTGGTGCCATTTTCAAGTGTTAGCCAAATTTTAGGGCCTAAAAATAGGGAGATGAAGATGTGTTTTTGGAAATGGATGTTGCACGCTAGATTGATGATGGTTTAGATTTTTTCATGCAAGGCATTATTCAAGGTCAGAACATTGAAAAATGACAACGGCATGTAGTGCGTGAAAAAATGGACCGAGTGCGTGAAAAAATGAAGGTCGCATGAAATGTTTGCGGGATGTGCGAATAATCAGTATGATGGGTGAAATATCTGCGGGATGTGAGAAAAAGATAGTTGTGGGAGGAATATCAACATGCTATGCCAAAAATGATGGCTGCGTGAAATATTGGTGTGGTGCGCAAAATAGAGGAATGAAGTTCTTCGTGAAAAAGGTGTTTCGAGATCATAAGCTTGCAAATTGGAAAATGCATGAGGTGCACGAAATATTGGAGCATTGTGTGAAATATGAAGTTGCATGAAACCATTTTTATGCACACAAAGTATGTTTTACGCGCGGATTAGTGTTTTTCGAGGATAAAAAATGCCTATAAATATGAGGTAAAGCCCTCTTATTTGTTAATGCTCAACACTTAAAAGAAATCCTGAGCTCTGGTGCGCGTAAAATCATATACTAAGTGAGTTGCGTGAAGATAAAGGAGTTAGCGTGAAAAGAGAACAGTTGCATGAAAAGAGAAAAGGTTGCGTGAAAATTGAAAACGTTGCATGAAAAAGGAAGTTGAGCGAAAGAATTTTTCCGCACCAAAAGAATATTTTTTCACTCAAAACATTTCAATTGTGCGTAAGACACCCTAAAGGATGCGCGGAATATTTTTGGTATCACACATATTCAGTTGTGCAATTGGGAGTTCTTACTAGATTCTGGTTAAGAAAGTGAAGATCTGTACTTCGTAGAATACAACTGTTCAAATGTAAAGAAGCACTGAAATACTGTAATTCCCTATTTGTGCTAAGAGGGTGGACACATGATTGCAAATTGTTTTCCAAGTGATACATGAGTGTAAGGGTATATCCTACTCATTGTACTCTACATAAAAGGATTGTTTTCTCATGGATTGTGTGTTACTGGATTGTTTCTGTACCATACCAAGTACTTAGCTACTATTTTTGAGTAGTGAACCTTGTAAATCTGGTGTTCCTATGGTTTTGTGTGTTCAGCAGGGAATAAACTCTTTAACAGGAGGTGAAGGTTGTTTCAAAAAGAAGGAAACTTAAAAAGAAAAAGATATCACTGATTCACCCCTCCCCTCTCAGTGAAACTTAGATCCTAACTGGGAACTTCACATTTTTCATTATTCTTGAATCTATAATATATTATCATGAATTATAATGAAAATATCCTCTTTACTCCTTTACCCACTTCATCGATGATCATGAATATTATTACAATGATAAAATATGAAGCATTATTTACCTTATTCCCCTTATTCCCATTATAATTCTTCTATTTCTTCCATATTCATAATACTCTGTGAACACATCATACCAATTACAATATTTTATGGTAATTAGAATCATTATGGATCTTTGTTAACAAATAATTGAAATATAAACATTAATTGTACTTTCTATATATTTTAATTATTGTTATTATTCAGACATTACCAGATAACATGAAAAAAGACATGGTTCATCCTTATTCTTTTCAATCCATCATCTATGTAATTATTTTTCACTTTTTACTAAAAAATCCACATATTAATATTTTATTCATGTGTTCATATTTAGTATCAATTATTTATTACTACGAATCCCTCTTATCTTGTAAAATATCTTTTGATTCATTACACATATCCATTTTTTAAATAATACACACAATGATTTCACAACTCATGATATATTTTTCCATTTAATAATAGAGTATTTATCGTCACTTGATTCGATAAATCATGTAGAAAATAAATTTTTTGAATTTATTATTTCCATATAATATTGTATATAACCGCAATAATAATTATTCTTATATATTATATAATTTGTCTCATCATAATTGTGTTCTTTTTAATTTAAATATTGATCCCACAACAAAATTATGACCAAATATTTCCCCTCAATACATTGTATAAAAAACCTCTTTTGGATTGAAATTACTATGTCTATGTGAAAAATTCTCACACGTATCACTCTAAGTTTTTATGTCATTTTGTTTATATAAATTCCACGATGTGGTCAATTTCACATCTATGGAATATTCATATACCCTGATCATTATGTATATATAGTTTTTATAAGTGAAGATTCTTCTACATAAAAATTATGTCTAAGTGACTAATCAGCTTATTTGACCAATAGTGCATCAAAATATAAATTGGAATAGAATTAAATTGTTGGTTAATATTATATATAGTATTAAATATATAAATATAGATCTTCATATGTAGGAAGAAATATATGTGGATATAAAATTTCAGATACGTGGTTCTATACATCTTTAACTAGTTTCTAGACTTCGTCCTCCCTAATATGTAACTTTATGGCTTATTTCATCTCAATAAAATATTTTTCAAAAATAATGTTATACGTATCCATGATACTTCAATTTTAAAAGATCAAATCACTTTTGATCTTTATTTTTGATTATCTCTCTTGATCATCAACTTATTATAATATTTTAAAGGTAGTGTTCACACAAGTCATAATATTCTTTGAGACACCAATATTCTTTATTTGATATATTATATCTCAATTTCACCTCTATTATTAAACCGTTATTAAATATATATTGATTTAAATTCCCTTAAGTATTGATTTATTATATGAAAATATGTAAATTACCAACATGTCTCAGATATTCCGTCAAAATTCTACTACATCTTCTATAATCACTTCTACAATCTTCATAATTTTGTTCACTTAAATTTTTATTTTTGCATCCTAATCACCTAAAAACTCTAATAGATGAATATTTATTCATAAATAATAGATAATTTTTCAAATTCCCAATAGAATAATGCACAATTTTTCAATAATATATAGAAATTAAAATACTTCAACACACATGGGTTCCATATACTCCTTAATCAATACATCATCATCATGATCATCATTCAACATACTATATATTCCATCATCCTAAAAATATTAACATGACTAGAAAGTGTTATATTTAATATATATATCTCAAAAAAAAATTGGATCAATAGGAATCGTTGTGATTTTATTTATCCTTAAGGGAATAGATTAGAGCATGAATATGAAGCTAGATGATATCAGATACAACAAGGTCTTTACATCCTGTGTGATTAGATTCATTTCATAAAGTTTTTAGGAGAATTTAAATAAGACATCTGATGAGTTAATTTCTATTTATATTATAACTATCTATATGAATTATTTTATTTATAAACTACAAGGTCTTTTATTTTACATTGCCTAATATGGTCCTTATGACTCATGTTGGAGAACATTACATTTACTATATTGTTTATAAACTATTTCGATATTGAATTAGCCTGTATAGTTTTTATATAGATTGTGACTAAATGGTATCATAACATTAGTGATTTAATATTTCTTATGTTTTTTCATATTTACATATAATGTCATAATTAGTATGGAGAAACTGTATTCACAATAGGTTATCACCATTTAATATGGGTTGAATGTTTTATTCTTAAATTATGATAGAGATAATGAAATGTTAGTTTTTTTGTGGGACAATAATATTGGTTGGATACATGGTGAGTCCTTGACCTCTATGTTGTTGATTTGATATTGTGTTTAAAAGAGTTCAAACTAATGGTGTTTCTCAAGGTAGTTGATGTATAAAATGATTTTTTCCTAGAATGGGTTATGATGATACCAATGATATGAAATAGAATTATTGTAAGATTTATATGTTTACATCACATTGATATTGATGTCTCTATGTAGGATAGAACCATCTATGTTAGAATAGATATAAATTTAAATTTATTATCTTTTATAGAGAGGAATTATTTGACCCAATACGTATCCATGGTGTTCTTTGATCTTGTATGGAAATGAGGACAAAAATATATGATTTTATATGAATTATCATCAATTTAATTAGTTGATAATGAATAAAAACTTTCCCATATATGTATTAATGATCTATTAAATTTTATAAAGAGATCTCATTGGTGTTGAAGACTTGTTTTTGTTTAGGATAAAAAACATGTGGGTGATAGATGAAGATATTCCAAATACTATATTCATATTTTATTATCGTAATTATATATTCATGGAAATTACCATTGATATCATGAAAACACCATACACGTTTATGGGATAGATGAACTTTGTCTTTCAGAACATTCCTAAATGGTTTTTCCTAATGTCCATTGGTGAGATCCTATAGTGTTCTGACTATATGGAATAAAATCTACAATTTCTTTTATATTTTCATTAGTTTCATCATATATTTTGTATTTGTCTAAATTATATGTTCTATTGTAGTTATGTTTATTTCCTAAGACATGTTATCTCTCTTTAAAGAGTATTTTTGTTTCCTTTGAATATTAATGTTTTTGTCCCATCAGTAATTTCCAATAATGATAGTGAAGTTCATAGTTTCATAAGTCACCCTAGATATTAAATTAAATTTATACATATAACCCCTTGGACTGAAATACAATTGAGAAAATTGACAATGAATTTCTCATACAATTGTGTTGACTAACTACTACGTAGTAAATTTAGAGTATTTAAAGGGGAATGAGGTTAATTGAAAATGTTCTCTACATTTCATAGGATGAAGGTGTGTTTATTTTTTGTGTGATTCATTTGGAATTTTATCATAATACATTTTGTTGTAGTAGATAGATTCTATATATCATGGGTCCCAACATCTATGACCCCACAAACATAACAACACTATCCAAGTTTGCAAGTGTCACATGATCATATTAATCTTGAAGTTGTGGAAGATTTATTTCATCACTGATAAAATTTTTATCATAAAAAATAATAAAGTACTGATGTATATATTATCCTTGTGTGACTCAAATATGTTATATTGTAGGTGGATGAAATTTTTATAGGACTAAACCTTGATATTTTATATACACTAGGGAATGTAATTTGTTTTTCTCATGTGATGAGTAAGAAGTCACATGGGTATATTTTTAAAGAGTCTATTGATTTTTGGAGTGTGATGGAGGATATATTTTTCATTCACCATGAATTGGGTAATGTAAATCACAAAGGGTGTATCTAATAGATGATATTCTAGCCAGACATTTTATAATAAGTGTAAGAATCTCAGTTTTTGGATCCTGAGTTCGATGTTTGGGAGAGATTATTAGAATCCATGGGGTTAAAAAAACGATCTTTGATCTTGATCATCATTTGACATTATAATTATGGAGAGGAATCTAACATGATTTTATCTCACATCAAATCTATTAAAAAAATCATCCATATAAATTTGGAAAAAGGATTAGACAATCAAGAATTTGAATGATGTATTGTGCACATGTGTTATAGATTGTAGATTATCATTGGTGATAAACCTACCATTGGATAATTTATCCAATGAAAAAAAATATCACTCTAACACTAGTAAGACATAATTTGAATAATTTTATGCTTTACTATAACAATATCTATTGTGTTAGAAAATGGTTAGTGAATTAGTAATTATAGGACCAAAATTGGTGTAGAGAATAATAGATAAGGGTACAGTGATTTACTAGTGGTTAAAGGTTCTAACATCCCTGAAATAGTATAGCCATGAGTAACTTATTTAGGTCATCGCTTGGCCTTAAGCATGCCTCTTCATATTCTAGAGGAATCCGAATAAAATCTATTGGATAAATTTTACCATAGGGACAGTATAATGTTTAGTTAGAGTAACAATAATTGAATAAATCATAACAAGTCCATCAATAACATACCATCTGAATTACATAACTAGGAAAATTCCAAGTAATCCAAAGTATATAACCATGTTGAAATAGATATTAGGGAATAGAATTAACTAACCAAGTCCCCAAAATAATCTCAAATAAGTAGAAAAATCCTAACTAATTATAATGCTATAAATGGTCTAGTTATCCAAGATCCAATCCCAACATACCAGACCACCAATCATTCTAAATTTAATTTCCCTTAAATTGACTTATAACATTGATATCTTCTTAGGTGACCAAGATGGCCAAGGTAGGTTGTGAGTAAAACCACATAGGACACCACTAATTGGGACTATGAATATACAATCTGAATGATGTATATTTGGATGGTCATGTAATCAGATTATATTATAAAATGATATTTTAGAATAATTTTTTTTTTCAATCCTCAAGACCAGGGTGGCATAAGGGGCCAACCATACCTTCTTTGACCAATGTTTAATGTTTCTTTACATAAAAACATAACCATGTTTATATGTATATAGTAATACCCAATCCTTGGAATCACATCATTGTACCCTAAATGTAATAATGATAATAACAGTCATACTATCACTTTTGAATCACATAAATTTCTCTAAATTATAATTATCTTACTAAAAGGCATATCTGATACATAGAATCACATCACAGTCTTACAAAAATTATTATCATAATAATGTTCATACTATATCCTTGGAATACCATCATTTCCCCCCAAAAAATATACTTCATAAAAACGTGGGAACATGTATATAATCATTGGTCATAATTTGACCAACCAAATAATTGGTCAACTTTTCATTGGACAAGATTGTATCAATTAAAATCAACCAATATCCAAATTAATCAACTCAAAAATGTCAAAGGTTGGTGTACATTGAACATTGTCCTATATTTAAGCATTTACTCAACAAAAATACACATGAAACCCCTGTAAGGGACTAATAAATTTAATTGATGGTACAAGTTCATGTATTAGTGAGATAACACCAAGAACAGAATGTATTGACATGACCACCGAACATATATGTTTGGAAACTGCATCATGACGTCATGGGATAGGTTAGGACCACCTGCCTCTAACAAATTTAATTACCAATAATCAAATGAGACCCCCAATATAAAGTGAATAGGTGACTCTATACACTGAATTAATAATCGAAACTCAAAAGGAATAATCATACAAGAGTGATATAATCTACGACAAAAATTCAAATACATAAAGTTCATCCATACTCACCTAAACTTAACATGATCCATAGAGCATATAAAAATGGGAGTGATTCAGGGGGTTTATGTTTTTAATGATAAATTGAGTCAATGATTGATTAATACCCAACCATTAAAGATTAAATTCACTCTCAAGAATATTAATAACTTCCCAAAGAATATATGGTTCCAATTCAATCATTTCAAAAGAAACTAAACATTCATAAACATGATATTGTGATAGCCACCATAATCATGGAAGTTTTGTTTTCACTATAGCCAGGAGATCCACTATAGTTACACTCGATGAATTTTAGTAAAATACTTGGTATCTTGTTACCTAAAAACCTTACACATTACTGTGATGTGGTAATTCTTGTCAAGTTCCACATGATGACTCCCAGTGCCTCACTCCTGAGGACACAACCAAAAAACAGATATTTTCGTCCCCACCTTTTATATATGAGGAATCCACTAACAAGAAATATTACACCACAGCATGGTAATATTTTTGGTGCATGTAAAATGACCAATTACCATTAAAACCCCAAAGAAACCATTTGAATCATTTCAAACCCAAATAAAAAAACAACTGATATTTAAATATAATACATTGAACATGAGATGTGATAGTCTCCCAACCGTATAATATATCACCCTGAGATATCTTTATGAGAATTATTGAGCTTCATTGAAAAATAACTCAAGAAACTATGCTTGAATATTAGTCTCCTGCTCAAAAATATTCTCTGTGATGAATCTATGCTACCAAAAAAGATCATACTAAAGGAATAATATTCCTAGAAATAGTTTTTTTCTCCTATCCACTATATGAACTATAAGATTGTAAAAATTTGTATTAATATCAAGCTCAATCTCATCAGTTTTGGTCACTTGATACTGGTTATAGAGAGGATATTGAAGCTAATGCAAATATAATAAATTTTATATGACTCTATAATTCTATGAATGTGTGGCCTATAAGCCACAAAACTAATTTTGTCCATGATTCCAAACTACTAAACATACATGGGCACCGACATTTCTTGAAAACAAAAATGATGTTTTACCAATATTGGAAACTTCAGTACAAGCATGTTGTCTCCAACCTAAAACTATAGATGTCTTCATAAATGATCCCCATTATACTTTTCTTTTATCTAGGTTTTTTTAAATAATTTATAATTATATTAACATGTTATTTCTTTTTCTTCATGAGAGTGGGCTCAATGATGGTTAACTCACCACCTTCTAACCAATGTAAGGATAAAAAACACAAAACCCTACAATTTTAAAAATAAACCAAAAAAAATCTAAGTATTTAATCTACTGTTTTAGGTTAATTATCACAGGGTCATGTGGTCATCCCTTAAGACACCAAAATCAATGGTGTATTCTCATATCATCTCATCATGAATTTAAATGGTACACATAGATTGTCTTTCAATCTATGACTAATTGAAAGTAAAAACATTTTCATGTTCACTAACCACCTTCTATAATTAATTCGATAATAATTTTATATATATGGAAACCTATTCTAAAACTACACATTTATTTACTCCATGAATATTAAATATCTTCAAAACATCAGTATTTCCCAACTCATATATTGTGAACATCTTCCCAATATATATGAAATGATAAAACGTAGTAAAATGATCAACAACAGTCCATAAAACATCTTTCTCATGGGGTGTTATTAGTAAACTAGTTACGAATTCTATAATTACATGATCTAACTTCATTTATAGTATTAGAAATGGATATGAAGGACCAAAGTCTCACTGGTGCTTATGTTTTACTTATTTATAGTTGAATCATCACATTAGAAAATAAGTCACAACCTTCTCTATTATAGGACACCAAACTGCCCCTGTGAACCTAGAAAAGGCCTTGAAAAAGATACATTTCATTGTCATCAATGGTCTATTCAGGAGGTAGATCCCCACCATATATGTTCTCCTTTAAGGATTTTCACTCTAGATCTGACCACTTACAACAATTTTTCCTTCTATGAAGTATAGAAGTAGTGGATATGGATGGGATCTATACTCAACAATGATATTAATTAATATCCAAATTTATATATATAAAATCAATACATCATTTCCCCCCACTTATAGACTCTCACAGAACATGTGTGTATTTTTTCCTAGTAAAGAAATTAGTGATGACATTATGATTTATATTAATAAATGATAAATCAGTTCAATAGATTGTAGTCACTTAACTATCTATAATGCTGAAGATTTAAATCAATCTGTGAGAGAATATATTTTATTCATTTTTAGACTATATAATCCATGACCCTCTCACAAAATAGATAATTCCATCATATTTCAAATCATGAACCATAACATCCAATTGTAATTCATTTATTTGTAAAAAAATTTTTGTGGCCTCACCCTTCATGATCCATAAGAAATTTTTTTATTATTTTTTAAAAAAATGCTCTATGAAAATATTCGGATGCATTACTCACATGTCTTCCAGTACTTCATTAAAAGCATAATTTTTCTTCAGATCCATCATAGACGAAGAAATACAAATTTTCATTACCCCCAACATGAGATTTAGGGTGAAATATACCTCCATAAAGAGAAACACTCACAAGAAACCATCAATAAAATCGTATTAGGACTAGTAAAAAAATGGGGGCGGGGGTAAACATCTTGATTTTCAATATTTCCATCAATGATGAACCAGGATTCTTGGTCCATAATTCTATCATTTTATTAATTTTTGAGCCCTTAAATTCATGCATTTAAGTCCAAATCTCCCTCATAAACATGATTACAACCATTAAATTTTTTTAAGGATATATGATGGTGGTGAAATTTGAAAAACCAAGATATAATACTAATAAACCCAACCCAAGAATTAGTTTGTTTAATTCATTTCAAGGTTCTTGATATCCTAAAGGATTGATAACCAATGATATTGAGGGTGAATTCCCTAGAGTAATTAATACCCTCTTACTGTTCTCTTAGTGGTATGTCTATGGTCATACCCCAATATAGGTACTCAAAAATGATTCATATTCTCTCAATGAATCAAATTTTTACAAAGAATAAAAATATACATTGTTAAAAGAATATATGTTAGTGTAGAAGCCAAAAAAATAATACCTTGAAAAATGGAAGGTATGACACAATTATTTTGTAGAATATAATATAAAACAATCTCTTGTTGTGGTCCATGGACCTATTTAATATCCTCTCCCCCATGGACTTCTTGAAATTATTGATTCTTTTGGACTATCCTTGGGTGAGCATGTCCACCATCCAGTCTTGTAAAACATGTAAAATTCCAACTACATGTTTCTAATGGTGTGGCTGATCCTTTCCAATATTCTATGTCTTTTTAAATTCATCATTAATACACATTCAAGAAGTGTTCCTATGGGATCTTTGCAGGTTCCCCATCATTCCGTTAGAATGTTAATATTATATTTGTTGGTCACTTAGTGGATGAAAGTGTCCATCATTTAAAGATTGATAAAATCACACTAGCCCACCACCTAGGCTACTCTTCCCACTACTTCCTAAATTTAATTCTCATAGTGAAGAATCCTACAACTAGAAGATTCATTAATATATCCCATAGATGATGCTATATATCCACCACATAAGAAATAATATATATTTCTCTATTTTATATCATACTTGATTACCAGCTTCGTGATGGTCATCAAAAAATGGATATTAACTAGTAACTTAATATCGTAAATAGAGATTTATTCAAAAGGATTCAAACTAATTTCGTCAAATAATGCATCTTTGGCTAAAAAATTATTGGTTTATGAAACATGTTGTGTAATCCATCACATACATACCTCTATAAAAAATTTCATGACTATATTATCCTTTTATTACATAAAGTTCTTGAGAAATAAATAATCAAATAACCTCTTAAATAAGTCCTTCTAGGTAATGACCACATACTGGTCCACCTGAACCAAAATTTTCCTCCACCCCTTTTTCATTCCTTGGATAACATAATCGATAAATATTTTCATCCCCTCTACTGGAGTGCTTAAATAGTAAAATATATTCCACACTACGTCCATATAAAATTCTTCATAGATGGTCCAACCTCCCTAGTAATGTTTATTGAGTGTTTTAGATTAAACTTTTCAACAAATTATATCATCTCAAGACTAAATGATGGAGTCCCTCTACCTATCAAATGTATAACTTGGAATAAGCTGGCATGGAGGAAGACATCTATTGTGTTCCTTGAAACTAGTAGAGGATTTAGTCTAATGGCAGAAGGTGTATTATTATTATCTTAATCCCATTTCACCCCTATTGATATTAGGAAATATTGATTATTTTAGAATATATACATTCAAAAACATTATATAATTTATGGAACCAATTTTAATGTATATAACAATAATGATCTCATCGGGTTCATTTGTTTCTATAATTTATGATTTATAATTAAATCACTCTCTACTATACTAATTACCAAATATTAATAGACAATAATTTGAGATATCATTACTCAAATCATGATTCATGCACACTCATCTCCATTCATTACTAAAACATGAGTAAAATAACATAAATAATAGATCTTTCCAATAAATTGCATCACTCTCTATGAAATCAATTAATATTAGAAATAAAAAAATAGAAACTCTACACATGGTGACTGAGGATGTCCTCATATATTAGATTTATACTCCTATATATGAGTTATGTAACAATTTCAAACAATATCCTATATCATTTATACTTTTCCAAAAAAATTTAGAGTAAATAAAATATTTGATACCCCATTGTAATACCCCAAGATTAAATCACTCATGAGTAATATAATTACGTTTCTACAGTGGGTCAAGTGTGACTCCCTTTAACGAACAAACCCGGGGTGCCATCTAACCAATCACCCAACTTGGACCATGGTATGGACTTATGGGAATCTCAAATCCCCAGGGGCTGTAAAATATTTCCCATTTATAAAAAGCACCATTTTGAATGTTTTCACCCCTGATAAAAAATCAAAAATAATTATTAGGAATAAAACATCACACTAAGATCTATATCCATAGCAAAAAATGAATAAAACAAATTAAAGTGAAACATTATAAAATTTTATTGAAAATACAAAATAAAAAAATGGGAGGGAAACCAAATAGACAACAAACCAAAAAAATTCTTGCCAAAAGAATGAAATCACACTCAATTCCCCTCCACAACCACTTGTAGGAGAAGAACACAAGCATATGAATCCTGTACCACCACCACAAGACATGTTTCCTTTAACTAGGTCATACATGAATGAGTCTAAATACACCCAAGGGTGTATGTATTGTGTGAGAAAAAATCCTGGTAAGATGATACCCCAAATAAAAATTCCATTATGTAATATTAGAAGACAAATTACATGCAGTGTTTTCAGAAAAAAGGTAAACACTTTTAATAAAAACAATTTAAGGAAAATATTTCAAAGAATAATTCCTTACAAATTAAAACATAGGAAAATTATAATATAACCCAAATGTAAGAACCATATCAGAAGAGATCACCACATCATAGGAAATCTATAAAGATATTATCACTAGTGGGACCCTAGAAACCTCATTTATCAGGGAAACATGGTATAAAAATCATAACTTGCAACATCCTAATGTATGAGACACTAGTAATGAATCCATCCAAAATTCTTTTTATTTCAAAAAATCATCATCATAGTTTAGTTAGTGTTGTAGCAGCAATATTTATTGATGGAACTGGGCTTCGACCCTACTGATCTAACTAGCATACAAGTACAATACCACCCTCTTAGTTACTTAGGATTGTCACTGTACTCAATTTTTATTTCACATTTCTATGAGATCACCAAATTCACATACACACATCAATAAATGTGAACACACATGTAAAACCATCACTTTTTATAGGAAAACCCCATATCAAGTTCATACACAAACCAAATCAATTTTAAACATGCTTCACACCATTTACACAAGTCAAATAACTTATCTAGATTCACAATAAAGAGAGCATACATGAAATCCAACTATTTCAATTTCAGAAACCATATTTCAACCCTTATACATATTGAATCCTTTTGAAACTATATTTTTAACCAAAAAACAATCTATAGAACAAATTAAAAAAATAAAATCAAGGATACCCAACTACTCTAATAATCCTCAAGCATGAAATCACCTACCTCAAACTTGTAATCTTCCAAAAAATGGTGGAAACCCACAATCGCACCATAAAGGAACCCTATAATGATAAGATGAAACAATAAAAATAATTATTTAACCTAAAAAATCAAGATTTAACCCTTATTAGGTCAACCAATCGTTTATAAAAAGAAGAACACAATGAGGGGTGAAAAATAACATGATAAGAAGGAATAAATCAAGTGAAAATAGACTTACTTGATGATTATTGAATATCACACATGAAATCTACCCATAAATTTATGATCCCAGTGATAAAAGAGAATGGGTAAGGTTCATAGGGATGAAAATCCTATATGGTTGGAATTAGGGGTGGTTTTGGGTTAAAATCAACAGAGTATTGAAAAGTAATTCCCCATTTTTAATTATATCGATAGGCTACGTAGGTATCCTGCACGGTTTTAAAACCATCAAAAAATATTCCAGTAACTATGTGGTCAACAATGTCGAAGAGGAAACTAGACACACGTTTTCTTGAGGAAAGGAACATACCCGTGCATCATGTTGATCAGTCTAGACAATACCACTGTCCAAGGTTGATGGTTTCTATAGGGTTGGGGAACAGTTTCACCTATCTATTCACCAACTTTGTGCCACCTGGTATTGGGTGAAAATATCCATTTTCATTAAAAAAACTCATGGTAAAACCAATCAATAAAATAAAAAAAATATAAAAGATGAAATAACTCAAAATAAAATCATGGATTTGACAATTATCCCTCCCATGAAATATTCTCACCCTTTGAAATTAATCTCAAAGTCTGTTCATTGTAGAATAAATTATACTACACCTTAATCCGAGATATTCACTACCATGTATAAATCTCATAAATTTTATAATCCTAAATAAATATGAAACAAAATTATGGACTCATGATAAAGAACTTTCTCCTAGTAATCCACAACCCACACTAGTCACTCAAAACATAGAAAATTTGATTCGAGTCCAATTCGTTCAAATTCATATCATGAGATGATTTGTATTATAATTTTTCAGATACGGGAGATGGAAAAAATCCTTAAATAATATAAAATGATAGGGAAAATATCACTAGTATACCAACTTACCAGTATAGTCTATAATCTCCAAAGGTTTGGTACACCTTGGTTTTAGCTTCCTTACATCACCAGAAGATGGTGACCTAAGCAAGGTTCCATATTTAAAATCCCCTATTCATCCATAGAGAATACCAATGCTTAAAATTATTGGTTGGAATAAGACTTGTGGTAGCTCTGAGCCATCAAAAAATATTTCTTATTCAACATGACTTTCTCATATGTATCCTGCACGAAACTTGACCCCAACAACAAGCTCTCACCAACCTTTTCTCATCAAAAGGGCGAATAACATGACAGACATAAAGCACCACAAAGTGTGGTATTTTTATCAGGGATGGGTAAATATTATTAATCGAAAATTTAATGAATCCCAAGAGCCACCATAAATTAAAATTCATTCCCATAGAATGCCTTCCATTATCTGATATTCTCACACTGTCTGGCCATCCATTTGAGGATTATAAGTTATTATACAATTGACTAGTGACCACATTTCCTTATGAAGGCCTTCCAAAAGTTTTGAGTTAAAAAAGGGACCATATCTGGAATAAAAGATGATAGAACACCATGAAGCCTTGAAATTTTATGAACACATAGATGACGTAATTCATCCACCTTAGATGGATTCTTGATTTGAAATAAAATGGTTCGATTTGGTTATATGTGCAATCACTACCCAAATAGAATTCTTTCCCCATGTTGTTAGAGGTAAGAAAATAAGTAAATCAATGGAAATATAATCCAACATACAAGAATGAATCGGTAATTTTTGAAGAAAAAATAGAGGGTATCTGGTGCTATGATATACCCATATGACAAGTATAATAATGATATATGAACTAATATATTTCCCGGATCATACTTAACCACCAGAACTGATGGCACACATCATAAAATATCTTGGAGGTCCCGAGTTGAACATCCAACTGATACTCATGGATATACTTAATCCCCAAATTTTACTATTAAAATTGAACCACGAAGAGACCCTTAAATCCTACAACTCCCTCAGGAGACAAAAACCACTCACTAGGAAACTCCCAATCATTAAGGGTTTATATATAATATTCATGCATCTCATAAATCATATTATCCTACCTAATAAAATCTATAATGGAAGGTTTCAATTGATCACTAGACAAGAAAAAACCTCCACTATTATCATAAGCTTCCAAATTCCTCCTATCAAAAAGTTTCATAGTAGTACACTCATCACTAGACTCCTTTAGCACGTCCAATGGCACTTTTCTTCTAAAATAATTAGCTAAAAAATTACCTTTAGCTAGGGTTTACATGATCTCTAAATAAAACCCCAATGTTATTAACCCCAATTACCTGGCCATATATTTATATCATTCTAGGGGAATATGTATATGAATCTATTACCATCATAATACACCACAAATATTTCCCAAAAAAGATAGTGATTCCATGACTACAAGGAATGAATAACTATCGATATCCACAGGTCATGAGTTGGGTAATACTTTTCATGTGGTTGAAGTTGATGAGAACCACAAGCCACCACATGATCATCTTGAATCATCATACAATAAAGGATAATATCTGAAGCATCATTGTTCACCACATAACCCCTTGAAAATTCTATAAAAATAAAAAAATTGGCTGTTATGAACATCCATTTAATCAACTCAAAAGATTCCTGACACACTGGGATCTATTCAATTTTTACCCATTTCTGGGTAAGCATATTCATGGAAGAAGGATGTTGAGAGAAATTTCAAATAAACACCCTATAACACAATACCAAGTCCAAAAATCTCTTAATCTCGATATCATTCTTCAACTATTCCCATGACATCACCACACTGATCTACTTAAGGTTTACTGAATCCTTCACTCTTTTATAACAAGACCCAAAAAATGATCCTCCTTGATAATGAATGTTAACTTATAAATCATTGAATAGATATTATTTTTTTGAAGAGTTCCCAATAACATCCTAAAATATCACTAATGATCTTCCTCTGTCCCTAAAAAGACCTGAATATCATCCAAAAATACAATGATAAAGTAACCATGATACTGATGGAACACCCAATTCATGAGTTCTATAAGGAATATTGGAGCATTATTCAACCCAAAAGGCATTAAAAGATAATAAAAATGGTCATACCTACTTTGAAAATTCATTTTAGGAACATTCACCTCCCTGGTTTTGACTTAGTGATACTCAAATCACAAGTCTATCATGAAAAAACACATCTCCCCATAAGTTTATTAAAAAATCTCATCAATTCTAAGAAAATGATTTTTTTTTCATAATCATCATCTTATTCAACATTTACTAATTTATGAAAATCTTGAGGGATCCATCGGGATTCTTCTTAGAAAAGAGATAAGTGCCCCAAGGTTAGATGCTCAGGTGATAAAATCATTTAGATTCCAAATCAACCAGTTGTTCCTTTAATTCCATTGAATTGGTGAAGTTGATATAATATAAGAAAAGATATATTGGCTGTGTTACTTATAGACAATCAATGGTTAATTCCACATCATCTCCAAAGGAAAACCTGAGAATTCATCTAGAATTTCCTATAAGAACTCATCCACCATGAGAGGAAATGAATTATTAATACTTCAACCACCATCCTATGACATTGTGGGTGAGATATGAAAAGAAACACTAAAAAAATATAGATTTTTTAGGTGAAAACCAACCCAAATAATGATCTCATTCACCTTGAAAATCCCATGTACTTCCATCATATTCCCCAAAACACACTCATTGTTGATGATAGTTGATGTGCACCTAGAAGAGCACCATCCAATCCATATCATGGATAATATTGAAGAGGTCCATTTACAAAACATATGAATCTAATTACAACTCAACTCAATCCATGGTGAGTGTACAATATGGACACATGAACTCCTGATCTTGCATTTTACTAAGATATGTCATCAACTCCATCACTTATGACATATTTTCAAATGACAAACTAAACAACCTGACAATACAAGAATAAATAAAATAAATAAAGGCACAATTATCAAATATAATAGAATCTATAGATGATGAAATGATAAATGTACCTTGAACTATAGAAAGTACTACATCTAATTTTCTTAGTTCTTGATATAGTTCATCATGATTACTTGCCTATGCATGAGCTTAAGAATGAAGGATGACATGCAACTCTACATTTAAATAACTATAACAAGAATAATCTCCAACCCTACCCCCATGACCAACAAATTGATACCCTACCTTTTTGGTTGGATCCGAGTAGTATGAAATTCTGCTGAAGGTTTTTAAAACTAGACCACCTTGGTATGGACATGTTTTTCTACAAAACTACAGCAAGTTACCCATATGTCCACACTGGTGGCATGGTTTGTGTGGAGCTAAACATTCAAACCACTCATGTCCAACCTTCCCCCACTAAAATAGTGGTTTTGATATGGTGTCTAATGAATGAGATGATGATAGTTGGGATGGTTGGCCTGAATGTTTTCATCTCACATTGTCATGCTCTTCTAGATTCCCCTTATTTTTAGAAGAACTTACACTACCCTAGCCCACTGGTTATAATGTTCCAAAATACTAGACATTAAAGTACAATATATCTCCACCTCTAAAGTACGATTAACCAAATAAGTGTAAGTATTTACCTTAAATAGGAATAATTGGGATTTCATATCAGGTCATAACCCCCTTTAAATTTTTTAATCAATTTTCTACTCATTAGAAACCACCTCATGTGAGAATCAAACCAACTATGCAAAGCAATTGTAATATATCATCACTATCATATCCAACTTATGATGATCCAAAAAATCATGGGTCTTGGTGAAGGAAAAGGTCTTAGAGAAATATTGATATTTTAATATGAACATGAAATCCTTATAACCCATATACTCATGCTTACAATTATTAACCATAGAGTCCCACAATATCCAACATGGACCTTCCAACAAAAATGACTCACACTTCACCTTGATCTCCTCAGGAGTGTCATGAAACCTGAAAAATATATAATTTTTCTCAATCCAATCCTCATCATATTGGGGGTTTATGCTACCCCAAATGGAAAGGGGCTTTCTCTTTAGAATTTCCCAATCCTCTTCATTTCCATAACTTTGTTTAGCTTCCCCGACATGAGAAGGACCAGAGCCCACTCTGTGACCGAAATCATGGAAAAACCTAACCACAGATTCCAGTAGTCTCTAATCAACTAGTGGAGGAGAACTCTCTTTGACCTCTTCCTGTGGATGAACATGGAGTCCTTAGGGAGGTATCTTGACAAAAAATTACTATAAAAAACCATCAGTAAAATATTCTCAAAATTTTCAACAACAACAATAAATACCCAACACTTCATTAGATCAAAGAAAACCCATATCCATCATAATAATAATACAAATGAAACCACTCCACCCACACAAACATTACATATATAGTCCTCAGCCACTCGGTCTCACCCAGAGGAGAATGTGAAACTAGTCCCTGACATCCAATGGAAACAAACTTTCATTCACAAGGTGTGTTGGCCAGACACCCCACTCACATCCATAACGTCAAGCCCCACCAATCCATTATCCTTTCTATCCAGACTCTTCAAAAATATCATGACCCAAATAAAGTGAGAAACCTCATATACTAATTTTTTTACAAACCATGTTGTGGTTCTATCAAACTGATCTCCCAACATGACCCATGGCATGGTCCGATCGACATTCCCAATCCCTACATTCTTGAAACTAGTGTCTGTGTATCAACAAAACCCTTTTGGTAATTATTTCAACTATTATAAAAAATTATAAACAATTTTCAACGTTATAAATCAGACCAATATGAATATCCATAAACAAAAACGAATAAAAATATTTCAAGTGATATTTTTTTAAAACATTAACCAAAACCAAAAACACCAAAACTGGAGGGAAACCAACTAGACCCAAACCCGAAAACCATAAGGTAACAAGAGGTATATCACCATATATACACCTCCAAAACCACCTTCAAGAAAAGAAAAATGGAAACCAGATCTACTATCACCACCAAAAAACATTTTTCCATTACCTGGGTGAAACATAAAAAATTCTACATACACCCCTGGGTGTATGTTAAACGTGAGACAAATCCCTATAGGATTCCACCCAAAAGCAATATTCCATTCTATAACAATATTGAAACACTACATGTTTCTCTTATAAAATAATTCATAAACACTTTTAATAATAACTCTTTATGGAAAACATTTCAAAACATCATGCTTTATATTTCAAAATGAAGTCAAATTCCATAGTATGTCGATGATAAGATCCACATTAAAAGGGAACTCCATGTCACAAGAAATACCTACAGGTACTAGAATTTTTGGGATTAGTGTATCCTCTTATCTTAGTGAAACATGTTATAGAAACTATATCCCACATCATCCCATTGAATAATGACACTCTGGGTTATGGTTTATATACCACACTTAACTGAGATATGAGGTTACTATGTATCACTAGTCCCAGTAACTCTAGGGATTTCCACTGACATGGTTTTCTCTTGTAATGTGGTGCATACCATTGGAAAATAGTGACCTTTTCATTCGTTTCAATTTATAAATAATTTTTCTTTGAAATATTTTCCTTAATTGTTTTTATTAAATGTGTGTGAAAATTAATTCCTAAAACATGAATGTAATTTTTCTTTTAATGTTATAGCATGGATTTTTTTGACATCACCTTGTCTTGGTTCATGACAGATAATATACATTAGATTATGTCAAATAGTTTTGAGTTCATAAAGTATGTCATGAGAAAAATATTACTTCATGTTAGCGTACTAATAAAAAAATGTTAATAATTCAGTTAATAACACACCATCTCCTAAACATAACTTGAAATGTATAAAATAATTCAAAATATATAACCATGATAAAATAGAGAGTAAATACAATAATCTAGACATTTCCCAAATAAAATTTTAAATAATAATATAAATCCAAACTAGTTGTGAGGCCACATCCATTCTGACCATCCATGGTCCAATCACTATATATATGATCAACAAGAAAAAAAAGAAGCACTTCCCTTATAATGAAGTAGATCCATTATGTATTATTGGGTACTAATGGCATCCGAGGAAGGGTGTTGGTAAAACCGAGTGGGCCAAAATCAATGGTATCTATGTATATCCATTATAAATGTAATATATACTAATACTCATGAAATGAAATTAATGACTGACATACAAAAATAGAACAATATATACCCTCAAAACACAAATCAAATGTGTAATTCAAGGTTAACCACACATGCCTCACCAATATCTTCTGTATCTATATGCAATAACATTACCTTGTTTATAAGTATATGTTCATAACATATCCTTGTAATCAAATCATGTTACACAATAGTAACAATTATAATAAGAGGAATACTACAGATTTCAAATATAACCAATTTCAAAAATAGTAATGATTATTATAATAGACATATCAGATACATGAAATCACATCATGGTCACCCAATAATAAATATTATAATAATTGGAATACATGATCCTTGGAATCACACCATGTTCCCCCAATAACACGCATGATAATATCTCATGATAAGTTCATAAACATAGTTCATTATTTACTAAAAACAAACCCAAATATCAATGGATAAGAATTTATCAATTCAAATCAACCAAGGGTAAAAAATTAATTAATTTTATTTATTCATATAATGGTAGGGCACATTAAATAAATCTGGTATATGTAATGTAGTTATTTTGTAATATCAAAATACCTCTAGTGTTTTTATATTAATGTATTCATAAATTTCAATGGATAGAACACCCTGCAATGTGGCCTATATTTCAGTATTTACTTGACTATGAGATATAGGAAACATGTCATAGGTTAAATTAAATTTAATTAGGGGTTGTGATTTGTGAATGAAATTTTAAAGGCCAACTAAAAAATTGGTTATCATGATCACACATCTTATATAAATATAAATTATATAAACAGGTCAATGGATTACTCAAGACCACATACCCAAAAAAATTGAATTTAAAAAAATAGAAAATGATCCACATGATAAGTATAAGGAGGGATCTTATAGTTTAATTTCTTAGAGAACCCCCAAATAAAACATAACTGGATGAGAGAGATCATCTGAAGAAGTTAATTGGATAAATAAAGGTAGTACAAAACTCAACCCAATATGATTTGGATATGTAAAATCATGTAAAAGAGGGATGACGAGGGGATTCTTTTATTTTTAAGATGAAATAGAGTTAAAGACATATCAATAACCCTATTTAAAGATTATACATAGTATATTAATATTTATCAACTACTTAATAATGATATTTCATCTAATTTTTATGTTTTAATACCAAATAAATAAATATCCCCATGGAATTTTTATTCTCCTTCCACTATGGTGGATTCAATAACACCATTCCCAATAGATCCACCATGATGACAGTCCATGACATGGTGTAAAATCCTTGGTCATTTTAGATACAATGTGGCATGGTGATGGAATTATGGTTGTGTTCAATAGAGAGTCTCCTAGTGACTTATTCTGGAGAACACACCAATCCATTAGGAATTTTGGTTTCCACATTTCATATAGGATGACACTAGGAATAACACATAATCCACCAAAGAGTAGTCCCACCCGTAATGCACCTTAAAATTAAATTTTACATCTAAATATACTAAGAACCATTTAACACCACCAAAACCCAAAATAAAACCAACAAAAACACAAAGCATAATAACATATACCATGGATGGGAAAATGCCAGATCAGGATAATCAAAATTATTATACACACCCTAGGAGGACGCCAATAAAGTATAAAATTAATATCATGTATTTTGTATGGAATTTCCTCATTATGGATAGAGATATTCTAGTCATGGGAGCATGATGTTTCACAATTTTTTGGTCCTTTCACTATATTTTAAGATGTTAGTGAATTGGGGTATCTATTTAATCTTTTGTTGAATATGGAATGGTTCCATGAAATTTTTCATTTATCAAATCTTATATTGTTTCATCATGATGTCCCCCATGTCATTGATTATGAGAATTTTAATATTATTGATGATGAAATTTGAGGAATTCAATTTTTATATTAATAATTTCATAGAAATATATTATATATGAATTAAATTAATTTTTATTATATTTATTCTAGATAAAATGTCTTATAAGCGTTTACATCTGAATTTGAGTCGCAGATTCACCCTGTATAACATGAATTTTTCCTAATTGATGTTTTATATGATATGTAAAATATTTTATTATATGATGAGTTTATTTATGATTATATTTTATATTATGATTTATTTTGGTGTTCTATTTATATCAAGATCCCTATTTGACAAGTATCATATATTTTTTTATTATGTATTTTATTTTTATCTCGAGTTTGGTTTTAATTAATAGAGACAATATTCATTTGATAGGTGTGTAATATAAGATAAAGAAAATTAGCAACCCCTAATTTTTCATTTTCTAGTTATTGAGGGATAATTGGGATATAATTTTTAGTTGTTCTGTAGGAAGGGCGCAGTGTTTATGATCTTAATGGCCTAAAAAACCTATGATGGAGTTAAAGGTAAATGTAATTTTAGGGTTCAAACTATGTTGTGTAATTTATAGAGATAATATATTACTCATTTTATGTAGACATTTCAATTATTTAAATTATTCAAATTTATCAATTTTTTCTTATTTACAACAATTTTTGATTTATGGGTTATTTTGTGATAAAACTACAAAAGTGTTTAAATCTAGAAAGTTAACATATTTTAATCATAATTGTATTTTGGGAATAATTTTTAAAAAATTAATCAAATTTAAGTGATTCTTGTTTTTGGACTCCTTGATACATTTTCTTAAAAATTTCCTTTAGGGCCATGAGATGATTCAACCGAAATATGGACCGAATTGATGTTGGAAAATCATCCAAGTGGACAACTTGGAACACACCTCTATAACCAGAAGCACAAATCGTTCTAAACACCTCCAAATTAGGTGATTCAACATGGATATGACAGAGGACTCATAGACGAATTATACCAATAATTTCTATTGTGTTTTTAACCATTAAGGAGGAAATTTATTGACATACATTGAATGAAGATTCATGGATTTCTCATCCATAAAAATTCATAGTAAATATAAATTTCATAACTTCCTCTACCCAATCAAATTAATGTAAAATTTGGAGAGCACACAGGAAATTAAATTACCATCATCCTAGAGGAAGGGACATTTGGCCCATTTTTATATATATCATATGTTATAATGATTCCATGGTGCCTTCTTATAAGATTTTTGTTATTGAATTTACTAAGTGAACACAAAATTTCACATTAATTGGATGTGGATAGAGGAAGTTATTGAATTTTTATTGACTGCGACTTTTCTGTATGAGTAATACATGAATATTCCTTCAATGTATGTTATTAAATTTCCACCTTAATGGTTGAAAAACTCTATAGAATTTATTGGTAGAACACACCTATAAGGCCTCTTTCTTGTCTTGGTTGAATCACCTCAATTGATTGTGCATAGACCAAGTTAAGCATCAGTTAAGGAGGTGGGGTCCAAACTATTTTCCTGTAAGATTTTTCAATTTCAATGATTTTTTCAGCCCTTATTTAGGTTGAATCGGCTCTCTTTTCCAATTCCAAAGCTTAAGAAAATAAATCAAGGAATGAAAAAAAATCACTTAAATTTGATGTTAATTTTAAAAGTTATTCCTATAATACCATTTTTATTAAAATATATTAATTTTACAGATTTAATAACATTTCAAATTTTATCTCAAAACAACCCAAAAATCCATAATTGTTCTAAATAAGTTTAAATTGATAAATTAGGAGGAATAAATAATTTAAATTCATATAGAAAAATGAGGAAAATTTAATCTTGATCTATAATCTATTTATATTTGGTGTGAACTCAGTATATATAATTCTAATTTTGGTAATGGTAATGTTAAATGAGTGGGTTTTATGGTGTTATCCTAGGATTATAGGCACTACATCATGGGTGTTTTATGGTTTTTTTAGATAAGAGTTATACCATTTTATACTTTGAGTCAAAATATATGACATAACATGAGGTGTAACATATTACATAATCAATCATGTAGAAGATATCATGCTACAATGATAGTCTCTATGGTGATCATTTTATGAGGAGGATTCAAGGTGGAATACATATGGTAAACAATGAAAGGAAAACATATTATTCAAGAGTTCTGGTTTATCATAAATGACGAAGAAAACTTTTTCGTATTCTGAGTCTCATTAGGGGGAATCATTTTTTATTTTTATTACAGTCCTTTTTAGTAATAAGAATCCATTTTTGTTTCTTATAAAATGGCTAAAATGGCTGCTGAGAGGTGGTTTTCTACAATGTTGAATATCATTAACTTAGTATCATGCTTTGATAAAAACCATTGTAGATACATAAATTTATGCACACATTGGAAATTTTTGGTCATGATATCTCTATAAATAGAGGATTATATTCTTTTAGTTTACTATATTCTCCCCAGTTAAATCCATATCGGAACCCGAAACTCATTAGATGCCTTCTTTTCATCTTATAGAGGATTAAGGCCTTAAAATTAATGGGGATTTATCTCCCTCAATCCAACCTTCCCCACTTCTCCTATTCATTATATTCCACATTTATCTCTCTATATTAAGAGGATTAAATAGTTATTATTCTTCAAATTATGCATGCAATTCATGTATAGTTTGATAATGGTTCTTTATAGTTATTACCAAACTTATATTCAATTGTGATTGGTGGTTTTTAACCCTTAATTAGTCCATTTTTTGAGTTCTGTATAATAAATATTTATTCCAAGGTAAGGGATATAAAATCTCACAATTATTTTGTTTTTAAATTTTGGTGTATGACAATTAAGTTTCAATTATAATTTTTTTGATTATCCTAAAATAATATATTATTTTTGATTTTGTTTGAACAAGATAATGGGATTGTTTCACATGTAGAGATGATAATATTGTTTTTCCCTCAATTTATTTCATAGATAGCATGATTTATTATATTAATATATCTTATACTTCCTTATATATTTGAGGTATTTTAAACTGAGTAAGTATTGTAAACATCTATTGATAATGAAGAAAATGAATATAACTTATACTGATTTTATCTTTCATTATCAAAATTTATTAAGAGGAGAAAGTACCCCTTTTATCTTATTAAAATAATATTTAACTTTATTATTGTTATATTTGATTAAATTTCATAATTATGAAATCATCTCATAAGTAATTTGATTAATTAATATAGTAAGGGAATATGCTTGATAAAAATATCAACTAAATTCTGAATATTCATATAACTTATTTATTATCTGATTTCGTGAATTCGTTGATGAAATATTGTTTCCTCATTGATAACTATTACTAGTAGAAAAAAGCCTTTATAATAACAAAAATATTCTCTAATATTTGATCCTTTTTTTGTGTTTGTTGAAATATTACTATCATTACTACGTTGATGACCAATGTTGATATATATTGTTGTAATGATAAATTATATCTATACTAATGGAATAATGTAGATAGCGTGGAAATGCATTGGAAATGATGTTTGTAAGATAGATTTTGTTAATAGACTTATTAGATACCTAAATGAAAATTTAATGATTTTAATTTCTTTATTACTTTAACTTTTTAGCTATTTTCATTTTTGTGCATATTCTTCATTGACACAGTAATATTTGAGGCCAAGTTTCTAAAATTATGGATGATGATTATTGATGAAATATATTAATTTGGAAAATTTTGAATGATTAATGATAAAAATATTATACATTATTATATTTAAATTTATTCTAGAATTATTTTGGTTAAGGAACCATTTCATGGAATTAGTATTCTAACTAGAAATTTTTATAGAATTCTATTAAATGACTCTTGGATTAGTATTAATTATTAATAAGTGAATTTAGATCCTTACTATTGTATGCTTAAATGATATCTTAATATACAATAGTAATGGTAGATGAGTTGTAATTTAAATAATAATCTATATAAAGAGTCTATAATTAGGTTGTTTCTTATAGAATGGGTGTGTGTTATATATATATAACAATCTTTTTTTTATACATCACACAAACTATATTGGTTGGGGCAGACGATGCATATGTTTTTTAGGGGTTCAAGGTTTCTTCTATGATTCTTGAATTTCATGTGTTTCGATGGTTGACAACTCCTCCAATGCTACTTTGTACAAAACCCATAGTTATTCTATGTGGACATGTTTAGGATATAGTGGAATATAATTACAAGATGTTTTCCCAAATGATTTTTAATTTCTTATGATTGTTACCTACTTGTATATGTGGGTTTTTTGGATAAAATGTATATTATATAATTGTATCTTTGTTGAGATATCCTATAGATACTATAAGTGTATTTATGTATGGGTATTGATGGGTTAAAGTGTAATTTATATTTATAATGGTTTTGATAGATCCTATTTTTACTACGTTCTAATTGGGATGTGATGGTTATAATGTTGTTATATATTTCTATGGATGTAAATTTTTAATTATGTAGGGTATGGGGGAACTAAGAGATAAGACACTAGGGAATAGGGTTACTAGTTGATTGGTAAAGTGGTAATAGGGTAACTCTTGTTTATAAATTTTATTATGTTTATGATATATAACCTTATACACTATTTAGAGAGCTATCCCTGGAAGGATTGAAATAATTGTTAACAAATATTGTAAATTAATTTATTTCTATATTTATTCAAAGGATCTTAGGTATGATTCTTCCGCATTTTGAAACAATAATTTTGAGGAAGATCATTGTGATTATAATTATATACTCACAACTATTTATATATATCTAGTCTTAGGGATTTTTTTAGTGATTAATATGTACATAAATAGTTTGTGAATATTTTTTTGGGTTTATGGGGTTTGGAGGTCACTCCTATTTTCACTATAGACCTTGGATTGGTATTATTGGGGATGGGTCAAAAAATTTGTATCATAGATTTTATTTGGGATATTAAATTGAGATTATGGATAAGAACTTGTGATGATTTCATTATTTGGTAGGGAAATAGTTTTAGATAAATTTATTACATTTTATATTTTAAGTATATGAGCTATGAGTCAATATTTTAGTTCCTCAAATGATTCGAGGAAAGGACCATAAGATTAATAAAAAAAATAAGAGTTTTGACCCTGATTACAGTTTAGATATATATCCTAGGAGCATGTATACTGAATTTCAATGCATTGAATGGAATTGGGATGATGATGGGAATAATTATATATTTTAATTAATGAATTTCATATATCCACATTTTAGGTTTTAAATGTTCCATATATTTTTTATTTTTTTATTATGGTTCTTTGTTCGTATCCCAATCAAGCATATGGTGATGATGCTTTGGAGGATGAAATAATAGATCACAGTCGATTTGATGTAAAACAAGTATGATTATAAGAGGAAGACACTTTGTGATAGTAAGCTGAGGGTAAGCACAATGTATGATGGATTTTTATGATCCATCAACCATGTCTTGATCAGATAATGCATATATTTCACTCTATCTACACTATTCAAGAACAGAGCATAACATTCTTAAGGGTATTAATATATAGTAAGGTGTTTCCAATCAGTGGATGATTATGTTCCCTATAGATTTAGAAGATTAATAAGTATTATGCAATGCATATTACTATCTATACCAGGATGAGTTTACTTCTTAAAATATTATGGTGAAAATCTAGAGGGAGATTATTACCATCAATTAAGTCTGTTTTTTCATGTGGTAGTTTATTATTTGAATAAAAAATATTCTTTGTCTTTCTTTATATAAGTTATAACATAAAGACGATAGACTGGGGATTTTCTAGGAGTATTTTTATTTATAAATCCAATATTATGATACCCAATAAACATTGTAAATGTTTCTAGAGGTGTTAAGGAAGATAGTAATTATTGAGAGGATATTAGATTACATTAGACCATATGGAGAGGGAAGTCATCAAGACTCTATGCATAGTATATCAATTATTAGTGGTTATTATTTTCATCGATAGATAATGTTCTAGATAGAATGTTATTTATTTTAGATTTCTTCAATATGTTTCACTGAATCTAGTATTTATTATACACCTTCCTAGATATTATATGTTTTTTTATTTCCATGTGGATTTTATGTCTATTAGAGGATTCAATGTATAAATTTACTAGACAGTAAACATAGAGATAATGTATTTCTTCATGTTTAGTAATTATAGTTGTTTCTATTGAGATCAAAATATTAGAAAGATGATGGTGCACAAGGAATGGGCCTATAATGATAAGATAAAGTAACCATAGGATAACCCCTTAATGTCCCATATCATGAGGGATAGTTCATTGGTCAAAGTCACATATGTGAAAGAAATCAGGGCTATAATATTCATGTTTACTAGCATGGTTTGATACATTCCCAATAGTCTCTAGTTCCTGGTGAGAAAGCATCATCTGAGGTATCAAATGTGTATATTCTTCTAGGTTTTTTGCTCTCTCAGATTCGTAAGGTACACTACCCTAAATTGAATTCTCCTAAATCTAAGCCATATAACATGAGTTAAAGAGTCTTTCAAATACCATAGTGTTAATTATACCAGTTCATGTCTGAGTTATCCTATATGCAATGGGTGGAAAATGTGATTAGATATTTAGGAAGCATCATCATTTTAAATATTTACTATGTTTGATAATATTGTCTTGTAATTTCATCATCTCCATAGATTGTATGTATTTAATTTAGGATATCATTTATTTCTATATAAGTTGAGTCATGTTCATCGCAATTGATAGATAACATACCATGTTTGATGGAGAGTGGGACCATTGTATGGGTTAGTTATGTTTAATACTTCGACATCTATGATAGCCAGGTTAATTTTGATTTCAGTGATCGTCTATATATTAATGTTTTCCATAATTATGGGAGACTAACCTGATGTTTTTTGTTGAAGAGATTTTGATTCCACATTCCCATAATTGTACTCCATTAGTTCCGATACTGAAGACTATAGTTTCCCTTGAATCCCATCTCTATTAGGGTATGGATTGACGATTCTCATTGAGTGAGTAGAATGAAAACTTATATGGGGTATTAAAGTTCAATGAAATTTATTTTGAAATAATAAATAAAATATTGGAAAATAAATAAATAAATAACCAAATCCCACTACATGTAATGTTATTGAATGAAAAATATTATAGATAAGTCAGTGTGGTAGCTCCTACAACAATGACCACAAACACACACAAACCACAACCATCCTTTACAAGTTGTTAATGTTTATCCCAATCACCTATAACCTCCTATGGACCAAATATATATATATATATATATATATATATATGGGTGACAATAAATTTATAATCACTAGGATCCTCCCAATGTCCTCTTTTAAAAATAAGAAATTAGAAAATTAAATACACATTTAATAAATATTGAAAACATCCTATTACCTATATTAAGTGAACTATATTCCATTAATCACCAAGTGTCACTACAAAAATATCCCATTAATTTATGTATTATAATATTTACAAAGAATATATTGAAGGAATGTCCCCCTAATTAAAAAAATCACTATAGTAATAACCTTAAACTCCCATGACTTATATCATATTTCTCTGACAATCTCTATAAGTCATAAAAAACATCATTAGAAATGAAATATAACCAATTTAACATAATCAAAACCATATCACCGTCAATCCAAAATAAGAATATGGAAGACCATGAACTATTATATCCCTTTTAGTTATATATTATTATTTATACTATTTCAATTCATTGATAAGTATATAAATAATAACTATTAACCATTACATACTTGATATTTGTAGACACTCTAAATGTAAGTTTTCACAACCTGTATAAACAATTATATTGTAATCCATATCCACTAATCCATGTATGATAACATGATCTAAAATAATAAGCCACCATATGTTGAATATGATGATGTAGGTTCTATGAAAGTAATATATAGTGGAATTGAGGGATTTTCATCCATCAATATACTTAATAACCTAGTCCTTGGAAAAAGAAATTTAGCCATAGGAAAAATATGGGTATACTCTTCCCCATATAACATATGTTTATGAACAAAATCAATTACATAAGTTAATGATATACATAACACAATTAAATTATAGGGAAAATATATAACCATACACTCTATCTGCAGATAACTACATGTGTCAAAATATATATTACATTATAGAGTACTGGGTCTCTATTTATTAAGCGTGTGGACATTAAATATTAATATTATTAATATTTATTTATTAATATTATATTACCTGTCATTTAATAGTATCCAATAATAAGTATTTTGTTAAAATAATTATCTAATTCCATGGTTCTTCCAGTACTATAACTATAGCCTTAATTAATTTATAATATTTTTTCCTTATTATAAATAATATTTTTGAAAAAATTAAATTCAATTTGATAATCAATATGTATCATGCATAATTCTTATCTCTAATATACATATTTTCTAATATATAGGATGACTATGCCTAAAATGAAATTTTTTATAATTTTAAACCAATAATATAATGTAAGGACCTATCCATAAGCATACATAATCTTGAATTAATTAGATAATTCACATTGAAGATATTTCAGGTTTAGGATTTTAGAGAATTACGTCATAACATTTACACAACAACATGAATATTAAATGTATACAATTCTACTCAGTATCCATTATTTTCAAAAAATAAAAACTCTTGAAAAAAGCATCATCTCTAGTTCCATTTTTTAGACAGCATAACTTTTCCATGATCCCATCTTTGACCCTTATTCATTTTTAAGTCCCATAGAAAACATTTCAAAAACCTGGGATGAGTATAAAAATCATATTAAGGGATATAACAGAAATAAAGAAAACATTATCCTATCAATAAATATAAAACAATTAAAACATACTTTTCAATCATAACATACCTCATGAAATCATAAAATTTATGAATAACACACAGAAATCATAAATCATAAAGGTAACTTGTGGAATCCATACCAGTCATACATTGTAGCTATCACAGCAACATAGGGGGTCACAATTGGAATACCCATCATATTATATTCCCTAAATCTCTTAGGAGAAACATTCACGTTTACCTCTGTCCCGTTACCCAATGCATTGGAGAGCTATCTCAGACTCACCCACCCTAGGTTTATCACGGAACCTCCATTATATGTAAACAATACCAAATAACCATAAGAAATTTATAACACATAACACAAGTATAATGGAAAGATAACATTTCACATTCCAATCAAAATATATCAAATCAAGATATTGAAATAAACAATACTTTATAAAACAATTCAAAACATTTAATAAAGATATTTTTGAATAAAAGTGTCACATACAACATTGAATATTTTAAATGAATTTATCATTGTAAAACATTAATTTCAACATAAATAAATACTTAAAACCATTTTTAAAACATGGACATTAATGATAATGATTAATATGAATAAATATTTAAAACATTTAAAATGATATTTTAGTTAAAGAGATTTTAACAAAATGAGAGACACTTAAATACAAATAATTGAAGAATAACATGGAATAAAAACATTATAATATCATGATAATAAATGTATTCATGATATAATATGCCAATGGATAGTATATAAACCATATAAGAGTGAATTGGTGCATAACAACAATGAAGCCTCAATGGAATTTAAATTGTGATGAAATCCCTTAGAAAAAATCTATCCTTAGATTAAGGATAAATAAATTTTATAATGATGTGTGAATAATATAAATGCACACAATATTATTAGATATTCTGTGTAAATCAATAAGAGGACATTCACACACGTTATTTTTATAACAAAACCAATGACATGGATGTTTAACTGAATGAATGGATATTGAGTTAATATTATTCTTATCAAGTTCATATCGATGGATTGAGAATTTATAAATGGAGTGATTATGTGTATAAAAGGTATATCCACACAATGGGTAGTGAAAATTACAACATAAATAGATAAATTGTTATTCCACACATAATCATGTCTTGACATAATTAAGAATTAGAAGATTTTCCCATGGAATAGAAATTGGGTTAAAGGTTCCCTTACTGATTTGGTAACTTACGAAACATAAAACCCAAGAAAGAAAGATCATAAAAGGAATATGTAAATACCCATAAATTGAAGTATATTACACAATTAATACAATCATGGGTAGTACATACACTACACAAAAGTAAATAGTGGAAAATATAGCATGAATCTAACGGGAATAAAAAGTGAGATGAAAACCCCTTACCACGTTGTAATCAATCGAGTCATATGACCAAAAGTTAATAATAACCAAATGAATCACAAAATAAAATGAATATAAATAGAATCATGATAATATATATTTATATCAAATGGCAGTACACAAAAAACCACATGCAATAAATAAGTGTTGAACAATGGAAATCTCACGAAATTAAAATTGAGATTAGAAATCACTTACATCGTGTCCGACTTGGCTCGATTGTTCTTTAATCTCATGAATAATAAACTAAAGATAATTTCTACTTGAATAAGGACATGTTTCATGTTTATTATTCCTTTTATAACACTTATTACCATATTATAAACATTATGTAATCATTTAAGTTATTAATGGTTGTTTCGTCGATATTTGGTTCTTGAGTAAAAATGAACACCTTATAATTACAAGTTGTCCATGTCGTCAACAATCCATTATCCCCGTAGTGATATTCATGATTTATATATCATATAAATCATTTATATACAGTATATATATATGTATTTATAATAGTATATAACATTTGGAGATAAGAAATGAAATTTATTGTTAATGGAGATGGTAAGCCGTACGTACGCATGAACGCTACTTTCATTTATATTTTGCACTTAAATGGAATTAAAACAAAATAATATATAGGTATATTATAATTAAATTAAATTATAATATATAATATCATTAATTACTTCTTTTATACATCCCACATGTGGCATTAACGAGTCATATCACTTTGAGGGGGTGGTAGTATGCATTTCCTAAAAAGAAATTATCGTGTTTACCCATTATGGAAACCAAACAGGTGTGCTATAAATGAAAAATATAGAATCATAAAAAAAGAATAAAAATAATATATATCATAAATAAATATTGTACCATCATAATGGCCACCATGATAGGTGGTAGGAGTTAATTGAAAAATCATCGTTTCGTGAGGCATTATATTGTCATCCACAGAAACATTATGTAATTTACCCATTAGATAGAGGTGTGTGTAAGTGTAGTTAGAATAATTCTCATAAAAACATCCTATTATATTGGAGATATTGGTGTTGTTATAAAATAATGTAATAAAAAGAGTTTAGGGGGTTGGAGAAGTAAGATAAAACAGAAGAACTTAAGAGAAGACGTTACCTTTAAATTAGGTAAGTCCCTTTGGTTTGAACAAAAAAGGTTTCTTGAAGTGATTTCTGCCTAAGGTATGGATTCTAGGATAAAGAGAGATATCTTGGGGGATTATGGGAGCTTAGGTTTCACGAGACAAAGTCTTGATAAGTGTGAGAAATGGGTAGGAAGTGAGGGATTTTTATAAGGGAGCAGAGAGGCTCTTTAGGAAACCTTGAAATAGTTATATTATTATAAACTCAACTTCGGTTTAAAAAGATCAAGTAATCATTAAATTCAAAGTTAATATGACTCATGGTCAAAATAAAATCATCCAATAAGATTTGTAAAGGTTTTGAATATTGGTTTAAAATATATAATCTTATTTATTTAAATCATGTATTAATGAGGTAAAAATTGCATTATTATTGTGTCATAAATAATTTATTTTATTTTATGACCAAAAATTATAAAGAAATACCCTGATGTAGGAAATATTTTTATATTTACAAATAATATTTATAGTTGAAATGATAACTTACATAACCCAACATAAAAACTGATTTACTAAACAATATTTGTTTATGTCATTTTTGTCTTAACATTCAATTAATTAATATAAATTGTCATTATTACTCCCATGTGGCTCTATGGGGTCCCAAATTCGACCCAAGGATTCCCATGGTTGGTTAGGTATCATAAAATAGTATTAGGACACATGTTAAGGTAGTATTATATTATTATAATATTATATGTTACCCTTATTTACTATATTTACCCTTTAATCATGTTAAATAAAATATTTTCTGAAATAAATATTAAAAATGTCTAAAAATAAAAGTTACCTATTTAAACAATTTGGACCTACTAATTCTTAATATGGAATCTATTTTTAAAAATTCAAAACAAAAAAGTTCCACAAATTAATTTAAAATTAATTTCTGCTGTAAAAAAAAGTTTTCTTTTAAGAAATAATAACTATGAAAAGATTAACACTTGTTTATGTCCAATTTTATTGTGAAATTAATTCCAATGTCCAACATTGGATTAACTGGTAATAATATATTCTAATTACACTTTGTAACCAATTAAAAAGATAATATAACCATTTCAAAAAATTATATTAAAAGGAACTTTTGAATTAAAATACAGTATTTTTCAATATTCATTAAAAAATGAACTTTTTCCAAAAAATACCAAAATTTTTCCCAAAGTAAATTTTGATGTCCTGAATCTAATTAATAATTTTATTTTGTCATATATAACATATAAAAATTACCAAAACTAGATTTAAATAGGGTTTCCATCAAAAGGTGGTAAATCAACCTTTTAATGAATATTAGAGTATTTATGCTTAGATTCATTCATGTTTTAAGCCTCTAATTTTTTTTGGATAAAGATAAAAACATTTAAAAAACATGTATAATAATATTTTTTTATGTTCTATTTATTCCCACCATTATAACTACTATGCGTTAACTATCATTAAAAATAATAATATTATATTTTTAGTGTGCAATACAAGATTTCAAAGAAACCCATTGTCGCGTATCGGGTATGCCATTGAACATAGCATCATATTTAGAGTAAAATTAATACTTAATCCCAAAATATTAATAAATATTAATTTTTCATCTTCTTTATTTACTTGGGATGTTACATCCTTCCCCCCTTTTGGAAACCGAGTCCTCGCAATTTTAAAATTGGGCTTGGAAACATCATTGAAAGTCCCACACCATAAAAAGAGTCTATAAAACAATCACATTAAAATAAAGGTGGAGAAGTCACAAGGTTACCTAATACAAAATATAGTAGGCTTCCATGAAATCATGGATAAGGAAGAGAAACTAACTCACATAGATTAATATTGATTGATAGAGAACTTGATCACGGAAAGTTAACCACCATAATACCATAAATATTTGGTTGGATAAAGTCTGATGATAAAAGAGGGCTTATAACATTTTTGCTTCAAGATCCATTTTATAGAGTTGAAGTATTTTATTAATAAAAAGACTAATATCGTAATAAAATATACTTACTTTTCATGTAGATTTTCATCCATTAAAAAAACTTCTACCACAAACTCATGTTTTATCCAAATGGTAAGAATTCAAGATGACTTATTCACATTGAAAGCACTATAATCAACTTCTAGAGAATAACATGATCCAAAAAATATGAAACATATATTTTCATTATCTTCATACATTAACCAAAACTGAAATTGGTTAGTACATGATTAGATAATCCCGAAAATGATAATATTTTATAAAAAGAAGTACCACTATTGATCTCCAAAATTCATCCAAAAGTAACCAAAGTTCAAGAAAGACCATTCAATACACAATTGTCCTTAATATTCATCAAAATAATCCAAACTATGATTGAAATCCAAAACTCATAAAGATTGAATCACATATTCTTCCAATGTAAATCATAACATTTAACTCCAAAAACATAGAGTACTCTTACAGTCTCATACTGAAGAATTATTAACCAAATCACATATTCTCTATGATAGGTTAATAATTTCCATAAAAAACCAAAATCACCATATGTCTATAATAAAAACATATATTATCCCAAAATAAAATTCCACCATTATTCATCCGATGAAAAGATAATTGTTCATTGAATAACATTTTCATATATCAAACTTCAGGGTTAAACATACTATAAAAAGTCATCCAATGGAATCCCATCATCAAAAGATCACTAATAATTTTAAGCATTTCACCATCCTAAAATCTTAAATAACTCTTTAATCCTTTATATGTTAACTTCTTAATCATTTAAAATTATTCATGATCCATTAAACATTCTTTACCAACTTTTTCAAAAATAATTCTTTCCTACAAACAAAATCATGAATCATATTCTAAGATACAATAATGTCAAAACATATATTAAGAAATAATCTATTTCATTCATTGCTCATTGTCAGTTTCTTCATCCTCAATTGGAATGACATTAGGTATTGGTAAACATATATTTGTATGATCATGGTGATCCCATTACTAAAACTTATTCATAGGACAACTATTTTCATAATGACCATGCACACCACATTCAAAATAATCAATTGATCCCTCAGAAAGAACATCTATCCATTTTCTAGAGTCAACTGGATGCTTCCTTTTCCCATGGTAGGTTCTTGCTTTATGACCTTCACTTCCACATATAGAGCATCTACCCATCCCTTTGAAACATTTTACTATGTGTTTCTTTCCACATACTTGACACATAGGTTTTTCAATATACGTACCTTTAGGATTATTATATGAACATCTTTGGGGATTTGTGTTAGGTTCACAAGGCTGAATACCCTGAGAGGTGGGGGGTGAATCAGGGTATGACTAATTAAAAATTATAGCCCATTCTGATCTTGTTTCACTGTTAAGAAAAACACTATTCTCTCTCTTTACCACTGCACAATACATATAGAAAGTAAAGAATGCGTAGGACACAACAATTTTTACTTGGTTCACCCTCACTAGGCTATGCCCAAGGAGCATACAACAGCGATGAGACGATGTACCAAATTCACTAAAGCACACTGCTGTTTACAAGGTTCGGGCTAGATCACTTCTATGCCCAAACTCACTTCCTTTACAAGATTTAGGGTCATCTCACTGCTTTCCCAAGGGTCACTCCATGTCTCTCTCTCTCTGGCTCACTACCGGTGGAGAGGATCACCTTCTTCCTCTTCCTTTCTCACTGCTCGAGAAAGGATCCACTCACAGTTCATAGAACTGTAGGTCTCTTAATTATCACAAATGAATACATCCTTTCTTGTATGTAGATGCTCTGATGAAGCTCAAACTTCACCCATAGATGAATTTCTCTTTGCACCAAAGGTATTGGGAAATCCCCCAGCTTCCACAAAGCCCTGAATTACTACCGAAATCAACCTTACTTGGCGCCCTTCTCAAAGGCGGCGCGTAATTCTTCAGTGCTCAAGTCAATATTGGCGCGCAAGTCTTTCTCAACACCTGCGTGACTCAAGCTTAGGGTTCTCCAAACTTGCGTGACACACTTACTTTGCTGCCCAAACCACCTTAGGCACACAAAAAACAACCGGCACGTAACTTCAACACTAGCGCGCAAGTCCCACTTGTGTGACCACACACCACTTGCGCGACTTCTACACCTACGCAACTGGAGCTCTAATTTTTCTAAGTGTTTAAATCCATCAAGAATGAGGATGGATGGTCCAGTATTTATAGGCATTTGATCCACCTGCGCGACGGTGCGCAAGTCAACCCTCGGTGCGTAAGTCTCGGTGCGCAAGTCCTCTGTCCCCCTGGAAACTTGCACGACCAAACCAAATACCCGCGCGACCCTCTTTGCCAAATTTTGATATTCTGGTCTTGAAAAACAATAGGCGTGCATGTTCCCAAGCCTCCAAGGCATCGGCGCTCATGTCTCTTCACGGCACGCAAGTCACCTGTGCGACCACACTAATACCTACGTGACCCTTATCCCTTTACCATATTTTGATGATATAATCTTCAAAAACATATGGCGTGCAAGCTTCCTATCCTATAAGACCTCGGCGCGAAAGTCACTTTTCCAAAACCAATTTTCTCCTTTTGTCGATTTTCAGGCCCAAAAATTTGGCAAACACTAGAAAATAATGCCACCTTATATCTGTTCTTTGTGTACCGCCTCCAGATCATCCATTCCTTTGTCGACGTTCTTGAATAAAACATAGATCATTGACCACAGCTCTTGAACTCGACATTCTATAATAAAAACCCCTTTGTCAAAAAATTTGTATGTCCTGGTTTTCGTTGTCAACAATCACAACACATATGTCTACTTTGTCAACAAACACAATCACCTCAAAAATGCTTCAATGATACCTTGAGATATTTTTCCCAACAATCTCCCCCTTTGGGTTTGTTTACAACTCTTCCATAAAAAGATACATCATTGATTCTTCAGCAACAATTCGCCTCATTGCGATTCTGATAGCGATCAAGGATTTAATCAACACATACTCCAAGCCCACATGAGCAATGCTCGACATGAGAAACAAGAGTAAATGAAAAGTTAATCAATGAATCACTTCATCTCTAAAATCCACTATTGACACCAAAATGATACCAATTTTTACTAAACTGATACAAATTTTTGGAAATATTCTTACCACATTCCAGCATCTCTCTTTTTATTTTATCACGATCCTCAGCTGTCATGACATCTATTCTTTGATCGATCAGTTCTAGCATCGTCATATTTAAAACCCTCCCCCTTGCTGTTCAGAGCTTCAACCCTTGTCATCTTTAAAACCTCTTTAGCCCTATTTCCTGTGTTTTCTAAGCTAAGCTCTTTCTAAGCATGTTCAACTAGCTTCAACTCCACCTATATAGCTGCTCCACCTGTCAGCTTATCCCCATATCATTCATGATTTATCAAATCTCAACAGTGTCTCCTCCTTGAACAATCACTATTTTCTCCCCCTTTGTCAACGAACCCAAAGGTCACTCCTTTGATGTCTCTAACAGAGTAGAGAACTCATCATCACATTAGGTAAAAACACATCATACCTCGAGGAAGGGGGGGGTTTGGGTTTCACATCCACACTCTTTAAAGTGCGGGGAGTTGACTAAACTCTCAGATCCAGTTGATGCCTCTCAAAAGATTCCTTGGGTAAGGCCTTTGTTAGAATGTCTGAAACCTGTAGATCTGTAGGCACATACTCTGACTTCATGATTCCCCAATCAACCTTCTCTTTGATAAAATGATATTTGATCTCAATGTGATTTTTCCTTGAGTGATGGACAGTATTTTTGCTCAGATTGATATCACTTGAGTTATCGCACTGCATTCCGATCAGAGACTTCACTTCAACTCCCATATCTTCAAGTTGCTGCTTCATCCACAATAACTGTGTGCATGCTTGAGTGGCCAGAATATACTCAACTTCTGCAGTGCTTAATGAAATGAAATTCTGCTTCTTGCTTAACCAAGAAATACATAGTCCACAAAGATAGAATGCACATCCAGATGTTGATTTCTTGTCATCTGCTGAATCGGCCCAATCGGCCTCAGTATATCCTAATAACTCTGTATGAGATTTGTCGTTATATGTCAAGCCAAAGTCCACCGTGCCCTTGATATACCGAAGTATTCTTTTTACTGCAAGCATGTGGTTTTCCTTGGGTTCAATCTGATATCTTGATGCTTGGAATGTGGAAAAAACAATGTCAGGACTTGTCGCGGTCAAGTACAACAAGCTTCCAATAATTTTCCGGTATTCTGTGATATTAATAACTTTTCCATCCTCATATTTTGATAATTTCATCTGGGTAGCAACTGGAGTCTTCATCTCCTTGGAATTATCCATTAAAAACCTTCTTAGAACCTCGTTGGCATATTTGGATTGAGAAATTAATGTTCCATTCCTTCCTTGACTCACTTTTAGACCAAGGAAAAAACGTTAGCTCTCCAATCATTGACACCTCAAACTCATTTTTCATGAAGTCAGAAACTGTCTGCACTGAGCTTCATCTGATCAGCCAAAAATTATGTCATCGACATAAAACAACACCATCATCCTTTGATTACTGTCATGAATGAAATAGAGATTGTAATCAACTCCCCCACGCTGAAACCCAAGCTTCTTCAGGTACTGATCAGGCCTTGAGTACCATTCTCTTGGTGCTTGTTTCATCCCATACAATGCCATCTTCAGCCTACAAACTTTGTTCTCATCCTCATGAACGAGAAAACCATCTGGATGCTCAATATACACCTCCTCTTCCAGAACTCCATTCAAGAATGCAAATTTGATGTCCATCTGGAACACATTGAACTTTTTTTGCACTGCCATGAAAAAAAATAATCTGATTGTCTACAGCCTTGCAACAGGTGAAAATTACTCATCAACATCAATACCCTCTATTTGGGAGTACCCCTTGCACACTAGCCATGCTTTTTTCTGAACCACTGCACCATCCTCATTCATCTTGTTATGAAAGACCCATTTAGTCCAGATGAAATTCTTATCTACTGGTCTCGAAACAATATTCCACGTCTGATTCTTCTCAATCTGGTCTAATTCTTCATTCATAGCTTGAACCCAATACTCATCTTCAGATGCATCTGAAAAACATTTCGGCTCCACATGAGATAAAAATTATGTTTGCAGTGATGATTTCATTCTTCGAGTCTGGACTAGAGCTGTCTGATCACCAATGATATTTTTCCTATCAATTTCAGCTCGACTCTTTGGATTCTTGGCAGATTCAGATTTTGTTTCCTCTTTCTCATCATCAGTATCTTCTTCTGAGTCAGCCTTGGCCACTTCTACTCCCCATGTGTTGCTTCCCTCATCATCACTTTCATCTAGAAAATGTTCACTAAGTCATTGAGTATTCTGTTCATTTTCAACTATAGTGACATCATTGCTCTCAACAATTTTTTCCAGCCTCTTGTTGAAACATTTATATGCTTTTCTATTCCTGGAGAAGCCAAGGAATATCCCCTCATATCCTCGTTCCTCAAACTTCTTGTGATTTTATTTGTTGATAATTAGACACTTACTTCCATAGATTCGAATGTATTTCAACATTTTCTTCTTTCCATACCACAGTTCATACGGAGTCGTCCCTTACTTCAGACACAACATAGACTTGTTCAAAACATAGATCGATGTCAAAACTGCTTCCTTCCAAAATTTCTATGATAGGTCTTTATCAATTAGCATCATTCTGGCCATGTTGTTGATGATCCGATTTCTCCTTTCAACCACTCCATTCAATTGGGGAGTTCATACTGACGAAACTTGATACTTATCGCATGTTTCTCGAGATAGTTTTCAACTTGACTGTTTGTGAATTCCATACTGTTATCAGTACGAAACTTTAGAATTTTCTGGCCAAGTATCTTTTCTAATTCCCTCCTATACTATTTTATGAAAATGAACACCTCTGTCTTATGGGTAATGATGAATACCCAGGCCATTCTACTATAATCATCAATGAAAAGAACATAGTACTTTTTCCCATTTATAGATCATGGTGAAATAGGTCCACATACATCAGCATGTACCAATTCGAGCACTCTGGATGATTTATGTTCCTTTGGCCTGTATGTTTTTTTGATGATCTTCTCTTGTTGACAAGCATCGCATGTATGAGTACGATCACATGATAGTTTGGGAAGGTCTCTAGCATCATCGCACATTACTAGATCTTCCATAGATGGTTGGCATAGATGACCACATCGCTTATGCCATAACTGGTTTTCTTCCTCTCTAGATAAAATACATATATCTTCTTCCCCACACACAAGGTAATTATTTCCCTTTTTCCTTTTTCCTTGCAGAACAACTGCTCCATATTTTCCCTTGGCAGTATAGGTCTTCTTGGTAAACCATATAGAATGTCATGAGTCACAAAATTGACTAACACTGGGCAAATTGTGATTGAGACCTTCTACAACCAAGACATCGGCACGTCTGATTTCATTTCCCCCAAACCTAGCCTTTCCTAATCCAATTATCTTCAGGACATCAACATTTACAAACTTGAAAACTCTTTCTTTTTCATATTTTATGCCTGTAACTAGATCCTTTTTGCCTATCATGTGAGACGTACAACCACTATCAAGAATACCCACACTAGAACGATCTGATGCTTTAAGGGAAATTTCAGCAACTACTGCCTTCTCTGGTCTCTTCTTCTTGGTCCATATTTTTGTCTCCATACTCGGTATAGATTGAGACACATGATCATTCTTAGAGTATGATGGACCAGCTTCATCTTGCAGAGTTGCAAATCTATTCTGAACTTTTAACTCACTTGTCGGTTTATTGATCTGCTGCTTGCGAACATTTTGATTCTGCTTTGGCACATTTATCTGAATAGTTGAAGTGCAGTACCTATCTATGTGTCCAAATCCTCCGCACCAATGATAGTGTCCTTCAAATTATGTTCTGGAAAACCATTCTCTATTTGGCTTCCACCTCTGTTCTTGTTCCCTTCGGTATCTTTTGGCTATGGAACACACATAATGTGAATGCACCACCTTAACACAACAATAACACCTGATATATGGTGCATTCCTTCGTGTTACTTCAGCACTACGAGTTTCCCCTTGGGATCTCTGACTATTTTGATTCTGCTTTGTGCCCAAATCAACTATCAATCACGGGACGGGTGCTTGTGGTCTGACTTCAATTGCTACAGATTTTTTCTTCTGATCAATCCTTGAATCATCTTAAATGTTTGAGCTCAATTTATACTTATTTCCTGCTGAACTACTAGGTTCCACATTCATCTTTTCAGTCTTTATAATGAAATTCTTTCCCAAGAATGTATTAGGAATCAAGGGTTTTTCCTGGTCTTTAACTTTTCTCCGCATACTGATAACTTCTTCTTCAAGCTCTTCAATACGCTTGACATGATCTTTAACTTTTTTGTTCAAGCCACCAATCTCCATTTTCTATTCATCAGTCTTGAGCTTATACTCACTAACTGATTCTGAGTTCTCTGGTGTTGATAACTTTAGATTTTCAATTTCTTCCATCAACTCAAACTTCTCTTCTTCCTTCTATTGCATGTAGTGTTTGGCATCATGTACCACCTTGTTGGATTTCTTTGTTTTTGCTCTCCAAATATCTATCTCTTCAAGAGATGCTTCTAATTCAGCTTCCATGTCAACTATCCCTTCAATATCTTCTTCTTCTTCAATGTCAGCTTCTTCTTTTTTCTGAGAACTACCAACAATCAACACCAAGGAATTCACCCCACGATATCTGCAATTTTCTATCTGCTCAACCTCTCATCCTCAGACTCATCTGATCTTTCAAATTCTTGTGAAAAAAGATTCTTCATCTTGAAGAAATTTCCCTTGAATTGTTTCTTCCCTTTCACAAATGCTGAAGTCTTCTTCTTGGGAGTTTCAACTTCATCATCATCATTATTGTTATCTTAAAACTTCTTGGGGCATCTTCCCGCAATATGACCAACCTTTACACTTAGAAAGAATGCTAGTGGAAGTTTCCCTTTAAAATTTCCTTTCCCTCTTTGCAAATTTGAATAAAGGAATGACATCACCTCATCTGTCTTTTCCTCTTCTTGAGAATCTTCATTGGTGAGCTTCCTGGTTGCCTTGAATGCCACTTCTTTGTATTTCCCCTTTTCCACAGCATCGTTATCATCATTTATCATTTCATATGCAACAAGAGTGCTGTGCAGGTTATCCAATGTCAGTTCTTTTGGGTCTTTATCTTCCAAAACAGAAACTTTCAGATTTAACCAAGGTTGATGTTTTGTCTATATGCGCTTCACAATTTTTATATCTTCGATAATTTCACCAAGACCCTGCATGTCTTCTAACACAACATTTACCCTGTCAAAGAATGCATCAACAGACTCATTCGGGTTCATTCTCAGATCTTCATACTTGTTCCACAACACTTGTAGCTTTGCCTCTCTCACCTTTTTATCCCCTTCATATATAATCAATAGATTTTCCAACATGGAATGTGAAGTTTTTCAATACATCACCTTTGTATGTATAGGATTGGATAGGGCTACCCCTAAGGCATTGATTGCTTTGGCATCAGTATCCAGCTTTCTATGCTCAGCTTTTGATAATGCACCACTATTGATATCAGCTATTATACCATGCATTGTTGCTATGAACACATCCATTCCAAAAGATCAGAAGTAGTGTTGCATCTGATTCTTCCATAGCTGAAAATTGTTTCCATCGAAGATCGGAATCTCTTTGTGATTAGTGACCTCCATTGAGAGAAGAACTACTATCATCCTTTCCCTATGATATCAATTTTTAGGTCCACAAGGCTGAATAACCTGAGTGGGGGGGGGGGGTGGGTGAATCAGGGTATGACTAATTAAAAATTATAGCCCGTTCTGATCTTGTTTCGCTATTTAGAAAAACACTCGTCTCTCTCTTTCCCACTACACAATATAAATATAAAGTAAAGCATGCACAGGACACAACAATTTTTACTTTGTTCACCCTCACTGGGCTACGTCCAAGGAGCATACAACGGTGATGAGCCGATGTACCAAATTCACTAAAGCACACTGCTGTTTACAAGGTTCGGGCTAGATCACTTCTATGCCTAGGCTCACTACCTTTAAAAGATTTAGGGTCAGCTCACTGCTTTCCCAAGGGTAACTCCATGTCTCTCTCTCTGGCTCACTGTCGGTGGAGAGGATCACCTTTTCCTCTTCCTTTGATCACTACTCCGGAAAGGATCCCCTGACAGTTTATAGACCTGTAGGTCTCTTCATTATCACAAGTGAATACATCATCTCTTCTATAGAGATGCTCTGTTAAAGCTCAACCTTCACCCGTAGATGAATTTCTCTTTGCACTGAAGGTATTGGGCAATCCCCCAGCTTCCGCACAGCCCTGAATTCCTGCCGGAAATCAACCATACTTGGCACCCTTCTCAAAGGTGGAACACAAGTCTTTGGGGCGCAAGTCAATACTGGCACGCAAGTTTTTCTCAACACATGTGCAACTCAAGCTTAGTGTTCTCCAAACTTGCGCGACACACTTCCTTTGCTGCCCAAACCACCTTAGGTGCACAACAAACAACCGGCGCACAACTTCAACACTGGCTCACAAGTCCCACTTGCGCGACCACACACCACTTGGGTGACTTCTACACCTGCATGACTGGAGCTCTGATTTTTCTAAGTGTTGAACTCCATCAAGAATTAGGAGGGGTGGTCCAGTATTTATAGGCATTTGATCCACCTGCGTGACGGCGCACAAGTCAATCCCTAGCGAGCATGTCTCGGCGTGCAAGTCCTCTGTCCCCCTGGACAATTGTGTGACCAAACCAAATACCTACACGACCATATTTCCTTTTCCATATTTTGATCTTTTGATCTTGAAAAACAATAGTTGTGCAAGTTCCCAAGCCTCCTTGGCATCAGTGCGCAAGTCTCTTCACGGCACACATGTCACCTGCGTGGCCACACTAATACCTACACGACCCTTATCCCTTTACTATATTTTGATGATCTGATCTTCAAAAACATATGGTGCGCAAGTTTCCTATCCTCCAAGACCTCAGCGCACATGTATCTTTTCCAAAACCACTTTTCTCCTTTTGTCGATTTTCAGTCCCAAAAATTTTGCAAACACTGGAAAACGACACCACCTTATATTTGGTCTTTTTGTACCACCTCCAAATCATCCATTCCTTTGTCGACATTCTTGAATAAAACATAGATCATTGACCATAGCTATTGAACTCGACATTTTAAAATAAAAACACCTTTGTAAACAAATTTGTATGTCTTGGTTTGCTTTGTCATCAATCACAGCACCGATGTGTACTTTTTCAACAAACACAATCACCTCAAAAATTCTTCAATGATACCTTGAGGGATTTTTTCCCAACAATTTTTTTCTCACATATACGATGCCTTATAATAATCACCGAGGTTAAAGTGGTCAATCAGGACTCCAGATAGTTGGTTGAGAATAACCACAATAGTTTTAATTGAAGCTCCTGTTTCATTTAATTTCTCATTAAGAAAACCAACATAGTTTTCTTCACATAGACAGTTACTTAGGTGCCTTTTAGACTAGAAATTTACTAAAACCAAAAATGTATGTTTGAGTATATCATTAAATTCATCATAAAATATCTTATGATGAGGTTAGATAAAAATATATACTTATTCATGTTATCTTATACTCATCTACTTTATCTAAAATAAATATAAATCATTAAAAAATCCTTACCATTATGGTAATGTCACTTATGCTTAATGAACACCCTAACCTTTAAAGATATCTAAACCTCCCTTTGATACCAACTATAAGGACCCGGCCTTAAACATTACATAATCTTGAATTAAATGGATAATTCACATTGGGGATCTTTTTGTTTTTAGAATTTTAGAGAATTAGTTCATAACATTTACATAACAACATTAATATTACATGTAGACAATTCTACTCATTATCCATTTTCTCATAAAATAAATACCCTTGAAAAAAAGTGTCATGTCTACATCCATGTTTTAGACATCATGATTTTTCCTTGATCCCATTGATGACCCTTATTCATCTTTATGTCCTGTGGAAAACATTTCAAAAACATGGGATGACCATAAAAAGATTTGTAAGGGATATAAAATAATGAATGAAAACATTATCCAATTAATAAATACAAAACAATGATACCATACTTTTTAATCATAACATACCTCATGAAATTATAATATTTATGAATAACACACAAAAATCATAAATCATAAAGGAAAATTGGGGAATCAATATCAAACTTACATTGTAGATATCACAGCTCCATAGGGAGTCACATTTGGAATACCAATCACAGTTTAATCCCTAAATCTCTTAGGGGAAACAATCATGTTTACCTCCATCACGTTACCCAATGCTTTAAAGAGATATCTCGGGCTACACTGCCCTGGGTTTATCACAGAACCACCCATATACATAAAAAATTCCCAATAACCATAACATATTCATAACACATAACACAAGAATAAAGCAAATATAACATTTCACATTCCAATCACAATATATCGATGCCGAAGAGAATAAAATTAAACCCAAACCTGCGATTGCTCATCACTTTCACCTTAGTATAAGATGATCTATGTTGTCTCCATCGATCAGTATCGAAGGTACCCCATTGATTTTACCTATACCCCACCATAAAACACATGTTTTATTTTTTTCAACATGTATATTTACCTTAGATTAAAATTATAATTGAGTTCTGATCCTAGATTTAAATTTTTAAAACACTCATTTATCCATATATAACATTATATTCTAACATGATTGATGTCTCCTCTGATGGTTCACTATATTTCCTATGTTTAATTATCTTCACACAATTATATATTCTCTAAGAAGCCAGGAATGTGTAATCCGACTCTGGATATAAACTGATTCCTATACAGTGAGTGCCCCTCATTGGACATGATACCCAAACTCGAGCCTTCCCTCTACCTTCTCCTATATTCTGTAGGGTTTTTAACACCCTACGGGTAGAGTCCATTCCTTTCAAATGGTCCAGAACCACTTTCCACTCGTTTTCAAAATTCAAGTATAAGAGGATACTTTCTATATAGAAACCCACTTTATTGGTATGTTCGAGCATCCCCAACATGCCACCCTTTTTTTAGAATTCCAGCAACTAATGTAAGGGGAACAATTTTTTTTATACATGTTGATATATATTATTTTTCACATTTCATGCATATACAAATTTATGTGAAATGTTCATGTTTACTTTATAATGCTTCCACATTTATCCACACCATGATAATTCATTTATTCAAGAGTCTGAGTTTTGAATTTATTATCATATGAAGATGTGTTAACTTATTATTCCAAATATGAGTTTTTTTCAAATAAGTAAGCACATGTATATCTATATATATATATTTCATATAATTTAATGGTTTAGAACACACACACACATACACATATATTAATCATATATTATTTTTAATTTCTTCATGTTTAAGATTTATATATTAAATAGATGATTTATATATTTTTGCATCTCATTGAATTTTTATAAACAAATATATGTAAGTGCCCATGAGATTATAACGCATGGGATATAAGAATTTTCATACTTTTTTTGAAGAAATTTAGGTGTACATGTGATACTTTATTTTCAAATTCATTAATATATATATATATATATATATATTCATACTAATTCTAATGTTCAAATTTTATATGTATTACATCTTATTTAAATGTTGTAATTAGAAATGAAAGTTATTTAAATTAATGTATAGGGTATATTCCATTATATATATATATACATATGTACATATACTCCTTTCCATCATCTCATGTTTCAAAATTAATATTTAATTCCTTTAAATGCATGAAATAATCCCAAATATTATTCTTAAATTTAGCAATGAAGAATTTTTTACTATGAAAAAATTACATTCAAATTTATTATATGAGTTATATAGTATTTATTTAAATTTTATATTTTTAGCAGCTATTTCTTTTTACTTATAATTTTTTATGAGTTTAAAATTAAATTTAAGCTTATATTTTTACATAGATTAATTTGTGAAAATAGTAATTTTACAATTACTGTTATACATGTTGTTATCATTAATTCTTAAATTTATGCTCTCATGACAATTCTATGTAAGATAAAATAATATTATATCATTTCGTGTGACTTTGAATTGAAAATAGATAACATATTAAGTGGATGTTTTATATATTGTGTCAAATCATAAAATTTCGTTTTATGAAAATGAGTATTTAATACTTTTATTTAGGGACGAGTTTTAAAAGATAAAGTTTAATTCATTAATGGAAAGTGATTTATCAAAAAATTTAATCAAATGTATGATAATTAATTTATTTTTAATTCCATCCATAATATTTGGGGGTGCCAAATCTAAAAAGTTATAATAATATGAATATTGATATATTTGTAAAAGGTCATGTGTATTCAATGAATTGTTCTGTTTTTTAATTAAAAATTGTAGTGGAAAATGTATACAAGTAAATCATGCTCAAAATCAGTTTTATAAAACAAATGGAACATGGAAATTGTAATAAATAATTTGAGTGGGGAAACACATTCCTAATATAGTGGGTAGGCCCAAGATGGCCTTCAATGTTTATGTATCTCAAAAGTTTTGTCTTCAAAAGCATGAATAGTTTTTTAATAAAACCACAGGTTTGTTTGAAATCATTTTCAATCATAATTATTTTCAAAATGTATTATAATATTTTCAAATGTGTAACTATTTTCACTAGATTTTATGCAATTCCAAAAGCGTAAGTATTTTCAAAGAGTATATCTATATATTTTCAAAATTGTAATTATTTTAAAAGGAATTTTCAAAACCATGTTTTTAATGGATTTCCCAAAATAGTTTCAAAAAAATAAAATAGATTCTAGAATGTTGTTTCACAATTAAGATTAGAGAATTATTGTTTCCGACGCTTTCGCCGGGGCGCGCGCACGTCCGTCTGTGGAGGAGGACGCGCCGCTTTGTTGCCCCGCATTCCTGCTTTCCAAAGGTGGGCGACATTCGTTCCTTGTTCCTGTACATTTGCTCCTTGATCGAAACGGGATGATGGGATGTCGGTTCTTCCTTCCGTGGATTCCTCCTCGGAACTTGTCACCTAGTCCGGGTCTCCCTCATAGATTTAATACGTAGTTCGTGAAACCCTTCCCAGTGCCTTGTTTCCATGGACGCCGGTTACTTACACTGCTTCTGTCGGGACATTCCAAAGGGTCCAATCAGGGCAGCAACCTTTGGTCGGGGGAGTAGTCACGTTGAGGCACCAGTAGCGTGTCTGGATGCTGGGGAATCTGTCGTGTTTGTCTATTATCCCTGATTGCAGGGCTTCTCGAGGGCGTGGAAGCCTGAGGTATCCCACAACGAGCGCTGGGAATTATGTCATAGACACATATCTGAGGTTTTCCTCAGCTTCCCGCGTTTAACACAGGGCACACCGCGAGTTTAACGTCCAGCAGAGACGGGTCAGCCCATGGGTGGCTGTGAAGAGGGTCATACCGACACAGTCTCACCGAGATACTACGGTCCGGGAGAGAGTCGGGATGGGTTCTAGGTGGATAAATGGAGTGGAGGGGAATGAAATGGGACCATCGCAAGGACGACGGTGAAGTTGGGATTGAGCCTTGACGAGGCTTCCTACGTATCCACATGGCAGGGAATCAAAGTCCGCGTAGTTCAGGATGGGAATGGGTGTGCAGTTTAATGTCATGCAAGACAAGGGGGGATACAGTTTAACGTCATGCTGGACGAGGGCGAAACTCGATGTGAAATGAACGACCGAGCAATGTGGCTTGAACCTCATGGAGGCTTCCTATGTACCATGCCTTGACATGGATCAAAGACCTCGTAGTTCAGGTGGGAATGGGTCGCAGTGGCTTACCACTGGACCGGAATGCGGTTTAACGTCATGCTGGACGTGGGTGAGACCCGACGTGAAATGACGGGTGGGCTTGAACCTCATGGAGGCTTCCTACGTACCATGCCTTCACATGGATCAAAGACCTCGTAGTTCATAGTGGGAATGAAGTTTAACGTCATGCCGGACGAAGATGGGACCCGACGTGAAGAAACGGCGGGTGGGCTTGAACCTCAAAGAGGATTCCTACGTACCATGCCTTGACATGGATCAAAGTCCTCGTAGTTTGGATAAGGGGTCAGGGTCGGTGCTCACTCTAAGCCCACGTGAGTCATACTCAGTGTGAGAAACAAGAGGTTGCAAGGGCCTGACGATCACATCGCGAGGGGTGCGTCCGTGAGAAGCGAAAAGGGGCTTACGCATTAGGCGGCCCATGGTGTTGGGACTTACTCCAGGATGGAGGCCCAGAGGGGGGTGCCTCGTTCCCTATCACTCCCTCCACTGACCTTGGTAGTGGGGAAGTACAGAGATGCACAGGTGCAATCATTCGTACGAAAGGTTAGGGACTTACGCTCTGAGGCAGCCCTTCCCCTACGAACATACGCCACTCCGACAAGGAGGATCTCATTCCATGTGCGGAAGAGTTCCATTCCCGTGGAGACGAGTGGTGTAAAAAATGTTCGAGCTGGGGGGACCCTTCGTGAGGGAGACAAGGTTGGGTCACAGTTTAACGTCATGTGTTGAGGACGTGGTGCTTGGCAGTTTAACGTCCTGCAGCTCGGACGAGGTGGGTTCACTCCGCACCCCCAGGGCTTACATAACCGGTACCCTCTGGTCCTTGGGGAAGGGAAGGTGCCGGTAAGGCCATGGTCATGGGGGGTTGTGGAACGAACCATCGAGGGGTCCACGTTAGCGTGGCTATGCGAAGAAGAAATAGCCATTAGCGTGCCTATGCGAAGAATCATTAGGCGAAGCAACTCTACGGGAGGTATTGTCCATGGGACTTTGAAATCAAATCGTGAAAACCTGGAGGGTCGCACGGAAAGAGGAATCGCTAAGCAGAGGAGTGTGCTTTGCGAAGTGGGGTGCCTTGGCCTTAGCATGGGGCATAGGTGTGAGTGGAAGGCACTTCGCGAAGTGGAACAGTGTTCGCGGAGCACTGCCTCGCGAAGGAGGAGTGTCTCGCGAAGCAGGGTGCTGCAAAGAAATGTGCTTCGCGAAGTGGAGCGATCCTGCCTTAGCATAGGGATCACTCGTATGGGTTGGGTGTTTCGCGAAGCACAAGTGCTCCGCGGCTGCCCGGGTTACCTTGGGAATCCCCTTCCTTCGCGAATGCCCTTGAGCTTCGCGAAGGGCATCCCTCTCGGAAGAGGGGCTCAAAACGAGACAAAGCAGAGTCATCTCGCGAAGTAGAAGTACCTCGCGGAGCTAATGATTCCCGGGGCAAAGCGTGCTTCGCGATTCGGGGGAGGAGAAGCCTAAAGGTCTGGTTGTCCATCTCGGGACTCAGGGGGAGTCCAGTATTTATAGGGAAGGGGTGCCGCGAAGCAGCGCCTGCGTGCCGCCTCAAGGGCTTCGCGGCGGCTCGCGAACGTCAATTGGTTCACGGAGCATTACCGCCTCTGGAGCTTCGCGGCGGCTCGCGAACGTCAAATGGGTTCGCGGAGGATTACCGCCTCTGGAGCTTCGTGGCGGCTCGCGAACGTCAAACGGGTTCACAGAGGATTACCGCCTCTGGAGCTTCGTGGCGGCTCGCGAACGTCAAACGGTTTCGCGGAGGATTACCGCCTCTGGAGCTTCGCGGCGGCTCCATGGTCAGGGGGCTTCGCGACGGGGCTTCGCGACGGAGCTTCGCGAGGCAGCGCGCCGGCCTTCTTTTTTGTTCCTTTCTTTCGGGCCACATTTTTTGGCACCAAAAAATGCCCCCCCTCAGACTTGGAGCCGCGGAGGGCGAAGGGTCGAAGTCTGAGGTAAAATCGCCAAAATTGTCGGTGGTTCGCGAAGCGGCTTCGCGAAGGGGGCCGCGGTGCTGACTGGGGCCACAGATCCGGACGCGCCGCGATGCTCCATGCGGGTGAGGCACGCTGCGATGCTCCGGGGTCGCCGCCTATAAAATGGGGGTCCGACCTCTTTTGTCTTCACGTGCCTTCCTTGTCTTTTTGCGCTCTCGACTTCGCGAAGCTCCGCATACTCCACGACAGCCCTCCGCGAATCGAGCTTCGCGGCAAACCGCGGGTCTCCGACTCCGCATCCGCGCTAGGCGAACGTCTTGTCGGCCTTGGCCAGACTTCGCGGCTTGGTCTCGCGACCGATCTTCGCGATTCAACTTCGCGGCCGAGATTCGCGATTCAACTTCGCAGCCGAGCTTCGCGATCCAGGGGAAAGAAAAAAAACTTTTCTGAGGGTTGGCATCAAAATGGACCATCAAGAGGCTGTGCTGGGAGTGCTTGCAGATGCTGCTCGTCGGGATGAGATGGCCAACCGTCCAGGCTTGGGGGAAATGGTTCGGAGCCACTCGGACCACACTTCTTTGACAGATCTGCTGTCGTAAGGTCAGAAGGATTATCCGCAGTGCAAGAAACTGATGTTGTACGGCTTCGGGCTGAGGGATGACGTATTCATCCCTGAGGCGAGAAGGGATGAACCAGCTTGCTGGTTCAGGAGCACACCGTGCCAGCACCAATGGTTCAGGGCGGCCGATGGTCATGCGCGGGAGGATTTCACACCCATCACCGCTGACTGTCTCTACAACCATGTGAATGATATCGCCGGGAGGCCACTGCAACCGGAGATGTCCCCTCCTCTCTACTGCACCATGCTGAAGGCGGATTTTCAGGATCCAAGGAAAGGATGGTCTGATGAGTGGGACCTGCGCCAGGGCGGCAATTTTACCGACGACTAGGCCTGGGCATACTGGGTAGGCGCCTCATGAGAGGAGTTGGGGGCCGAGCTGAGGAGAGTGGGATTGTATGAGGCGGCGTGGGCCTCCCAATTCCACATTTACCAACCAAAGCAGCTGATGCCGGAACTGCTGAGTAGATGGTCGTCCAGGACCAACACTTTTCACCTTCATCACGGGGAGGTGGGCATCAGCCTGTGGGATGTCCACCTGATTTCCGGGGTCCCGATCTTGGGGGCCATGTATGACGAATTCCTCCCCGTCATCAGCGCGTGGGGGGATCCGGAGCAAATGACGCGACTGGCGTCAGTGCTGATGGCGCTCGTCCCTAGAGAGGACAAGGAGGCAGTGAGGGATGTCCACTTCAGGAGATGGTTCAAATGCTTCCTGAATTTCCCAGAAGATCGAGAGTTCCTGCCGAGGCCTCGAACTTGTCCGAGGGCGGCCCAACGGGGCAAGGGGCACTCGTATTGGCGGGTCTTGGAGGACAGCCAATGGAAGACTTGGGGTTTCAGTGTTAGCACTGAACAACAGCCAATAGTCAGGCTGGCGGCGTTCATCACGGCTCTCATCTGTGGGTGGATCCTACCAGTGAGGGAGACAAGCATGGGGGTGCGGCCCAGCTCGTTCATCATGGCATCGATGTTGGCCATGGGGTAGCGGATCAACCTGGGGATTCCGATGCTCACCAAACTGTACAGAATGCTGCAGCACATTAGTGAGGGCAAGAAGCCACCAAGGATATGCGGGCCCTTCCACCTCCTGTATGGGTGGATCGCAGCGCACATCAGGGGGATTTACGAGTATCCAAACCCCATCTCCCCACCGGGAACGAACTTTCGCCCCTCCATCCTGAACGGAGTTGGGAGCTTCCCGTTCAAACTGGCTGTCCCGATGGTACTGAATCGGGTGTGGAGGGCGGATGAGTTTAATTTCCACCCCTTCCCGTTGCCGACGGGAATACATGCTGACGACGGGCGAGGAACGGAAGAACATCGGGCTTACCTTCTGGCCTTCCGAGGTGGAGTTTTGGTGGCTCGGATAGATCGTGAGCCAATCTGCGAACCGTACACCCCGCATCATTTTGAGAGGCAGTTCCGGTGCCTCCAGGGGCTGACCCCGTAGGTCTACTGGGAGGTGCGCCACGAGGAGCACCCATGTGTGATGAGGCAGTTGTGGCTCATGTTCACACGGGAAGATGGGAAGATACGGATTGTCCTGCCCCCACCCACCGCCGCTTTCGGATTGGTGAGGGAGTACGCCATCAGTTGGGAGGCTGCCTACCCAGGGGAGATGCTAAAGCAATCAACTATCCGAGTCGGTGACGGTGGGTCTTCTCTATCTCGAGGTCGGGGTCGGAGGGCAGCTAGGGCCGCTCGCGGTAGCGAGGCTGTGATGACGACGAGACCCGCACCGGCCGAGGGTATGGCAGCAACGGTGGATCCGGTGGTTCCGGAAGAGCAGGGCCATTCGGAGGGGCGGCCACCAAGGGGATTTCGTCGGATATCCACTCAGGCTCCGGGGAAGCGGCTGCGTCACATCGACATGGCAGAAGATGCTGTCTTTCCGGAAGCTTGGGACATTTGGGATGTCAACCGGCAATTCCTCAGCCCACCTGAGATGTGGGCCCACCTGAATCACCTCAGGATGGAATTTCCGGGCATAGGCCCAGTTCGGGCTGGATTCATGGTGTCTCCGGTGGAGGCAGAGCAATACCTGGATGAGCTGGAGGATTACGTCCACTCCAACGGTGTTCCTCGCCCAATGACGGATCGGGTGAGGGTACTGTTGAATCAGACGGTCCCCCCGCAGTTATCGGCTGCCGATCTGAGGGAGCGCTTCCCCTTGCCGGAGGAATCAGAGGACTATTCTCGGGGGGATGAGGCTGGAGGAGGGAGCCCGTTGGAGGAGGGCGAGGTCGGAGACCGAGGCTCAGAATACGACGACTTCGCGGAGGCTCTCGAGGTAGCATTCCGAACTTCTCTCCTTACGATCTGTTCTTGAGCCACTATGGACATCTCACCGATGTATAGCCCATGCAGGAGGAACTTGTTCGTAGGCCTCGTTCTCGCCCCTTGGCGGGTGATGATGCGGGATCTTCAGAACCCGCGCCCATGGCTGCGTCCAGCTCTGCATCTGGTGGGACCAGAGCATCCGTGGAGGCTCTCCTGAAGTCTCCAGACCTCCCGACCATATACGGAGGGCCTCGCCTCGGGGTCCCCTTAGTACCGGCTCAGGAGCAGTGCCAGGAGGTCGATCTCTGTAATTCTCCTACACCGGTTCCCTTGTCGCCATATGTAGACTATGCCTGCCAACTAACGTTCATGTCCCTCTCTGTCGTACAGTTCTCCGACTGGCGTGGGCTGCTGCAGCAAGATTGGTCGGGATGTCTGGTGGCATCCCTCCTAGGGGCATGCCGGTGATGGTGGCGATAGTCCCTCCACCTCCTCAAGCTGCGACGCACACCATCATTAGCGGGACCACCAGTAGGGCCGTACCTGAAGTCATCGAGGTGGACTCTGAGGAAGAGGATCAACCGGTCGGTCCCAGTCCTGTCGTTCCTGTGTCAGCGTCATGTGTCGTACCAGACTCAACACCAGATGCAGATCCCGCTGAGGAATTCCTGCAGGCATATCCTACGTACGAGCCTGCCAACCACGCGGATTGGGATGAAACGGCCTCCGATGAGGAAGACAACAGCATAGTCTGTCGCCGGTCGTGGAAGCTAATCACGCGCTTTATCAGGGGCACTCCCCAAGCGCAATGGCTGGCTGAAATGGATAGACTCCGCTCGCAGTTGCACGAACTGTGTGCCGGGGGAGTGGATGCCCAACGCCCTCACGCGCTCATCCAAGACCTCATGGCTGAGAAGATCTGGGGGCATGACCGTGGGCTGAGCGTGGGATGGCAGCGGAGGAAGGTGCCCAGCATTAGGAAGCTCCAGGAGGCTGAAGGCGAGGTCCAACAGATGCAGATCCGGGCCAACGAGCTTTCAGCCACTCTTGATACGCAGTCTGAGCTGGTCTCACGGTTGAAGGCCCAGTTGGCAGAGGCTGAGGAGCATATGGGGCAGACCTCTAGAAGGATGGCTGCCGTCCAGGCCGAGCTAGAATGGGCCAGGGCCAGAGTTGACGAATTACGCCCTGCCGCTGCTGAAGAGGAGCGGGAGTTGAATAAGCGGCAACAAGCTTTGGACGCCGCAAGTCAGTAGGTGGCGGAGCTGCAACACTCTTTTGACAGGGTCAACCCATCCATGGGGGAAGTCAACCCCCGAGTATTGTAACAAAACCAAAAGAAACTTTTATTAGTACTTTTGTGTTTCAACTCTTTCTTTCTCCTTTGTTTTGAGTGTCGTGGAAAGCACGATTTTCACTGTTTGAATTGCCTTGTTACATCCCTACAATTTTTGCGGGACGTTTGGCGACAATCCTTCAAATCCACATGGGTCGAGCCCAATGTGAGATGCAGGAGGTAGTTGGCTTGATCGGAGAAGGAACTTCCAAGATAGCCAAATTACCATTTCTTCAACGTGCTCTTATGCACAAACGGGGCAACGCCAGGGGCGCTGAAATCGGCCCAAACAGATGAAAATGGGAAGTGTGAATCACGATACCCAAATTCGGAACACTGTGGGGATGGCATGACAATAAAGGACAACCGTTAACCGTGGCGGACAAACGGTATCCTTACTGCATTAGCCTGAAATGGGGACAACAAATGAGGGTCGACCGTTGACCATGTTCGAAACATGGGACCATGTCACAAGTGTTGTAGATCAATCCTTCGGGACGTTGGCCCAGGACAGTAGGCGGACCATAGGTCAGACATCCATACTGTTAGGGGGTCCTTCAAGGCATAACCCGTCTTTCGGAACGTTGGCCCAGGACGGTAGGTGAGCCGATGCGGCATGAGACCAGGCCGTTAGGGGGTTCCTTCAGACATGAAAGAGGACAAGGGTCCGAATAAGGGGCACGCAAAGCGTGGAATATGGAGTGATGGTTTGTTCAAACAGAATCCAACACTTCGGTAGTTACACCACCGTGGTGGGAGTACGCCAGATGGGCGCATCGGTCTGATCACAGATCATTCTTTCTTCCAGATAGGGCCTCTCTGGCGAGGGCTGGAGATGGGGAGGAACAAGATTTTGTGATTCCAGGGGCTGAACCCTAGGTGAAATGCCTGGGTGTCTCTACGTATCCCACGTGATGATGGGAATCAATCCGTACGTAGTTCTGGAAGCGCAGTTTAACGTCATGCGGGACGGGGAACAACCCGACTGTATTGGCACACATCCTACCAAAACTACTAAGCCCATGTGAGTCGTGCTCGGTGCGGGAAACAAGCAGTAGTGGCGGGAATTTCCTGACACAAAAGGGGCAGGTTAGTGCAAAGGGACGCTCGGTGGCTACTTCCCAATGACACTAAAACGATCATTTAGCGCACCTAGATGCGCGAAGAGAAAGAGCCAAGTATGATGGAGTTCCACTTGAACATGAGGGAGTGGAAATGTGTGAATCATGATGCTCGAGATTCGGATCACGATGATGGCGGCGTGATGATGGAGGATTACTGCTGACCATGTTCGCAACACAGCATCCTGTCGCGTTAGCCTAAAATGGGGACAAAAAAATGAGGGTCGACCGTTGACCATGTTCGAAACACGGGACCATGTCACAAATGTTGTCAGATATCCGTAGGGACGTTGGCCCGAAACGGTTGAAGGGCCCTTGGGTCCAGCATTCATGGAGAGCCCTTAAGCTTAGTATCCACGTCGTCCGAGGGCCCTTTTGGATGTGGAAGAGGATGAGGATCCAAATAGCGAGCTCACGAAGCTTGGTCATGGGATGAGGGGAATGTCCCTGTGAAAATCCCACGCTTCGGGCTCTTTGCCAAAACACATCTGAATACGGCAACGAAACGTATTAGAGAGAGGGAGAAGATTCCTTTCCCTTGGGGAGATCTTAGTTTAGGGTCATAGAATTCGGACCATGGATGGGTAAAGGGATCAGGGGACGCATGGCATCAAAACCTGACGTGAATGAGGACATAGTCCTACTTCCCATGCGTTCTCAGAGGAAATGCTCGAGTCGAGGGACCGAACACAAGGGTTAGGCTGGGCCCGCGGGGAAGCACCCGGGCGCTCCTACGTATCTCATAAGGATGAGAATCAAGCCATACGTAGTTCTGGAAGGTGGCCCGGTAAGGTACCAGTGCCAGGGAAAAAGGGAAGTGTGGGCATGGCCCTTGCACTAAAAGAAGTGGAATTTGATAACTCTTGTTTGTTCTTTAAGGTGAATGGTTTTTTTTTTGTGAAGCGACAGACCTAGAATAGTAGGTCGTGATGTCGCCACAAGGATCAAGCCGTGATGGGTGTTGACAAATGGCATGGCACGTGACCAATACCCAACGTGATGTCCTCTACAACGAGGTCACCACAATGTGGTGTCGTTTTTCATCGTGCGGCCAGGAAGATAATGTCACAGTTTAGGGTCGTATGATAGGACCAAGCATTCATTTTATCGTCATGCAGCGCAGACGTGAAAATAAGATGTGAAACAGGGGGAGAGACTAGCTTCCTAAATGGGTTGTACCCGAAGACAGGGCGTCCGGGCGGTCCTACCTATCCTATGAGGATGGTAGTCAAGCTGAACGTGGTTCTAGATAGATCTTGGATCTTAGTTTATGGTCTCAGAGCTTGGACCGAGGGAGCCCCAAAGGACACCAGATTGCAGCTTTGTCCCCCTGACATGAAAAGGTGCACTGAGGGATAGCGGCAAAAGTGTCGAGATTCCACCTGGTCATGATTGGGTGGAAAATGATGTGAATCATGCAACCAACATTCGAGGACTGAAGAGGCTGGCGTGACGACAGAGAATTACTACTGACCATGTTCGCAACACAGCATCCTGTCGCGTTAGCCTGAAATGAGGACTAACAAATGAGCATCGACCGCTGACCATATTCGTAACGCGGGATTTTATCGATTTGTTGTCCAAAACCCTCGGGGGCGTAGGCCCGTAAAGGTAGGAGAGCCCTTGGGCGTGGTATCCAGGACGTTGATGGGGGTCCCTATGGGCGTGAAAGGTGATGAAAGTCTGAATGGAGAGGAACACGAAGCTTGACAAGTGGAAGGAACTTGATCAAGTTGAATCTGACACTCTTGGTCCTAGACCGGAGTACTCTTAATACATGGGTGAACCACTGCAAGGAGTCAAGGGACTCAACTTTGAGGGTGATCGAGAGATGGTAGGTTCCCGGGGGAAGGGGGCATGGTGCCCAAAACCTTGTATCATACCCACATATCCCTCTCCTAGAGAGCGATAGGCCATGTGGCCTTGGTGACCGGGAGATCGGGAGATTTCCAAGAGATGGGGTTGGACCCGGAGTCTAGACATCCAGGTGGTCCTACGTATCCCATGAGGATGGGAATCAAGCCACACGTAGTTCTTGAAGGGTGCCTTTTAATGTCATGCTGGACAAGGAATATGAGGGCTAACTCTCAGAACGGGGTACGCGTGGTGCAGCTGTTGCAAACCTGACGTGAATGAGGACATAATCCTATACCACGCCACGCGGTCCCGTGGTCGGGGTCCCAATGGTAGGACCCGAGAGGCTGAACTCAAGCTGGACCCAAAGACAAGGGGTCTTGAACGTAGTTCTAGATGAGAGTCTTAGTTTATGGTCTTAGAGCTCGGACCGTGGATGGTGACAACTCCCGAGTAAGCACAAATGTCAACCCAATCCCTAAGCCCACGTGAGATAAACTCGGTGTGGGAAACAAGGGGGGAGATCCTTATCGCAATACTTGGGGCGTCCATCAAAGGGGAGTCAGCGGAGAGTTTCGAAGGAAACCTTCGACACGACCTGTTCACCCAATGCGCAGACGTGCACGGAGGAAATGTACCAAGTGTTCTGAGACTCTGCTTGGACACGATGAAGTGATGAAGGGTGTGAATCGTGTACCCGACATTTGGGCTTAATGGGTTGGCGTGGCGATAAAGGAAAACTGTTAACCATGATGGAAACACAGCGTCCATATCGCGTTAGCCTGAGGTGGGAACAACAAACGAGCATCGACCACTGACCATATTCACAACGCGGGATTTTATCGATTTGTTGTCCGAAACCCTCGGAGCATCGGCCCGTAACGGTAGGAGAGCCCTTGGGCGTGGTATCCAGGCCGTTGTTGGGGGTCCCTTCGGGTGTGAGAGATGATGAAAGCCCTGATGCAGGGATACGCAAAGCCTGGAAAGCGGGTGCAGACGTGTCCGAGTAAAGCTTGGCATTCCAGGTAATAAACCAGAGTACTCTTAGGCACATCGGTGAACCTCCGAAGAAGGGATCGACGAAACAGCTCAGTAGGGGGGGGAAACATGGCGTGGTCATTACGAGACCATCGTGAATGAGGACATAATCCCACACCACACCATATGATCCTCTCATGGAGGAAGGATAGGCCAAGGGGCCAATATGGGATGAAGATTCCCGAGAGATGGGGCTGGACCCGAATCTTGGACATCCAGGTGGTCCTACGTATCCCATTAGGATGGGAATCAAGCCACACGTAGTTCTTGAAATGCAGTTTAACGTCATACTGGACGAGGAGGGGAGTAATATACTCCTAAGCAAGGTGTACAATATGGAGAAGAAGCCGACGTAAATGAGGACATAGTCCTACATCACACCATGAAATCCTATAAGAGAGGACCCGTGCTATGGCCCGGAAAGGCCAAGGGGCCTGGGGCTGAGCCTCGGTCAGGAAGGCCGGACTGGCTCGCAGTTTAACGTCTTGCAAAGAGGACGAGGGTCTAGGGGACCAAGGAGGCCAAGGGGCCTGAGGCTGGGCCTCGTAAGGGGAGTCGTACGGTATGGTACATGATCCCGACATGAATGAGGACATAGTCCTACACCACACCGTACACTCCGGGTGAGAGATTGGGGAGAAGGCCAAGGGGCCTAAGATCAGGCATCAGTCAGGAAGGCTTGACTGGTTTGTAGTTTAACGTCTTACATGAGGATGAGGGTCGGGGACCCGAAAAGGCCAAGGGGCATGAGGCTAGGCCTCGTAAGGGGAGTCGTACGGTATGGTACATGATCCCGACGTGAATGAGGACATAGTACTACTTACCATGCGTACACTCTTATGGGGGATCAGGGCCGTGGGCCCGATTGCAGGCACCGCCCCGGGAGAAGTTTGTTACCTCGTGATGGGGTGGACTCGAAGATCCAGGACACTGTTGACCGTGTTCGAAACACAGCGTTCCTATGGTAACCTGATATGGGAGTAACAAGTGAGCATCGACCACTGACCAAATTCGCAACGCGGGACTTGTATCGGCTTGTTGCTTGAAAAACCCTCGGGGGCATTGGCCCGTATCGGTAGGAGAGCCCTTGGGCATTGATCCAGGCTGTTCTTGGGGGTTCCTCGGGGTGTGCAAAAATGATGGAATCCCAGTCAAGGAGTGGGCGAAGCATAGCTGTATTCGTGAAAGAGGCAAACATCCCCAGGGGGATGTGCAGCCGGGTCGAGGCTTGCTCGATGTGAGTTGGGGAAAAAGTGTGCACCCTGCCGCGTCTTGACCCGAAGGGAAGATTTTGGCTTTTGGGCTGGGCCTATGGACGAAATGTCCGGGCGTTCCTATGTATCCCATTAGGATGGGAATCAAGCCATACGTAGTTCTTGAAAGCCATGCAGTTTAACGTCGTGCGGTGAGGACGTGGGAGGATAGAAGAATGGGAGTGGGCACATGGTGTGACCCTAAAAATCCTTACGCAAGCGGGGTTGTATGAATGGGGATAAAAACCCTACTCCTGCTGCACAAAGATTCTCCAAGGAAACTACCCCCAGGGGGGATAGTGGAAGAAAAATGCTTGGGGCTGGGCTCAAGACGAGGCGTCCGAGCGTTCCTACATATCCCATGAAGATGGGAATCAAGACACACATAGTTCTTGACATGCAGTTTAATGTCATGCGGGACGAGGGGCATCTCATTCGGGGATGTGTACGGTGCGGCAAGTAATCTGTCATGTATGAGGACGTGGTCCTACACCACACCGTACGATCCCGTAAGAGGGTAAGTCGGGGAGAAACGAGGGGGCCTGGGGCCAGACCGCGGTCAGGGAGACCTGACCAGCTTGTGGTTTAACGTCTCGTGGTGAAGACGGGGGGCCAGGGACCCAAGGAGGCCAAGGGGCCTGAGGCTGGGCCTCGGTCAGGAATGCCTGACTGGCTTGCAGTTTAACGTCTTGCAGTGAGGACGGTGATGCAGTTTAAGGTCGTGTGGGACCAAGGGCAGTTTAAGGTCATGCGGGACCAAGGAGGCCAAGGGGCCTGAGGCTGGGCCTCGGCCAGGAAGGCCTGACTGGCTTGTATTTTAATGTCTTGCAGTGAGGACGGGGGGGCCAGGGACCCAAGGAGGCTAAGGGGCCTGAGGCTGGGCCTCGGTCAGGAAGTCCTGACTGGCTTGCAGTTTTACGTCTTGCAGTGAGGACGGAGATGCAGTTTAAGGTCATGCGGGACCAAGGGCAGTTTAAGGTCGTGCGGGACCAAGGAGGCCAAGGGGCCTGAGGCTGGGCCTCGGTCAGGATGGCCTAACTGGCTTGCAGTTTAACGTCTTGAATAGAGGACGAAGATGCAGTTTAAGGTCGTGCAGGACCCTCTCGCAGTTTAGGGTCGTGCAGGACCAAGTCGCAGTTTAGGGTCGTGCAGGACCCTCTCGCAGTTTAGGGTCGTGCAGGACCAAGTCGCAGTTTAGGGTCGTGCAGGACCCTCTCGCAGTTTAGGGTCGTGCAGGACCAAGTCGCAGTTTAGGGTCGTGCAGGACCCTCTCGCAGTTTAGGGTCCTGCAGGACCAATTTTGCCCTAGGCAAAGTATCGCTTGAGGAATTTGGAATTGGTGGGAGGGGTTATACGCTCTCCATCTGTGGTCACCAAGGAGTATGCTCCGTTGGGGTAAATCTTATAGATGATATAAGGCCCTTCCCATTTGGGTTCTAATTTGGGCGGTTTCCTACCGGGAATCATTGGCGCTCGAAGGGCCAGTACCAGGTCACCCTGTAGAAAAGAGCGGAGACGAACCTTCTTGTCGAAGGCCCTCTCTATCTTGTCCTGATGCCTTTCTAGATTGTGCAGGGCACGAAGTCGGTTCTCGTCCAGTGCTTCCAATTCAGCTAGACGGATCTCGGCTACCTCATATGATGTATGGTGATCATAAACTGCAGTGCGTAGCGACGACAGCTGGATCTCAATGGGTAGGACGGCCTCAGCTCCATACACCAGGGAATATGGGGTCACCTGGGTAGAGTTGCGAGTCGTCGTCCGGTAAGCCCAGAGGGCATTGGGGTGCTTGTCCGGCCAACCTTTCTTGTTCTGGCCAACCATCTTCTGTAGAATGTTAGAGAGGGCTTTGTTGAACGCCTCGATCTGTCCATTTGCCTGTGCATAGTAGCGGGAAGTATGGTTTGACCGGATGTCGTACTTGGCGTACAATTTTTTCAGTTTAGCCGCTCGGAATTTGGTGCCGTTATCAGTGAGGACTGCGTGAGGGACCCCAAACCGGTGGATAATGTTGGAGCTCACAAAGTCAACGATAGAATAGGCCTTGACCTCTTTGAGCGGAACTGCCTCTGCCCACTTGGAGAAGAAATCTGTAGCAGTCAAGATGAATCTGCACTGGCGGGCTGTTGCCGGTGGATACAGTCCCACTACATCAAGTCCCCATACCACAAATGGCCAAGAGTACTTGGTGGGGTGGAGGGGTTCTGGAGGCCGATGCAAGAAGTTGGCGTGTACTTGGCACACGTGGCATCTCTTGGCATACCCAATGCAATCGTGGATCATGGAGGGCCAGAAGTACCCTAACCTCCAGATTTGATGGGACAGCTTCGGCCCAGCTTGATGGGCGCCACAGGAACCGGCGTGAACCTCTTGCATAACTTGAGGTATCTCTACTACTTGGATGCAACGGAGGAGGACACCATCGAAACTCCGTTTATAGAGGATCTGCTCAAGACTGGGGCCGCTCTGGAGGGTAAATTGAAGTGCGCGGCATCGGATTCGATCGCGCTCGGTCCGGTCGTCCGGGAGGTGACCATTTTGGAGATACTCAACAAAAGGCGCCCTCCAGTCGGGAGTGGCTTCCACCACTGCGTCTGACGAACCCGGGACTCCCAATATGGAGGGTCCCGCAGTGAGATGACTTACCCGCAGACCATAATCGTCCTCTTGGGTGACGGGGCAAGGACTCTCCGGTGTGCCACATGTATGATTAGGTCATCTTGCTCGGGTTCTGCGAGCGACGCGGCCAAGCCAGCCAAGGCGTCTGCTCGACCGTTCTGCAACCGCGGGACATGGGTAACCTCTGGTCGAGAGGAGAACTGGGCCATTAGGCGGAGGGTGTACTCCAGCAACGGTGCGAGCTCTGGCTTCCTGACGACATAGTCTCCATTATCCTATTTTATTACCAGCTCGGAATCTCCCTTCACGTGTAGATGGGGGACATGGATCTCAAGGGCCAACTTGAGGCCGGTGATGAGAGCCTGGTACTCTGCCTCGTTGTTCGTACAACCTTCTGACAACAGGAATGAGTACGGCAGGACGGATTGCGCCGGGGTAATGAAAACAATACCCAGACCCACTCTGTTGAGCTTGGGGTCGTTGAGCCTTCTACCGGTGGGGCTCTGGGAGGCGCCGTCGAAATGCATTTGCCAACACGGGACATCATGATCGACTGAGAGGATCGTCTCGTCGGGGAAATCCAGGTCCAGGGATTGATCCGCGGAGGTTGGATGGGCAGCTAAAAAGTATGCCAATGCCTGTCCCTTAACGGCCTTCTGAGGCACGAAACTGATATCAAACTGCTGGAGAATCACCGCCCACCATGCTAGTCGGCCAGTCAGCATGGGGCGGTTCAGGATGTACTTCAGCGGATCTACCTGAGAGATCAATTGCACCTCGTGGTGTTACAGGTAGTGCCGTAACTTCTGCATGGCGAAGACGAGCGCAAGGCAGCTCTTTTCGATAGGGGAGTATCTGACCTCCGTATCGAGAAGCATGCGGCTGAGATAGTAGAGACTGTTCTCAGTGCCCTAGTTATTCTTCTGGGCGAGCAGCGCGCCGAGGGATCTCTCCAGGGCGGTCAAATAAAGGACCAGCGGCTTTCCGGAGATGGGTGGCTTCAAGACTGGAGGTTGGAGAAGATACTGCTTGATTTCCTCGAAGGCGGTCCGACTCTCCTCATCCCATTCATAGGCGGCGCCCTTCTTCATGATCCGGGAAAAGGGCTTAAACTTGCCAGCCAGATTCGCGATGAATCGGCGTATATAGGGTAGGTGGCCTTGCAGGCCTCGAAGCTCCCGAATGTTGCTCGGGGGAGGCATTTGGCTGATGGCCTTGATCTTCTCCGGGTCGATCTCGATACCTCGGTATCTGACAACAAATCCCAGGAACTTCCTCGAGGTGACACCGAAGGCACACTTCAACGGGTTCATCTTCAGGCGACGGGAACGGAGGAAACCGAACACTTTCTCGAGGTCTTTGAGATGGTCCTGGCGCTGATGTGACTTTACTACGAGGTCGTCCACGTAGCATTCCACCAATGTCCCGAGGATCGGTTTGAATATGCGATGCATGGCCCTCTGATAAGTGGCACCTGCATTCTTCAAACCGAATGGCATAACCTGGTAGCAAAAGTTACCTTGGGGAGCCCTGAAGGCAGTGGACTCCTTGTCTTTGGGGGCCATTCGGATCTGGTTGTACCCAGAGTACCCTTCCAATGTCTGTACAAAGCATCAGAGCTTGGCGGCTTCTTGCTGAGCCGGGGTCCCCAGCATGGGGCCACACCTGGAAGAAAAATGTGCCAAGTGCTGTGGCGGGTCCCCTGTCCCGTTGAAGGGTGAGAAAGTGGGGTTTCCAAAACCCGGAGGCGCGGGCATATCATCCACCCACGCGGGATAAGGCTTGCCATCCGGTGGAACTGCCACCTGTCGCGTTTCCAACGCTTCGAGGCGGGCTGTGAGTGCCGCAATAAGGTCATCCCGGTGGGGGTCCCTGTCTTGATGGGGATCCCTAACCACCAGTGCATTACCGGGTTCTTCAACACGGTAGACTGCCTCAGCCGCTCGTGGATCAACTGGCGGAACGACTTGCGGGGCGACTGGGGGAACCCGGGCTGGTCTCTTCGGATTGCCCCGTCGCTCGGGGGGGTTTGGCGTAACGTATCGCGCCCTCTTGCCATACGTTCCAGCTTCTGCCCTGTCTGCGGCAGTAGCATGACCAGGGTTGCCCGGAGGCATCTCACCGGGGGGAAATTGTTCCTGCCCCTGCTGCCCCGGCCTGGGATTACCATAGTCGGGTCGCCGCTCTGCGGCGCGCTCAGCCAAGAGTTCGTCAACCAGCCTCTTCTGCTCAGCAAGCTGCTGGCGTAACGCGGCCTTCTCAGGATCCTCGTCCGTTTTCTGCACAGAAGCGGATGGGTCGGAGTGCTTGACGGTTCCGACGTGCTCTTTACCCTTTCCGGTGTTTCGACTGAGTACCAGCGACTCTGTGGGTACGGGCAGGCCTAGCAGGTTTCTCTGCTGACGGGTAACTCTCCCTGATGGGTCGAGCAGTGGCGGTGCGCCCTCTGGGGGGAAGTCTCTATCAAGGAGTTCCAGTTCGTCTTCCCTGTCCACAATGTCAGCCATGTGGACCGCGATTCCTCTCGAGGGCATGTCCTCGATGTCGCATAGCGAATTGGGTTGTCGTCGAATAGGATCGAAAAGAAGGGCAGCATAGTGTCCCCAACCATGGACTTGCACATGGGGGTGGCTTCCCTGACGATCTTGCGGAGTGCTTTAAAACTCTGAACGCATTTTCGTTGGAGGCACTCTGGTGACCTGGCGACTCGGGGTGCTGGGCCATAAGGAGCGCAGCCGCATCGATCAGGCGGCACTGTTCGCCAATCTCCTCGAAGTGCTCTCGACTCCTGGGGTATACCACCCGTTCGCAACGGAGGCGGAAGTGCGTCGCCCATAGGGTTCGACAAAAGTATCCCACTTCTTCAGGGGTAAGAGACTCGGGTACGCGGAAATTCAGCACCGCCGTGGGCCAGAACTTCTCTGGAAAATAGTCCACTGCAAGAATACTCTAGAAGCTCCTGGGTTCGGCCTCGGGGTCTAGCCCTGCATTACCCCACTCATCAACCGGGGGTGGCTAAGGGACCAGTAGCGGTACCGAGGCGGACCTCTGGGATAGCAGACTCGGCGGTGGAGAATACGGCGAGCGAGCGGACTGGCCACCGAATTCTGGGCCTTCCTCTGAAGAGCGAGGTGACCTGACCACAATGTCACGATAGTATGGGCTAACAGCCACTGTTTCAGGCACAGGAATCTCCGTTACCGGTGCCTGGTCATGTCGTTGCTCTACCACCGTTGACCCCCAAAACAGCTCCCCGTGATCTCGGGTAGAGGTAGAGGGTGCATCGGGTGACGATGGCGGTGACTGCGCGGTTGAGACCTGCGAAGTTCCCAGAATCTCTTCCTTCTGGATGTATCTACGAAGGGAGATGGGGATCTGGTGGACCTCATGTTCTGGGAGAACGAGGCTGACGCGTCTGGTTCCTGCCCCGGTCTTTGATACGGAGGAGCTGGGAGAAGGTTCCATGGCTGAGTCGTACTCCACTTCAGAGTCGGAGAAACAAGCAGGTTTGATCTCCACCCTGGCTTTCCCAGGATTCTTCTTGTGGCGGCGGCGACCCGCTATCCTGCCCCGGGGTGGCTCTTCGGGACAGGGTTGATCCCTATCATGGAGTCGCGGGGCGGCACTGGCGCCGTGGTAGAGAGGGCCCCCGCTCGAGATGCCCGAGGTGCGAGGGGCACCAGGGCAAATATCGAAGGGTACGTGGGGATGGCCTCCACGAACACCCATGTAGGCGGAGCCTCTGTTGGGATCGGCAGGAGCATGGGGAGGACCTCCATGGTCAATGCGGGCGGAGCGAGGCTGACCTTCACTCCTTGAGTTTTTGGGGTGAGGAGGACCTTTGCCAGTCACAGAGAGGATGTAGGGGGGACCCCCACATTGAAGAAGGGACAGATGCATGGTGCCTTCTGATTGGCAGTCGGGGGCAGGAGAATGGGCTCCGTACCCTGTGTAGTGGGCGCGAGAAATGTTTCCGCGCTGAGCGTCACTGCCGCGGGGCAGGTCTTCCTGCAGGATGGGGGTAGCACGAGGCATGCCTCCATGACGAACCTCGGAGCGGGGAAGGCCCACGCTCTGTGGAGTAGTGGTACGGGGAGGACCTCCATACGGGGTGACATTACCGTGGGTTAGCTCGCGGCGATCACCACTTGGGCCTGCAACTCGGAGAGTCAACCCAGCCTGCCCATGGGGCGGTTGGGGTCTCAATCTTGGTTGGGCGAAGGGGTGCCCCTGCTCAATGCATGCAGGGGATTCATGATGCACGTCGGCGGTGGATCGGGCCACTGTAGCTGTCAACGTGGACGTGCCTGAGCGAGCGTCCTCAGCCCGGGCCCGGCGCTGACGTCGGGTCAGGCGGGCTGGTGCAGGTGGTGCAGGGACGTAGTCTACCTGCTCTTCCTGCGGGGCCGGACGGCGGCGCTGACGCGGCTGGACGAGAGCTCTCGCCTGGGGCCCCCGGGTCGGGGCCCTGAGCGGACTGAGCCGGACAGCGCCCGCCTCTTCAGCGTAAGGCGAGGAGTCGTCAAGGCATTCTGGGGATAGTCTCCCGAAACGATTGAATGTCGGGGTGGGGAGCAGGGGCTCCCTGCGCGGCCTGTTAGGGCGGCGTTGATGGCGGGGCCTGGAGGCCTCCAGGTCCAAGTGGGCCATATCCCTAGTCGGGATGACCCCTTCCTCCTCGTACCTGCGCACGAGGCTGTTGATCACCCTTCGTTGGATGACCTCTGATGGGGAAAGGGGACATGGGCGTCCCGTATTCCGTGGCATGGAAGCCGTTGTGGCGGTAGTGGCGCCATGTGGGGTGGTTATGGCAATGTTTCCCCTGCCCCTGCGTAGGTTCGCGGGTGGTGATCGCACCTCTGTAACTGCAACTTGGTTCCTGAGAAACAAAGAGATCAACTCATCAACACCGAGAGGGAAGAGGATTGATTACCAGTGCCCCAGTGTCCTTCCATTCTCCACGTTTGTAAGAAGGATCCACGCCAACACGCTGCAGGGCGGAATGCCCCACGTTCTACTGCCCCGACTTCTGGTGAGTTTCACGACAGGCCCGCTATTTTCTTGGCGGGACCAAGCATCAGATATCTGGATATGGTGACATGTCAACCCACTGGTGACTCGAACGCTACTAATCTCCATGCTGAGGAGAAGAATTTCACGTCGGGTTCACCATTTCTGTTTCCGACGCTTTCGCCGGGGTGCGCGCGCGTCCGTGTGTGGAGGAGGACGCGCCGCTTTGTTGCCCCGCATTCCCGCTTCCCAAAGGCGGGCGACATTCGTTCCTTGTTCAGGTACGTTTTCTCCTTGATCGAAACGGGATGATGGGATGTCAGTTCTTCCTTCCGTGGATTCCTCCTTGGAACTTGTCACCTAGTCCGGGTCTCCCTCATAGATTTAATACATAGTTCGTGAAACCCTTCCCAGTGCCATGTTTCCATGGACGCCGGTTAATTACACTGCTTCTGTCGGGACGTTCGAAAGGGTCCAGTCAGGGCAGCAACCTTCGATCGGGGGAGTAGTCACGTTGAGGCACCATTAGTGTGTCTAGATGCTGGGGAATCTGTCGTGTTTGTCTATTATCCCTGATTGCAGGGCTTCTCGAGGGTGTGGAAGCCTGAGGCATCCCACAACGAGCGCGGGGAATTATGTCATAGACACATATCTGAGGTTTTCCTCAGCTTCCCGTGTTTAACACAGGGCACACCGCGGGTTTAACGTCCAGCGGAGACGGGTCAGCCCATGGGTGGCTCTGAAGAGGGTCATACCGACACAGTCTCACCGAGATACTACGGTCCGGGAGAGAGTCGGGATGGGTGCTAGGTGGATAAATGGAGTGGAGGGGAATGAAATGGGACCATCGCAAGGACGATGGTGAAGTTGGGATTGAGCCTTGACGAGGCTTCCTACGTATCCCCGTGGAAGGGAATCAAAGTCCGCGTAGTTCAGGATGGGAATGGGTGTGCAGTTTAATGTCATGCAGGACAAGGGGGGATACAGTTTAACGTCGTGCTGGACGAGGGAGAAACTCGACATGAAATGAATGACCGAGAAATGTGGCTTGAACCTCATGGAGGCATCCTACGTACCATGCCTTGACATGGATCAAACACCTCGTAGTTCAGGTGTGAATGGGTCGCAGCGGCTTACCACTGGACCAGAATGCGGTTTAACGTCATGCTGGACGTGGGTGAGACCCGATGTGAAATGATGGGTGGGCTTGAACCTCATGGAGGCTTCCTACGTACCATGCCTTGACATGGACCAAAGACCTCGTAGTTTGTAGTGGGAATGCAGTTTAACGTCATGCCGGACGAAGATGGGACCCGACGTGAAGAAACGACGGGTGGGCTTGAACCTCAAAGAGGCTTCCTACGTACCATGCCTTGACATGGATAAAAGTCCTCGTAGTTCGGATAAGGGGTCAGGGTCGGTACTCACTCTAAGCCCATGTGATTCATGCTCGGTGTGAGAAACAAGAGGTTGCAAGGACCTGACGATCACGTCGCGAGGGGTGCGTCCGTGAGAAGCGAAAAGGGGCTTACGCGTTAGGCGGCCCATGGTGTTGGGACTTACTCCAGGATGGAGGCCCAGAGGGGGGTGCCTCGTTCCCTATCACTCCCTCCACTGACCTTGGTAGTGGGTAAGTACAGAGATGCACGGGTGCAATCATCCGTATGAATGGTTAAGGACTTACGCTCTGAGGCAGCCCTTCCCCTACGAACATACGCCACTCCGACAAGGAGGATCTCATTCCATGTGCGGAAGAGTTCCATTCCCATGGAGACGAGTGGTGTAAAAAATGTTCGAGCTGGGGGGACCCTTCGTGAGGGAGACGAGGTTGGGTCATAGTTTAACGTCATGTGTTGAGGACGTGGTGCTTGGCAGTTTAACGTCCTCCAGCTCGGACGAGGTGGGTTCACTCCGCACCCCTAGGGCTTACATAACCGGTACCCTCTGGTCCTTGGGGAAGGGAAGGTGCCGGTAAGGCCATGGTCATGGGGGGTTGTGGAACGAACCATCGAGGGGTCCACGTTAGCGTGGCTATGCGAAGAAGCAATAGCCGTTAGCGTGCCTATGCGAAGAAGCATTAGTCGAAGCAACGCTACGGGAGGTATTGTCCATGGGACTTTGAAATCACATTGTGCAAACCTGGAGGGTCGCACGAAAAGAGGAATCGCTAAGCAGAGGAGTGTGCTTTGAGAAATGGGGTGCCTTGGCCTTAGCATGGGGCATAGGTGTGAGTGGAAGGCACTTCGTGAAGTGGAACAGTGTTCGCGGAGCACTGCCTCGCGAAGTAGGAGTGTCTCACGAAGCAGGGTGCTGCAAAGCAATGTGCTTCGCGAAGTGGAGCGATCCTGCCTTAGCATAGGGATCACTCGTATGGGTTGGGTGTTTCGCGAAGCACAAGTGCTCCGCGGCTGCCCGGGTTCCCTTGGGAATCCCCTTCCTTCGCGAATTCCCTTGAGCTTCGCGAAGGGCATATAACGACCCATACTTTACATACATTGTTAATACTTCAAAATTGAAGTACACTTATTACAACATATGACAAAACCACAAAGGACCGTATAGGTATAGTGTCTTTAGAAACTGGGAAACATAAACAACTGGTTCATAAATCTTCTATAGTGTCTCCCATTTATTTCATCATATCTAGGGTCCCTTTTAGCATATTCTACTTAATATCCATCTTCCTGACCTGGGGAAAATAAAACATAAAAGGGTGAGCTCAAATGGTCAGTAAGGGAAAATAAAGGAAATAAAAATCATATCATATCTTTTTGAAAATCATAACCTGCAAAAGAGATCATAATATCTTAACATGGAACAAATCATAGAAGTGAAAATGAGATTTCCATAATCATAACATGAAACTTGAAACTTTTTGGCATGCACACATAATCATGGAAAATCATTTCTTGTTAGTCATGACTCATTGCCAAGACTATCTTAGCGGACAAAGTCCCTTTCTGAACCGAGTTCACTCCTCGTTTCAGTCCTGTATCACTGAACCGAAATAACCTTCCGTTCCATCCATGTCTATCTCATGAGATATAAATCTTTACCCAATTCATTGGAGGGAGATATAGGTCCCACCCATCTTATAATGAATCCTTTCTTATGTGTGCCACATAATCATAAATCATACATCATCGCATAACACATGTAACAAAAATGGGATTCTTGAAACATCATGACATCATAAAACAAATCATATAAGGCAAATGACTTCATAAAAATAATTCCCTCACAACATAATCAAATCAATGTAATTAAAGGGATAAAAACAGAACCCTTTATTATCTTAGATGGAAAATAATTTCGATAAAACACTTGAACTCCATTCTTGAGGAAAATATCCTTTCTTCTTCAAAAACACTTATCTTTTCTTAACATGTCATACAATTATAAACTAAAAGAAGTTGATTAAAAATAAACTTGAAAACTTGTAAAGGAAGCTTCTTGGAAATAATGTTTTAAAAATCCATTCATGCCGTATAAGTTAAAAAAAACATTTTTCGTACTTTTGTCGGAAAAGTCAAAAAAATACCTCGTACGAAAAACGGCAAAAGATTCCTTTCATATCCTTTACTAAAAATTTACCGAAGGGTAAAATTGAATATAAACTATTATATAAGGATATAAATATTACATATTGAGGAAACATGGATGTGGATGATAAAATACATCCCAGTAAATGCCAAAGTATAAACAATCTCGGTTAAAAATGAGATTGTGATATTTTCCTTACCTTAGGTCCGATTTTCTTTGTACGTGTCCGAAGCTCCTGTATAATGGTTTAAATAATGTTATTGACTTATTCCAGAATCATACATATTGATATGATATCATATATGGTCATATTTTTAGCTTCTTGTTAGTAATATTTCATTGTTACTTGTTACTCGGGTCTTTATTGCCTTTTGTTCTTATGCGTGTTTTGCCGAATAAATTCTTATTCTTCTTTTAAGGTTATAGATACCTTATATCCAGAATGGTATTAGTGTAACATATATCATATTTATTCATTCAATTCATTTATATAATTACTATGTAATGATGATCATGTAGAACGAGTCGCATCACATCGTGGAGACGGTATTCCGTACGTACGCACGAGTGATGATATCGTTCCTATGATCATGAAATTGTATTGGAGTATATGTATATTATTTCAGTATCAATATTACTTTATAATAATCATAAATAGTTACTCATTACACCATTATACCCATCCTTGTAAGGTGATGGTGGAAAATAGATTACACCACGGCGTGGAGACGGTATTCCGTACGTACGCACGCGCGGTGATTTCATTTTTCCGTAGGATGGATAGAAGGTTAATTAGGGTTGTTTCATATTTATAATAACATATCAGTATGTAATTAATACTGATGTTATTACTTTATCATGAAACAAATAAAGAAGAAGAAGTTGAAGAAGAAAGAAATTGAAAAGATCGGTAATGGATATTACCTCTTCTTTGGAACGCTTCTTTGAATCGTCCACTTAGGGAACTAAGATTGGTCTTTTAAGAAGACCAGGACCTCTAGGATTATTCTAGGGAAGTGTAGAGGAGAAAATGTCAGGGGTTGGCTGAGCTTGAGTGCTCAAATTGGTGTGAGGAGGAGGGGGAGGAGGTTCCCTTTTATAAGGGAGGAGAGGGGCACCTTAGGAATATCTCAAAATATTATTTTATATTAAAGTCAAAATCGGTTTATAATGGTTCCAAAGGGTATTATTTCGAAGCTAAAGTGGGGATGGGTCGAAATCCTATCAACCAATAGGATTTAGACAAGTTTAGGTTATTATTTTAACCTTATCAATTATATTTAACTCTAAGTTAAATAATTTAACTTTTACCGTGTCTTTTTGGTTTCTTACACTATATGGTTAATACACTTACTATAACATGCCAAACGAACCCCAAATTGTTTATTATTAATATATATATCCTTATCTAAGTCATTTGGCCGAACCTTGGATTTTTAGAAATAAAATAACAATTAATAATATAATATTTGATTTAAAAACTATTTTGTGTCAATTTTGACACTATTTGATATATGATTTTTGTGAAAGTCATAATAGAATTATATGTTCGAACCATGTTTATTAAATCAACACTAATATATCATAGTAACCTAGAAAATTAGTGGAATTCATAAAAAGTCTCAAATTACATTTATTTTGGTGTTTATAACATCGATTATGTCAATATTTCATTAATAAGATAATTACTGCATCATCACTGTGTCATAAATAACATAAATAATTTAATGTCTAAAAATTATAAATAAACTACCATCATGTAGGAAATCGTTTTATCTTTCTAATGAATATTTATAGTCGAATTTATCTTATGTATAACCCCATCTTAAAAATGTTTTAGTTATTAAACTTTGATTTTAACTATTTTAACTATTCATTAAATAAAATAATATTAAATGTCATAATCTAATCCAAGTGGACCTAAATGGTCATATTATATTCATAAGGTTGTTTTTGGTCGAACTACACTTATCCAATAGAATTAGGACATGTGTTAGGGTAATAGTAATATCATATTTACCCTTAGTTACCCTATTTACTATTAACCGTGGTAAAAAAAAGTAAACAGTTACTATTCACCAAAAATTATTTTCATCTCATTGAACCACATTTTAGTCCTTGATATTAACCGTGTCTGTCGGATTTTCGAAATTCCATTCACAGAAGCGGTAAAATTAAGTTTTATGCAAAATTCAGTTTTTAACCTACCACTTAGTGGTTTCACTATTCATCAAAAATTGAAAGTTTTCAGAAAAAAACCAAAATTTCACCCTAGGCTAATTTCGGTATTCCGAATCCAAAAATGAAGTCCATTTTGAAAGATAAAATTTATAAAATTTCAAAAAGTGGTTATTACTATTCATAACGGCTAGTTTTTAATAATATTTTAATAGCATATCGTTGTTTAGTGAAACTCAGTATTGCGTACGACGCAAGCTATCGAGGAAGGTCGCGGTTGCGTGTAAAGTAAGCCAAGATAGTATGTAGTGAAAGATTCCTTTGATGATATATAAAAAAACAAAATATTACTCATAAAAATCTCGGGTGTTACATTCTACCCCCCTTAAAAAGAATTTCGCCCTCGAAATTCGTCACTTTGTAACAAACAGATGAGGATACTTCTCCCTCATCATATCCTCAAGCTCCCACATAGCTTCTTCTAATTGGTGGTTCCTCCATAAAACTTTCACCAATCGAGTGGTCTTGTTTCGTAGGACGTTTTCGCTACGATCCAGAATCTCTATCGGTTGTTCTTCATAAGAAAGATCTTGCTCCAGCGGTACAACTTCTGAGCTGGGTACAAGTGAAGGATCAGGTATGTACTTTCTCAGGAGAGATACATGGAACACATCGTGAACTTGAGAGAGATTCGGTGGAAGCGCCAATCGGTAAGCTACCTTTCCAACACGATCCAGTATTTCGAAAGGACAGATATATCTAGGGCTCAACTTCCCCTTCTTTCCAAATCTCATAACCCTCTTCCAGGGAGATATTCGTAAGAACACTTTATCACCCACTTCAAACTCTAGGTCTTTTCTTTGGTTGTCGACATAACTTTTCTGTCGACTCTGAGCTGCTCTTATGTGTTGTTGAATAGATCTGACCTTTTCTTCCATTTCATCTACGAGATCAGGTCCTAATAGCTTTCTTTCCCCAACTTCATCCCAGCAAGTTGGAGTCCTGCATTTCTTTCCATAGAGAGCTTCATAAGGAGCCATCTGAATACTGGAGTGAAAGCTATTATTATAAGAAAATTCCACCAAGGGTAGGTGTTGATCCCAACCTCCTTTGAAATCCATAGATCAAGCTCTCAACATATCTTCTAGGGTTTGAATTGTTCTCTCAGACTGACCGTCTGTCTGAGGATGATAAGCAGTGCTGAAACTCAACTCTGTATCCAGAGTATGCTGAAGACTTCGCCAGAACTTCGAGGTAAATCTCGGATCCCGATCAGATATAATAGAAAGTGGTAATCCATGCAATCTTACCACTTCCTTTACATATATCCTGGAAAGCTGATCCAGAGAGAAATCCTCTCTAATAGCAATGAAGTGTGCAGACTTTGTAAGACGATCAACTATGACCCAGATAGCATTATTGCCTTTGGATGTTTTAGGAAGTCCTGTGACAAAGTCCATAGTGATGTTTTCCCATTTCCATTCGGGTATGGGTAATGGTTGTAACATCCCCTTAGACTTCTGTCTCTCAGCTTTAACTTGTTGACAAACCAAGCATCGAGAGACATATTCAGCAACATCTCTTTTCATGCCATCCCACCAGAAGTACTCTTTCAGGTCCCTATACATCTTCGTGCTTCCAGGATGAATAGAGAATGAAGAACTATGAGCCTCATCCAGCAGCTCCTTCTTTAATTCGGGGATGGGAGGAACACAAACCCGATTCCTGAACTTTATTATCCCATCACAATCAAGGTTGAATTCAGGAACATTTCTCACCTTCTTTTGTAACTCGACATCTTCTTTCTATACCTCTTTAATCTTCACATGTATAGATGGTTGAACATTCATTTGAGAAAGATAAGATTTTTCCCCTTCCATTATAATTCCAAGATCCATTCTTTGTAAATCCATAAATATTGGATCTTTTGTGATCCTCATCATGGATAAACTAGCATGGTCTTGTCGACTTAATGCATCTGCCACCTTGTTTGCTTTCCCAGGGTGGTAATGGATTGAGCAGTCATAATCCTTAATCATCTCCAACCATCTTCTTTGACGCATATTCAGCTCCTTTTGTGTGAAAATATACTTTAAACTTTTATGATCAGTATAAATATCACACCTTTCACCATAAAGGTAATTCCTCCAAATCTTTAATGCAAAGATTACCACAGCCAACTCCAAATCATGGGTTGGGTAATTTTGCTCATGGATTTTCAACTGTCGTGAGGCATAAGCTATCACCATATCATTTTGCATAAGAACACACCCCAATCCCTTCTTGGATACATCACTGTAGATCACAAACCTTTCTCCACTACAAGGCAGTGTGAGCACAGGTGCACTGGATAACCTTCTTTTCAACTCCTTGAAATTCTCTTCACATTCCTCTGTCCAAACAAACTTAACTCCTTTCCGAGTCAACTTGGTGAGTGGATTAGATAATCGTGAAAAATCTTTTACAAAATGTCGATAATATCCAGCCAAACCAAGAAAACTTCGGATCTCAGTTACTGTTGTTGGTCTTGAACATCTTTCGATAACCTCTGTTTTTGCTGGATCCACAGATATCCCCTCTTTTGAGATTATGTGACCCAAAAATGCAACTTTTTGGAGCCAAAATTCACACTTGGTAAATTTGGCATAAAGCTTCTCCTTTCTCAGGGTCTTCAATATAATTATCAAGTGATCTTCATGCTCTTCCTTGCTCTTTGAATAGACAAGAATATCGTCTATAAAGACTACCACAAATTGATCAAGATATTCTCTAAAGACTCTATTAATTAGATCCATGAAGATAGCAGGGGAATTAGTAAGACCAAATGGCATCACTATAAATTCATAGTGTCCATACCTTGTACGGAAAGCCGTCTTTGGTATATCCTCCCTTTTTACCCTTAATTGATGATACCCTGAACGAAGATCAATCTTGGAAAAGTATTGAGCTCCGTGTAGTTGGTCGAATAAGTCATCAATGCGTGGGAGAGGATATTTGTTCTTGATAGTGATCTTGTTAAGTTCTCGATAATCAATGCAGAGTCTCATTGATCCATCTTTCTTCTTAACAAATAGAACAGGTGCTCCAAGGTGACGCACTAGGGCGTATGAATCCCTTATCAAGACTCTCTTGGAGTTGCTTCTTCAATTCCTGCAACTCAATTGGGGCCATTCTATAAGGTGTCTTTGAAATAAGCAAAGCACCCGGTATGAGTTCTATTGAAAACTCAACTTCACGATTTGGTGGAAGACCCGGTAATTCCTCCGGAAAGACATCATCAAACTCCCGTACTATGGGCATATTCTTAATTGTGAGTTTCTCACCAACCATTTGAGATAAATATCCTTCATTTAGTGGAATCAAGACCCATAAGATGGAAGAAATTTCCACTGGAATGTTATATTCATCCTTGCATCGATAGACGATCGTAGATTGATCTGGAATATGAAATGTGACTTCCCTTCTTTGGCAATTGATATGAGCTCCGTATAAAGAAATCCAATCCATGCCAAGAATCACATCAAATTCCACTATAGGAAGGATCACAAGATTTTCAGGAAGCACTTTCCCACAAACTTCGATCGGAGAAGAATTATAAACTTTTGATGCGATTGATGTGCCATTAGGTGTTTTCACAGCTAACTCAACATCAAATTGTTGAGGTAATACGGTGATACCCTTAGAAAAGTCTTTAGAAATAAAAGAGTGGGTGGATCCAGAATCAAATAAAACATTTGCTACTTTAGAGTGGATGGTAAGTGTACCTTTCACCACATCGTTATCGTACTCCACATCGCTGATAGAAATTGCATGTGACTTTCCTTTGTCTTTAGCATTAAGAGTTTGTTGACGTCGACCATCATCATTAACCCTTGGATTTGGGCATTGATTGGCATAATGCCCCATCTCCTTGCACTTGAAACATTGAAGTGTAGTAGGTTCATTCTGTGTATCCCTTACTTTGTTTGCATCATTAGACATCTTCTTCCCATCATTGCGGCATTCAAATGCCCGATGACCTTCCTTTCCACATTTGAAACATTTACTTGTCCCTTTAAGACAACTCCCTCCATGTTTCTTTCCACACTTTGAGCATAAGGGAAAGCTCATCTTCTTTTCAGTGTGCTCTTTAGATTTTCCTTTAAATTCCATTTTCCTCTTCTTATCAAACCCATATGACTGATGGGTTACTCCAATCTCCATCTCGACTTTGAGAGCACATCGAACAATTTCCTCATAGCTATTGAAGTCCCTTATGGCTAACGCCCTTCGAAGACTTGGTTTTAAGCCACTAAAGAATCGATCGATCTTACTCTCAGGTTGTATAATAATACCAGAAGCATACCTTGCAAGTCTTGTAAAATTTGCTTCATAGGTACCAACAGATTCATCATCCCTTTGCTTCAGTTCAAGAAACTCTTTCTCCATCTTTGTTCGGAGAATACGAGGGAAGTACTTATTAAAAAATAAGTTATTGAACTCGTCCCATCCCATAGACTCAATTTCATCCCTTTGCCTCGTATTCTTAATAAGATTCCACCATTGATCAGCATCTCCTTCCAAACGATACACTGCTAGGATGACTTTATCATGTTCAGAACATTGAAGAACTGAAAATATCTTTTCAGTAGTACTAATCCATTGTTCAGCAACTAATGGATCAGCAGACCCGCTGAAAGAAGGTGAACGATGCCTCATGAAGGATTCAACAGAATGTTGCTCCTTCCTTTGCTCGTTTGGAAGTCCTGCATGATTCATAGCTTGAGAAAGTTGTGTGAGCATGGCTACAAGATTTTGCATTCCAGCTCCCATATCGTTTGGTTTCTCAGGGGGACAATCATTGCATTGCCCATCGCATTCCGCATTAACAAGGTTCCTTCGGGTTCCAGCCATTGACTAAAACCAAAAAGAATAGTGTGAGAAACACTAATTATAATAGGAAAACCACATAATTCAAGAATAAAATTTTCACTCTTAAGGTCTTATCCTAGGTTATTCATGGCCATTTCTAAAACACTAAGATTGTGTTCAATGCTTAGACTTATCCTTAGGGTTCTTACTAAGGCTTTCACATCCTAGTTTCCAAAGGTTGACTATAACTTTCCTCTGATACCAACTATAACGACCCATACTTTACATACATTGTTAATACTTCAAAATTGAAGTACACTTATTACAACATATGACAAAACCACAAAGGACCGTATATGTATAGTGTCTTTAGAAACTGGGAAACATAAACAACTGGTTCATAAATCTTCTACAGTGTCTCCCATTTATTTCATCATATCTAGGATCCCTTTTAGCATATTCTACTTAATATCCATCTTCCTGACCTGGGGAAAAGAAAACATAAAAGGGTGAGGTCAAATGCTCAGTAAGGGAAAATAAAGGAAATAAAAATTATATCATATCTTTTTGAAAATCATAACCTGCAAAAGAGATCATAATATCTTAACATGGAACAAATCATAGAAGTGAAAATGAGATCTCCATAATCATAACATGAAATTTGAAACTTTGTGGCATGCACACATAATCATGGAAAATCATTTCTTGTTAGTCATGACTCATTGCCAAGACTATCTTAGCGGACAAAGTCCCTTTCTGAACTGAGTTCACTCCTCGTTTCAGTCCTGTATCACTGAACCGAAATAACCTTCCGTTCCAGCCATGTCTATCTCATGAGATATAAATCTTTACCCAATGCATTGGAGGGAGATATAGGTCCCACCCATCTTATAATGAATCTTTTCTTATGTGTGCCACATAATCATAAATCATACATCATCGCATAACACATGTAACAAAAATGGGATTCTTGAAACATCATGACATCATAAAACAAATCATATAAGGCAAATGACTTCATAAAAATAATTCCCTCACAACATAATCAAATCAATGTAATTAAAGGGATACAAACATAACCCTTTATTATCTTAGATGGAAAATAATTTTGATAAAACACTTGAACTCCATTCTTGAGGAAAATATCCTTTCTTCTTCAAAAACACTTATCTTTTCTTAACATGTCATACAATTATAAACTAAAAGAAGTTGATTAAAAATAAACTTGAAAACTTGTAAAGGAAGCTTCTTGGAAATAATGTTTTAAAAATCCATTCATGCCATATAAGTTAAAAAAAACATTCTTCGTACTTTTGTCGGAAAAGTCAAAAAAATACCTCGTACGAAAAACGACAAAAGATTCCTTTCATATCCTTTACTAAAAATTTACCAAAGGGTAAAATTGAATATAAACTATTATATAAAGATATAAATATTACATATTGAGGAAACATGGATGTGGATGATAAAATACATCCCAGTAAATTCCAAAGTATAAACAATCTCGGATAAAAATGAGATTGTGATATTTTCCTTACCTTAGGTCCGATTTTCTTTGTACGTGTCCGAAGCTCCGGTATAATGGTTTAAATAATGTTATTGACTTATTCCAGAATCATACATATTGATATGATATCATATATGGTCATATTCTTAGCTTCTTGTTAGTAATATTTCATTGTTACTTGTTACTCGGGTCTTTATTGCCTTTTGTTCTTATGCGTGTTTTGCCGAATAAATTCTTATTCTTCTTTTAAGGTTATAGATACCTTATATCCATAATGGTATTAGTGTAACATATATCATATTTATTCATTCAATTCATTTATATAATTAATATGTAATGATGATCATGTAGAACGAGTCGCATCACATCGTGGAGACGGTATTCCGTACGTACGCACGAGTGATGATATCGTTCCTATGATCATGGAATTGTATTGGAGTATATGTATATTATTTCAGTATCAATATTAATTTATAATAATCATAAATAGTTACTCATTACACCATTATACCCATCCTTGTAAGGTGATGGTGGAAAATAGATTACACCACGGCGTGGAGACGGTATTCCGTACGTACGCACGCGCGGTGATTTCATTTTTCCGTAGGATGGATAGAAGGTGAATTAGGGCTGTTTCATATTTATAATAACATATCAGTATGTAAGTAATACTGATGTTATTACTTTATCATGAAACAACTAAAGAAGAAGAAGTTGAAGAAGAAAGAAATTGAAAAGATCGGTAATGGATATTACCTCTTCTTTGGAACGCTTCTTTGAATCCTCCACTTAGGGAACTAAGATTGGTCTTTTAAGAAGACCAGGACCTCTAGGATTATTCTAGGGAAGTGGAGAGGAGAAAATGGCAGGGGTTGGCCGAGCTTGAGTGCTTAAATTGGTGTGAGGAGGAGGGGGAGGAGGTGCCCTTTTATAAGGGAGGAGAGGGGCACCTTAGGAATATCTCAAAATATTATTTTATATTAAAGTAAAAATCGGTTTATAATGGTTACAAAGGGTCTTATTTCGAAGCTAAAGTGGGGATGGGTCGAAATCCTATCAACCAATAGGATTTAGACAAGTTTAGGTTATTATTTTAACCTTATCAATTAGATTTAACTCTAAGTTAAATAATTTAACTTTTACCGTGTCTTTTTGTTTTCTTACACTATACGGTTAATACACTTACTATAACATGCCAAACGAACCCCAAATTGTTTAGTATTAATATATATATCCTTATCTAAGTCATTTGGCCAAGCCTTAGATTTTTAGAAATAAAATAACAATTAATAATATAATATTTGATTTAAAAACTATTTTGTGTCAATTTTGACACTATTTGATATATGATTTTTGTGAAAGTCATAACAGAATTATATGTTCGAACCAAGTTTATTAAATCAACAATAATATATCATAGTAACCTATAAAATTAGTGTAATTCATAAAAAGTCTC